>OY776294.1:15316650-15937326 GCA_963675345.1 Trididemnum clinides
CCATAAACTAGTTTGGCGGTGGAACACTTTAAATCCTCTTTAGGTGTTGAGTGTATTTCCAAGAGTACGCATGGCAGTGGTTCAACCCAATCAGGAAGGATCCTTCATTTGGGCCATCAACGCGCTTTTCAAATGTCTATGAAAGCGTGCGACTAAACCGTTTTCTTGTAAGTGATAAGTGCAAGTGCGGTGAAGGCGAACATCGAGAAGCTGAACCAGTGTGCCCAAAAAGCGTGCCGTAAACTGGGGACCACGGTCTGTTTGGGTATCCCCGGGAACACTAAACCTAGCAACCCAGGTGAACAATAAAGCTCTTGGGCATATTTTGACTGTGGCATCCGGCATTGGTATTGCTTCTAACCATCGAGTAAATCTGTCTACCATGGTCAAGGGTAGCGGAGATCTTGCGACAGGGAGAGGAGACCGACAATGTCAATACTTATATGGGCGAAACGTTGGTGAGTGAGTGGATACGTCGCTCTTGAACTTTGGCAGCTTGGCAATTGTTGCATTGTTTTGACCATAAGCCGACATCCTTGTGTAACCCGTGCCAAACATACTTCCTACGCATTAGCTGTCAAGTTGCCCCGACGGAAGGATGGGAAAATCCGTGAATAATGTCAGAAACCAGCGGAAGCTAGGATGGAGGAACACAGAGCGCGGAACTCTCATCAACACATCACAAAGCAAACAAATTTTGTCTGGTCAGACAGATACATCTTCAAGCTTTAAGCGCGTTATTGCTGTACGATATGTCAGGTTCTGTTAAGCTTGAGCCATTGCCACAAAATCTAAATCCGGTGGTGATGACAAAACCGCAGATAAAAATGCACGGAACAATGTATCTGCAACTAATTTTGCTTTTCCGGTAGCTTATCGAGCATCTGTAGTAAATTTGTAAATCGCCGAGAGTTGACGTCGCTGTCGGGCAGACCACGCATCGGAGACTTGAAAAAGCAAACGTGAGTGAATTATGATCCCTAAGAATTACAAAATCACGGACGGCCAAATGCATCACTAGTAATTCGTGATCAAAAGCACTGTATTTGGTCTCGTTTTCTGCTAAAAAATGCAAGAAGCTGTAATTAACCATTGACTAGTTGTTCCGAAACACCACCCACAGCTATGTTCGAAGCATCAACACTGAATGTTAAAGGTGCGTGCTGTTTAGGATGATATAGCATTGCAGCACTAGCCAGTGCACACTTCGCGTCCTGTAAAAAAGTGTGTCAAGTTTCATCCCAAACTAATAGCTTAGGCTTATTTGCGATGGTTTAATAAATAGGAGCCTTGATTGTTGCAGCTAGCGGTGTAAGGCGAGGACAGAAATTGATCATACCTGCAAATCTTAGAAGGTTCTGAACTACAGCATAGTTGGATAAGGAAAAGCTTGAACTGATTTGAATTTACTTAGAAGAGATCTTGCTCCGTGTTGATTGATCAGGTGACCAAGAAACTCAATTTGACCACGGCCAAAATGACATTTGTCCATATTTACTTCCAAATCAAAGATTGCAAGTCGTTGGAAAAGCAACTGCAGGTGGTTTTTGTGTTCCGCCTGCGTGAAACCGGCAACCAGGATATCGTCTAAATACACGAAAACAAAATCAAACGGCAGGCAAATGGTATCCATAAGTCGTTGAGCGGCATTTTTCAGATCAAATGGCATGCGTAAAAATTCAAGTCGGCCAAAAGGAGTGATAACAGCGGTTTTAGGGGCATCTTCCTCTGGCACGGGCACCTGAAAAATATGGTAGCTCCAGTAAGGTGAGCCGAAAAATCCTGCTTATGTAGAATAGCATAACGATTAGCTTCGGTGATGGAGTTAAGACGACGGCAGTCACCGCACGATCTCCATCCACCTGCAGGTTTCTGCACCATGTGAAGCGGCAATGCCCAAGGACAGACAGATCGGCGAATAATTCTAATTTCCAACATTTTCTTGAACTAATTTTGGGCAACTGTTAGTTTGCTTGGAGAAAGTCTTCTAAAGCAAGCATGAATGGATGGTCTCTTAGTGACGATATGTTGCACTGTTCTGCGTTCGGAAACTTTCTCACAAAAGTACGGTGTTATGATTTGCGGAAACTGTGCCAGCAGCCGTGCGAAAACATTGTGTTTGAGGCTCAAAGCATTGCGTTGGGGTGGCGAGGCTCGGGAATTTTCCATAAAAATGCTCGTAGGAAGCTGTGAATTTACTGGAAGCTGGTGCTTCAGATCCACTAGAGAGGAATGCAGCCTAAAGGAGTCAGCCCCCAGAAAGAGTTGAGCGACAATGGTCCAGACTATAACAGAAGTCCATTTGAATTTACCTTTGGGGTAGGTCGATCGTCACCGCACTCGAGCCGAAAGTGATGACTGCCTTTAGCCGCCAGAAGCCTTTGTGCGAACCGCCCTTGTTGTCGGTCGAATCGTGTTGCTGGCAATACGCTCACTTCAACGCCAGTGCCAATTAAAAAGTTACGTTTGCATTGACGTTTCCACACATAAAGAAGGGCTTTGCTTGCACCGGTTGTTGCAGTGAGGAACCGCTATACTGGCCGTTTCACTGCTGCTTCTATTTGGGAGATCCTGTCTCTAATTGTCTTGCTCACCAGAGATCCTCGACGCACGAGCACACACCAACTCTGCAGAACATGAAGACTGTATTTAAGGAGAACAGAAAATTTTGTTCACAAATTAGCTGCACCACACGCATCAATTGCGATACGCTAGGCGTATCTGGCTCTAGTTGTTACAAGATATTAAAGACTACTGAGAGATCTCCTAAATACAATTCATGCAAATAAAGATATAAGCGAATGCGAAATAAGGGTATATTATCAATTAAGGCTAGCATTAGCTGACAATACCAGCAGTTTATTGTTTCCCAATTGATTTAAGACACAGACAAGCGCTTTCAAAATACATAAACAACTTGCCACTAACATTAGTTGGTGATGAAATATTAGGTTTCTATTCGCTACCACCCCATACCAAACACTGCCAAAGTAGAGTGAGCTCATAAACAGTCAATAGGCCCATTTATATCCACAAATAAATATGAGATCAATCAACGAAATTGTCACATAACCATTAACAAGAAACGAGAATAACAGGCGTTAAGTAAAGAGAAAACAACTTGCCGTATTAATTTATAAATGATTTACTGTACCCAACTTACGGTTTTTCCATTAAGGGTCGAACGTAATAGAAAACAATTTCGGAAATATAAAAAACAATTCATTAGTCATCACATACTACAAAACATCCCTATTCCTCACTTATTACAAATGACAATCTATTAAATGAGGCGGCAAACACAACAGCTTAGAAGGCGAAAGCTTCCGAACAACTATGACATCAAGAACATTAACAGTCACTTTACTAAAGGCACAAAAACAACTAAACCAATGACAGGGCTTATAAATCACG
Organism: Trididemnum clinides; assembly: GCA_963675345.1. NCBI lineage: Eukaryota > Metazoa > Chordata > Ascidiacea > Aplousobranchia > Didemnidae > Trididemnum > Trididemnum clinides. Next base: position 15,320,065 of record OY776294.1, read on the forward strand.
TTAACACCGGTCATCGCTGTCGATAACGACAACCGGCTGTCTCGTTTCCTAGGTAGCTGCATGGGGACAACATTTATAGGTTTTATCACCGAAACCTTTATGACAAAAACATAGTTTCTCCTGGGTCCGGTCACTATGCTGCTGGTCTTGGCCATAATTAGCCCCTTTGCGTTGTCTCAAAATTCGTAAAATTGATGAAGCTGAAGATCTAGCTGGCCATGATTTATCTGCTTTTGCCGCTAGCTGCCACTGCTGACCTGACAGAATCATACGAATGTCTTCTGGCAAAAGTTGAAGGAACAAGCAGTTGAAAACAGAGACGATGATCTGCTATAAGCGCCAGCATTTCATTCACTAAAACTGATGGTTTTTTATGTCCTAGCTGCGGCATGTTTAGCAATTGCACGACACGTTCATTGTCGGACAAGCCAAAAGTGCCCAAAAGGCGTTTCTCAAGCGCTAGATATTTATGATCTCGCCGGGGATCTTCGAGTAGATTAATTGCTCTCTACGCAGAATCTTGGTTTAAAACTGTTACGACGTAGAAGTACTTCGTGTTGTCAGCAGTGATCTACCTGAGCGCAAACTGAGCTTTTGTCTGCTCGAACCAGACCCTGGGATGACAAGTCCAAAACCCTGGCAACTTTAAGCAGACAGCATGTTGCTGGGTCTCTTGCTCGCTTGCCATAATAAACTTTCCAAATTACTATTTCGAAAGTCAGCGTCACCAATTTAGCGTCTCTGTTACAACTCTCAACTGTCCTGTTTCTATTCAATACCGATCACAGAATACGCAAAAGCAAGCAGCAACTCTACACAACACACGCAATCACTATAACGTCACAGAGAGCTACCACAAGAAAATGTAGCCATCGTAAATTTTTGCAGAAGGGCTGACAAAAAAGTGTGAAAAGTTGCTGCATGTCTCTCATCTCAAAACAAGTTTTCATCCTGTTTGAGGTTGGGAAAAAATTCATCTCCAAGTTTTGTAGCAGCGGCGAAAACGCGCAATAGATGAAAGAAATAAATGACAATGACTTCAATCTCACGTTGGCTGTATTTTTGTGCCCTTTCAAAAGAGACTTTATGGCTATTTCCCCTGCTTGTGGTAGAATAAACCGTGCCAACACCCTTGGCGGCTCTCAAGCGCGTCTGAAAATAATGTTTTACCAAGAAAAACATATTTTTGAACAACAAATTTGGAAGGTAAATGGAAGAAAAAAAGGGTTTAAATTCCTTTTAACTGGTTAAGGGAGGTGACCAAATTTATCATGTGTTCCGCGCGATTTCAAAAATAGCGTTGCACCACTTGGCTGAGTTGATGATATGTAACCGACAAGAAGTTTTCCAGGGTCCGCAGGACAAAGTTGTATAATTCATTCACTTCAGCACAATACCAAACATCCAGCTTAATTTCCGTTACGCGACGATAGAATTGAATGCTAGGTGTGGTTGAAAAAATGTTGTTTAGTAATTTTAGCTTTGTCCTTTATCTTTAATGTTGTGTGTAAGGTCTCACACTATAAATTTCGCACCAATGTTTTGGCTATTTTAGTCCAATTTTATCAGCGGAGATAAACGCTTTCCCGATTTCCTATTGCAGCCACGGAAAAGTTTAAAATCGCAAGCAGCTATTATTTTTTAGAAACCACCTAAAAACTTAGAAATAACCTCCCATCTGTAAGCACAATTCTGTCAACCGATTTCTTTTCACGCTCATTGGTGGTTTTTATACAGTACGAGTGGAGCGAGTGCTCCAGGCTTCCCCAAACATTCTAAGAAAACGCATTGGCCCCAAAACTTACTGGTATTCAATAATCAGCAAACCGTAACCAAACATCAACAGGCTAAAATTGTTGCTAATGCTGTTTATTTGTAACCTGGCCTTTTTATGTTTGACTCTGCTAAATCCTATTCTGAAGCGTAAACTTTATTATTGTAACACGTTGTTGTCTTCAAATAGTTCCAGTAAATTGTTTGTTATTTAAACTGCTACCACTTGGATTGACCAACTTAAATTTATCTCAAACCCCCTAGCAATTTTTTCTTGTAGAAACTGCAAAATTTCCCGTTTTGATCGACTAACCCTTTTTCCAACTTCTGTCACATTGTAACTGTAGGCCAATAGGCCAAAGTTGTGGCATCACACCTGGGAGGCTGCAAACTTTAGCTCATTGCATTTATTTGGATATTTTAACAACAATAACTGCCTCTGTAATGTGGTGGTTTTAGTGCAGCCTCCAATTATGTCGAAGAACTTCTCAAATCAATAGTATCCACAACTTCCCTGCTTGACGCTCAGCATGCAAAAAATTACTTCAAAAAAGGTCCAATGTACGTAATCTGCTCTGGAAAAGGCACTTCAGAGGAATTCTCCAGCTGATGATGATTTTTGCCATTCGTTGATGAAGATGGCCATATCACTGTTCCTTTCTCGATTATGTGCTAAGGTGAGCGATAAGGTTAACACTCGCAGAGAAAACTTTTCTATATGAGGAATACCAGTGGTCTGGTTTGGACATCGGTCTTTGGATGCTCGTGCCTTTCGCTGCTCGCGCTTACTTATAGCTAACAGGTTGCACTGATGCTTATCTCTATCAGCGCCTCTGCAAATGAGATCACGCCAGGTTGGTTGGTTGATTTTCCCCAAGGTCCCTTTTGAATTAACGTTGATAAAAAATTCTTTCAATCAAAATTTCAAATAATTTTTGAAACTCTTTTCTGGCCTCCAACCAATCGCTGCCAAAATTGAGTTTGCCCTAAAAAAGCTGCTTGGATACACGGTAATCCTGCTTGCGACAAATATTACCCACCTATCTGATCTGAAACTTGAGGACAAGTGTGGTAATGCTCAATATTCAAGCTCTATTGAGAACTGCAGTAAACGGCACTTTGACTTACCATCAACTTTGGAGCAGTTTACGGAGGTAGATTTAATGGGAAAGATTCGCTTCTTATGATTCCTGTTTGCTGTAGATTGTCCAGTAGGGCGGATCAAATTTTAAAAAATTTTTAGGTTTCTAAATTCCTTACTTAAGCGTGGAGTTTACTCACTTGTACTGATTCAAAGTTTGTGAAAAAATTTGTGCAGTTTCTCTGCATGTCGCACATTTTGCTCAAAATTTCCCTTTTTCGGCCCATTTTTACCAAAGCTTTGGAGGTGGTCTGTCTTTGAGAATTTGCTTTAGTTTACGTTTTAGAATGGGTTTCAGAAGAATTTGGGCATCTTGTACCCATTCACAAAAAGATAGCTGGGTTTTTCAGTGGTAACTTTAGCATTAAATGAATGCAAAGATTGTTGGTTCTCACTGCTACGTCATACTATATTGAACATGATATTAACCAGATTTTCCAATCGAGTTGTTGTTTTCTACATTTTTAAAATCGTCGATTCTGCAAAAGAAGCAAGAGTGCGATATATAATTTCAGGTGGTATAATTGTAACAATATTTTGTCATAAAATCAGACTAATAATAGTTAATTAGAATAATTGACCCATACAGGATCTTGCTGTTTTACGAATTGATTTGATGTAAGCTTATTATTGCTGCAGTGATGGTTAAAACTAAAAAAAAGTCTTCCAATTCTACTTTTGGATTTCCAACAAGTTTCTATCCTGCAATTATTCCATCCAAAGCTGATATAATTAGACACTCGCAACATATTCGACAGAAGCACATTACAAAACATGGTGAAAAGTTAACAGCTAAAGAATGCCAACAATTTGTTTCTTGCGGAAGATACGGGCTTTATTTTCATTTCCGACAATCAGCTATGAAGGCATTTGTTTGAAAGTAGAACGACTTATGAAAAGCGCATCAAAACTTAACAAACTTCCAGAAAAACTGGTGAAAGCTTTCTGAAATCTTTGGACACCTGTAGAAATGTTTTATATATGTACCTGCAGTTGTTATGAAAATGGTATCGCAAGATTAGAAAGCAGACGTGACAAGCGCACTCCTGTATTGAATAGGACGAATTTGTGGATCAAAAATTGCGTAAGGGCCAACTCGGTAGTCTAGACGTACAAACGACAGCGGATTGGATGCAAGCTTCTCAGAGAAAAATGGATGAAATTGGACTTCTCAGAGAAAAACAGATGAAGAAATCAAACGAAAAACGTTGGAAGAACCTCCACCATTACAAACTGCTGAACGTTGTATTGTATTGTATTGTTCATATTTATCCTCCATTCACGAGAAAGCTAATTGTATCGCTATATTTTGGACGGTGTGTCCGCACTCGCTTGGGAGTTGCCATTTCAGAGGTGTCTGGGCCACCGGTCTTCCACATAAAGGCAGGGGCGTCTTGTTAAGTGCCTTGCCCTAGGACACAACAAGCGAACTTGCCCGCTTGTTCTCCACAACCTCCCTTAAAATGCCGAGCGCCAAGCAGGAAAGCTGTGAATACCATTTTTAAAGTCTTTTTGTATGATTCGATGAACCCCTAGTCTACCGACTGCGAAGCGGACACTCTAACCACTAAACCATCGCGTTCATCTGAAGCTGTAGGCACTAATAGTTGTGAAAGTACATGCACTGAACTTGAGAAAGAACTGAACAGCAAATGTCAAGACCGTTACTCATGTGATCAACTTGCAGTTGTATCTGATCGTTATCGTGTAACCAGCTGAACAACTGGAGCAATTGTCAATGGTGCACTGCAAGACATGGGGCTTTTGACTGATGAAAATATTCTGAATAGAAAGAAAGACATAAGGGAAAAGTTTCGAGTCGGTAACAAGAATATTTTATCCGGAAAGAAGAAAAATGTTGGTATATTTTGCGTAGGGTTTGATGGCAGAAAGGATCAAGCAAAAACAAGTGAAGGTACAGTTCTTGAGGAACGCTACGCAATCGTAAAAGAACCAGGTGCCCATTATGTGGATCACGTTACCCCAGATGATGGTTCAGCCTGTTATATCACAGAAGAAATGGTTTATTGTATTATTACGACAAATAGCGTGGCCGTTGAACGTATGGTTGCTGTAGTTACTCAAGCTGCTGAACTGAAAACTGGTTGCCAAAGCAGGCTTCGAACAATTTTAAATTGCATTCTATCAAGAAAAATGTTGCCAACTTTTAAAAGCAAAGGAGATTGGGCTTAGAACAACTTTTAACCATAGCCTATTTTTAGCTTGGTTTATTGTTGCTAAAAATCTTTGACACACTGTTTCATTTGACAAAAATTACTTTTGCCAGAAAAAAACATTTTTGTTGTATGTGTTCAACTGCTTAGCTACAGCCTACTGAAACCAACAAAAGAAAATGTGTCAACATTTGCCTGCATTTTACATAATAAAACTCGTTTAAATATCATAACATAATTTTTTCCGGTAATTTTGCTTTGGATTCTATCTTTTCCCTACATGACTATATTTTGATATTTTCTCTCCTATTTGACGCTTTAACATTAAATGCACCTCCTTCTAAATATGAGCAAAATTTGGTTCGAGAAAAGCTTTAGTTTCAAAGAGCTCTAATTGAAAGTCTGTAGATGTAGCCCAAGGCCACTATAAGAATTTTGAAATTGTAGCAAAAACTTTGTTTACACCTTTTAGTTGTGATGTTTGAACATTAGCGATGTTTGAACATTAGCGATGTTTGAACATATAGCGATACAATTCGCTTTCTCGTGAATGGAGGATAAATATGACCAATAAAATAAACAAACAAAACATTTGATATGTGGTCAAAAATATCATAGAACATTTTGCTAGCTCCCTCTTCAGACTTGCATATGAAGGTTTTCTGACGGCTTATGCAAACCTCCTCCTTCTACTTAGAAACGCCATATATGTTTAAACGTTCTTTTGGTTAGTACAATCAGAAAGTTACTTTCTCAATTTTATGTAAATTACTTCATTGATAATGAGCGTATCATTTAATTGCAAGAATGGAAATGTGCAAATTTTTTTGATTTGAAATAGACGCAAAAAGCTCAAAGTTAGCCCAAGACCTTATTAAGTCAAAAGTTTTAATGTGTATACAACGATTTGCCAATGTCAAAATTTACTAAAAATAGTGGTCAAATAGGCGAAAACAGTAAAATTTTGGATGGAATGTGCGAGATGCAGACAACTCGCACAAGCTTTCTTTTTACATTTAGTGTGGAATTTGACAAAAATTTTACCCTTCCTATGGTCTAGGTTTAACAAGCGCAAAGTTGGGTGGTAAAAACCACAGCTCTGTAAACCTCAAGCCCGGTTGTTAGTTTGTTACGCAACAGCAGTGTTCTCTCTGGTGTCTTGTTGGTAGAATTTTTTTTCTTTTATTGCGTCGGTGGATACTTCGCGAGATACGTAACGTCTTATTTGTCAACTCATATAAATTTCAATTTTAAAAACATTTAAACAAATTCATCTCAATAAATCTTATTCAAATAGAATCAAAACAAAAGATTGATACATAAAGTAGATACCAAATTAATAAATCCTACAACAGGGGTCGGCAACCTACGGCACGCGTGCCACACTTGGCACGCCAAGCAATTTCCAATGGCACGCAGAGCCTTCCCAAGTTGCACAAAATGTTATTATTACTCATACGGAAGTTGCACCAATCGGAGCTACTCGGTCTATAAAAAATAGCCCAGTAGTTGTGATTCAATTCGTACACAATATCAGATACTAATGCCACCTAAGGATGGGGTTACGATACGTCCCGCTTTTTCAGGGCTTGTCCCGACTTTTTGGTTGAAAATGCGGCAAACCCAAAGGGGTGGTCTCCAAAAAAAAAAAAAGCACCTGTGTAATAGCAGAAATTTTTGCATTTTGGGGCCTATGGATGCGAATCAAACCCGCTGCGAATCAAGTGATGACCTTTTTTTTTTTTTTTTTTTGAGACCACCGCTTTGGTATTGACAATAATTGAATAGCCCATAAATTTGGCCTGGTGCAAGGTTGCCATCCATTGTCCGGCATTTTGCTTATCTAAATATGGTAACCCTATATATGGATTATGTCTGGTTCATGGTATATTAATGTATTAAAATGTATGAGGTTGGCACACTGAACGATTTCAAAACTTAAGTCGGCACACAGTTAGCAAAAGCTTGTCGACCCCTGTCCTATAACACAAAACTTAAGATCGCTCCCACGCCGAGCCACGCCTATACGCCGAGGTGTACTTATTCAAACTGACACGTCGGCATTAAATTCAAATTAAAAGTTGCGATAAAAAGTGATGAGTGAAAATTAATGGTGCATAAAAACAAATCAAGTGGAACAAAGCAAACGGAAACGGAACAATAAAGTAGTACGTAGTGCTACAAACTTAACGTCTCGCCTGTATCATACTTTCTGGCTCAAGCTATCAAAAAAAAAAGTAAGCCTTTGAAGTTGTATTGTTAACTTCCGAGTGGACGGTGGCTGTGCGGGAGAGAATGCAATCAAATTAAGAAAACATCATTGAAAGGTAATAAAGTAGCAAAGCCAGAAATCCGGTCACTCACTATCAAAAAGGAGCTATAACATCAGTCGCGGCGTTCAGCGAGGTGATCAAATGGTATTGCCACAGATATAAGGTATACATCCCAAAGGTTCGGGTTTCTGCTAGTCAGATACGCATCACTGAAGAGCCCCAATAATGGCGAAACCGGTCTGATGCTTTCTTATTGTTCTTGTGTGACTACTTATTTAGGTGGAATTGAAACATCAGGATTATTGGAGAGGACCAAAAAAGAGGTGATCCGTTCGTGGTCTTAAGAGCGTCGTGGAATCTTTTGGTATTATATTGGTCAGTAGGCTAAACCCTTGAAACTCATCAGATTTGGCACTAAGCCTGGGATTCTGCGTAGCACAAAGCTTGGATTGAACTTTGCTTCAACCATAAGCAAAAGTAGTCTTTCTTGAAGCCTGGTCAGAATCGTTCAGATGGGCTCTGAGCAAGCGTTTTTTCCCTTCCAAACACTGCTGAATGGCGTCATCATTTTATTCAAACCAGTCTTGATGGTTTCTTGTAGTAGGGCCAAAGACGCTCTGACTGCTACTATCCCAATCGCACGGTTTGGGGGAAAGGTCTTTGCGCACTGGGCAAACTCAATCGCGGTATCAAAAGGCACTCTTGATGATGGAATCAAATCTTATTCAAACGCAAAAAAATCCGATCAATCATGTAGGAAAGGTGTCGATACTGCGATAGGTTTTTGACTGTATGCGACTTCCCGATTCCAATTTAAACTTTCAAGCAGAGATTTACACTTCAACCATATTTTTTATTTTGAGAAAAGACCTAGAATGAATTAGGTGCCGCAGTTTTGTAGTGCTGCAAATCTACGAGATTCTCACGCGATCACGTGGAAGTAAACAATGAAAACTTCATAGAATTGGCTGTCCTAGATATTGCTTCTTAGAATTACTAACAGTACAAAGACACGAATTATAAATGTAGGTCTCCAGCAGCTATATGTGGTTGATATAGAAAGAGACCATGCAGTTTTGCTAGGGTGAGAATTAGTTTTTAATTAAATTTCTCATGAAAGGATTCTGTCTGTAACAGACGCCCTATGCCGTAGTATAAACGGTATCCTGAGAAAGGTTAATTGACTGTCGATGTTGAAGACACAGTTCGTCGGTGGAGAAAACAGTGAAGTTTTTAAACTCTCTTTAAGCATTTAATTTGCTTACGTTGAGACGCTGCAAAACTTTTTGTTCCCGAGGCCTTCTTTGGAGCTTAATATGCAAGGTCTGTTTAACATAATGGTCCGGTTGTTGGTCTAGCATTTTGAACTACAAATGGCTTTGGTCACGAGTTTATTGCTTCTGTCTCTTGCTCCAATCACAATGTAATCAATTTGATGCCAGTGTCTAGATTATAAATGTTTTTATTTGGTCTTGTGGCAAATGGAAACGCAAAACATGATGTTGGTGATGGTTGATCGAGTGTAGCCTCGACCTTGAGCAGGAAGAGACCATTGCTGGCGCACTTTTTCTCACCGTGTTTACCGGTAACTCCATTCCAGGCTTGGTGGTCTGAGCCCACACGAGTATTGAAGCCATCGATGAAAAAGAGGTCCTCTTACTGGCGGTCTACGCAGGTGATGGAATTCAGTTGTTTGTAGAATTTGTACTTCGCTTTATCATAGTTGGTCATGGTAGGGTGAATAAGTACTTATAAGTTTTGCTTTGCTTGGCCCAGCAGAAGTTGCATTGACATTGGTCTGATTGCTCAGACACTACGGTATTTCGGTGATCCTTTTGACATGATGGCTTTTGTTGGCACCTCAACGGTTGTTGCGCACCGATTATCATAGCTGCGACCAACCTGAAATGAAATATATCTACACCTTCTGGTTCGGCAAATTATTTTTTTCTCTGCAAGACGTGTCTCACTAAGGGCTGTGATGTTTCAGATTTAAAATCATCAAGCAGGGTATGAACATTCCATGTAGCAAGTTTGAACAATTTTTTCTTCGTCTTTCGAACCGACCACAAATAGGGTGTCCTCATTTGATGCGGGAAACTGGCCACCAAATGGTGGAGCAGCTAATATTTAATACATTTTTTCCAGCCTCTTCCTCAGATCACGGAATCTGCAGAGCATTGGTGAAAAGGGCCGCTCGGTGGCTCAAAACGCTGCCGAATTTCCCCATTGCTCCGGTTTAGCGGAAAACAATCACAGGTTCTGGGTCGCATACGTGCAGCTTAAGTGTATTCTCACCCTCTAGTTCCCAGTTTCCTTATCGCCATAGGACTTTCAAAGATTTTAGAAATGAGCTGAGGGGAACAATGATTTAAGTTAGGTATGGTTATGAAGAAAACCAACCTCATTCTTTGGTTCAGGATTTGTCATCCAATGACAGGAAATAACCAAGGCACCAGGGAAAACCCAGGATGCAGCGGGATAACCAGGGAAACTATAGTGACACGTCACGTTCTTATCTCGTCCCGCAACTGCGGTGCATAATATAGCCGTCGCATTTGTTGAACCATTGCCAGATAAAAGTAAATTTTCTCGCATAACCCGCCAAATATTCATACTTACGTTACGATTTAAAAAAAATGAACCCATGACTTTTACTATTTGACCCATGGCTGATGCCCTCTCACGAGCCAAGCTCCTACCACTCCGGGTCAAAGTGGACTTGGGAGGAGGCCTAATGTGAAATATGGGGCAGCTTCAATTTTCTTTAAAATCCCAAACAGAGGTCTTTGACAGCTGATGCAGTTTTACCTGATACTCAGAGCAATCTTTTGCTATTCTAAAAATAGCACAGTCTTCAATGGTGATTGGAGTGTAGTACAGTACTTGATGTGCAGCTTCGAATTATGCGGAAAAACTTTTCGAATAAATGGTTTTTATACCTTTCCTGCTTGACCCTTAGCAATTAAGAAATTATGTGGAGAAAAATCGATTTGCTTGTTGCGTCTTGGGAAAAGCCAGTTCAGCGGGATTCCTCCACTTATTGTGTATGTGGCAGAGAGAGCAAACAAATTACCCGTTTCAGTTGCTATATCTGACTTCAAGACTAACTAAAAGAGCCTCGGCTTATATAAATAAACAGCCTTAAAAATATTTAACATTTGAGATGTTGTTGTTTACCCGATCCCTACCGAGGGATGGGGGCATGGCGGATGACCATGGAGCCCCAGAAGCCGGGCAACTCTCCAGGGTCTGGACCAGAGGTCGTAAAGAGATAGAGAGTCACCAAAGAATGAGCGGCGCAAAGAGTCCGTTGCTGGACAGTGCAGAATGAGATGAGAGGTGTCCTGGGACGAGTGTCCACAGGCGCTGCAGGAAGGATTCTCGATTCTGTCAATTCTAGAGAGATAAGAACCTAACAGAAGGCTGTGTCCGTTGCAGCGTAGACGAGAGAGCACACAGCGAGCATGACGAGGAAGCACAAGTCCCTCGGTGGAAATCGAGGGGACCTGTGTGTCGAAGAACTTCGATCAGACAGTACGCCTCCAGTCCGAGATAAGACGAGAGTGGATACGAGAGATTAGAGGATAGAGACAACAAGGGATTGCAGAGGGCGCAAGTAGCGCTCCCCGTCTGGCCAGCTCATCAGCCGCGTCGTTCCCCGGTAGAAACGAGTGTCTGGGGATCCATTGTAGCCTGATAGAACAGGAGAGAGAAGACAGTTTCTGCCAGATCTGCCACAGAGTTTGAGATAACAGGAAAGATGGAGGAGAGGACAGGATGGCGAGGACAGAACGAGAGTCAGACAGGAGGAAAAGAGAAGAAAAATGGCAGACTTTATGGTGCTGCCAAGACCAGCAAATAGCTTGCAGAATGGCGCAGGCCTCAGCGGAAAAACTGGAGCATACTGGGCCTGCTGAAAAGGAAAGAATGGCCTCAGAACATTTGAGATCGTGTATTAAATTTATTAATTGGCTGATTCTGTACTTAATTTTGAAGTTAGTGCGTAGCCTATCTTGCATTTAGCTGTGTTTTCTTTCCGTTTTGAGCTGCTGGGTTTAGAGATGTTTTATTTTGGATAATTAACAAGAAAGAAAAGCATGGTAAGCTGTGTCAAATCATTTATTTTTTGGAGTTCGATTTTGTGATGTGGGCTACTGTGAAATTTGAAATAGTACTAAGATTGTTTGGTCAGACAAAATTTGATAACGTAAGGAACTTACATGAAAAATTAAAACTCTTAATATAAAAAGAAATCTATAAATTAGATTTGTCTAAGTTCATGCATCAATTAACGAGCAGCGAAACACCCTTAGTTCTTGATAAATTGGTGCAGGAGCGTCAAGCAACCGATTTGGTGGCACATTATTTTGAGGACAGAATAACGGCTTTTATTTAAAGAACCACCCTGTTTTTTGCCAAGCATGGGTGTTTTAGGTTGGAAAAGTGGAGTGAATACCAAAATAGCCCTGAATTTACGTTTTAACACCCTATTTTTAAATAACCACGCGCCCGGAGACCCCTTTTCTCAACCTAAATCGATTTTGTGCGAATAGGAGTGCTGGCATGATTTCTACGTTGAGTTTTTAAATGGGCACGTTATTTTCTTTGCTTGGTTGTAGTAAGTTCTTTTATATTTCGATTACCGTAAATCTTTCGTTATGCATGAAACAAAGTTGTCTAAACTCGCTTCGGAGTAAGCAGTAATGCTGGTTCCGAGCATTTCTATCAAAGTACTGCAACAAGCATAAAAATTGTCTTAAGCCATAAAGAGCTTTTTCGAAAACAAAATCACGCAACAGCGTTTACTCGCCGCCGTGACATTGCGCTCCAACGCTTACGACAGAAACATGCTGGCTACTGCGAAGCGGGTCACCAGTAGTTTCAACCGGTGACTCGACCTCTTAACAAACCGGTGCGATAGTGTAGTGGTTTGAGCGTCCGCATCGCAGTCGGTAGATCTGGGTTTCATTCCCTAAGTCGAGTCATACCAAAGACTTTAAAAAAATGATATTTACAGCTTCCCTGCTTCGCGCTCAGCATAAAAAAGGGATAGTGTGGAGAACAAGCCGGCAAGCTTGCTTGTTGTGTCCTTGGGCAAGGCACTTAACGGGACGCCTCCACCTTTATGTGGCAGACAGGTGGCCCACCCGTACTTCACCGGATTACAATTGTTAAGTTGCTAACCCAGCATGTCAGACGACTCTTGAGTACTATCAAATGAGTACCCACCAATGGCAGTCCGCCTTGTTGGTGGTGGGGCTACCAGTCACTCAAGACTGGTTCGAAATGGGCTGCCATCTTTCCCCTAGCCTAATTACAATTAGGTTGACGGCAATAACCTGAATTGCCGTTCATGCCGTACCTCCATCCCCAGGAAGAGGAGGGGTAACCACAAACAAACCTCTTAACAAGGACGAGTCTTTATTCATTCTGCTGATGTCACAATCTACTATGCTGACTGCTACGCCTAGCAAAATTGATGTGAGCAGACAAGTATTACACCACACACAAGAAAGTTATAATCAATCTCAAAGTTCATTAAGTTCTAAATAACACTATCAAAAAGCTCACACTTGAAGCACGAACGACAACATATTGCACAAACAACAATGTCAAATCCAAATATTCTACTAAAAACTACACTCCGTTGGGGTTAGATGAACAACCACTAATGACTAGGAAGGATCTTCTTTTTATGATTTTTGACGAGAATTGCAGCTCGCTTTGGCCAAAATAAAGCACTAAACAAGAGCAAAATTAGTTTGGCTGAATGATAAAAAAGCCTATTGTAAATATCGTCACAGGTAACACCCGATCGAAGATATCACAATTATAATCAAACATAGCAGATTGTAAAAGTACAATTGATACAATTTGCCCAAAACAAAATGCAAAAACGGACAAGGAGCATATTGCTCCATGCTTGGCCGGTTAAAAAGAGCAGTACAATATAACAAAATCCTCCAATAGTTAACCTTTTGATAGCAACCGCTGGTTTCACCCACAATAGGACCAGATTTAGAAGTTGCAGCTGTAAGCGGTAAAATGCATACACGGACAGCCTCAAGAAGATCGAAAGGTTGAAAGGAAGTATTTTGGGGGACAAAAAAGGCTTATCAGGAAAGCTAATGACCGATTTTGGAGACCGATAGGACACAGTGGGGGCCAGTTTTCGCTAAAGCGGCACCAGGTCGATCTCCATGGCTTGCTTTCCGTGACAACCTTCACGCAGAAACACGCACTCAGCCAGCTACATACATAATTTATATAGCATTTCCTGGGCAAAAAATATGAAAATACGGTTCCAAAAACTGACAACGCAAGTACTCGAAAATTTTACAGCCTAATGGAAACCAGCCTTAATCCAAAGAGTTTAGCGATTTGAGTAAAAAGCGATATTTAAATTCAATATAGCTAAACAAAGAAATAAGAACTACTTCAAGACCTTGTTCACCCTAGATTTTTCCAAAATGAAGCGATACAGCCACCGATAGTGTTCACAAAAAGCCTTTGAACAGACGTCTGTTTTTAAAGCTACATCAAAGTGCTGTATCACCAAGAAAGATACGCAAATTATGAAAATACTTCCATAAAAAATTGAAGAGTAGTAGTGACGTCAAATAGCAATTCGTTCAAAGGATGACATCAAACTAAAAAACATGTGAGCCAGGAAATTGATGTGTTTACGCTAGTTAAAATGTCCTCACATGTATTTTGTACGGTTGTAATCCCAATATTATTGAAGGAGAAGTCAATGCCTCTCACCTCACCCCAGAAAATGACACAAGTACAAGAACCACATAGTTTAAAGAAACAATGCTGAAATAGAAAAAAACAAAAGCTTTGATGTAAGCCAGAGGTTTTAAATCGTTTGTAGTATAAAGCTTAATCAAAATTTGTAACTAGTCCACGGGGACAAGCAACTTTTAACCTACAGCCTAGACTCTTAAACTCTTTGAGTCGCGCTCCCTTTGGTAAGATCAACAAAACTTGCGCTGCCCCTTATTTTTCGAATTTCTGGTCATTATCGAAGTTGCTCTTGAAACTAACACGTAAATCTTTCTTTTCAGGAGATCGACTATTTTAGAGTGCAATTTGCTCAAATTTTTCTCATTTAGATCTGCAATTGTTCTCGAAAGCAATATAAGAGTCCCCCTCTTTTTTTCAAAGATCGACTGTGATAAAGCACCGTTTGCTCAAATTGTATTGAAAAAAAGTTTATCAAGAAATTTATTATAAGGACTATGGAGCCGCGGCCTCACCCCCCCCCCCCCCCGGCTAACTCCAACAACCCCGTAGGGAGCGCACCTACCAGTTTAAGAACACCTGACCTATAGCATGGCGTATGATAACTTGACTAAATAGAAGGCTAAAATTTTACTACGCCAGAGGTCATCAATCTTATTGCAGCTGAGAGCCACCGGTTGGATGACGCACTTCTACAATAACGAAGTTGCACAGTTTGCCTTTATTTTCATTCGTAATTATTCAGATTCATTGAAGTTTAGTGCAATTTTAAGAACTAGAACGCAGTCGACTGTTGATGTTCACCCGGTGCCCCGCGTTGGTGACCCCTAAACTACACTATATCAAGTAAGTACAAAACACACATTAAAAAAAAAGAGCACAGCACAGTCTCCTCAATAAATCTATGGTCTACCTTACTACTAAATTAAAGCCCACAACTTGAGGCCGGAGGACAGTGTGGAGCTAATATAAACAAATATTGCCCAACTCATTCTTTAAATGGGCTTTCATCCATTTACGGGAACAAGCGCAACCCAAGCTGCCGAAAATGAGAGCAATGAGCAAAACTGGATTTCAGTTTAAAATAGATATTCAAGCCTAGTTTTTTTGAGGGAGGAAAGAAAAATAATCCCCTCTTACGTTTGCGGCCACAGTAGCAACAACAAATTAACTGCACAATTAAACATGACATAATACAAAGCTCTTTGTAAAAAATGTGGAATCAACCTGAGGAAATCATTAAAAATATATCAATTCATTTCCATACTTTGACTATGCCATCTCTGGCAGTAGACACCAAAAATGTTTGATTGACATGAAAAAGTGCTACGTCAGTGATGACGTCATGATGATGTAGGGGCACAGCGTGTTCGAAAGGCCGGGATTTATTGCTTGCAGCTGTCAAATCATCAGCAGCATCCGACGGAGATTGAGCTGTATCATTTGCAGTGTCGGGTTTCGTTTTGCGAATTTGCTCTTGTATGACATGTATACCGTCAATCAGTTTGGTTTCATACGTAGCTGTATAATGATTTCGGCCGGTGCCAGTCTCTGGACCGCAGATAATCTTGGAATTCTCGGCGTTTAGTAAGTCCCACAAACGTATCTTGCCATCTGTGCCTCCAGTATACATTCGAATGCCACTTGACCCAATGGTGGTAAACAAACCATTAATTGAATCAGCTGTTTTGACATTGAGTGACAAAGGAGGCGTATTACTGGCCCATAGAGCTCGCTGTCGAGTCCCAGTCTCAATGTCCCAAATGCCAATTTCATTATTCCCAGTAGACACTGATACAATGCAAGATGTCTGAGTTGGGTGGGTAGTGATTCGCCGAATACCGGCACTTGAAGGGTGTGTGAAGCTTGTAATAGGCAATTGAAATCGTAAATCCCAGCAAACATGGACTCCACTGGCAGTTCCAAGGCAGAGCCAATGCTGCCTGGGGTCAAGACAAAAAGTTGTTGGAAGGCCTTGCGATAGGTTGTGCTTCAGCTGCCATGCCGGTTTGGATATTCTAATATCTAAAGCCATAATACTACCGTGACTAGTGGTAAAAGCAACAAGCTGGGAATTAACGATTGATTTTAGATCAGTAATTCGTCCATGCACTGATGTATCAATTGGATACGTGCTGCGAATCGGAGAAGACGGTATTGGCATGGATTCAGGCTTCTCTGCAATGGACTTTGAACTCATGACATCCACAGAAATCAAATATATGACGCCGTCGTCAGAGGCACAGGCAAAATTTTCATCATCACAAAAAGCCACTGTTCTAATAGCACTTGTAAAATCATGGCAAGATGCTTTGGAACGATTGACTACTGCTTTTCCTTCCAGTGCCAAGCCTTCCCATAATCGCGCAGTACGGTCTGAAGACACCGTCACAAAATGTTCGTTCGAAGGGCTGACCGCAACCCTATGGATGGGGCCTCGGTGTTCTCGCATATGCGCTACAAGATAGCCACGAGGCTGCCAATCTGTCACAGCTACAAGATTATTGCTGTCCGCTTGCTCTTCGAGTTCTCTTTGCTTGACATCAATTTTATAAAGGTCTCTTTTGTGATGCACTAACTCCTTAAGCTCACGCTTGCATGAAGAGCATTTGTATTGAAAAGTCATCTGTTTAGCCTCAGGACTATGTGGAGCTATGGGTTTAGCAGCACTTTCCAACTGCGACATAGTAATTGACATATCAGCTGTTGCCTTTCTGGCAGAAACGTTAGAATATGACTGCAACCTTGAAGCATCAGCACCAAACATTGTTTTCCATTCTTCCTTCATGTCTTGAGTTTGACTTCCTCCTAAGGGGTTTCTTTTTCGATTCGGGCCTTTCTTTTGACCCACTTTGTAACTGGTCATGTCAGCCTCAGTGATCAGATCAGCATGTCTCCTAGTAAAATTTGCACCTGAACTCGAAATGAGACCTTCATCTGCTATCTCTTCGTTTTGCCATTCAATGTTTGAGCTACTTGAAGCTGGAAGAATGCTCTTCTGCTGACGCAAAATGAACTGCTCAAAATGCAATAGCATTTCTTCGTCATTTTCAGACATTTCCTTTAAAAATAGCTTTCGCAGCGTCGCGTTGGATTTAATATCCGAGGAATGCATTTCACCAGCATCACCATCTACAAATCCCGTAATGCGATCGGTTTGCCGTTTTTTAAGACCATCAAAAACAGATTTACTATCAGCAGCATTGTACACAAGGTCGTAGATACTGTATTTTACTTGCGGTCGTAACGCATTAAGTACAAGCCTTTTCTGATCGATTTGCAAAATGCGGTACTCTAAAAAAGGCAAAAGTGCAGGAAGTATATAGCAGTGCTTGTCAATGGGGTCCAAGATGCTAGCGCACGCACATAAAAATGTGACTGTTTTTAGTCGAATCCATTGGCAAGGATGCACAAGAAAGGAAATGTTTTCCTTTATCAGTTCGCAAATAAATTGTTTTTGCAGCAAACCTAATTCCACAAGACATGAAAGAGCTGTTAACGTTTGAGACACAACAAACTCTTGCGAGTCACTAAGTCCTTGCTGGATTAAGGTCTTTAAGATGCTTGAGCTCTGCCAGCCAATGTAAGATGCAATTGAAACCAGGCTGTTAAAAAAAGATGCTCTCAGCTGCCAATCTTGCTTGTCGTTTAGAAACGTTATCATGTGTGTAAGTAAAACATCATTTGCTTTCTGCTTCCCGAAAAAAGTGCAAAGACGCCCAACCGAAAACTCCAGCAAGCTCCGACGAACATTAGGATCAGGATCACTCATTAGCGTCCGCACTTTATCTTGTATTGATGATATCAATGGCTGTAATAACGAGTCGTAGCTCACTTGTTCACTAGCCACTGTGGTCACAGAGGTCAAGTTGCTGCTCAACTGTGAGCTATCTAAAAAACGTAATGCCGCCTCGGCAAAAGCGGCTATCTTTTCGGAAAAAGCCTGCCGCACCGGCACTGATGGATCACTGGCGCATGAATCAATGCCTGGCAAAATGTACTCGCTAAAAATGTTAGCTTCTCCTCTAGGTACAAACTTGACAAATACAAGGCAGGTGGCAAGCGCTCGAAGGGCATGCGCCTTTACCCTAGCCACAGGATCGTTGACTAATTGAATTAAATACGGCACAAATCGTTCCAAGATGATTTCAGCTTTATCTGGACCTAAATGTCTAGAATATTCAACAATTAGTTGCAATGCTTTCAACTTACAGTTGACATATTTTAAACTTCGAACACATGATAACAGTAAAGACGCAATGAGCACCAAAGAATCAGCCGCACCCTCTTTATGAATAAGATTAGTCTTTATCTTGTTCATATCGCAATGTAGAGCGGTCACAATTTGATCAGGTGACATTAACGGAGGTTCACAAAACTTGCCTAGATAATATTTTAAGAAGGTGTAAAAGTGATCTGGAAACATTCGACTCTTCCAAAGTGTGAGATACTGATCTGCCGTATGGCGATCAGATGGGTGTAGTTGGATCATGTGCTGTACGAGGCTTCTAACTTCTCGGTCTTCAATTTTGGAAAGGCATGCATCAGGATAAAATTTTTTTTCTCGATAATGAAGCAGCTGTGAGAGATCGAAAAGAGCATGGCCCTCGGTAAATAGTTCTGCGATTACACAACCAACTGAAAAAATATCCATAGCATGCATTTCAGCATTATTTCGCTCAAAAGTATATTGTCTATTAGACCCAGAAGCGGAGGTTGGCTGATCTGTAAACCTCTCTGGTGCAATATAACAGGTTCGCCGACGAGAAGTATCAAAAAAATAGTTAAAATCAGCGGGATTATCATGCGGCAGATATACAGGCTTAAAGCTAGCAAAATCAGTCAACAAGAGCCAATTCCAACTGGTAATCAACACGTTCTCACTTTTGATATCACCGTGGTAAATTCCTAACTGTGAAATTTGATTGAGTGCACATAAAAGCTGAAATGCAATCCAACGTTTCTCAATGTCATTATAAAAAGGACGAGTACTAATCCGATCATAAAGGTTATGCTTTGCATATTGCCTCACAAGTAGAGCAGCCCGATCAGTTATTACTGTCCGTTGAAATGGGATGCAATTTGAAGCTTGATTTAGTTTAAGCTTGATAGTATCAACTTCAGACTTGTATGACTCCAAATCCATAGATTGTTCTGGAATAACAAATACTTTGACAACTGTGTATCCTTCATGATATTTAGCCCGTGCTACTTTCATAAAACGAGTACTGCCAAGGCTTTTATCATAAGTATATTCGCTAGCATCAGCAAGATAGCTTTCAACAGTAAATATTTGAGATGGGGCAGTAGCAGCTAACTGGTTCCCCATTTTAATTATGTCCACACAAAGTATACCTGAACAGAAAATAAATATTAAAAATTCTTGGCAACATTGCATAATGACGTGAGCAATGAGCATTAAACTTATTAACGGTAAGAAAGTTTGGTAAGCAAGCTGAGAGTTGGGCTCAAGCTATGGCTCGTGCAAACCCCATCAACATGTATGGGAGACTGCTGTTTTGAAAAATCCTGTAAGGTCGTTTTGAAGTGGGCTTAAATAAAAAAAATGATCCTGCTTGATAATAGACTATGCAAACTAATTCCTTGAGACCTTGTAGAATCTTTACCACACTCAACCCTCAGCATATTACACTACAGTGCCAACTGCATAAAGCTGTTTTACTTTTGCAGTTCACAGGCCTAACAAAATAGAAAAGATCAAAAGTTGGCTGCCTAAATCTTAAACCAGATTAACATCTTGCTGTTTGTTTTTGCAGTTACATGCTTAGACCATTTTGGGCCGATTGCACCTTTTTTGCACTCCTTTATATATAACTAAGTAAACTCAGTGTTGCAAATCATGGTGATTAATTACCGGTATGTAATTATTGTAAAGCGTCTCATAAATGAGTTTGCGCTTCATCTGCCATTCTATTAGTAAGACTGAGCGATGCATAACTGTTTGGCTCTACCACATGTCAGCCACATAAAGATGGAGGAATCCCAATAAGTGACTTGCTCTGAGACACAACAACTTACCAGTTTGTTCTCCGCACTATCCCTTTTGTGCTGAGCACCAAGCTCATTAATACCATTTTTTGAAATCTTTTGATATTGACTTGACAGCGGAAGTGAACCCCAAGCCAGCTGACTGCAAGGCAAACACTCTATCCCAGGGTTGCAAATTTTTTTTTGAAATTCAGCAGCACAAACATATATAGGGTCCGGTAGGAAAACCTATCACATTTGAAATTGTTCTGTGATAAGGGTGTTGCAGTTAGACTAGTGGTTGAAGTAAAATTTTCTAGCTTGTAATTTGTCCTTTGTTTTTTTAGATTCAGAGTTTAAAAATAACTCATGTTTAACTAGTTATAAAAAAATAACTGGTGTTTAACTATAAGAACGTAAACTTTGTAATTAGTGTTAAATTCAAAATTGTAAATTTAGTATTCAATATATTCCATACACAGACAAACACTGTGCATTTATTGTTAAAGATTTCTCAAAAAATGAAGATTATTAGACTGCAGCTGTACCAAATTTTAATAATCAATAAATACTAAGCAGGTACGATCATGAGCACACTAGAAAGTCTGCAATGCTGTGGGTCAATAGCTTCAGTGCTACAGAGTCAGCCCTGACGTGGAAGCCTCCAAGAAGACCCCAGAGTGTTCAAACTCCAGAAAACATTTAAGCTGTAAAAGAGTCAGTTTTGAAATCACCTAGGAGTTAAGCCTGCAAGTATGCCTCTGCATTAAGGCTTTTGATCAAATGGTTAAACAAATTTTGCATCTCAACTTAAACTTTCATCCATACAAAATGATGATTGTTCAAGAACTGCATGAACATGACTATAAAACCTGTATCTAGCTGTGAGGAGGATATCCTTCAAAATGTTTCTGCAAATGCTGTTTTGACTTCAAGTGATAAAGCTTACTTCCATTTGTCTGGTTGTAAACAAGCAAAATTTTCGCTATTTATTTGAAAACAATCCAAAAGCCTTCATAATAGGCTTCTTCATAGTAAAAGAGTAATTGAGTGTTTTGGTGTTTGGGGGCCCCTACCTTTGAGGAAGAGGACAAAGCAGTGTCAATGACATCTCATTGTTATGTACACATGATACATAGCATTCTGAAGAAAAAACTTGAAGAATTAAGAGATGAAAATGAAGTTTGGTTTTGACATGACAAAGCAACTGCACACACACAGTGCTGTGTGCTTTCTTGCTCAAGAAAGTGAATGAAGATTTTCAAGAAAATATTTCCCTCCAATATAATCTTTTTGCATGGTGACATGAGGTGGCTAGCAAGTTTGTCAGATCTTTTTCCTTGTGATCACTTTCTCTGAGGTTATGCAAAACTGAAGTCTACAGGCACTAACCAGCTAGTATTGATGGAATCAAAGCTGCTATTCAACAAACAACAAAAGAAATACTACAAGAAATGACCTGTTGAGTGATGATAAACTGCAGAAGTTGCCTACAACAACACATCACATCCCAAGGGTGCCATCTAGAGAACGTGATTTTTAAGACCTAACAAACACTAAATGGTAGCTTTATGTCTTTGGGATTTTGCAATAAATGCTTTGATTGGACATGGTTGTGGTTTGTTTCTCAGCATTTCAAAAAAGTTTTTTGCCACACCCTATATAAAATTTGCTATCCATTATTCATATGTATATGTTGGTACTGCTACATACCTGCAAATCCCTATAACTGCAAATGCTTATAAATGTTTTGGCTGTGCCATTCAAACATGTGACTATATTTCTACATCCTTGCTGTAATCGCAACATTATTGCCATGCTCGATTGTAATCTACTATTTCAATAAATTGGAACAAATCGAGCAATAAAACAGGCAATCGTAAACTTAGAAGCATATTACATTTATGTGAAAATAAGTCACATTTTTTAGTACGAAGAGCTCTTTACCTAAATGTGGGTGTGACCTATATGTAAGGTAGCAAGGCTGAGGAAAAAAATTGTTGTGCATTGTAAGACAAATGTAAGATGTGTGCTTGTACATGAGTAAAAGAAAAATGTTGGATTCATGTATTGATTGGTTGATCAAGCGTTTTCCAAAGCAAAGCAAAGAGCAAAAAGAAAAGATGCAAGCCCTCTAATTTTATTTTTTTCTTCTATGGTTGTGTTAACAGTAAACTTTTCCAGAAATTCACTCCAAGAATTTACACTACTTTTTTGAGGCAGAAATAGAATGTGACTCATACATGCATAACTACAGTAATCTTTTTTACAAAATTTTGCACCTAACTCAATAACTAATTTCAACTCTAACCTTTCATAAAAGTGGGCATTGCAAGACTTGCAGATATACACCAATTACAGTTACTATCAAAACATTCCATTCATTAACTGATCAAATCATCAATCTACACTTCACCAACCAACAGAGTTGCCTCATAGAAATTTTTAAAAATGCCCAAACCAATGGTAACTCAGCACCAAAAAATATTTTTTACTTGCCCAAAAATGTGTCGACAATAAATATAATTTTCTGAAAGTGAAACAGTTTTCCTATGCAACTGATTCAAAGCTCACATGGAAGAACTGACAAATGCAAATAAATTATAAATAATTTTTTTCACAATATTACTGGACGATTACATCAGTTCAGCATTATCTGGGAATCAAAGCCAGAATAATACAAATGATTGATCAATATTGGTTGAGGTCAGGTGCATAGTAATAGTGCTTCTCTTCTTCTCTACTCCACCTCCAAATCATAACCAGGTGATAGAAGGCAATGCCCACACACCACAAATGCCTTCAATCCTATTCCTATATTTAGCTTCTCAGGAATAAAAACGTTTAGACCAAACTGCTGCTGTGCTGAGATAATAAAAGAAGAATGATTACTTCTTAAACTTTGAATACTGTAGGTTTCACTAAAATTCAAGTAGCCAGTGCAATAACAGAATATTGTAGTCACAACCAGGGATGTGGAAGCGGTACTTTTTCTGTGGAAGCGGAAGCGCGAAAAATCCACTGCTTCTGCTTCCACATAGGAGGGAAGAATGGAGAGAGAAAAAAAAATTGGTTCTGCTATCCTTCGTAGAAGAACAAATAGGGAGACCATAAACATTAAGAAATGAGAGCGAGGAGGAGTCGTTTAGAGAGATGTTGACCTCTACATAATCAGAGTAGGGGCCAAGCAAAGAAAGAGAGGAGGTAGAAAGCTTAGAGAAGAATAAGCCCTGCCTGATGAAAATGATGACGCTGCCACTAGCGTCTGTGACATCAGTAGAAAAAATACCAGATCGGGAGTGAGTGCCATGGGATTGCAGAGCAGAGAATCCAGGGATCTGGAAAGAGGAAGATAAATTAAGGTTAGATTCCTGGATACAAATAAGGTTAACGGAATGAGACGAAATAAAGTGTAGTAGTTTAGTGCTCCTGGCTTGGAGACCCCCAGCATTCCATTGAAGAACCTTGAGAGAGTTATGGAGGGGAAGAGAAAGCACGAGGTAAAGAGAAACAGCCAGGAGCATGAGGCGGTGGTGAGGGTGCAGAGGGAGAAGATACAAAGTGGGCAGAAAAAGGATAAGAAGTTTGGAAGTGAGGATGAGGTGCGAGTGCTGCATTAGCAGAAGGGAGCCAGATTGAGCAGTGAAGGTATACCAGATGGAGGAGTTCGAGGAGGAAGGCACAGTGCTGGTAGGGGTAGAATCTCAAAAAAAAGCAGGGAGGGCAGCTCCAGAAGTGAGAGCTGCCAAGAGTTCTGAATCTACAAAAGGAGAGTAGAGAGCACTTTAAATGAACTTAATTAGAGCATGTGCAGCATTGCACTGGCCTACCCTGCCAGGTCACATTTCTAGCGCACACTAAACAGGGAAAGACTGGACAAGGGTTTGGATGAACGTTGCCACTCATCATGAGGAGAAGGATGAGAAGACGAGCAAGAGAAAGGCAGGAGTAAAGAAAAGACAGCCAATTTTAAAGAGGCTGAGTGCTACCCTTCTGCGGTCGTTCAGGGGGCTGCACGGCGAAAAGATGGTTTATGTGAGGGGAGTGCCCAGGGTAACTGGGACCATCGGGAAGGCCATAGCCATTTTGACCCAATCCAAATGGGTCGGAGACCGCAACACCACGTTGAGGCAGCTGTTGATTGATGCAGTTCAATTTTGCTCGCTTTACATGTACATACTGTATATACGACAGAAATTTTGCACTTCACTATCCAAAAAGATCGGAGTCAATATGTGTTTTGAGGACAAACAGAAGGTCTGTAATAATTATTAGAGTTAAAGTTAACTCAAAGTCAGAGTTAGTTAAGAATGAAGAGAGAAAATCAACGCTGTACAGTGTAATTTGTTGTTGTGACGGCAGGTTATTGTCAAGAGCTGTGATATGTGGTCATACGATTTAGATCTGAGAAGCATTAGGTTAACTGTTGTAAAAGTGGTTGTAAGTAGTGAAGGAACTTGTAATAACTGTCTATTTGTTGAAATGTTTAATTATTTTTTGAAGTGTAGTAACGAAATATTTGATTTTCTTGCAAGCAATTCGTGATTTCTAAATTTTTGTTAGTGGGGGTTTCGTGACAAACGCGAAAGTACATTAGGGGCTCCGCGATGACAAAAAGATTGAAAAGCACTGTTCTACATTCAACACGAGTTCTGATATCTAAGAAAAACAAACACAGAGTAGTTCGAAACAATAAGCTCAAGCGAAGTAGGTAAGGTAATAGCAATAAATGAAGGTTTTTGTTTTCTCAAAATGATAAAGTGTAGAAGAAGGCAGGCTACAGACCCACAAAAGTTAAAAAAATTGTCAACGGTCATTTTTTTCGTTTTTTGTTGGTGGAAGCGGAAGCGATAGGTGTGGAAGCAGAAGCGTTTGAAAAATAACCGCTTCCACATCCCTGGTCACAACCGTTTCATTCAACCCAGGAGAAGTAGGTTAATTCTATTATAAGACTAAACAAATAAATCAGGGATTCTTAAAAGGAGTTGCATGTTTTCTGAAAAGCATTAAAGGTGTATCAGCGGGCATGAGAGCAAAGTTCCACAGTCCTCCTTGAATAAAAGACAGTGATTGTTTTGCTGTTGACAGCATTTAACCTCAGAGTCCATTTTGCTGTCAGACATTTGTGATTAGTCTGTTTTAATGGCACACTAAACATGTGACTTTTGGTCATTTCTAATTGATCAATTTTAATGACAAATTAATAAAAATTTGCACCCCTAGTGTACTCTCCCCCACACTGTGCACTCCCTCCCTGTGTACACTACCCTGTACATTCACATATTGTGCCCCCTTCCAGCGTACACTGCCTTTGTCCTAGTGACCTGTCAATAAAGATTTGAACCAGTAACCATTGCATTGCAAGGCAGCTACACTATCTCCTACACCACAGCATTACTGCCAGAACTCTAGCAAATATGGCTATTTTACACACATGAAAGGTGACAGCAAAATAGCCTCTAAGGGTAAAATGCCATTGATGGAAAAACATTCACTTCCTAAAAGAATGAAAAAATTTGTCAAAATCACCTCTTTGAAGAAGTTGACCTCCAAAACAATAGGTCTTGATGCTGTTAAAGCAAATGTTGGAAAATGACTGCTTTGAAAAATTACTCTCCTGGAAAAAAGGTTTACACAACTGAAGGGGGAAAGAAATAGGTTTTTGCTTTTTGTCAAGAGGGGCACAGATCAAGTCGTTTAAGAACCACTGATACAGATTATCTGAAATACCAGTAACATGATTTTGGTCAAACCTTATCACACAGCGTATTTAGGTCCTAAAATTCTCTTTTGCTGATATTTTACGGTCCCAAAACTGTCCTTTGCAACTCCACAGGTTGAGGCAAAGCATTTTAAAAATTTATGGTCTAGCAAATTGGGCTATTTTGAAGCTATCAAGGATTCTTGTTTTTCTATACTTTGCACATACACTTAACAACAGTTCAAGAAACAGGTGAAAACATCAGGATAAAGCACAACACATGGAGTCATAGACGGGCTCTAAACTATTTGTTATGCTTTCTGCAAACTCCTATTGTAACTGTGTAACTGCGTAAAGAGCATTTACACTCAACAATCTAATAGCTCTCTATGCTTGCAGACTTTTGCCTATGTCAATGACCAATTTATTTTCTGCATATTCTTAAGTTATTTGTTAGTGCTAATAGATCTGCAAAACCACATAGTATTTACCTCATTATATTGCCAGTTTTTCTAAAAAAGAATGCAGATTAACAAAGACTTACTCTGTTACTGCAATCTAATGAAACTCCGTACGAATAAAATTAATGTAATCTCATAAAATTGTATCAGAACACAAGCAAACTGGTCAAAACGTTCTGGCTATCAAAATTTGTCTTCCATGGTCAGCTGCTAAGATCTAAGTTTTGAAACCAGTTTATTTACTTTGGCAAAATTAGCAATGTTACATCAGTTTTTCTGCAAAATAATTTTTTAAATAAATGATGGAACCTGGAACAACTATTACTAAAACCGTTCCACCAAGGCATAATCAAAAACTTGCGAAGAACAACATTACACTTGAAAAGGAAGTTGAATTTTTTTAGAAAAAATTACAACTATTTGTTGTTGGCAATCAGGGCCTGCGAGTTTATTAGGCAAACTTGACAGCCGCCAAGTGCGGAGCTTTCTGGGGGCGAGGCGAGGTGGTATATTTGTAAGGCACATTGTGCCAAAAATGTGCGTAATTAACTGTGCCAAAATTCTTGGCATATGTGCTACATCAATTGTGTCAAAATTTTTGGCATATGTGCCGAGAATAAATCCTGTTCCAAAAATATATGTGCCAAAATAAATGGGCCAAATTTTTTGGCACATTTAATTTGGGCACTTTAAGTGGTAATAGGCTACATTTTTTGTGTTTGGCACATGGGATAATCTAATAGGACTTAGCATTAGTTGTCATGCAGTGAATAGCGTTGGCTCTTAGTCAGCTTTATTCAAAAGTATTTCCCTCTCTAGTAAAAAAAAAAGCACAGGAATATACCAAAAGTCTTAATTGGTAAAGCATTGATGAATGCTACCTGTATAGTGTAGGGGCAAAACTAAAACACGGAAATATGGAAAAAACTACCAGCTAAACTACGGAAAACTCAGAAATAAGGAAATTTACGAAAGATGATAAAAATAAAATATTAACATCCAAATGAATAAAATTAGATATTTAAATTAAGTTGAAGTATGCATCTTGTAAATGATTTGTACAAATAGGAAAATTTACGGAAGATGATGAAAATGAAAGATAAAAATCCTAATGAATCAAAATAAATGGTTGAGTTAACGCAGCGTCTCTCTATTTTGCTAATGAGTTGGTGCGAAGATTAGGCGTTGAGAAAAAGACATAAACGTTTGTCAAGTATAGTCTATCGATCAGCAGTCATATAAGCGGGAAATGGATTCCAAAATAGATTGAAAAAGTAACTGGTCATACAACCTGGTGTAGCCTATGGGTTAATTGGCTGTGAATCGAAAAAAAGTTAAGGACTAAATCAAATGATTTGGAAAAATCTTGAATTGGACTGAGAATTGCCTTGTTAAAATAATTAATTAAAGCTCAGGATTACTCTTTTGATTACGAAATGAACAATATATGCCATGAACTTCCACATTTTCCTGATGGAAATTTTATGCATCTTCGTTTTTCCTAACTGAAAGTTTTCATGCACCTCCGTATTTTCTGCGTGAGGTTTACATGCCTATTAGCATTTCTCAAATGAGATCTATGGAGCACACTTTTCGCCCCATACGCATTTTTACCTTCGGGGCTAATGCCCTCTGACCCATTACTATTGCTTCATGCCTATTAACCCAGTCCCATATCCATGCTTAAAAGCTGCCCAGCACCTAATGCCTCATGCCCATTATGTGCTGTGATGATGTTACTCTATTATACAAAGAATTAGACGTTCTTGTTTGACAGATATTAACTAGACAATTAAAGATGGCCAATAAAAATTATAACTTCATTAAAAATCTATAAGATATAACGCATATTGCTTAAAAAAAATTAGTGCTATATCACATGACAGAATTTTTTACAAATTTATACAAGTATGCCAAAAAAGCGCAATCGTCGATTTCCAAGATCTGAGCTTTGTAGCAAGCAGCCATATGGAATTTATGGTCACTGCTCGTGGAGAACTGGTCTGCGCACTATAATCTTCGATTGTGTCTCAAAACAAGACATTTTCAGGAGACAAATATCATCAGAGTACAAAGCATCACAAAGCCCTGTTGTTAACATCGCACTAGGAGCACACCTACTAAGCATACCAACAAGTATTTTCGACTGGAATGAGTGTGCTGACAAAATGATAACTGCTTTCTTTTCAGCAGATATTCCCCTTTACAAACTTAACAATCCTGATCTGCAGGCGCTATTTAAATATGTTGGTCAAAAAGCTTTGTCCGAGTCAGCATGCTGAAAGCGAGTTGAAAATATGGAAAATGTGAATTTAATTGAATTTGTAATATTCTCTCAGACAAAGTTATTTTCGTGATCACTGATAAAGGTGATATTGCAGGGTGTAAATATGTGACACCCTGGTCGGAGATATAGAACGGCCAGAAAAAATTTATCTGTTGCATTGCAAGATTCTTGAGGCTTTGCCAAATTACCAAACTGTTACAAATGCTGCAGATGATGCAATTGGCACTCTCCTAATAGAGGGAGACAGTTTTGTTTTATTGCTTACAGAAGCCCCCAGGTACATGACAGCAGCAGGTTGTGTTGTTGAGCAAACGTATCCAAAGCTCTTTCACATTACATGCAGGGCTCATGGTTTGCATAACGCAGCTGAACGAATCCGTGATAATTATGAGGATGTTGACAAACTAATTGCTGCAGTAAAAGCTTCACAGGTAAAAATTAAGATCGAAGAGTAAAGTTTTCAACAATCAACAGTCCCCCGCAACCCGTAGTTATCAGATTGGAAAGTTTTGCTGAAGGTATCAGTATACTATGCCAAAACATTCGTAAGTTTCTGTAATTGTGTGTGCTTTGGAAGTTACAGGGCAGTTAGTAGCAAAAGCGAAGAAAGCCTTTCTAGAAACCTAAGAGAAGTTCATCAATGTTATATTATAACGATAAAATACAAACAGCAGGAAGTCCAAAATATACCATTGCTCAAGCCTGTAAAAGAAGTTACATATTTTTCCGTAGCCGCGATCCAGCTGGAATAAAATTGTATTTGCATCACCGATTTGAATAGTGACCCGATAGCAATTGTACAAATGACCCTCCAAACATTGGTCCAGAAGTGTATGCCAAATTGTTCGATTGCCTCGAGCAACTTTATGCACTGTAGAGCGAAGTTTGGAAAATAGATCGCCATTTCTCATTAAATAATGTTTGAAAGTATTTATCATTATATGTAAATTAATTGCTTGAGTAAACGATTGTCGTTTAAAATTCTTTGAAATAAATGCTACTTTTTACTGCAACTTTTGTTAAAAATAAATGCAAATTTCTCATGATTTTGTGGCAACCGAAACTTTCCCCATTAATTACATATTTTCAAGTAATTGTAATTTGAGGTTTTCAGCTTAGCGTTTTGCGATTTGCCAAAGTTTTGGTCTAAATAAAATTAGCTAAAACTTTGGCAAATCACAATTATGCTGTGCTGACAAAATAAAATAGCAATTACATAAAAATATAAGATTAATTACATCAGCTCAATCACAAATTGCAATTGGTCCAATTGTGGTCGGTAGTATAGATTAGCGTGTGGGGGAGACCGGGGAGAAATGTTACAAGGGAGGGTTGTTACACTCCTTATTACTTCGTTAAAAAAAATTTTAGATCGCTGCAATTAATGTTATGCTATTGCTAACATTATTTTCTTTTGTTTAAAAGCATTTTTAATAAAAACTGCCAGGTAAACAAAAGATAAGAGAGAAAAAGGATTTTTGTGTGTCAAAAGTAAATTTTGAGGATTTTATCCAAAACTAGCTGCTTTCAAGGTATTTTAGCGTATGTTTGAACGGACTGCATTTTTCAGAGGTTTGGTTACTGTAATTTCAAGCAGAAATAAAAGTAAAGTCAGTTTGTTCAAATATGCCAGAGAATATTAGGGTTTATTTATGTCACTGGGGATGGAGAGGCTTGATACACTGTGTAACAAGTCACCCCAACATTCCTACGTATATTTTTAGTTAGTTTATTTTTTCAGAGTATTTTATTACTTCTCATTTATTCACATTTAGAAGTATAGCGAACTTGATGGCCATTCTATAGCCTAATAGATAGGTACCGGTACTGGTAGATAAAAATACTAATACTGGTTCTGGTATCTGTAAGTTGTAACAAAGTAGTGCTCAGAATGCAATTGCACGTTTTTGTTCTAGTCAAGCAATACTGGCAGACTATTTACAATTAACCAGCTTGGTAGCTAGGTGACGAATATATATCTGTTTTCAGTAGATTTCTCTAATTGTTTTTCTTAGTAGATTTCTCTCATTTTTCAGTAGGTTTCTCAAAGCTGCACCGCGGCAATCAAAATGCTCTTCAAAAAAGCGTCGCTCAGCAGTGATCACTGCAACTCCTGAGAAAAAGGCGTTAGAGAAGTTAAATTCTATTAGTTGGACTAAAGTAAGAACACAGAAGAAAGCCAAAAAAAGATTTTGCTGTCATCATTATCATCAGCTAAGGAAGAGTGGCTCTGCATTGTGTGTAGTGGCAGTTACTCAAATTTAGCACCAGGTGAATCCTGGATTCAATGTTGCCACTTGCCAGTGAGAAGGATGGTCACATTATGTATTCAGCAGTGTTGACTTGGTCTATATTTGTGAAAACTGTTCTGAAGACAATTAAAATTGAGCAATACTTAATTGAGAGTAAAACATTGCACCACTTTTTAGAGTTTTATTTTCCATTGTTCCTTGGGTGTGCATCACTTTTTACAGTTTTGTTTTTTATTGATCTTTGTTTGTACAGCTTTGTTTTTTAGTGTTCTTTGCTTGTATGATTGTTTTCCAATATATTGCCATAACTTTCAAATAACTTGCAAGCAATTATTGTAGTAAATAAATTGAAGCTTGATGAAGCTATAGGCCTAGTATGCATCTGGCCCTAATCCTCCTCCTCTTCTCTTCCTCCTACCACCACTGTTCTTTTCCACTCATCCAATGGCCAATCAACCTCTTTATATTGTCAACGAAATTCTTTTTACCCTTTAATTTATTAATATTAAAGCGATCAATCTGTGCAATATTACATCCATTACTATGTAACAAATCACCCCGCTAGTGGGGTAAGTTGTTACTTTCGACCTCTACTACAAAATTTGTAAATAGCTCCTAGTCCCGAAGCGATAAAATTTTGTTAATAATGTCTTTGAGTAGGCTAGGAGTTTGGTTACTAACCATAAAAATATCAGATATTTTGCTCGTACTAAAAGGGGAATTTTCTACGTTTTTGTAAAAATCGTAACAACCCTCCCCGGTCTCCCCTGCATTATACATGACAGCAAATGAAACCGTCGTTTTTGAGAGAAAATTCTTTTGGTTTTAAAAGCTGGGTCAATTGTCAACGAAGCTTTTGTAACAGCTGTACAGATAAACGTAAACCACCGGATCCTAATGGTTTGTCAAGTTTAATTTATTTGATTTATTGCATCCACCTATTGCCAATCCTTAGGCTACCGGTATGTAATGTTTGTTTCGCATTGCAATGCATCTGTGTAATGCCCCTTGTGGTATGTGAGTGCAACACATCTTTGTAAGACACAGCTGTTTTGGTGCTGTGCAGATGTTAACGTTTTGTTTATTAGGCTAGCATAGGTTTGAATGGTTCTCCCTATCTGTACGACCCATCTGGTGACGAGCTCCGTTATTCAAACGGCATCAAAGAAATTGGCGGTAGGCATTGGAGAATAATGTGGAATGTAAATAATTCTTGAGGTTTTTATTAGTCCATCGTAGTGCTATTAACACTTAGAGGTGTTTCAATCTGCACCTATAAATCAAAATGATATACAATTCTAAGGCTGTTTTGTGCAGTATTTTCTTTTGACGAAGAATGGAGAGGCCATAAACTTCATTTCAGAAAGCATAAACTGCAGCAAGACTTTTTTAATTGTAATCCATTAGTATAGAAGGTTTTTGCTTGTTTTTCTAGTTTATTTGTTTCATATTACTTTCTACTCTCTTGGGATACTGGCCTCTAACTTGGACACCTGTGTATATAGAGTTATCGATACTGCAAGCAGTCTTGATAAATCGTACATCTTTTCTGGGTTTATTGCTGCGTATGTTGTTTTTCACTGCAATACAAATTAACTGATCTTGCTGTACTTTTGGTGTAAGTTTCGTAAACTGAAAACAGTTACTAAAACGTAGCCAGGCAGGAAATTACGCTCGGAAAGAAATACGTTATAGGTTTAGTTGTCTGATTTGATTGGAAGAGAAAATGAAACTTTTGTGCACTGGCTTTACAGCCCCCTACCCTGAACAAGGCAACTGCAAAACTCATATGTAATTTTTAGACTAGATGTTTAACTTTTTCTCCAATGTTCTATTGATGTGTGTAAAGTTTACACATTTGTTTAAAAAAAAACTCAACCTCATTGTACCCACTAATACCTTAACTCCCGAACTATTTGCCACATAACGTGTTTATTTGATTAAAATGATCCCTTTGGAAAGCTTTGCTAGGGTTTGCCCCCCTCCCAAATCTTGGACACTGTTGCCCCCGAACTAACAAGCATTTAACCTATGCTATAACCTAACTGTGGATCTAACTTAGGGCATACAAACAAACAAAATACATGGGGCATGACCTTGTTTTCTCTTGTTTGTAGTCGTTAATAAAAAGAAACTGTCTCACAACTGAACTTTAATTAAAAACTAACGTTTCACTTGGCTTAAACGCCAAGCTTTATTAGGAATGGAGGTATATTGCTTTACATTGGGAATAAATATCTATCTGATGTATGGTGTTTTTTGATCAATTCAGTTTTCGAAACCAGTGCGCGAATTATGGGGATATGTCCCCTTAGTAACTATTGCTATCCCCCTGAGTGAAAAAATAAATGTTCTGGAGGGGATGCCAAAACATTCCCTCTTCGATCGGATCATACTTTGTAATGCTTTTATTCAAAGCATTGTGACATCAAAAACAAATCAAAGCTAAACTTTCTCTGCAGAAGCATGTTTTCAACTTATATTTTAAACTTGCTACTGTACATATTCTTAAAAAACATAAAAGTGACGACGAACCTTCAGAAATTGACTTCCGTCAACAAAACAACTGCGATAGATGTATAAATGCAAAGTATTTTGACATGCCAGTTCCGCCAGCAATTTATTGCAGCGGTTATTGGCCACTTCAGAGTAAAATTCGATACAATGTTGTTGCTAAATTGCAAATTTCTTGAAGCAAGATTTTGACCTGTTTCTGTCGACGAAAAGGTTATTTATAGTGACAAAGAATTAAGAGGCGTTGCCAAATTTTTTTTATCTCAATCGAATGTCAACAGCATTGCATTGACCTTTCTACATGTGAAGACTGGTGCAAATATGGTTGAATATGATTAGTTTCTAAAAATCACCAGCACTTTTCCGGTATCGAGAGCGGAATGTGAATGTGGATTTAGCATATTTAATGATATTTGTACTCCAGAGCGTAACCGCATCTGCACGATCACATGCAATGCCATTTTGTTCGTTAATATAAATGGTCCTTTGCTTTTGCAGATTGTTTTTGGTAAATATGTGCACGAATGGATTTAAAAACAAGGTTCAGTTAAGTTTCAAGATTTAAGAAATCGGCTGTCACATCAATTGCAACCAAAACATTTCTTGTTTGGCTTTGAATAAATATCTATGTCCAGAGCAGTGCTCTTGAACCTTTTTTTCTGTGGTTCACCTTTTACAATTTTTCAAAACCTTTGTACACTTCACCGATAGCAATGTATAATTGTGCGCAAAAACTAAAGAAAGCAAACTATAAACTGGGTAATTAGTCAAGTTATGATAAATATATCAGTCTGTAGCGCAACGGCAGGCATCTGGCTGTAGTTAGATGTCAAATGAGTGCACTCCATACGGCGACTAGTCACTTCTACCATGATAGCTACTTTCGTAGATTTCCTTTCGGTTTATATATTGACATTGCTGTTGGTAACTTTCCGTTTGTGGTTTGTAACATCTTCGTGCTCATACGACACTTAGTAGCTAGATCTCATTGCTGCGATAGCTGCGCATGTATGCATCGAAGCTGCAGTGACTGCAACAAGTCTTTTAGGCACAAACAAAATTATGCTAAAGTGTTAAAACGTAAAATCAAAGCTGCTTTAGCTTTACTGTAGTTAGTCTTTAGTGGCCACTTTGTTGTTGCATCGTTTCAGCGATTTAAAGATAACGTGGCTTTGTCTCTTTCTCTATCGCCCCTGGCATAAAAGCATCAATATCATGTATTGAGTTTCTCTTTTTTGATTTGATTTCCTCGAGAGTGGAGAAACTTTCTTGTGATTTGTAGTTGTTTGTAGGCATCTGTATTGAGATTGCAATAGGTTCATCTGCAGAAGATGAGGCTGGGGCTTCATTAGATTCTTTATTGCTATTATTGCAAAAGTACTTAATCAAAGACATTGCAACCTGTAAAAAACCAAAGTAGTATCGCTGAAGTACAAAAAATAAGCTTAAAACCGAAGTTATCCTTTTTTTTTGTTTACTATATTTATCCTCCATTCACGAGAAAGCTGACTGTATCGCTATATTTTGGACGATGTGTTCGCACGCGTTCGTGAGTTCTTATTTTCGAGGTGTCTGGGCCACCGGTCTTCCACATAAAGGTGGGGCGTCTTGTTAAGTGCCTTGCCCTAGGACACAACAAGCGAACTTGCAGGCTTGTTCTCCACAACCTCCTCTAAATGCCGAGTGCCAAGCAGGGAAGCTATAGATACCATTTTTCAAAGTCGTTTGGTATGACTCGACAAAGGGAATGAACCCCAGGTCTACCGACTGCGAAGCGGGCGCTCTACCACTATGCCATCGCGTCTGTGAAACTTTGGCATGCTTCAAGCTCAGTTACTACTGTGAACAATACTGGTGCTACTTAGGATGTATTTTTCTTCCTTAAGCTATTTTCATCCCATATTTATGGTACCAATATTCTAAAGTAAAATGCTTATACTGTTCAGCCTTAGGACTTTAGGGTTGGGTTGTAACGGCCGCCGTAATTGTGGGTTTTTCGTAATAACACAACTTTTAATGCGACTGACTGATGGCTAATGTTTACATAAAAATGCAAAGAAATGGACAGAATTATACGACTCCATTCTATACATGATATCAGATTAAGACGAAAGTTACCAGCAAGGTTTGATCTTGGTGGCATACCCTCTGTATACCTTTTGTTAATTGTATACCCTACTTACAGCTTGATATACACTGAGGTATACCGTACACCCGGTTGAAGAGCACTGGTCTAGAGGTCTACCCGCAACAGAACTTCTTTGCTTTATTTTTTCTTACTGTAGGCTACTACTGCTGTATGACCTGTATTGATTGCAACATCAAATGTAGAGGTGTTCAAACTAGCGATTGTATTAACGTGCTATTGTTTTGTAGAATTTAAAAAACTTCACTCTCATATATGCGGTTTTATTTACAGATACAGTAATAGCCGTAGGAATACTTTCAAGGCAAATAGATTTGGGTATAAAGCCGCGAAATTGGGTTATCCAAGGGCTTTGCTGCCACATTCAAAGGCTGGTGAAGACCAGATATTTTGAGAGTACAGCTCCATACAGATTGGTGACCGTTTATATCTTACAGTCTTGATACTGAAGTTTTTCGTCTAAATGGTTTAGGCAAATGCTTGGTTAAAACATCACCCCCCAAACGAAAACTTTCTACTTCGCACACTGCTCAAGACCATCACCCAAACTGGTACTGCTTCTTAAAGTCAATCTCTAACTGATCAACTACTAATATATCTAATTGGCAACAAATAAACCACTTGTAAGAAGCATGCTATGTAACATGCATGTTTGCATTGCAACTGACCAGTAAGGGGACTTAATAATCCCTTCTCCTTCTTTAATAAAGTTTGGCTTCTAGGCCAACCAAAATGTTAGCCATGGCAGGAAGTAAACTATCTTGAAGCTTACGTGTTCTGCTGATATACCGACAATTAAGTTTTCAGTAAATTTCGAGGACCCCGTTTGACTAAAACTTGTAGCAATTTTATGCTGTCATGAATTTTATACAATTTGATGTGCTCTCTGCTACAATTACATTAGTGTTTCATCAGCAAAGTATTCGAGAAAACTACGGTTCTGTCGGGCGTCATAGTCAATTTATTGGTCGTATACTTTTCATGTGGAGAAGATCATGGATGGAAAAGGTGATGAAATCTAATGAGACATTGATATAGAAACTTTTATTTTGGTACATTTTTCATTTTGGCACATGTGCCAATTATTACTATTTAAAATGTGCCAAACGTGTGCACATCTATTGTGACACATGTTTTAGCACAATGTTCCAAAAAGATTTGCCACTGCTGTTGTAGGGAGCGCGGAACTAAATTTTTTACCCATTTCGATTCTAATTTAAAATTTTGTTTGAACAAAAATGTTCTCATCTTCACACTTTTAATTGTAGTATTTTCTTAGATCTAAATTACTTATTTTAAAATTAAGCGCAGTTATGAAATCAAGGCGAAGATTTCTAACTTTTTTTATGGATAACAGCTATGTTACAGTATATCAAAGTCGCATTTACGACTTCAACATTGTTTCAGCTCAAAATGCAATGTGCTTTTGATTGCAATTATTGGAAGTTTGCTAACTGCTAATTGTAAGTTATGCTAAGCTAACTGATAGAAATAGTACCCTTTAGCATTGCAAAAACAGATGGATGGACAGTCGGTAAATAGCACTCTGGTAGCAGTCTACTCGTTCGAATTACGGCATTTAATTTTATCTTTGACCTCAGTGGCCATGACTTGGGTCAGTGCTCACGAATTTCGTTCTGACAAAAAGATGTTTATAAATCAATTATTTTCAATAAGATATAAGCCAAATTTTGTTGGTAAAATGCCTGAGTTTAACACTGACAGCAATAGCAAAAACAATCTTCTGACGTTTAATTAGTATCGAAAGCAGACAGCAGTGAGAGAAAAAGAAGAAGCTAAGCAATCATGAGCTACATTAAAACTTTTCGTAGCAATTAAACATGACAATGAAGAGCAAGAAGCTTATTATAGTCAAATCATACTTGGAACTAGCGAAATTAACACGACGGAAGAGCAGGAAAGTGTTGAAATATAAAAGCAACTTGCAACAGAAAAATGATGAAAAATGAAATTCAGCCGCAAAATGACTACACACAAAACAGCACTAATGGTTCCGATGATGCTGGTGCTTTGTCTAACTTTAGTGACCTTGGTAAATGACCAAAATACTTAAGTAACAGTGTGCGATATCTACTAGTTGAAGAAGGTGCAAAGCTGCTTTATTCACTTGACTTTCCTAAAGATGAAAATAATCGCAGATTTTCTATTGCACGCTACAAGAGGAGACCACCGAATGAGGATAAAGTTTGTTGTTAGTGGCTAGTGTGTTCTGTGACTAACGATGCTGTTTTCTGAGTTTGTTGTTATTTGTTTTGCAAAAATTTTGGTATATCAACTCTGTGAGAGGCGATTCAAAAGAATGGGAAAATGTTGGAGCAAATCTATGGGAGTAGCTTTATCTTCACAAAAGAAAATTTACCAACATCTAGAAAATTTTTATATTTGATGAAAATTTGAGCTAAGATCATCAAAATGCGAAACAACAGATGCTGATAATCGGTGTAAAGTTTTGGAACAAGAAAATTACTGGCGATAAATATTAAAATGTTTGACAGCTTTGATAAGAGTACTTGCCATGCACAACCTGCCATTTTGAGTCACTAATAAATTTTGCTAGCAATGGAAACTTTTGAAGTTTTTGAATTATTTTGCTTTGTTTGATTCTCTTGTGAACGAGCTTTCGCACAAAGATTACATTAAAAATTCGCATATATTGGTTCACTATTAGGATTTTCCAAAGTGTTTTCCACTTCAAGAGACAACTTCTCTCATAGAAACACGTTTGCTTGAACTTCAGCAAATGTCTTTATCCATTGGCAATCTGCGTGGCCTAGGTTAGGACAATGAGAATAATATGAGAGGTTAAGCAAATGGTGTACGAGTACAAAAGATAGTATTGAACATGAACCCAATGGATTTTTTGTACCTTGAAATTCACATTCCTCAAATTTAGTTGCGAAAGACGCTCCTAAATTCTGACGGAAAGAAACAAACTTTTTCAATTATGTTTTTCAGTTGGCTGGTCTAAGCTTAGCACTGTGTGCCAATTAAAAAAAAAATTGTCCCTAAGAGAAAAGCCATCCTAATACTATTTGCTCCTCAGTTAAAAAACACTATATACCAATTAAATACTCGTCGGTACATTAGCAAATATAACTATTATCTCATCATTACTACCGGTATCGTAAGCTTGCCGGCAAGCTTGCTTGTTGTCTCCATCGGCAAAGCATGTAATGGTTTGGGAATCGAGTATCCACAGCACGTCTGACTCCAAAGAACGAATTTATTTAATCACAGCACAACGTTGAATGCACGAATTTTGATTGATCGAATCGAATGGAATTTAAACCAATGAATTTTGAATTTGAATTTTTAATCGAAAAACCTCTCTCTGAACGAAAATAGCAATGCTTCTTTTTATATACTAGTTTACTAGGTCACTCCGCCGCACGTTACACGGAACTACGCCTGGTCATACGGCTTAGTCACCCAGTATTGTTACATCATGATATACAACTATGGTTATTCTTTTATGACCTGTTTGTAGGCCAACAAATGATTTATAATAACAATTATAGTACAACAACGAGCGCACGAACAGAACGAGAACGTTTATGAGTCACCCACATAATTTCAGCAAAACATCAATGATCCACAGTCTGTATCTCGTAAGGCCGCCATAATGGTACGCCTCTATCTTTATGTGGCAAACAGGTGGTGGGGCTAAGCAGTCTACCCGTCGTGGTGGCCCAGTCTGACGAAAGACATGCAAACAGAGCATGAGCTCATACTCATGAATAAAAGAATCGGGGGTACCATAATTTTTACATTACCCTTGTTTGGGCAGGCTAGGCAATAGCCCAAAAATTATTTATGAAGTAGTTAAGGTCACAAAATTACATCTAATATATCAATATAACTGGTCTGCCAATCACTATTGATACAAAATTTCAAAGAAGTACTAATTTTATCCATCAATATCTAATCGAACATATGACAAATGGCACAGAAGTCTGCCCTGTCATTTAGGCAACAGTATAATTTAAGCTTACAACTTTTCAGTATGCTTATGCAACTAAATATACAGTATAAGTTACACATTACAATTAACTTAAACTCACCTTTCCCAAACACGCAAATTAATCAAATATGAAACCCTCACAGAAGCTAGCTACAAATAAGTCTGCATGTTTAGCCCATAAAATTAGCCCAACTATTAGCAATAACAAGCAAACCTTAGCACCTCTTATCTTACTTTGACTTCAGATCCATGCCTTAACATTAGTCAAACAACATATTTAATGTTCATTCAACAACTGTCTCGTCTATCAATTTGATATGCAAAAAACGATATCACTCCTATTCAATTCAATACAAAAACACTGACACTGGTTAGCCACTTTTTTCAAAAGCGCATTTTGATAACCTTTAATCACGTGCGTGCAACCTTTTCATTGGAAGAATGGAATAAAGCTGCGTTTACACGATAGAAAAACCGCTGCCAAAATGGATTGAAATTGATATTAAATGTATTGAAAACAGGTATTAATTGTAGCTCAGTTTTACAACTCTCTGTTGGTGTGATTAAAAATTCGGGACTCAATTGATGGCTTCAGAAATGTTTAATTGTGGTCTGTAATGAATTTATCAAATGCTCTTTTGTTAAAGAATAAAAATAGTTGGCAACACAAAAATGATGTTCGAAACAGATTTATTCCGATCTTTCTTTAGTAATCCGTGTTGAAGATCTTGATCTGAAAAATGGTGAGTTGCGTAATCTTACTTAATCTTCACGTATTATGAGATGGTGAGCATAATTCTTCTTTCGTGATAATATTCTAGATAATGGAAAGAAGTTTTTTGATGGTTTGGTGGTAATTTATCTTTGGTTAGACCACAAATTGATTTGTGTTTAGCAGCTACTCTGAAAGAGAAATTCTATTTCCTTCATTGCAACTGCAGGAAGCAAGCAGATGTTTTAAATTGTAAAAGTAGTATTATACTTGTTTATAACCCCCAACGTCGCATATTTTCCTTACGGGGCGACACTTGGTAAGTACGTAAAATAAAAGTAAGCATAAACCAGGGGTGTGCAACTTGTAACCTGAAAGCCAAATCTTGTGTGTAACATGTACTTTTACAGTTTGCTAAAGGTTAAATGGGAGTTGTAGTCTTCATTTACAGATAAAAGTTTATAATTTACATTTTCAAAATTCTAATTTCAACCCAACATTGTAAGTTGATCTAAACAAAAAAAGGTGTTCCAAGTTGGCTTCATGACAAAAATTAGCAAAGCAGTCGAATTAAAAACAGTAGTTTCAAAAATGAAAGTCTTTGATATGTCAGCTCCATATACAACTCGCAGTCTTGTCACTGTTGACTTTGAAATTTCCAACCTACTTGCCAACTATTCCAGCTGTAAAATTGATCAAAATACACAAGAGGTTGCACACCCTTAGGTTAGCTAATGAAATAAAAATTAAGCTGTACCTCTATTTTTCTATATTATTATTTTCAAATATTACTCATCCAATAAGCTAGTTGGAGTAAAGACTATGGTCCAAAATCTTTTCATTACCAAAATTTTGGAGTTGTGTTAAGTGTTTTGGAAACTGCAAATTTTTGCATAGAAAACTGATTTTAATTTTTAGGCAGTGGCTATTTTGCTGTCGATGGCAATTTGCCCTTGGAATCCATTTTGCCGTAGTCATTCACTTGTGTTTATATAGCCATATTTGCTATAATTACGCCAGTGACACTGTGGTGTAGTGGATAGTGCGCTGGTCTTGAGATACCATGGTTGCGGGTTCAAATCTCAGCTGGCAGGGCTCTAAAAA
Organism: Trididemnum clinides; assembly: GCA_963675345.1. Classification (NCBI taxonomy): domain Eukaryota; kingdom Metazoa; phylum Chordata; class Ascidiacea; order Aplousobranchia; family Didemnidae; genus Trididemnum; species Trididemnum clinides. The sequence goes on from OY776294.1 coordinate 15,361,323, forward strand.
AAAGGCAGCGTACACTAAAGGTTTAGGCCCGATATGTAAATGTGCAGGGCAGTGTACACTGAAAGGGAGTGTACAAGGTGGGGAATAGATGTAAAATTTTTTAATTGGTTTTTAAAATTGACCAATCAGAAACAACTAAAAGTCACATGTTTAGTACGTCATTAAGATTGACCAATCACAAATAACTCACGGCAAAATAGTCTCTGAGTGTAAATTGCCGTCGATGGCAAAATAGCCACTGCCTAATTTTTAACCACCTCTAACCTAAACAAATAAAGTCAAATTTTAAACAATTGAAATTGAGGCATGCAATTAGCTTTTCTTACAAATATTTTGAAAGATAAGGTTACTTTCTGTTTGGCAAGGACTAACATACTTGAATGCCTAAATTGTGCATGGTGTACACATTAGTGCAGGGGTGGCCAAGCTGTGGCGTATTCGCCATAAGGTGGCACATTGCATGATTAGAAGTGGCGCATTGTAACCTTGTGGTAATAACACGCAGCTTACAACCGTGAACAAATCTTTATGTTTTTGTAAAGAAATGCCACATGGGAGGGAAATACTTGCACCAGGATTTATGGAGATTGTGGCACATCTGAAACCATATAATAAAAAGTTGACACATGGTAGGTGAAAGGTTGGCCACCCCTGCATTAGTGCATAAACAAATGATACCTAAATAAAGGTGCAGACATTTATCCTGAATAAGCTGTTTGCAAAATTTAGGTTATTGATCAACTTTAGCTTAAGTATTGATTAGTTATTAAAAGGCAGTGGCTATTTTGCCGTCGACGGCAATTTACCCTCAGAGACTATTTTGCCGTGAGTTATTTGTGATTGGTCAATCTTAATGACGTACTAAACATGTGACTTTTGGTCGTCCTTGATTGGTCAATTTTAAAAACCAAAAAAAAATTTTGCACCCCCAGGTCTATCCCCCACCCTGTACACTCCCTTCCAGTGTACACTGCCCCGTACATTTACATACCGGGCCTGCCTCTGCAGTGTACATTGCCTTTCTTGTAAAGCCCTGGCCAGCTGAGATTCAAACCCGCAACCATGGTATCTCAAGACCAGCGCTCTATCCACTACACCACAGTGTCACTAGTGTTATCATAGCAAATTTGGCTATATAAACACACGTGAATGATCACGGCAAAATAGATTCCAAGGGCAAATTGCCGTCGATGGCGAAATAGCCACTGCCTTATTAAAACTATACATTTAGTCAACGCTGTTTCTAATTGATGTTAGCAAATACTGGTATTAACTGCAAAGCTTTGAGCCTTAATTTTAATTTCTGTTGCTTAATGAGGCATACTACTTGAGTGTAGCAATTCTGCATGCTAAATTAAACTGTACTTGAGGCTAATGCAACTCTGCTGCATTTCCACATTTTAGCAATATCAAGTTATTTGAAACATAGCAGAATTCTTTGTCTAAGCATATTGCTCTAACACTGATTGATAATTATATAGAATTTTTGAGTGGAAGCATTTATCACCAGATTTCTATAAAAAAAAAGCTAATTTATTTAAAAAGAAAAAAGCAGCAGCCATTGTGATTTGAAATATCTGTGGTTAATCAATTTGAATGATGTACTAAGCATATGACCTTTGGTTCTTCCTGATCAGTCAATTTCTATAACAAAATAAAAAATGGTATGCAGTATACACTCTCCCACGCTGCACATATCTAGTTCACGCTTCCCCACCCATTCACACAAATTCACTTAGGTGTGCATGCACATCAAAGCCCAATTGTAGTCTTTCACACCATGCTTTTCAGTGTTGTAAGCCTAATATATTATTGCTCAATGCGTTTCTGATACTTCATGACTAAATGTCAGAGTCAAATTGGGCATACATTACTTTGAATATTTGACTTTTTGCATTATTTTATGATATTGCAGCAGTCACTAATTCAACAAGTTGTGCTGATACAAGTTCTTTATGGCTAAGGTAATAGAAGCACCCAAAAATGTAGCCTACTCTGACAGAAATGCTGGTTTATTATTAAAAATTTTATGGCCTATAGTATTTTTTAAGATTCACTGTCCTTTTATTTTCCTTTAGGTTCGTTGTTTCAGTCTTTTCTGTAATTTTTTGTAATTAAGAACAAGTGAAGCCTCTGAATTAATAAATACTTGTAAAGAAATTGCTGAGGTCATATCTTTGGACAGAGCTGGTGCACGTTTTGTTAACTATTTTTTTGCAGGCACAACAGCATAAAAAGCCAAAAAAGACACGCAAGCTTCGTGGAAATGTAAGCCATGGACATGGACGTATTGGTAAGTAGATAATTAAAAGCAGGCTTTAATGGATACAGTAGAATTCGCTTGTAATCGCTTCTCTGTGAAAAAAAGTTGATGTTTTTGGTGAATTGAAATTAAAGACTAATTGCGATAGACAATTTCAAAACTGCTTTGATTCACCAAAAAGATGTCAAATTTATGAGGTTAGTGAAAAACCATCAAATTAAAGATATTTGCTCAGAAAATACAATTTACCGATGTTTTTGCAATAAAAATGTAATTTGAAAAATAAGATGCATGTAGTACAGAACTGTTACTTGCAAAGTTTTAGATTTTTGGCTGTTTTCAATTTAAAATTATATCTAGGTTTTGTTTTAGTTCTTTAGCAAGTTAGCATATGTTTGTTGCTGTGTTGTACTATTGTTGGGTCGGCTAAAAGTTTCAAATTGATTCCATGAGGAGCAACGTCTTTAAATGAACTCATTAGGTTCATTTCATAAGTTAACACAATTTATGCAAATTTTTTTCACTGTTATTTTAGTTAGATGAAAATATTAAAGTGAAAAAGTAAACGGAAAAGAAATATTCATATATTTTTGACAATAATGTTTAAAAGGTAGTGCTTGTGTTTCTGGTTATGTAGTGTGCATAGGGCTCAAGAAATTAATTACTGAACAAGCATCTTATTGATTTTTTTCAAGATAAAATATTAGCCTTATTTCTAAAATAATATAATTTTGCACCTTGCATTACCATGTACATAAGTATTTCATCGCATTTTTAATTTGTTTTGTTAATAGTTCATTAAAAAAAATTAGTTTCAGTAAACTTGTTTCTTCGGATGTTAGTTAAACCACCTTACCACATATTGAGCCTTTGAAGATTTTATTGCCTTGGAAAAATTGTCCCATAGTGGTACGGTTGCTTCACTTGTACCATTAACCTACTCTCTACGTAGTTGCTTTTAGTTTGCCTATGCTAGTACAAAAAAAGCAGAAACTAAATGCAACCAAGCGTACAAACCGCTGACTTGTACTTTGGTTCCATGCCAGTGTTTCTATGGGAGGTTGTTGAAAATATTTTGGCGTGAATGCTATTTTGAAAACTTCGATTTCCAGAAGAAAAAAAGGTCTTCACCTTGTTATGTGGAAACATTTATCGACCTTTTGTGGTGGAACCTGTTTTCGCAGCTTTTGAGCGCTCTTGCCTGAGACGATAGCCTAAATTGCCATTATGCACATGTTTAAGCACAAATAAATAGTGCTGTTTAACACCAATGGCCATTGTAGGAGACTTAGTTGTATGGAAAAAATAGGAGTTCTGCTGGGATCAAGGGAATTCTAATGACCAAAGTCATAATAGAGAAATTATATTGCTGCATTGCAACAGTTAATTAGCAAAATGAAAATTTAATCAATAAGTTACTTGAATTCTGCTCATATGAAAACTTGCTGTTAAATATACTACAGCATTTTAGTCTTAAAAGTTAAAGTGATTGTAAACCAGGGGTGGGGCCAAACTGCGATTCTTGAGCCTCTAAACTCCCGTTATCAGTGATGTAGCTCAAGAGTTCAAATCAATTTGAACTCCTTAAAAAATTTTACACCTTTAATTTGAATAAAAAAGTATGTGAATTCAAGCTTTGAAAATAATGATTCCCCTGAAAAGGTCTTCATCTGCCTTCGGATTGCAAAATACATCAGTTCAGGCTTTGGCAATATTGACCTCCGAAAAAGATGTTCACTTTCAATTTGGATGCATTAGAAATGTGATCCAGAGGTGCTGCTTTTTCAAATTTTGTTGGTTTCGTATGTGGCTCTAGCGTGAGGTAAGTCTGGCCGCCCCTGTTATAAAAATGTATTCCCAATGTAGGAGGGCAAATTGCGAAAATATTATTTTAGCAACTTGCGACAAGTTTTGGCAGTCGCCGAGTTGTCTTGACATCGTTGCGGTAAATAATGTGTTTAATTTTGTAGGTAAACATCGTAAGCATCCTGGTGGTAGAGGTAATGCTGGTGGTCAGCATCACCATCGAATTAACTTTGACAAATAGTAAGTTCTTATTGTGTATCTTGTGGTTTTCAGTTGCAATCAAAAATTTTTTTATCGAAGAACTTAATTTTATGTCAACCTCGTTTTGCAATCTTAAAAATATGGTAGTAGATGGTTTTTACGTACAGAAGAATCTAGTGGAACTAACGGCTCTAAATGTTAGTTAGCGTTTTTGTATTCCCTCCGTGCATGCTACTTTTTTGCACTCACCTAAGATTTGCATACCATATGAAAACTTCTGTAGCAAGACGCTTAGCTGTTACCTTGGTAGAAGTTAGGTAACATTTGCCTGATGCGTTTCTGATTCTTCATGAAAAGTATTCAGAGTCAAATTGGGCATACATTACTTGGAATATGTGAATTTGTTGCATTATTATTTGGTAATAGTGCAGTAGTCATTCATCCAACAATTTGCGTGGGATTGTACGTGTTAAGTTTGAGCTTTTACGCATAGCTTGGTTTTCACGACTCATATCGACGTAAATGCGTTTTTTTGAATCCATGGCAAGTAAAGCGCACTTTCAAGACTTGTTTTAACACGTTGACTGCCACGTTGAGTTTTCCAAAAACGACCCTTGGGACCACGATTTTTCAGTTTTTGTTAACAATATAATAAAGAATAATGCTAATAAATTCATTTCCCCCTAGTTTTAGTCTTTTATGTCAAACGTAAGGTATAGAAATATAAGCAAATCTAAAGGGAAAAAAGTGTCAACAATAATTGTTGACATGGCCCTCCATGAAAATGTGCCGTCAACAATAGTTGTTGACATGGCAGTCAACGTGCTAATGTATCAAAGACACGCTGTTGATATCAATTTTTAGTAATGTCTTGGTGTTTGCCGTTTAATGCGAGGGAAAATTGGCGTTTTCACCTCGGTAAATCATTCTTTCACCCTTTTTCAGCCATCCTGGTTACTTCGGTAAAGTCGGTATGAGGCATATTCACTTGAAAAGAAACAAATTCTACTGTCCTACCATTAACGTGGAAGCTTTATGGACTCTTGTGGGTGAAGACGTCCGTAAGAAGTATGAACAAGTTCGCGACGTCGCTCCTGTTATAGACGCCGAAAAGAAGGTGGGAATACTTGCAACGAAAAACTTTCTTTTTTGACCAAAGAATTTAAGTAGATAATTTGGTGATGTTTAACTACGTAATATATAAAATTTGTTCTAATTATTAGGCCTACTGTAAGGATATTTATGCGTCAGATTTGTGCGGTTTAGTTCTCTTGAGAGCGCCCTTAGCTTAATTTAAGTTCAAAAGCAGTGTTTTGTTTGTGTCGTTCAATCGCGCAGTTCTCGCTTGCGTTGAGGTGACTACGATTGTGTTGTGGTTATCCCTTCTCTTCCTCGGGATGGAGGTACGGCACGGGCAGCAATCCAGGTTAACGCCGTCAACCCTATTGAATTAGGCCGGGGGAAAGGTGGCAGCCCATATATCGAACCAATCATGGATGACTGGTAGCCCCAAAACCAACAAGACGGACTGCCATTGGTGGTTACCCAAGAGTTGCCCCTTTGACATGCTGAATGTGCAGCTTGACAATTGTAGCCCGGTGAAGTATGGGTGCGCCACCTGTCTGCTACCTAAAATGGAGGCGTCCCGTTAAGTGTTGTTGCTCAAGGACACAACAAGCAAGCTTGACATGCTGGATGTGCAGCTTGACAATTGTAGCCCGGTGAAGTATGGGTGCGCCACCTGTCTGCTACCTAAAATGCAGGCGTCCCGTTAAGTGTTGTTGCTCAAGGACACAACAAGCAAGCTTGCCGGCTTGTTCTCCACACTATCCTTTTTTATGCTGAGCGCCAAGCAGGGAAGCTGTGAATACCATTCTTTAAAGTCTTTTGGTATGACTCGACTTGGGAAATGAACTCTATGCCTACCGACTGCAAATCGGATGCTCTAACCACTACGATTGTCTTGCAGCATGCTTGAAACAATGTTTCAGCAAGCGCAAAATCCCTAAAAATAACTTCTCCATCACTTGAGAATAATTGGGATAGTGCTGAAAAATATATCAAATGAAACATATAGTACTGCAGCCTTTACATTATTGCCTGAACATCTGAGCACTCCTAGGGTATGAAATTTTTTGCTTAAAATTGGCGGTGAATCATTAATCCAAGTACCGTAAACCGGGGTTACTTTGTACACTTTTAGGCCTTTGCTGAAACTTAGCTCTTTAACGCAACCTCTTGACGAGTTTTTTTTTTAGCTGAACTTGGCACCTCCGAAGCATGCTTTCTAAACTTGAATTTATTTTTTAACACTAACTTCAAGGATGGCCGGGAAGATCATATTTTGTTGCGTACAAAGTTACCCCAATATTGGGGCAACTTTGTACATTTCTTTAATCTCGATTCGCAATGTATTTTCAACACTAAAGTGAACAAACTTCCTTTTTAAAAGGGGCTATTTTGTACACTTTGTTTCAATATAGAAAAAGAGTTCCCAAATCAAAAAGCAGTAAAACAGTGGGTAGATTTCTGAAGGCATTGATAGGGAGATAGGTTGTCCTCACGAATGGTCAGGTTTTGCGAAATAAAAATTATCTCCAGATTTAATTGACGTAAAATGGAAGTACGATCAAACTTAAACATGTTTTTGTGTCTGGAAATGCGACTTAGCAAGTTATTGTTTAAACATAGGCAGTGGTTATTTCGCCGTCGACGACAATTTGCCCTTGGAATCTATTTTGCCGTAATTGTTCACGTGTGTTTATATAGCCGTGTTTGCTATTATCACACCAGTGGCACTGTGGTGTAGTGGATAGTGCGCTGGGCTTGAGATACCATGGTTGTGGGTTCGAATCTCAGCTGGCAGGGCATTACAAGAAAGGCAATGTACACTGAAGGGGCAGGCCCGATATGTAAATGTGCGGGGCAGTGTACACTGAAAGGGAGTGTACAGGGTGGGGAATAGAGACCTGGGGGTGCAAATTTTTTTAATTGATATTTAAAATTGACCAATCAGAAACGACCAAAAGTCACATGTTTAGTACGTCATTAAGATTGACCAATCACAAATAACTCACGGCAAAATAGTCTCTGAGGGTAAATTGCTGTCGACAGCAAAATAGCCACTGCCTTAAACATATGCTCCCTCGTCATGCTCGCTGTGTCCTCTCTCGTCTTCGCTGCAATGAACACAGCCTTCTTTTAGGTTCTTATCTCTCTAGGATTGGCAGAATCGGGAATCCTTCCTGCAGCGACTGTGGACACTTGTCCCAGGATACCTCTCATCTCATTCTGCACTGTCCAGCTACGGACTCGGCACCGCTCACTCTTTGCAGACTCTCTGTCTCTTTACGACCTCTGGTCCAGACCCTGGGGAGTTGCCCGGCTTTTGGGGCTCTATGGTCTTCTGCCATGCCCCCATCCCTCGGAAGGGATCCGGTAAACAACAACAACAACAAAAATATGTGTTTTGAAAATATGGTTATGTGTTTTGAAAAAGCGTACAAAGTTACCCCATGATGTTCAAAGTTATCCCGGTGTACAAAGTAACCCCGGTTTACGGTACAAGTGCATTATGCTGATGGCTGCCTGCCTTATTTTGATTTCTCATAGTTCCATATTTCCCAGCTGCAACTGTTTTTCAGGGATACTTCAAAGTTCTTGGAAAGGGCAAACTTCCTCACCAGCCTTTGATTGTCAAGGCACGCTTCTTCAGCAAGCGCGCCGAAGCTAAAATTAAATCTGTTGGTGGGACTTGCGTTCTTGTCGCTTAAAATATAGAAGTTGAACTGATCTGTTTTTGTGTTGTGTGACTGGTTACCGTAGTCAGATATCGGAAAATTGTAGGTCGCATAGTGTGCAGAAGCGAAGACCATCCCCAACCTAGAAATTAAACCAAGTTTTGGAGTAGATTCCAAACAAAAGTCATCCTCTCCGAGTCACCCTGACTCATTTCACTCTGTCATCTTATGAACGGGCTATTCGTCTCCCAACCTCCTTTCCTGTTTCAGGTTTGGCCAGCCTTGGGAGTAAAACCAACACTACATATTCTCCTGGAGAGCTTTTGCGTCCACTTACCCGCTCTGATCCCACTTTCTCCCCCTCATGATCTGGTACTTTGGAATGACGGCTCTTTTCCTTTTGGCAAGGGCGTCTTTGGCATACTTGCCAACTGCTCTCTCTGTGGCACTAATAAGTCTGCCATTTTTTTCCTATCTGACTCTCCATCTTCTACCTTAATCTCTTTGGCTGGAACTGTCTTCTCTCTCCTGTTGTATCATGCTACAATAGATCCCCGGACACTCGTTTCTCCGGGGGAACGACGCGGCTGATGAGCTGGCCAGAAGGGGAGCGCCACTTGTTCCCTCTGCAATCCCTTGTAGTCTCTTTCTTATTTCTCGTGTCTGCTTTTCTCTGACTGGATGCGTACTGTCTCAATCGAAATTCTTCGACACACAGGTTCCCTTGATTACCACCGAGGAACTTGTGTTCTCTCGTCTACGCTGCAACGGACACAGCCTTCTGTTAAGTTCTAATCTCTCTAGGATTGGCAGAATCGAGAATTCGTCCTGCAGCACTTCGGACACTCTTCTCCGGGCACCTCCCTCTCATTCTGCACTGTCCAGCTACGGACTCTGCGCCGCTCACTCTGGGGACTCTCTAGTCCATGTCCTGGGGGGTTGCCCGGCTTTTGGGGCTCCATGGTCTTCCGCCATGCCCCCATCCCTCGGAAGGGGTCGGATAATCAACTTAGAAATTAAAGCAAGTTTTGGAGTGGATCTTCAAAAAAAGTCTTCACTTCGAAAAAGCATGAAGAAACTGTTCGTGTAAAATTGAGGCTTAAACAAAAATATTCACTTTCTGGTTGTTAATGCCTCTCTCCCTAGAAAACGAAGGTCAACCAACAAATCGTAATCAGTCGGTTTTAAAAATTTATGTCGGGCTTTTTTCTGATACCAGTTTCTTAACCCTTATCAGAACATATGTTGACATTTGTCAACATCCTTTTTTTTTGTTTGATTGCACTCGCCCCTTATATGCTAGCTCAGCGCCATTCGCTGACGAAGGAAGACTTATTGTTAGCTTACTGCTGCAGTGATATCAAATTTCCAAATTGTTTCTACAATGAGTTATTTGCATTTTATCTTAATCGGAACACTTGTTGACAAATAGAAACAATAGCAGATTAACAGAGACATAAAGCCTTTGAGATTTAAAATTATTATGAATGACTTACTATTGTTGTAACTGAATAACTATTGTTACAACTAATAATTTGCTATTGTTTCAACACAATTGCCAGCAACTTGTAAGAAATTTGCAACTGCATTTAGTGATTTGATCTTTCGCCGGAGGAGGTTAGGTTTCTGTCAGCAGTTCTTATATCTCAGACGTAGTACGTATCGTACATTTCAGGATACTTACCTAGATATTAGTACATTTCAGAATTTAGAGCATAGAATCAATACCAGTTGATAGTCATACACTGTACTTGGTTTAAAATACTTACTAATTGCAACTGCCGTATATATGATTACTTGGGTAACATAGCTAGAATTTTACTTATAGATAAACAGAGAAGATTTACGTTTCCAGAGGCCCTCAAACAACTACAGATAGTTTTTGATGATGTGAACAACGATACTGGTGCTGAGGCTTCAAGCAACAGCGAAACGGAATCTATTGTTGATGATGACGAAGTTTCTTTGCAAGAGAAACTTTCTGACACAGACGTGTTTGAGGAAGAAAAGGAAGATGCTGGTAGTGGTGAATATCAAGAACCTAATGACGATGATGGTAGCTCAGAAGATGAAGCTGAAGTAGCAATAACAGCTGGAAATGCAACGTATGATAATAATCCTTTTTCCAGCAGGCTCAGAAGAAGAAATATAATGACGCAACAACCTCGAATTATTGCTGCTCCTGAACATAAAGTGGATGCTTTCAAAATATTTTACTGACCTGCAATTATAACCGGCGCGATGGTGTAGTGGTGAGAGCGTCCGCATCGCAGTCGGTAAACCTGGGGTTCATTCCCTAAGTCGAGTCATACCAAAAACTATAAAAAATGGTATTCACAGCTTCCCTGCTTGGCCCGCAGCATAAAAAAAGAGATCGTGTGGAGAACAAGCCGGCAAGCTTGGTTGCTGTGTCCTTAGGCAAGGCATTTAACGGGACGCCTTCACCTTTATGTGGCAGACAAGTGGCCCACCCGTACTTTACCGGATTACAATTATGAAGTTGCTAACCCAGCATGTCGTAAAAGGCGACTCTTAGGTACCCACCAATGGCAGTCCGCCTTGTTGGTGGTGGGGCTACCAGTCACTCATGAGTGGTTCAAAATGGGCTGCCATCTTTCGCCCAGCCAAATTTCAATTAGGTTGACGTCATGAACCTGAATTGCCGTTCGTGGCGTACCTCCATCCCGAGGAAGAGGAGAGGTGACAACAAACAAACCTGAAATTATATTTCAGTTAGTACGTGAGACGAATAGAAAGGCAAGGGACATGAGACGGGAGTGTAAATTGTCGCCAAACTCTGTCTGCAAAAACTTTACATCCCAAGAAGTTGAAGCCGGTCTTGCTGTTATGATTCGTGCTGGCTTGGACAGAGACAACTTCACAAACTTACATAGCTTGTGGGATCCTGTTCGCAGGAGACCATTTTATAGAGTCACTATGGCATTGAATCGATTCAAATTTTTACTACGTTGCATGTATTTCGATAACTATTGTAATCGATTAGCAAGACAAAGAAACGATAGATTAGCTGCTGTCCGAGAAGTATAGGAAACATTCAACAGTAATCTGCCCAACATTTACATCGCTGATGAGGCCTTGACTGTGGATGAACAACTCGTTGGGTATCGTTGCAAGATTCGCAGACGAACATACATGCCATCAAAACCAAGGAAATACGGTGTTAAGTTTTTTGGCTGTGCGAAGCCACAACAGGTTTCGCTCTGAAAGACCTGATTTATTCTGAAAGGGAATCTGACTCGGGACCTCACAAAAACCTCGCCAATAATATTGTAATGAAATTGTGTTCAGTTTATTTGGTACAGGTTGAGACATATATGTTGACCGGTATTTTACCTCTGATGGCCTGGTGTGCAACCTTTTGCAGCAAAATCTGACACTAATTGGGAGAATTACGGCTCATCGGCGTGAAGTACTATCGCAGTTCATAGCAGCAAAAAGATGTGAGGTCGAAAGCACTAAGGCATTGCATGACCATTCTACTATTGTCATATGTCCACAAACGCAACAAGAATGCGCTTATGATGTCTTCTTCACACTTTTCTGTTTCAATCATGAACTGCCAAAAAAAACTTACAGTTATCACAGATTACGATATGCATAAAGGAGGAGTTGACACTCTTGATGAAAATTGTGAAGGATTCAGTTGCTTGAGGAAAACAAATCTTTGGCCAATGGTTCTCAATTACAATTTGATAAATGTTGCCACTAACAACGCTTTTGTCGAAATGAGAGGCAGTGGAAAATGTGACAGAAAAGCAGATTTTCTCAAGCAACTATGCTTTCAGCATGCTCAATTGTACTTAAACAACCGAAAATTGAGAGCTGAAACAAAGATACTTGCCGAAAAGACGGGATTTATTGATGCTGCTTCCAACACCATAAACCGTACAGTTCAAGGCATCAAACGGGGAAGATGTTACAGATGTGGGAAGCATTCTCGCCTTGCATGCTTGGTTTGCCGCCGACGTGTTTGCCCGCAACACAGAAAAATACCAAAAAACACATATTGCGTAGAATGCTGAACAATTTGTGATTGTACTAGGCCTACATGTTTGTGTATTTTTGTGTTTGAAATACAACCTTCATTTGCTAAAATTTTGTTGTACTTCAGCTAAGAGCTATACAAGCTAAAATTATACCTTGAGAATAGGAAGCAGACCCTGGATTTTAGATTCAAGATTGTAATGTTTTATCAAAATCAAATGTACCGTACAATCAATGGATCGCGCAGCGCGATCAATCGATTGCGTGTGAGATTGATCAATTGCGCATATCGATCATAAGAGGACAACATATACACCTTGAAAACAGTGCGCATTAGCATTGAAAAACACAAGAAAATGGCATGTTGACAATTGTCAACATATGTTTCGATTAAAGTAACACAGAAACGCTGTTCTGATAAGGGATAAATGCTGAATGGGGACCTATCAGCTATGATTGGAAGATTGATTTTAAGCTACCTTTATCATTGCCGACCACTGCGACTGTAAGTTAAAGAAACTACAACAATATCGATCATCCGGTTAGGTTTCATGCCAAAACAACAGTCCCTATGTTTGTGTTATTGCTTACTACAGATGTGTTGCAACATGTAAGGACAAGTGCGAGAAAAATAGGACAGGAAACAAAACGCAAAAGCGTTGTGACCTGCGAATCCTAAAAATTATCGGTTTTTTGATACCAGGAAAAGATAAGTATCGGCAGCTTATCTTCTAGCAGTAATTCCAGATTTTAGTGAAATCGTTAGGCGGTAGGATTTTGATCTCTCATGTCGCTGATTCTAATTAATTTTGATTCGATGGGTGATGTGGTGGACAGTTATGCTAGCGTTAATGCTGTGCAGCCTGAGTGTCATAATGTCTTGCAGATCGTTGATGAGAGAAAGCATTTCCAGTGCTCATAAGCTTGATCTTCAACATTGCAATGCAATTATGCGTCAAAAAAATTTTTCCTTTAGGTTTTTTGAATTTTGTTGATCTAGTTAAATAGCTAATAGACCGATTAAGCCTACTGGACTTCCACTATTGTTTTAAGGGAATTTTACCCTCCGATACTCCCTTGAAGGTTGTGAATGCACTTAATAAGCTTATGTTCGAATTGAACTTACAACTTCGCAAAAATGGCGTATTGGAGAGAAAATTTAAAATATAAATATTTTGTGGTTGAGAGTCACCAAAGTCAATTGAGCTAACAAGATAAAAGGGTTGACACGTCATAATAACCGTCTACGCTGGCTCGTGAGTTGATTTGACTAGCTTCTGGCTACTGCTTGCAACAACAATAACACTTGAAAAGTTCTGGAACTGGAACAAAAAAAGCTTAGAGTGACTGGATTTATAAGTTGGAACTAAGATCTGGGCCGGTAAGAAAGTTTGGGGATCTTTTGTAGAAAGCCCCCGCCACTAATGCAAAAATGTGAGATTTGAGAAAAACACCCCCGCCACTTTTTAAGTACTGCAGATTTTAGGGCTTGGGTTAGGACAAAATATTAGCTGACATCGCTGAATTCCATCAATGAATAAAAATTCTAAACTGGATAAGAGCGGTGGCGGGGGTGGTTTTTTTTGGCGGGGGCTTTCTACAAAATATCCAAGTTTGGCTCAAAGTTGCCGATGTATTTTTATGATTGCTCATCATGGAAAAGCCCGTCCTCTCAAACAATAAGTATCAAATAACGGTTGATTTCCGCATCAGACTTAAGGCATAATTATGTTTATGATGTCATAGTTAGCGTTTCGACAGGGCATTTTTCTTAGACTTTTTTATCAGAATATTAGATGTTGGAATAATGGTTTACGTAAAACCGCACAAAAATGTAAGAGCTTTATCGGTATTCAACGTTCATGCCTTCAAATATGACCTTGGACGTCTTCATGGTGGAATCGGCGATACAGAGGTAACGTTAGTTAAACAATAGATTTTGCGTTTTTAGTCAATTCAACTAAAAAATAGCAGAAAAATGTCTTGTTTTCCTTGTTACTAGTGTATGTACATTTACATATCTTTCGTACCGGCACAACTCAAGAACGTTTCGCATTGTCAGAAAATAATTTGAGGGGGTTATTTTTTAAAGACATGGGATATTATAGAGGGCCATCAACCAAAATCAATTTTTTTAGTTTTCAAGTTAACAAGTTCAATTTTAAAAAAGTTAGCATCCAGTGTCAAGCTATTTCTAAAATAAATGTACAGGCCCCCTACTATTCAGTAGGCTATGCAAGATCTTCAGAAAATCTTTCTGGTAGTGAGGCACAACCCGTTTCGCCCTCCAGTCACTGCTTTTAAACAAGTCGTTGTTCAGAAACCGCAACGTAGTTTTGTTACCAGAAACATTATTCTGGCTCAACTCAAATTGTGCTCCAGTGAATTTGATCAATGTATAAAATACCAGTGGTTCTCAAGCGGAAGCCACTTGGGTTCCCAAGGGAGGAATTATCAAGTTCTTGGAGAAAATTTGCAAAAGGAATAAAAGGTTTTTATTTTTTGTTTCATGGTTTGCGTACAAACTCCAGTATTTCAGTAAAGCAGTGCTGATATATGGAGGTAAAAGATTTTTGTTTTTGCTCAATGTAAATCTTATTGTTGAATATTACAAAATGTCAAACCAGTTTTACAAAAACTTCATGTTTTCATCAAACAACAATGCTTCGACCTCCACAGCTTCACTGCGATCGAACGCGTGAAGCTAACACTGAGGCCCTTTCTAGCTTCCAAGTGACATGGCTGTTGATAAGCTGGCCCGGATTTGGTAAGTATTTGATATCAAAGCGAGGACATGATTTTTTAATGGAAGAGGGGATCAGGGGCTGCTCCAGCGCAAAATAGATGAGGCGACAAACAATGGACTTGATAACTTCAGAGAAAACCTCAATGGGATGTAGTCCCAAGTCACCATTAGGACTATTGTTAAAACGAGTTTTTTTCAGGGCGACATAAACATACACCCTGGGTCAAAACTCTAAGACCACCTTAGAATGAATGCATACCTAAAAAGACAGGCTTTTTGTTCACTAAATACTATTTGATCGTAATGCATATTTAAAAATTTTAAATGGTAAATAATAATAGACAAAAGCATGATGCGTTTGATCACCTGAGCTTATTTATTACAAGCAAAGAAAAAATAATTATTAAATAAATAAATTATACAGTGATAAACAATGCTATAAAATGAAATATTGTTTCATTCTTGCATAACAATTTTATAATTCGGCAGTGCATATAATTGAAAAAATATGCGTTTTTAGGCCTAAAAATGCTATACTTTATCGGTGCTGAAAAACCTGCTCATATCGTCAGTTTTGGCATAACGAAGCTTCTGAGCAAGAGATAGCTTAATGCAAACGATAAAAGGTTAACAAGACTGCAGTTAAGTTTTTAGATTCTATGCTGTTTTTAAGATAGGAAAAGATGAGATCGTCAAAGGGTTACCACCGGCAACAACGATGACCGTCTATAGGGAAGCTGCTAACTCGATTTCCCATCACCTCAAATAAAACCTTCAAGCTCATTTGTTGGCAAGAAGTACTGTAGTTATTGGGAAAACAGTTGGCCCCTCTTGCTTTGTGGATTTTCCCCCAAAATCAGACAGACCAGCCCGAAAACCACGCTTAACAGTTCATAAAAAACAAACGTTGGGATTTTGCCAAACGATATGCTAGCTGGAACACTGAGATGTTGAACGTCCTTGAATCTTTAATAAAATGGGGCTATTTTTGAAAGTATCGGAAATGGAAACCTGATGGAACGCGCTGTGAAAAAAAATACGCTTCCTCTAAAGTAAAGCTCCACCAAGTCTAATGGTTTGTGCGGTCTCGTCTGCAAAGACCACAGCAGGTCAATACTGTTTACCTCTACGATCCACTACAAATGGATCCAGATATGTTGATTTATTAATGTAGAAGTTAGAACTCTACATGGATGTTGCATAGCGGCAAAGCTTTTGTTGACGATAAACCTCGTTGTCACAAAAGCAAGATTGAAAAGCAATTTTTGGAAATCAAGCATATCCAAGAGCTTGATTAACCACGAAACAGCTCTGACCTTTGCACAATAGAAAACGTATGTACCTCACTCAAGAATGAAATATCTAAAAGACAGCCTGCAAGCCTTGTAGCTCTGAAAAATGAAATAAAGGAAGTTTGGCTGAAAGAGATATCACCGTATTACAGCCTAAATCTGGTCAGCGATATACCACGTCGGCTGCAAACCGTAATAATAAATTGAAGATGCCCGTTCAAAATATTGTCAAATGTTTTCTGTGCCAAGACTTCCTTGTTGAAAACATCTTGTTTTCCCTAAATTATCTGTCTTCTTTGCAATAAAAAATTTTTACATAAATGTCAAGTGCAGCAAAAATTTCAAAGCTATGAGGAATAAAACGAAAAGAAGCAGCAGGTGGTCTTAAACTTTGTCCCTAGGAGTATAGCTTATGTCATTTATTTATAGGAGCTCAAGGTTGCGTTGAGTAAGGGAATCAAGCGTCAAGTTAATCGGAATTTTTATGGATCGCTTGGCGGCAAAGCCTATTAGGAAACAACCTATAAGGAGGGTTTTTTCACAAAATTTTGAAGAAATAAAATTGATTTGGTACGATCTGGCGTAGATCTCGTGAGAAATTTTCTGCCGAAATGGAAACAACATTAGTACGTAAAGCTAGGACAATTGAGCCTATTGTTCAGATATTAACTTCGGCGTGAAATTTTGAGAGCGTTGTGACAAATTTAGATAGCTTTGTTAGTGGTTAAAATCTGGCTCGTTAAACCTAGAATAGACCGCCGAATATTTATTATAGGCCTAACCGAACCAGATTTAACCATCCACTCTTTAGCCATCATGAACCATTTCGAATGACAGATACCTGCTTTCGGACATCTTGTTTTTCAGCAATTACAGAGTGATAACTTGCAAAAATTAATCGCTGAGTCTGCTAAATCATAGTTGCTAAACAACTGTGAATCTGCCATCGTTACAAGTGTAGTTAAGTATTGGTGACGCAACAACGTCAAGAACATTCGGAAATTTCGACTAATTTATTGACGAAAAGTAGTGCAGGCACTGTATTTTCATCACAAATCACGAGTTTAGAAGCTCGTGTCTCTTGCTCAGGTAACACCGATCGCATAAATCTTGAAGCAAAGTGATTTTTCAAAATAATTTTCGCGTTTCACAATACTAGGAAACTGCAGTGCTGGGGTCCATTCCTTTTATCTTCCCCCAAAATCTCAATGTATCTGCACGAATTACAGAAATGACCCTACACAGAGTGGGGAACAAATCCTCTCCACTCCATTTAGGGTCACTTAAGGCCATTGATCTCGAGCTCCTCAGACTGGTGCCAGGCCAGAGGGTGTAGTTACTCCCTAATTACCCTCTTAACGCTGCTGTTTGTCACGTATGACCACAAAGTATTTCCAAGCACAAAAATACATAATCAATCGCTTCAGCGTCCCTTCGCATGAAGGTTTGTGAAATTGTTTTTGATTGTAAGTAAGCAAAGTACTAATTTATTAGTAGGAAGGTCGATATTATGGACATAGTTAATGAAATCCAAACTTTCAGGGGAAATCAATAGTACAAACAGAGTCAATATAGTACAAACAAACAATAGTACAAACAAGTCATCCTTGAGTCAATATCAACGAACTTATAAAGTTACAAAAAGTTACTTTTTCTGATTTTTAGCTCAATTTTTGTTCCCATATGTTATTAGTGTAATTCTTCTACATATTTATCATTTTTATTCCAGAAAAAAATGCTTATCAAATATGTTTTATGCGGCCAAGACTCTCAGTACAACTTTTAGTACTGGTGCTGGTGCAAATATTTTTTATCATAGCAGGGAGCTATGCTTTGGGGTGGCTAGGAAGCGTGCATTATCATTTAAGCATCAATTTTTAGATTTTAAAAAATTTTTTGCTTACAAAAAAATCGCCCGACTAATAACCAAAAAACGCATTTCATGAGAGCGAATACTGCAAACTAGACCCTGCCATGTCTGAAAGTCTTAAATCTATTTCGAGTCAAAAAGTTTTACCACACTCTTTGTGTGGCACCTTTTGTCATACAATGACGAATAGACTTCTGGACCCCACTATCTATCTGCCACACAAAGGTGGATATATTCTGTAAGGCGTTGTACCGGAGGACGAAACAGGCAAACTTGCTAGCTCACACGCATGAATGAATGACCAAATGCTTTGCTGTTGACTCTGCGTTGGTTGTGATGCTCCCGGCAACACTGAAATCAAGTACTCAGCCTTTTCGGAGGCAATTCTTTTTTTCAACAAATATTGTTCTACGTTGCAGTAAAGCAGTAAATATCATAACTTCATGATCATTGTTGTCATGGGTCGCTGGTTACCCTCTCAAGCACACCGGTAAAGGATTTATTGACAAAATATATCCCATAAATAGCAAAACTGCAACATAGGTTAATATTAGTAGAAAGCAATTAAAAAGTTGCTTTAAAAATTCAGTAAGTTAGGCTGCTATTAGCCTAATTAAATGGTCCAAAGCTTTCCCAACATGCCTGTGCCACTTTTTTGCAAACCATAAGTATTATCTGAAAAACTTAGGCTTCAACTCAAATGACCTTCCAAATGTTTCAACTCCAATGTGAAGCTAATAATGCTGGGTAACACCCGATAACTTAAATGTATAAAATATTGCTGCTTTTTTGAACTAGTGAATTCTGAACCACATCCAAAGTATTTGCTTTATTGCTGAAAAAAGTAATATATTGTCCCGACACTTTATGAATATCATTTCTGATCAATCTGACCAAAAAAAGAACAACTTTTGCAAAAAAAGGAATAGAGAATAAGTAATTTATTAGTAGAAGTGAGTTTCCAAAAAAGTGCAAAAATTCCAGTAGTCGAGAGGTCTCTCGAAAAAACACGTTTGTATGTAAATACTGTTTTCTTTCGAGTTTACCTCGAACTCTAGTTTTTATTAACTTTCCTGAAATTTGTTGTGATTTAAGCACAAAATTATCTAATATACAGGGTGTCCATGAAGTTCGTGTGCACTTTAAAAAATTTATAACTTTATTTGTATCTGCGATAAAAATAATCTGTAAAAAGAATTAGAAAGAAGAAAATCTAGATTTTTTAAGGTCTTAATGAAATTTTATTTAAGTTTCCACATGTCCTCCATCATTAGTGATGCAAAAGGTAATACAATTTCACAGTTTACAGAAAACATTTGCCAACTGATTTACAGTAATACCCGAAATCACATTAATTATTTTAACTTTCAAATTTTGTAACGAACTAGGTTTGGTTGCGCTCACAACTGTTTTTATATGTCTCAATGAAAAAATCTAATGAAGTGAAATCTGGCAAATGCGGAGGCCAAGAAAATGGTCCGCCCCTTTCGATCCATCATTTAAGAAATTCTAGATTTAGAAACTGTCTGATATGCAGAGCAAAGTGGCAAGGAGCTCCATTTTGTAAAAAGACTGTATCAGTTGAAACACTGTTTCTAATTTTGTGGTAAAGAATTATTCAATAACTGCACTTAAAACTAGGTAGATGAAACTTTATAACACTTTTTACGGATTATTTCTATCGCAAATACAAATAAAGTTATAAATCTTTTAAAGTGCACACGGACTTTATGGACACCCTGTATTTGTGTAAAATCAGTTACCCATTGCGTTCAAGCCCATTCCATGCAACTTGTAAAAAGGAATTTACTTGATTAAAATATCGTCATTCTGGCCAAAGTTACTTTTTTAGAATACATGCATTACAAACTTCAAAAATCGAATAAATAGAATATTGTTGATCAATTTTTTCTTTGAAATAAAGATTTATCAAAAATATTTGGAATAGTTTGAAAGGCGCATCATGATATAAATTTGGTCAAACTTTTTTCTAGGAAATAATAAAATTTCTGAAAAATTTTTATTCATCCCAAATGTTTTTCCTGCTACTGGTGTCAGCAGACGTGAGTGTAGCCAAAGTTTGGCGCCATAAGTTAATTGCCCAAAGACCATTTCATGCTTGATGAGGCTTAATAAACGTGAGCGGGCGTTATCTCCGAGCAAAAAAGGCGAAACTATGACGTCATTTACGCACAGAAGTCAAATTTAATTGTAACTATTATGACTCAGCAAGAACTGCTTTGGGGTCAAGCGTTAATGGTCCTGTTTTTTTAGCTTCGATTATTGTTTCCTGGTTGAAGATAATGACTGTTTTATCTTTCAATCTCAATACCTATTGTTTTCAATCACTTCAGACTTTCCCACCATTGGAAACAGTTTTTGCGGGACAAAATGCGTTTTCGGTTTCTGGGAAACGCTATTCTTTATAAAATTATAAACATTTAATAGCTTCGCACAATAGACTGAGAATTGCAGATCAAGTACAAAGAATTGCGGGTTGAGATTTCAAGCGCCATGTCGCATGCGACATGGACGATCGGAATTGTCGTTCGCTTTCAAGCTCAGGCTTGGAGCTCAGATATTTGTAGGTGCGAAGTCCACATTATTGTCTACAAACTGAATTGTTTCTAAGAAAATCAATATATCAATAAAAAATTGTAATTCAATATATCAATATATCAATTGTAAAAATTGAGACCTTTTTACAAATAAATCAGGATTATGCTTAGCTACAAATAGCAAAAACGGTAATTTCACAAAATATTATTCGTTCACAAAATATTATTTATCAAATCACGCATCGTTATAGTCATAAGTAAGCTGATTTTTATTGACAGACTGACAATTACGTTTTCACTGCTTTTTTGTGCGTTTATCAAAGGTATTCCACTTTTATTATCTTCTATTCTTCTGTTTGATTCACGTTTCCCCGATTGTCATTCGTTGATTCAATGCGCCCGATTTCACGAAACCACGTTGTTTTGTGGCTTTCGTTTTCCGTCCGCTATTGTTTTGTTATTTTTTTTACAGTTTTTTTACATGTTTTGGAAGGAGAATGTGGAACACAGTGTCCTCAGCAGTGGGTGGCAATTTGCTCAGAGTGATACGCCAGCAAACTTGTCTTTAACATAACACCATTTCTTATAGGTTAATCATTATTTTCGAAATAAAGGTTACATTTTTGAAGTCAGCTCGCGAAGGTCGCGAACTTCAATGTCGCCACCGAGTGAGACCCACCTTTCCCTATAGATAGATCTTGATTATGTGTGTTTAGGTCCAAGAGATCTGAGAAAATTTTTAAAACTAAAAGTGCCTAAAAACAAGTTTTAAACCGTTGAGTTATGCTTAGCTAAAGCTTTTAAATGCCTCCAAAACTTATCAGTCAGTGTTTGGCGCCAGGCTGATGAACAAGAAAGACCTAAGATAGGGCATTGTGTTTGTTTCTTTGTTTTATACACAATGCCTAATTGTTTATTAGATAAAAAGAATCATTTAGTAATTGTTTGATGAAAGATAAAACTTTGTCGAGTCGTTGCAGAGTTTAGTAAATTAAAAAATTCGATTTTAAAGCAGATTATTTTCAGATGGTTAGCATACTGAGAATGGCTGCAATCAAGATTCAAAAATCTTTAAATTTGCACTCGTCACTACGCCGAACCAAAGTGTTCTCAAGCATAACCATCACAAAAAGCGTCATTTTATATAAGCAGGATCATAGCCAGCCAATAATTTTAGGGGAGGGGGGTAAAATTTTTTCTGCTAAATTATTTCAGGTGATGCTGGTTTTTGGAGACCATAAAAAATTTTGATCAGTATTGGAGGTATTTATAGAGTTTTTTCAGGAATTTCTAAAGGTTTTTGTGTGGTATTTTTAAAGGAATGGAGTTTAAAACAGGATTGTTCCGATAATAGTAAAATAAAGCATTTATTCAGGTAACGGAAGTATCCGGGTATTTGGTGACTAGGCTATATGGTTAATCAGATATTGAAAAATATATATATATATATATTAGATAGCGATTGGACACTGCGTAGTACTGACTGATGGCTTGAAAAACCAAAAATGTGTTTTTAGAGGTATAGCTATTTTTAAGAATTTTAGAGATATTAGTTGGAACTCATATTAAGAGGTGATCAATCATTTATAAGACATCAAAAAATTCATTTAAAAACTTTCCCTCCTAGCCGAGGTAAAAAACTTTAATGATTACAATACAGTATACGGTTAATCGGATATTGAAAAAAAGAAATAATATGTTAAATAGAGACTCAAGCCTGAGTGGTGCCGACTCACGGCTTGAAAAAGAGTTTTGAAAAAAGCTTTATGACAAGAGTTTTGATACGTGGCGCTGTTTGCTGTAACTCATATCTTCTTGCTGAAAATGCTCATTTGTTTATAGTTGCAATTGTGTTGAAAGAAATTCGGTCAACAGCTGCTAGCTAGGCGACAATTCGCTCTACTGTTTCTTTCACTGAGATAAAATCGTTGTCGATCTTGCTTACCCATAGAGAACTGCTAATTGTCATTATCGAAAAAGTAACTTGCATTGTCGTCTTTTTGGAATCAACCTGAATTTTGTGTTCCAAATTTATTGATGTCTTATAGCTCCTGTAGATGCTGCTTGGCAAGATTTAGCACTTTTACAGGTTTCACACTTTGACCCCTCACCATTTGTAAAACTTTGGAAATGGCTTTTCACAGGATTTTCGCTTTTCGAATACTTGCATTGAATTCCACTTGATTAAACAAACGTTCAATGCTTTTCAACTGTATCTTTCACTTCGCCTGAATCGCGTTATTCCTTCTATGCAAGACAATTCTGTGATGTCACTTTACCGCAAACCATGCAACGTATAATCATACTGGACGATGAATGACCAGTGCCCATGGTACAATCACTTGCTGATGTCTAGACCGCGAGGTTGAAATTTTGCGATTGTATCTGACTCGTTTTGTGGTGTAGTGGTACAAATGCATTGATTTATTTTATCTAATTAACAGAAAAAACTTTTTGCGTTTACAGATAGCTCGAAATCCTTCGGCAAATTGGTTCAACTGTTAACCGATATCCGCATAGTAACATCTTAGAGAAAGGGTCATCAAATTTTTTTCAATTGAAAACTGTTGGAAGGGTTCTGAATAACCAAAAGGCCATCTGTTCAATGCCACGCTTCTAAAATAGCAAAGTTGCTGGGATTACCTTTAATTAATATTACTCTCATTATTGATAATAGTCTGAGCTCTTTGGTTGCTAGTTTTAGAACATGCCTGCTGGCACCAAGTGAATAAACTCTGCTCTAGAGCGAAACTGCTAGCAGTGCAAACTGTTTCGCGTTGTTAGGTCTTATCAGTTCAGTTGGTGATCGACAGTTTGCCAGAGGCTTTATAATAAAGTGCACGCAAGTATTTCACTCGCGAATGAATAGCGGATGTCGCAGGAGCGCTTCTCTTGCCCTACTAAAGTAGGGCTGTCTCAGTCGAATGGTGAAAACCTCATATTCTCCCACAAGAGGCCAGCAATTCACATAACTGCATGCAGGGCACATTGTTTCGAACTATCACGTCACAGCAGTGCAGTAGGTAACGACAGCTATGTAGCATCGCACAAAGTCCCACCATGTTCACTGGCGTATTTAGAGAAGATAAAGGGCGATTTTTCTCCAAAAAATTTGACAAAAGCAAAAAAGGCAAAAGAGGTCTTCGGGTCTGTTTGGGGATCAAAATTAGTAAAATCCTCGCTTTCATAAAGTTGTTCTCCGAAAAAAAGCTCTTCATAATAACAAGGAACACAAACATTGATTTCAACGCGCATTTTGTAAAAAAATTTCCGTCTTTGGTCACAAATTTGTAAAAATAGCTATATATGGTAATAAGGTTGAGCTCACTTGATGCTTCTCCCTTCCAAGGAAAATGGTTTCTATCTACGCGAGTAATAGTGTTGAGTCTTTTCAAAACAGTAATGAAATCTTTGGTTTATCATTAAATTTCCAACTTGATATAACCGTTTCCCTCGATCACTTTTTACATGTGGAAAACAAATGCTGAAGAAGTCATACTCTTGGATCGTTGAAAAAATGAAAGAAAACAGTAAAATAATTACCCAAGATGTACACGTGCAACATCATTTTTACAGAGATTTCATCTCTTTTGTTTGTTAATCATTCAAAATATCTGCATAACGTTGACCTGTCAAGGCCACACTCATTGGCCGCTTTCCGAATCGCCCTTGTTTTTTGGTAACAGTTGAAGTTGTGGTAGCATCTTTCAACTGAGTTTAGGAAAACATGTCTCTACAAAGTGCAGACAGTGACACTGTTTCGACCTATCAGGTCTCTTCACTGCAGTTTGTGGCCGACAAGAAGCTAGAGGCTTTTAATAAACCACTAGACTGTGACAGCACTATTGTTCTAGCAGTTGTTGGACTTGGTGCACCTGCTACAACCGCCACTCATTCACGAGTGATACGGCTTCGCAGAGTACTGACAGACCATCCACTACAGTTGACCTAGTAGAGGTCTCACAAGTGTGACGGTCTAAGTCTAAGCTATGCTTTATTAAAAGCCTCTAGCTTTTTGTCGGTCACCAATTGCAATGAAGAGATCTGATAGGTCGAAACAGTGTCACTCTCTGCTAAGTGCATCGCAAGCC
The DNA here is from genome assembly GCA_963675345.1 of Trididemnum clinides. Classification (NCBI taxonomy): domain Eukaryota; kingdom Metazoa; phylum Chordata; class Ascidiacea; order Aplousobranchia; family Didemnidae; genus Trididemnum; species Trididemnum clinides. Next base: position 15,385,895 of record OY776294.1, read on the forward strand.
TCTTGCATTATTTTGTCTCTACAACTTTCCTTTTTTAGAAATTGAACATAGTTTATAAGATAGCCATTAAAATCATAGTCTGCAATGCAAAACATTTTTTTCCGTGACTTCGAATTATAATAATTACCGGTAACTAAAAAGTAGACAAAAAACAGTTCATCAAACCGAAGTCACAAAAACCTACCTCCGGGTCTCATGAACCACCGTGACTTGAAGTTTTCAAGCTATTGGTCCCAAGTTTATTGATCCCGGGTTCACTATTTTGTGTTTATCTGTTCATGGTGTTTTGCACTTTGCTTTAAATGTTCATAACTGCAAGATTCTTAGCTATACTCTTCATCTCCTGATGTCGCGTAGAAAATTGTCTTTTTTCTTGAGCTTTGCACTTGAAGCAAAATTTTTGCTGAGACAACCCAGAGGCGTTTTTCAGTTAAAAAACTAAAATTCATCTGATTTTTTCTGCTATTGAATTGCGACTATTTTTATGCCAAATTGTGTTCAATCCCAGTGGCTCCATTGGTCAGGGTTTCACATACACCTGTGTTCAGAGGTACGGCTTATAGATAACAATCTGTAACGGTCAATTCCCGTTGGCAATGGCAACGATGGTGCAGTCAGAAGCGTAAACTTCGTTTGCTTTGTGATGTCTGCAAATGGTCGTTAACGCAAAGAAACTCTTGAGCGCTTGTTTCGACACTATGAAACAAAGCATGCCTTGATTGTTCTAAAACAGGGTCCTTAAACTTTTTGAAACCTGCCCCCTTTACATTGTCAACAAAAGCCCCTGCTCTCATAATTTGTGAAATTCTTTTTCTTGACAATGATTTTGTTCTTAGCAGCGTCATTTTTTCTTTTTTCTAGATCAATTTCTTTTAAACGCTGATATCGACAAATTTTCTTAATTTTCTTGAGGGGGAACCATGGCACCGCGCCCCCTGCAAACCTACCATGCGATCCCCTGCTGTAGAACCTTACGTTATTTGAAATCTGCCTGCAAGTTGCAGGTTTGAACTGGGGCGACGCTTGGCTTTCGTGACGCAAATCATACATTAGCCTGTGAGCCATTGCCTACTTTGTGCCTTTAGCACCTTTATGAGAAAAAGTGAAACAGGGCAGATTCGAGCATCCGTTTTTGAAAAAATTTTCTGAAGAATATTTTAAAAGTTTTTGCCGCGAATCGGTTATTTACGTTTTTTGATAACCAAGTTGAAAATTATAATGAAATTTTTCCAACTACCAATGACAATTTTTCTTGGGCTACTCTTTCAGCTTTATGTTTGACTAAAGAAAGAATGTTTACTAATGATTGCAATTGAAACTTACTGTAAATATTTTCGAACTGTCAGTTTCCTGTTGATATTGCAGAGTTCATATCAATCGCAATGCTGATGAGTTAGCGACTGTGCCTGCTAACCGGATGTAGGTAATTGCAATTGGCTTTCTTTATAAGCACGCATGGAATTGCTTACGTGTATAAATGATTAATTGTCCTTCTAATTTTTTATTTGTGGTGTGTAACCCTTTAGCGTCATAGCCTTTTTCACAGATGACAGTACACGTCAAGTTCGAGCGGTAAGCTCTCACGATAGAACAACCGGAAAAGCAGGTAAAGTGCTTTGAAAAGCTGATAAATGACGTTTGATTGACAGCACAAAACGTGGTTAGTTACTAAACAATTGTGATTGTGAAGAAAAAGACATCAATCACAGTTGAGAGTTGCCGCTAAAAACAAAGCTTCCACTATACATCATTGCATCCCCAAATCAGCGATTAGGAAACTTGTATTGATCAAAAAGAAGAGTAAGAGTTTTCGCAGAAGAGATTACGGAAAAGTTCTAGCTAAAGACAAGTTAGAGCGTTAGGTGGCACTGTTTTTGTGAAACGCAATTTTGCAATTTCTGAAACAAATGTTGATAAATAGAGTAGTACTGGGCCATTTATTTTCAACAGAGCTTCGACAAAGCGGTACAGCCAAGAAAGTTTGTCGAGAAGCACTCGTCTATGGCTGTATCAAAACAATTTATTTTTGTCTTTTTTACAGCGTGATTGGCATTAAGCCATAAGTAAAGAAGTTAAACGATAAATAAGACATTTTTCTTCTTTTTTGCAGCGTCGATAGCATTGAGCCATAAAGTAAAGAACGAGTTAAACAATAAGTAAGACCACAGTACACTCTTTCCAAAACTTCGCCTGAATTAATTATCAGATGAGTACAGTACTAGCAAGGAGATGTAGTGCTTTGTGCGACCGTTTCGCAGTCCGCAGACTAGGGTTCAATTCTCTTGTCGAGTCATACTGGGGGCTTTAAAAATGGCATTTATCGATCTTTGGCTTGGCATTCAGCAGTAAGAGTAATGTAGAGTTTTATATGAAATTGAGTTTGCTAAGTCACGATTAAAAAGAGTGCAATGACCTCAGGTGAATGGGGTGCTGAAAAGTGAGAATCCCCGCGAGAGTAAGACTGGAGCCCTTCGAATCTTGAAACACCATACGTAGTCCATAGTTATAGGTCTAACTCAGTGGTTCTCAACCTTTTTTTACCCATGGACCCCTTTTCCCTTCTTTTTTTCTTGGTGGACCCCTTCACAGCTATTGGACATAACAACAATCACCTTCGCTTGTTCTTGCCACTGACTGATGGGTGGACCCCTAGTGACTAATATTACATGGACCCTAGCAGTCCATGTGGACCCCGGTTGAGAACCACTGGTCTAACTGATGGTGGTTGCTACTCAGAATGCGGTCCCTTGGTGTTTCGGGTTAGGTGAACGTGTATCAAAAAGAAATTCTAACTTCCCTGACCCACTTTCCAAAAAGCGACCACATTGTGCAACTGCATGTTTTACCCTCTTTTGCAAGTTATTTATGATTTTTATGATCAATTTTTCATTTTTTTGTCCCGAACGGTGTTAGAAGGAGCCACTGTTGTCAAAAAACTTTCGTCTGCAGTCAAAGAAATGAGCGACTTAAGTTGAGTCATTTTTTTTAAGACGTAGTGTTGCCTAAATCAGAATTACACTAAACTCAATCGGGATTGGGAGGCGCATACTGCCTTTAAACGGACCACCTATCGCAAAAGTGAGTCCTAAAGTGGGAAGGATTCTCACACAATAGAAAGTCTCTCATCTTTCTGACACGCGCACCCTGCGCCCTACTCTTAACCCAGCACCGACCAAAATGTAATCGAAAATATAAGAAGCCCCAAAGCGTTAGCATTATGAGGCGCGAGTATTTTTTAGCAAATACAACCTTTTGATGAAATGTGTACAACCGGGGCTGTTTTAGAGAACAGTCCGTGACTGATGCCACATTTATTCGGGGCCCCTTCAACAAGAATCTGATGAACTGGAGTTGCCGGGTTTTATCCAATTTCAAATGGATGCGTGTTTGGCATAATTGCTCCGAAATTGCTTTTTTTTCTGCACTTTTTTTAGCTGCACTCAGATGTGAATAAGACATTGCTGTCTGGCTACTTTACTACTCAAATAATCAAATTTTTATATGTGGCGTAATAATTCAAGCACATTTATAATACTATGTAAGTAAGTAAAATGCAATCTTCCTATTTGAAAGAGATAAAACATAACTGGAATGATATAAAATAATTAAACATGCTTAGAAAGCTTAGTAAGACAATTGTTCAACTAACAATGAAACATGACGTGTCGCAACCAATTTCGATCAGCCGTTATAAACCAATCTTTAGCCTTAACTAATTAGAATAACATATTACTGGAAAGCAAATTTCTTCAACTTTCAAACGTCACTGATTGTTAGTACCTTATCGTATGGCTTGTACATCGAACTAATCTGGTTTTACTCAGCTTACCGCATTTTCGGAAACATAAAAGTTATACTACAGATTTTAAAGTTCAGCTTTTTTAGTATAAAAACTAGTAGTATATGTACATGATATATTATCAAAATCGGCTTGAAATATTCTTTAATTTGTTAATAAAAGTTGACATCGGTTGAGAAATGAGGTCACAAATCAGTTGTTAGTAAACTGATTTTGAAAAAGTGTTGCAATTTTTGAAAAAATCATAAAATGATGATCTCTGGTAGCAAAAGACCTGTGTTAATCGTGCCAGGCAGCATTATGACATCGCAGAGCGAGTTAAAGCATGCAGAAAAGAACAAGAAAAACATGCTGAGAAAGCCCAAAATGCAAAAAAAAAGAATCTGTTGATGCATTGCCAATTCAATATTAATTGTTGTAGGGTTTCATTTATCGCAAGCAGCCTGCTATTATATAAGTTTTCCCGAAAAAACTTTTATTCGCGTTCTACGATGAGTATTATTTGAGCAAATTAAGAAAACAAATTTTACAACTAATTGTTAATTATGACCTCATGTGACATCGTAAGGAGGTAAAATTTGTTTAAGTTGTTAAAGAGAGTACCGGCTTTCGTTTAAGCTGAAAACCGCGTTTCTCGGTCCAAAACTTCGGTTTTTAAAAAAATTATTTCTGAATATGATGTCATCATGATGCCACGAACCCCTTATGGCTTTCCCTAAAAAGTTTTACACTTTGCTCAAGACAATCTTAATAGATTTGCGTAAAATAACTGGTGCTACAGAAAGATCCTCCTCGAATTTACACGTACGGCAGAAAGTATTTACTTTCAACATTGATGCCAAGTCATGAAAGGTTGCGGTAAGTTGCCTTTCTGAAATACACAGAAACGCGCAGAGCAATACAATCGCTATTACACAAAGCGCTTTTTCGCGACGAGCTTTGCTGTCCCTTTTTATCGTCATCAGTCATTTACAATTGGAAGGCCAAAACTGCAAATATTCTTTTAATTTAAATTTGAATTTGAAGGTTAAATGTGCTTCATAGATATTACAGCAGGGGTTCCCAACCTTTTTGTTGCTGCCTACCACTTACGGAGTTATTCTGTAGCTGCGTACCACCTAATTTGACAATTAGGTTTTGTACATAAAAGAACTGCACAAAAAGGTTAACATACACAATAACATACAAATATAATACAAGCAAATCAGTCCGCAATTAAAAGAATATACAAAACTATACTTAACTTATTTGCACATGTGCATAAACATAAACAAGCAAAATATTTAACTTATCGACCAATAAGTACATGTACTCTTAGGTCAATGCGAAGGCTACGCTTGCTTTTCTTTGACTAGTTTCGCAAGTCGCGGAGATATTTTACTCACAGAACATCGGAAATTGTGCTCTGGGATTACGAGACGATTTCTTGTCTTCGACTTGATTGTAAGAAAAGTAGAAAATCCTTGTCTGCATTCCCATGTCGTTGGAAATATGAGAAGCTGAGGAATTGCATTTTTGCTAGTGCCGGATAGGAGGGACTTACATTCAACCGGAACTCGGCCGTTTTATGATTTTTAAACTTTTCCTGCACACCTTCATCGCACTGCGAATCTATGAGTTCTTCTTGTTCATCAGTTCCCACTGGGAGATCGCCAGGCTTGACAGTGAATGATTCCGAATGTAAGAGCATGCTTGTGCATCACCATCATTGAAGAAGTACTGCTTGATTTCAGCTTTCAACAGAAGAAGATGTTTGATGATCTCTTGACCAAACGCAATACTAGGCTCCCTTGCAACTGACGCCACATTCTCAAATATTCCCAATTGTCTGTTCTGAATGTTTTTTATTCACAAATCGAGTTTTTGGGTAAATGCAATCAATTTGATTGAGAAATCAATGACGTTGCTCTCAGGCCCCTGAAGAGAACAACTGAAGTGATTCATGACTCCAGAAATATGTGACGGGTAGGCAAGGTGAAAAATGAAGTTTTCTTCTTCAAGAATCTTCTGAAATTTGTGATCTTTTATTTGGGAAAACTGAAGCAGCTCCTTTTTCAGCTCAAAAAGACGCATAGTGATATTTCCTCGAGACAGCCACCTCACTTTCGTATAAAACAGCAGTGACGTGTATTCTGATCCGACATCCTCACAGATGACCATGAAGAGACGACTATTTAAAACAGATATCTTAATGTAGTTTACCATCTTAACAACCAGGTTCAAGCTTGTCTTTATACCGGGAGGTAAAAGTTTAGCAGCGAGAGCGAATTGGTGTAAGAAGCAGTGAACGGAAGATGACGACACTGCCTTCACCTGAGCTTGGAATCCAGATTTTCTGCCAAGCATAGCCGGAGCGCCGTCAGTGGTACAACCAACTAGCTTAGTCATTGGAGACCATTTTTTTGAAAAAGTTATCAACGAGCTCAAACACGTCTTCTCCTTTTGTTGTAGTTCTCATTTCATTGATCAATAGTAATTCACTTCGAATAGCATTTTTAGTAGCATAACGCACATAGACCACAAGCTGTGCGTAGTTTGACACGTCGGTTGTATGGCAAATCCATATTTTGATCCCTGTACTTCCGTAATGACTTGTTCTTTGATATCAGTAGACATTTTTGTAATACGCCGCTGTATTGTATTATTTGACACCAAAACACTGTTTAATTTTGACACTGCTTCATCGCCGATCACATGCTTCACCAGCACTTTTGCTGCAGGCATAATAAGTTTCTCAGCTATTTTGTGAGGCTTTTGTTCTTCGCCACAAGAAGTGTGATTTCATAGGAGGCTGTTACTATCCCCACCGACTGCTGATATTGCTTATCCGTTTTGTCTAGTCGTTGTTTTTTCGCATTTTCTCCGAGTCGCTTTAAAATTAGGATCGCGGGCCTTCTTGTCTGGATGATTAGTTTGGAGATGGCCCTGTGGAATACTTGGCTTCATCGATGCATTTGATAATGTCTTCATACACACCACACATTGTGGCACAGATTCCCCCCTATTCTTCAATTCAATAAAACCGAAATTAATATATTGATCGCTGTACTGTCGTTTGGGCATCTTGATTTGACACGATAATAATATGAAATAAAACCAAATGTAGCTTTTTATATATTAAGTATATACAATAAGTTACATAATCGATAAAAATAATTAAATAAGTTAATTAATTACAGAGCACTGCACCTACTCAGCCAGCAGAATGTGTGTGTATGCGTTCCTGAGTATATGCCGCCAACTTAGGAAAGGTTGTTGGGAGTAGCACTTTCGATTATGTTTCCCAACTAACTCGGCAAAGAAAGACAAAATTCACAGCAAGACTTGAGGTTCAATCTTCTGTATTCAACTGACGTACAAAAATTAGGTCCGAGCACCTATCGCAGCTTCACGAGCGTATAAAACTGCCAGACTGCAACAGCAAAGAAAAATATTGTCAGGTGGAACAGCAGATAAAATATATCTAGCTAGGACAGCAGAATGTTATTAATATTTCAAAATTCACAAAGCCTCTATCGGTCAATCACTGAATGAACTCCCAAACGCCAATAAACAAAAATATGAGGCACAAGCACAAGTGAGTATATATACTGACGAAAAAACTTTCGAGAAGGTTTTTCACTGATAAGCCTATCACATTTCTTTCTAAAAAATTTGTATAAACCAGTTCTTTTCGCATCTGTTACATCATAACAAGTTTTTAGCAAATGTAAGCTCGTTATCGGAGATATTGTGTAACACGCCAGCTAGAATATTTGATCGTGTTGCAGCTTGCTGCTGTTGCAGATACGCTACAGAAAGAAAAAAAAGCTCCAATCGTGCTACCTAGTCTACGTAACAGTATGCTAGATCGTACATACATGTAGATATATACTGTATATGTATTACAATTGAGAAGCAAAAGAAAATGAACTGGAGCCAAATTCATGTTACTACATTTCTCTGGGTGGGAATTTCTGTGAAAACAAATACTTTTTTTGCACTTTTGGAAAAACATCTCGCGTACCACTAGGAAAGCTTCCGCGTACCACAGGTTGTGAACCGCTGTATTACAGCAATGCTTCAACTAAAAAGTTTGCAAGAATGAAACGACTTTCTAATCGTGCAAAGAGTATAAATGTTATTGACAATTTGTTTTATAGCCTACAGGTCGTAGTTTAAATGGCTTCTCTGTTAGTTTTTAAGACTTCTAAAAGATTTGTAGCGTTAGGCTACGAGAACCAATCTAGGTTTACAAGTTTTGTTTGCTTTAAAGCAGACATTGCGCAAAAGAAAATATTTTTTTACATGGCAGCAGAACTTTTAGCTTAACTTGTAAATTGAATTGTAATTTACAAAAGGCCAAACGATACCAAAAGATTTCTTGATGTACACTGAGCCGAATATTTGGAAAAGAAAAAAGTTATTGCGTTAGCCACCAGTGGCTTTATATAGAGTGAGCTTTCAATGCTTCAGTGCTATTTCGCGGTAATACAAAATGTGTGAGAAGCGTCAATGCAAATTGGAGTGAGTTATTTAGCTTTTTTTAGCGAGCCTTGAAAGTGATAGCCAAAGTTGCAGTGAAGATTTATTGAAATGTATTGGCTTTTTATGAGTCTTAGGCATGTTTTTTTTAAATGTCAATGTTTTAGCTCATATATTGCCTAAATTATACTCGATTTTTATACCAAAGAGGACACGGGAAACTGTCTTAACTTGCTAGCTGCTGTTGTGAATAGTTTTAAAGCAGCTTGACAGAACGATTCACCTTCATAAAGAAAAAGAAATACACTAGCATAAATTTTTTTGACTTCGCTTGAGGAATATTGTTTTTTTGGTTGAGATTCTAGTTTTTAAAGCCCTTTGCCTCAGGCTTAAGCCTATTTAATAATTAACTTGGTACATTACGCGTCGGTAGAGCTAGCGAGTCGTAGAAGCTGTAACAACTTAGCATTTTTTCGGCTTTTATGTCAAAAGGCGGAGTTTAATCAAATGGTTTTACGCTATTTTTGGACAAATACTGGCGCTTTGTTTCAGTAGTTTTTTAGCTTGCATTTTTGTCGCAATTATATCCAAGAAATTTAGTGGAAAGTAGATTTAACGATTTGTAATAGTCTGAAAAAGCTAATCATTCAAAACCGATTACAGGTCGTGGTAACTTGTATTACATTTATGGCAGTGTGCACTTTTTGAGTCATAATTATCTGTTTGTAGTGTCATAATTACCTACTTAAGCAGTTGAGACTCTAAACAACGGAGAATTAGTCGGCAATGTGGCGGGAGAGATCAGAGCACTGTTTTAGATGACGTTGCCTTTTGTCCGAATCTCGCTATGGCAACGTTTTACTGCGCATGGAAAAGGCACTGGGTTCGGTCGCAGTATTTTCAGTAGAAATGCGATGTGACAGCAGTATTGGTAATTTCCAACTAATCACCTCACAACGTAGTTTTCGCAAAACCTTCGAAAAATTTTCCGTGACGGCTGATTAAAAATGAATTTTCAGTGACTCGAGGATAATAATAAAATTTTAGTTCATCTAGAAAAAATGATTTATTTGCCTCAAAATCTCAACCGAGGGAAAGTTTAATTTTACTTTTCTGAAAAGATTTCTGTAGGGCGACCCAAAAACATGGGCCCCGACTTTCGATAAGTCTCATTTTTTATTTTCTTCAAGAATAAAGTGCGCCTTCGATTATAAACAGTCTATCATTTAAAGATATATCAAAACATGAGAGTCTTAAGACTTTTCTTCCTCATTCTACAGCATATGTTCGAGATGGCCTTCGCTTTGTTTTGAGCATTTCTTGAAGCGCAACAAAAAATTATCCAGGACACACAATCCGACCGAAGAATTGCTTTAATCTTCTCCCTGATGGCTTCCTTGAGCTCCCCGGCCATCCTGGATTACTGCATACACTCTGTCTTCAAGGTACCCCCGAAGAAGGGAATTCTGCGGGATAAGTGTGGGCTATCAGGCGCCCATGCAAAATCAGTCTCGAGACTTAACCTGCCATCAAAGCTCTCAAATGATCACGGAATAGAACCTGCCATCAAAGCTCTCAAATGATCACGGAATAGGAATGAGATGCGAGGGTTTTCTTCATCCTGCTGGAGCCACAACTTCCCCGTAAGCCACGAGCACTATGTCTTCTGCTCACTCTTGAAAGTTTTTAGTTAGAATCTCTACCTACCGCTCCTTGGTGAGTGTCACCGTCGCGCCAGGTTCCTCGATGAAGAATGGTCCGATTATGCTCCTGCTTGAGATTGCAGTCAGTGCCGTGCTTTCTTATGCAGTGTAAGGCTTGATAGCAACATCATTGGGTCTGAAGATGGCCAAAAGACATTTGACTTCAAGTTTACCTTTCCGTCAGGATAGAAGTAGGCTTCATCTGAAGTCCAAAGAAGATTAAGGAAACTTGCGGTCTCCAAGAGATTCCCCAGGATCTTGACTGCCTCAGTCTTTCTCTGATTCTTTTCTGAGGGTGTAAGGGTCTTCGCCTGTATTCTGTATGGTTAGCCTTCTAATTCTTTACTAGCACTTTCTCACGATATACCGAGAAACCAGCTTCGCTTGCGCACATAGCAATGCAAAGGTAGTCTAGGCCAGTGTTTCTCAACCTTTTTTTGTGCCGTGGTCCACTTCAGAAAGCCACAAATGTTAGCGGTCCATCTAAAAAGACTGTCATGTAATAACTACGAATTTTCTATTCCACCGTCGATTATAACGCAACAGTGAAGTTGATCTAAAATAAAAAGGTCTTTATCTTCCCAGCAAACAGGATCACGTCACAATCAGCTATTCCGTTACTAACTGTTCTTATGCATCAGTATTTCTCAACCTTTTTAGGCATGTGACCCATTTTCAAAATGCACAGAGGTCCGTGGCCCACCCGACCTACCTGCTGTGGCCCACTTGTGGATTAAAATACGAAGCTGTGGCCCACCGGTTGAGAACCACTGGTCTAAGCGTAGCAGACGTGTTTCCCACGCCAATAAAATTTTTTGTGGTTGTATTTATGAAAAACTGGAGTTTGCAAACGTATTATTTATAGAAAGTAAGAAGTCTAAGTAAATTCAAAGAAATATTTTGTTTTTTTAGGGGTAAAATATCATGCAGATTGTAGATTAAGCAATATATAAATGCTCTTTTTTCCAAGTTTCGCTTGGCAGATATGCCAAGTTTCATCAGAAAAACAGTGCAAATTATCACTTTAAAGCAGTGATTCTCATACTTTTTTCGAAGCGACATATTTAAAAATGCTTGCGAGACTTTGCGACGCACCAGCCAGCATGCTTAGGTTTAGTTTGCCCGTGATAAATGTGACCCATAATCTACATGAATAACTGTCCTTATGCTCACGAGACTTTGGATTGGTCTGTGATCTTCAATCGTAAAATTACGCTCTTCTAAGTTAGTAACTCATCTTTCCTGTTTTCGTCCAGCATGCAACTGAATGCTATATTCTTTATACATTTTTCGCCAATTTAGTTAAACTTCTGCAATTTGATTCTTGAATAAAAAGTCAACAGTTTCATCAGTGTATTAAAAACACTTATTGCGAAAATACGATTGACTGTGAATGCCAGAAGAAAGTAACAAAGGAATCTACGATCAGAGTTCTTTTGGTGCAAAAAAACCTAGACTTATTGGCACAGAACCAAATTATCCGCGACGTTCTTGAAAAATTGAAACGACGCACAGTTGGAGAACCACTGCTTTAAAGTGATAAATTTTGAAACTTGCTTTTGTCAGTCGGTTGAAAAATAAGTGTGCTGTTTGCTTGATTTTTGCAGCTCTCGATCAGGCTTGAAATATCACCCTGAGCTCTTTTTCTAATGAAGCTTGGCGAATCTGTCGAGCGAAACTTTAATAAAGGCGGGTTTTAGTATTGTCAGCTGTACACACTATTTTGAACCGCCAAAACAGCAACATTTCTCACAATTTGTACAATGTCTGCTTTACCGGAAACTCTTTCAAGTTATGCAATGTATGCAATTTTCCAAGTCAATGGAGAGAGTATGAGGGCGCAATTAGTTTTTAAAGAGTACTTTTTATTCGCTAAGTGCTTGGCTTCTGACTGTGGAAGCATCTTGATAGAGGAGTGGCTTTTTATTTATCATTAAATTTTTGTTATGTCGATGTGCTGGTAGTTAGCTCCTTTTCCAATAAAGGGTTAAGTAATAATTTGCCAGATCAACCGGCAACACCATCAAGCTAGAGCTGGGGATCACGGTATGCCATCTTCAAACACATTGGTTAGGTGATGGTAGAGTGATCCATCGAGAACAAAGATCAAACCCTCGATTACGATGTTAGTCTTTAAATCAGTCTATACGTCACTGCCCTACGACAGCATCAATAAAAACTGACTTCGGGTGGGATTTGAACTCACGATCCGCACCAGCTGTTGTTATCGATCCGCATCAGCTGTTATTATTCCAATAGAGGCACTGCTATTATCAGACCCATTTAAAAATCGGTATGTTTAATGGGGTGGGCCTGGTAAAAGGAACTGTACTTGAAAAAAGGCCATGAGGTGCCTTGGGGCGGTCTCTGATATCAAGATTGGCCGAGCTGGAAACAAACTAGTCTTTCAACACCGAGCTAATTCAACGCGAAATCTTGGCATACAGTCAACAAACTGTTAACAAGACGACATGCGACGGCTGAGATCCGCAATGATGGCATTGTAAGATGGCTAAGATCATAAATCGGCCAAGTGCATAAATCAAAACGTTTTGGCGTCAATTAAGAATTGTCTTGTCTTGAAAGTGAAATTTGAGGTACAGACACAGCTGTTGGCATCGCAGCTCTGCGTAAAATCGCGACGGAGATTGCGATTCACCGCCGGCGTAGTTGCTTCTGTGTTTGTGCCTTTGGGAGAGGCACTTTACTTCGAATTTTTTTTTGGTTGCTGTGCTTGTGATACGATTGCTCTGTGCCAGCAGTACTGTAAACTCCGAAGCAGGTCAGAACAAAAGTTGTTTACTGACCAGATTTTTTTTTTGAACGAAAAATCCATAGAACTATGCTGTAACAAAAAGGTAAGTTATTTGCTGCAACAGAAATCAAGAATTTTATTTTTTAACGCTGTGGCGACCCGGACGTGTTTCCCCACTCCTTTTAAGTAATTCCTATACCCAGCCAGCACTGCCAGTACGACAAGCTCTTTACTTTTGCAGGTTTACGTGCTTTGTGTTGCATTATACACGCAGTATGTTTCCTAAACGTAAGCTGCTGTATCACCGTGGGCTGGACGATTCCGTTGGTACCTACGTCACGAATTACGTGTACGTTGTCGAGTGTTTTATCTTGTTTGGTTTGCTTCTGTATCAATTCGTGAAAAATCGAGGAGTATCTCAAGCCAAAAGTGGATTATCAAAATCGACTGTGGCCGTCATCATTTTCTTGACAGCGTCTGGAGTCGCAGCTCTTGTAGGCGGGCTTGCTCACCAATACCTTCAAGCGGTATGTTGTTGTTATTTTGGAGGTTATTTAGGAAATAATTTATTGATCCGTAAACGACAATCAAGGGTGGAGTGATTGTCCCCGATGAAGTTCCCTTGAAGGAACGAAAATCTTTGGCGTTTTTGTTGATTGTTATGTTAAATAGAGTTCTACTAGCTTGCATCACTTGGTTTGTAACAAAGAATTGCTATTGTCGTAGGCGGATAGCTATGTCTAACGACTGCATTTCCATACATTTGCATAACACTGCATCCAATACGGCATTGCAGCTTGTCGCACGTAGTGGTTGTATTATCAGTGTGGTTTGTGCTCAACCTAGTTTACTAAGCTTTTAAGCGCTTTCCAAAACTATTTCACAAGTTTTAAACTTTCTTTCAATCCGGTAATCTACAATAGTATAACAAACAAGTTACGGTTATTTATCACTGCCAAAAAATTGCTTAATACACCATTTTTGGAATCGATTGACTTGCAGTCAATTCAATGCAGCTTCATTTTTGCTGCATTTGTTTCAACTTTCCCACCGTTGTTTTAACACCGCTTTAAACGACACAAAAGTTGTTATTTAAACTGGCGTTTGTTACCGAGGTAACCCGAGATCAGTGGGGGATCTTCCAGAGTTAATTGTTTATAAAACTTGGAAAGTTTTTACTACGCAAAATCAAAATTGCTATACAGCGCTGCCTGACGCTGAACGCGAATTTCGGTGAGGGGTGTCACAGTAACTTGTAAGGAGGCAATATAAAAGACCTTGTTTCAATGCAATACCTCAACTGCAGATATTTTATCTGTAGCAAAAATTTTTGTTTATTGATCAAAAATTTTTGGGGGGAGGACAAAAACAAATTTAGAAAAGTGTCCCTCAAACTTCCGGCAGCTACTTATCTTTAGCGTCTCGCTGTTGTGAAACTTGGCATATCAAACATAATTTTTGGAATGTGTCGTTTCACTCATTTCAACCAATTTCAGGGATATTGCTACTTGTTCTGTAAGGTCAGTGTTGGTATCCAAACCCACCAAAACCACCCCGCTTTTTTAGTGCCATGAATGGTAGAAATGGATTGTCGCTTTCACTGCATGATCTTGATTGATAACAGTGGTGAGAACTAAAATAACCGTTTTATTCTGTGTCTTCATCCGAAGGAAGAGAATGGATATACATGGTGAGGTTTAATGCTGTTGCCTTCAAGGAGTGTAGGTTTTAAGTTGAATCAGCCTGATGTAAAAGTGCATAGTTAACTGGAAACAGAGGAAAAAGGAAACGCAACGAAAGAATATACGTTATGAAATTACCGTAGAAGAAATCTCGTGCGTTGAAAAATATGTTTTTGTCCTCCGGCCACGGTATAGGCTTTTTCGAGTTACATCAAAACTTCTTTGTGTTCAATTTGTTCAGACCCGCTTGATTTCAAACCCAGCGGCGGCGACAGAGTGCGTTTACACCACAAGCCTACAACCTAGCAGGGGAAATCACCGCAGTGCGTTTCCCAACACAACTCAGCTCGACCTGAGGTGACCTCGTCACCTGTGTAAAAATGAAAGAAATACGACGATTAACATGATCCAGTATGACTTATTGCACTGTTGCATCACAGTGATCTACAATTCTACATCATCCTTTTCGCTAGTAACTGGCATCTGGGCTATATCTAGTACTTTGACCAAATGCTAGAAGAGCATTAAAAAATCAGGTTGCATATAGAAAGTAGTTTTAGAAAAAAGCAACTAAAAAAGGTTATTAGGTGTCGGAAAAGACAGATTTTTAGAAAAGGTACAGAATACACATGCTCTAAAATCATTATTTTTACTCCTTTTGACTTCACTTTTTGTAAGGCCTATGTCTTTAAAAGTGGGATTAATCCTGTCTCTCGAAATTAGGTCGCTGCTGCGTTCTAACATCGCTTTCTATCATCGAAATGCAAAGGAGGCAAAAACTTTCATTATTGCCGACTAAGCAGCTTTTCTCAACCGATTTTTGTGCCACCCAAAATTGTTTATAAACAGAATTTGCAGCAATGGCTGCTCCTCATCCAAAGTACATCAATACGCATGTAAATATGGATGCAAATAGCAAAATATGAAAATCTAGTCGCGATCCATCTGCGCGGACTTTTGAGTTCCACATAGGAGTCGCGACTCACCGTTCGAGAAACGCTCCGTTGAAGTAACGTTTTGGTCCGTTATGACCGGAGCCTACTCAAAAATCGTCACTCTTCAATTTAAATGAAGGTGCTTTGAGCAGCCAGTGATTAAGGTGAGAACTTTTTTGAGACTAAATTCGGGAATATCACGTGGGGTTTACACCTAGTTCCCTCAGTGCCACTAACCGGTTGCTTTCACCTCAGCTTCGATTACCAGGTTAAAATGCAATATGCTTGTTTGGCCGCTTTTGAAGCTACATAGGGATTTTCTCGCCATGAAACTGAATTTTGTTTTCTACATCATGTTTTTCTGAAAATATCATTTTAGCTTGTAGTTATTCTTGGTTCTTGATAAGGTAATGGACGGACTATTTTAGAAACTCCAATGACCTTACTTGATAAATATTAATGGTTGATGGTGAAGCCCGAACTGCGGTTTTAGTTGGACTTTCGTAACCTTTCAATGCGCAAGATACTCTACACTTAGTAAAACGTTTGGTGCTCTTTAACCACATTACGATGGTCTTTTTGTTCTGCTTTAAAAAGTCTAAATGCCTAATTTCTTGTGATTAAAAACTCAATTATTATCTTGGAGTTTTCGCGTAGGCGCTGAAACCTTTTATGTTTCGAAACGTCTCTTCAGAAATTCGAATTATTTTACGGCCCATCAAGTCAGCGGATGCAGCTGGAAGGTCATGAGCGTATCGCGACTCCTTGAGCTAATGTCTTCGCGACTCTCTGCAAATCACTGGTCACATAGCTTAGTGTTGGGATTGACAAACGAGTCAAATCTTCCATCATCGAAATTTCAACGCTACTTTGGGTTTATGAATATTACTTTTGTTAGATAAATGTTGGAAGTGACGTGTAGTGGATGTGATGTCATTGTTCATTTCGTCATGACGTCATGATGACGCATAGGCTTTTAGCAGTTGTTTGTTATTTAATTTTATTGCCGATTTCCTTTTTCATTTGATTGACATGCTGCTTCAGTGTTCATAACGTTTCGGGCATTTGAGCATCTCAAAGCAACTGGAAAACATGAATATGGATGGACTGCTTATCATCAATTGAGCCAATCCAACAGTTTAATAGGTCGTAGACAAACCAATCGAAAAAGTTGATTCAAGTAAAAATAAGGGAGGACATTTGCCAGCGTATTCATTTGCCAGAACGTGCTTTATCACTATAATGATCATACCTTCAAACATAGGTGCCGACAGGCTTGCCAGATAGTCTAAAGCCCTTTTAGCCATGCCTAAGTAAAAATTTAGCCAAAATTAGCCATAGCCTAATGATTTTGTGTAAAACCATGGGCAAAACATATTTGTTAAAATTGAATGTTTTATTTAAATGATTAAAGAAAGGCATTGTTATATAATAAAAGTATTTTTTGATTAAAAACCTATCTTCTTGTTTTTAATCAAAACGCTTGTTTCATAACCTCTTCAAATTCATCAGCGACTTCTTTGTTAAAAGTGACTTACCACAATTAAAATTATTGAAAATCATGTCTTCTATAAATTTAACTGCAAGTAGCTTTCAAGCACCTTTCTAACAAAAACGATTGATATAGACTGCAAAACCTTAAAAATTAAAAAGTACATTTTAAAAATTTAGCTGTTTCAACATGACTCTATTAGCTCTGTAAGGTGCGAGACAGTTGAAGTATAGAAATTCTGTATTCGACCACCAGCTAAATTAAATATAATTTGGAGTTTGGGTACAGAGGCTTCATTGTCTTCACTAAGTGCTGGTATGTACCTCCAAGTGGTGCAGAGTAGGCAACGGTCTTGGTGGACCGGCTAAACATGCCAGTGACCCTACAGTCACAATTAGCCATAATTAGCCAAAAATGCAATGGCTAAAAAGAATATTTGCTTTTTAGCCAGCAACGCTAACAGAACTGTAAAATTAGCCAAAATGGCTAAAATTAGCCAAGTCTGGCATCTCTGGGTGCCGAGTGTTATTTTTGCACCTGATAGTCTATTTACGGTAACAACATGTCATTACTGCAGAAGGTGAGCTTACGCCAACGATTGCTCTCCGCTTAGTGTGTTTCCTGAAGTCAACGCGTCTAATTATCATCTTTGCCCTAATGCTTTTTCTGCAAAACGTGCTTCGCAAACTTGCTTTCGCAGCATTCATTCAAATTTGAGCTTAGCTTGGTTGTATCTGCCTGCTTGCTGTTACAACTCCCTGCTGTGCATTGCGCTGCTCGCAACTTACAACGTTGAACAGAGCGTCACACTTGGCAGTCGCATATTTGCAACTCAAGCACTCAGAGCTTTACCTTGAGTGCGGCATTGGCGAGTGGAACCGGCGTTTGCTTTCAAGCTCACATTTCGGGTTCAGACCCCAGCTTGTGAGGGTGCCTGCTGACCGAAAGACCGTAAGGTTATTTGAAATTTCTCTTGAGTTGGATGAGCAGAATAAGTTCGCATCATTTTTATCTGCGTAGCAAACGGTGTCAAAAACGCATTGTTTCGGCTAGGGCGTCACGCGATTTTTCTACAGCTATAGTGAGAAACGGAAGCGTGTTTTTTGTCATTGGTCAAACTACAATTCGCAAAACTAGACTATGTAACACCAAAGTTCACAATGCAATCCCGTGGAAAAGCCACCAGCTTAGCAGTACGAGCAGTTATGATGTTTTTGCTGGCTTGCAAGACTAGAGTGTAAAAAAGCAGACCAATCAATTTCTTCCTCTTCTGATCGGTCTGAATGCTGACTAGCTCAAAACTACACAAATTGCTCTGTTTAAAAAGGTGGTACAATGAAGGTTAGCGCGTGTGCGAATGCGTATGCAAATATAGCGTTCATAGCGTCATGTTGCGTGGCATGCTTACGCGTAAGGTTCTGGCTATTTTATGCAGCACGCCCGCCACAATAACAGGAACCGGAAGCTGTAGAGCAAATTGAAGTGAACGTCGCAGCAAATCATTTTTATAAGGAAAGTTTAAATGAGGTCCTCTATCATTTTCCGGTCTTTTCACCCAACCACTCTTTAACTTTTCAGAAGTGGGTAGCTGGGACAATGCGATTGTTGTGTGCTTGGGGTGGCTGATGACTCAAATTTGTAAGCTTACTTCTCGGTCTCTGTTTTTTCAATGATATCATCGACGAGTTAAATACGTTTACATTATTAGAACTGTATCTTCACTTAGAGTGTTGGAACGGGCCGCTGATGTTAATTTTCTTCTTCAGGTTGAGCCATACAGGGATCACAATGACGCCTTGCATTGGGTTGTTTTATGGAGACTTGCAGCTGCGCTATCAGGAGTCGTCTCGTTCTCCATGTGCATGCTGATTGAGTACTTGGTAAGTTTTTAACCTTTTTAGATGCTGATCGTTTAAATCAAAGCTTCTCGTTCAACCAGCTGAGTTGGCAGGTGAAGCTAGATCACTTGATCGAGAAATATAAAAAACCACGCAATCACGTGATCGAGAAATATAAAAAAAAACTATGTAAAGATCACGTGATCGAGAAATAGGAAAAACTCTAAAAAAAAGAAAAGCGAGTTAAAAAGATGCATGCTTGGAGCCGTTTGACTTCAAGACCTATTTAGGTACAGAGCAACAATTTTTCATTAATTTTGAACAGCTGTAATAGGTTGTGTATGTAAACAACGCAGGCTTTAATTAACTCTTTCTTTCGTTTAAAGAGGCATTGCGTACTGCTAAGGAAACCACAAAAATCTTTGTGACTTTCTTGCTCAAAATTGCTTTGTTGATCTCGCAATTGATTCGACAATTTTGCGTTCAATACCAGCGTGGGTTTGGCGTTCAGTTTTGCTCCGGATATTTGCTCTCCTTGTTTTCCTAGCTTGTGGTTGAAATGCGCTGCGTCAGCTTTACTGGCAACTCTGAAGCAGATCTAATTGCAATAATTAGTTGTATCTCCGATCATGGGAAAACCTTTACAGTTATACTTATAAACCTTTGCAGTTATAACTGAAAGGTTTCCCGTGATTAGAAGATATACCACTAATTACTGTGCAGCTCTCTTTCACGTTAATTAGCGCCACGTGTGGGGATTATTTATTCCCCAAGGCATGTCGATATAGCTTAATTAAATCATATCACTCTGTCGCTTTGGGAAAAAAATGAAATAATATCTGTGCTTGTTTGTTTATTAGGAAATGAAATTAGTTTTTTATTTCCTACCATTTGGCAATCGCGATTAGTAATAGATAGCATTTGGAATTATTTACAAAACAAAATATATGAATTATTTACATGATTTACAAAATATATGAATTATTGACAAAACATAATATATGTGATATTGTTTAGTTGGCAATGTATTTCACTGATCACGGGAAAACCTTTTAGGCGTGGTATAAATATTGGGCTCCAAGAACTCTCGCCACGCTCCCATTCTGAGAAAAGGATTGCTAAATAACACGTATCAGAGGTGTTCACATTTTGATGGTTCAGACCATATTTTGCAAATCTAAAGTTTTAACGAGCCACTGAAAGGTTTTGTGATGATAAATTTTTTGAAAGCACTCAGCGCTCTTCGCAAATAGTTTTGTGAATTTGCACTGAGGATCGGCGTGCTGAAATTATTTTTTTGTCCGTTGACAAGTTAAAGGCCTTTTTTCGGGAATCAACACATTGTTCTCGAATTTTGACGCGGTCAACTATTTTTCTGATCCATGCGAAACTTGTCCAGGGCCGCAAAAGTTCCTTGCGCACACCGCACTTTGAGCCCCCCTGACATAATTACGCAACTATGTCAGCACTGAAATTTATCTTTTTACTGCCTGACTGCTGTATACATCAGAAGAGCTAAGAATAAGGTTTTCAGTCTTTAGCGTGATTGGTTTATCAGTCGAAATCGGTGTACTTTTTTTTACTCACAGTTATATAAATAGCAAACGAATTGCGAAGCTGTTAGTAATTTTGCTTTTTTGATTTAAAATTTTGCAGAAGTCCCCTAACAAAGCAACTGGCTTAAACTGTCCATCTTTAATATTTGGTCGCAATATGAAAATGTCTGTTTTGACAACAGAGGCTTTTCAACAGCTGCGCAAATAGATGATATTAAAAGTTTTCATAGGCGTGCCAGGGCAAAGTATACACCTGCGAAAATTAAAGTACATGAAAATTTGAGTAATTTTTGAGAAATATACTTCTGCTAAGATAACTTATCGTGTATACATAAGCGTTAAAATAAAGTTTAGACATAGATTATCTTCTGTTAAGATAAAGTTTGGAGCAAGAGCGGCTGACCAATGGCACGCGAGCCAGAGGAGGAACGCAGCATTATGTTGCTGGCACGGCACTTTACCCAGGATCAGAACACATTCTGCTGAGTAATTTCTTGGCGGGTATCAAGTGCTCAAGAACACGCTTGTACTCCAATTGTGCAGTAACTGAAAAAGTGGAGCATTTTCACAAAGAATACCCTCTATATGACTCCCTCTGGCGAAAATCCCCATTTTTCGGAGCAATAGGGAGAGGATTGGGCTCGATGTTCGATGCCCACCGACCCTCTCCTGAAAAGAGAAAAATAAGTGCTATCAATAACACTTCATTAAAAATCAGACCCATAAAGTAAAAGCCTCACCTTTGAGATCTTAAGAAAGTACCGAAGGACTCTTTGGCAATAATAATCCCAAGAAGATTTAGAATAAACCGCGTGACAAGAAATAAATAAATAAACATAAAATAAAAAAAATGTTCATGCGATAGGTTCGAAACAGTCTAGCCAGGAAATAGTGTGAAATGCCGATCAATTTCGAGGGAACCGACTTATATCGAAGATGTTTCGTGGGCCGTAGTAGCGTCCAACCCCCAACAGGACTGGGCGTAAAGTCCAGATATCGTCTTGTTGCAGATTACCCTCCGATTCAACAAATTAAAAAAACGTGGGTTCGAATCTGTCCCGGTTATTTTTTAAACTTAAGCCCGAACTCGACCCCAAAAGCCCGGCCCGACTTTCAACTCTGCAGTCTGAATGGTACATTCAGAATAGAAATATTGTTTTCTGGTATAACTCAAACAGCAATTTTTTATCGAAAAATATATTTCAGCAAATTTAAATTATCGTGTAGCTCCTTATTCCAATGGAAGTTCTACTTAAATAAGGGACTGTTAACGGTCGAGTTAAGAATTAAAGATGGTAATTTAAATTTACGGAAATATGTTTTCCGCAAAAAAATTGCTCATTGATTGCTTGGAGTGATGAAGAAAAGAACTTCGATTTCGGCATAGCGATCATTGGCCAAGTGGACTGTTTCAATTTAGATCTTAACTCCAGCATTGCAATTCAACCATACAGGATAGAAATACTTAAGCATTACGGATTTTATTAGTCACTTTTGATAACTGCCAAAAATTGATAAAGCCGCGAAGGTACAAAATACCAGCAAGCTTTAATTTAGAATTTGGAATTTCGTGTCAATTAGTCTTGCTTTGCTTTACTTGCTTACCACCAGACAATTGTTTTTTGATTTGTCTTGATGGATCAAGTTGCTTACCCGTTGTAGCAACTTTCATTCATGCCCCTAGTTATGACATTACAATTGGACTTAATTACGTAAATGTGAACTTGAAAAATTTCTCTCCGCTCTAAAATGTTCTCGAACAAATGTATTTTTTATTGTTGTTTGCGCTGATATCATACAGAGACGGGAAATAATTTTGGAGATCAATGGAAATAGAAAGGCTACGTAAAATATTGACTACCTTATATTGATTTATAATTTTCAAACTTGCCGAATTATAATTTGGCAAAGAGCTTTATCTATTATGATCGAGGATAAAGTATTGCACCTTTATGCAAACAGTGTATTAGAATCAGTGTACTAAATATTTTATTCAGAAATAAGATTGGAGATTAAAGTTTTCTAAAACTTTGTATAAATTTTGAATAAACTGAGATCAGTCGAGTGAAAGTAAGAAGCAAACATTGTCATGATCTAGCGCAACGCAGTATCCCCAAGTTGGCAAGCAGAAGAGTATGAATAAGAAAAGATAAAGCATTGGTTTTTTCTTTGGTCCAATATAGTGCTATGCATGACATTGTCGGTAAATTTGCAAAATAAACGAACCATTAGCTCTACAGCAAAAAAGCAGAAAAGAATAGAAAAAAGTCATTTTTAATGCAATTAAACAAGTAAAAATACAGTCAACAAGTGTAATGAAGTTTATGCAAAGTTGTTCAAATTAATGTAACTGCTGCGAGTTACATAGTTACAAACGAAATTGCCAAACCTGGAAAACCATTTAGCGATGGAGAACATATCAAAAAAATTGTACATTTTAAAGAAATCCAAAAAGTCATCGAAAGAAAAAAAAATTCTAATTTTTTTAAAGCTAGACGAAAACGTTAGAGTTTTCACTTATTCTTTTTAAAAGAGTACAAATGAAATGGTCTAATGAAACGCTTACAATGAAATGGTCGATAACAAAAGCTTTATTGAAATTTTGTACCACTTCTCATCTTTTAACTGCTTTTGTTTGTTTTGCTTTTTTGATTGAATTAAATTGCTTTTTGTAGTCGTATTGATTTAAATCTTTTTTTGGCTTTGACACCTCAAACAATGCTGTTCATAGAAATGCTGTCGTGTTTTTTAGCGCCATGACTTACTATAATCACAACCGAGAAAATTTTGCCTAGTTCGATGTTTTACTCTCCATATTTCTCTTATTGCTGAGCGTCAAGAGGAGATCTATAAATACCATTTTTAAAGTCTTTGTGATTACTCGGCAAGGGAAATGAACTCACGATTACCGAAGCGCTCTCGAGCTGGTAACTTTAGAGCGGAAACGGCTTAAACACTTTCACTTCAAAATTTACAGATATCAACAACTTGCTTTCAGCGACCATTTTTTCCAATGTCAGGTGTGGTTTTCAAAAGATGTCACCCAGGGTGAATCCCCCTCCCTTTTAATCCTCCAGTAATGCCAGTGCTTTGCATGGCTAAAATTTACAAGCAGAGGTTTAATCAATTCGTGAGATGCAATCAAGCTTTTCTGAATTTTAGCACTACATGGTTAGGATAAGGAAGATTTGATCCATTAAAGTGTCATTAAGTTCTGCTATTGGTCTTCTTTTCGACTAATACAATTTCGGTAGAGCGGTGACTTTTAGTATCCAAGTTGTTATTATTGCTACTAACAACACACCGTTCAACATAATAATACAATCTATATACAAATATTTACAGTATTAAAATGAAAGTTATTAAACGAAAATTTAATACCGTAAATATTAAAGTGGCCTAATTACATATACGTTATATATAATTTAAAGTCGAATTTAGTAAAGTGCCGTAATTTAATTTAAAAAAATTAAATATAACGTGTATGTAAAGGCTGGTTTCCATTAAGCGTAGATTGTCAGCGTAGCGTGAAAAATTCTTTGTTTCTCTATTTAGTTTTATGCGCCGAGCGCGCTAGCTCCGCGCATAACTATAGCATAACTATTAACTATGGCACTTCACCTAGCTAGCAATATAATTCCGCTTTAAATTAAATATAACGTATGTGTAATTATGGCACTTCACTAAATATGACTTTAAATTGTCTACTTGGAATTGTCGGGACACCGCGTGCATTGCTTGGTGCCAAAAATTAATCTTTTCTTTCTCCAGTCTATGAAACTTACTTTCAAAAACACGTTTTGTTTAGATGTACCTCGTATGTTGTCATGTATCATAGCCTTGGGCTGAAAAATGCTTTAGTTTTAATCACACCGGTCACTTAGGTAGATTAACTCAAAGTTTTAATGTTCAAGTTCTTCATCTTCTTTGATTAACGTGATCACAAGTTCTACGATCGACGGTAGCTCCATATAGTTTATAAACAAGATGCTTTTGCAACGTTTTCGTTGGCTTACGACGTTTGAAGTCGGAGTTTGCGTAATGGGTGTGTACTAATCCGACACAAGTTTAGAAGTTTGTGTGAACCTTATCTTAAGCTTTAGCAAACCACAGCTGTGCTTAAACCGGTTACTATTACCGTGACGTGTAAGCGTAATTGGGAGTTAGCGTGTTTCGTCATGTAAGAACAAACAAAACTTGCTTCTGATCACGCTCAGTCATCAAATGCAGGGGCGGGCAAACTGCGGCCCGGGACAACTTCTGTGCGGCCCACGAAAGCCTCAAGCAAATAATTAAAAAGAATTAATTAATGTAGAAAAAAGTGATTGGGAACATTTTTCTCATTGATAGACTTCGAAAATTAAATGTGCTTGCATTTTCAATTAAACAAAACTGCTTCGATTAATTTGTCTGATAATTGTTGGTTTTTAATGTTATACCAAATTTAAAATGCAAATCAACTAGAATTATATACCAATGCGTTCTTTAAAAAGTGCGGCCCTCAGCTAGCTCCTGTGACCGCGATGCGGCCTGCAAGCCAAAACAATTGCCCACCCCTGATCTAATATAAAAATCACAATTCTGTCTGTGTGTCTGTCTGCTTTGATTCCTCTGAAACTGCTTGAGGTACAAGCATCAAACTTGGCACGAGTGATCACCATCCCCTGGTGAGTATCATAAGAGTGTTGGTGACGTCGTCATGACGTCATCATCAAAACTATTTTTTCAAAATTTGCATTACTTGACAGAGGACAACTGCTTTTTGCTTAAACGAAAACCAGCTTCCGACTTATCACATTACAAAAACTTTCATTGGTTTGGGGTCACGTCATAACTAACGCTGTATTGCACAATCTGTTTTTTGTTCTTTTTCAAAAACTACTGATCGCAGAAACGCGATTAAACGTTTTTTAAGAAGATATTAATAAGCTGCTTTCGATAAAAACAACTTTACAACAATGATTGCTTATTTGACAATGCTACGAGCAATTTATTTAAGAACTTTAAGCTCTTTACGCATTTTTCTTCTCTATTTTGCCTGCACGCATACAACTAGCTCTATGACGTCATAATATGTCTCGTACGATCAACACAAATCTTGGCTTCCGAAGATCATAACAATAAGATGTTTTCAAAAATTGCAACTTTTTTGCAAAATCAGTTTCTTAAAAAACTGATTTGTGACTTTATTTCTCAACTAATTTTCAAACTTTATTCAACAAATTAAAGGTTATTTCAGAGCGATTTCGATAGTGTATAATATGCACAATTAATATTAGTTTTTATACTGGAAAAACTGAACTTTAAGACCTGTGGTGTAACTTTCTACCCTTCTCAAAAGTGGTGATTTCAGTAAAAACAGGTAATTTTAATACAAAAACGTTATTGTTGGTACTAACAGTTACTATCCTTTGAAAGCATAGGAAATTTGCTTTCCAGCAATATGTGACTTCAATTACTTAAGGTTGAATATTAGTTCATAATGGCTGATCAAAACTTTGTTGCCATACATGATGTTTCATTTTTAGTTGAACAATTATTCTATTTGACCTAACGAACTTGCAATTGTTAGACAACGTTTGTTCCTTGGTACACTTTGACTACTTTTCCTCACAAGCACGGTTCTTTGCTTTATCTGTCGACGTTTTTAAAATATCCATCAAAAACTGAAGTCTTGAAATGTTTATGAAATGTAGTCTACGGGTTGGAAACACCTAAATTTTGTTGCCTGGAGTTCACAAAACTGCAATTTCTAGAAAAACTAAGTCCTTTGGTACATTTTGTCTATTCTTTCTCGATAGCATGTATCTTTGGCATTATCCATCAAATTATTCAAAAAGACTCATCGAAAAATGAAGTATACAAATTTTAATATGTAGCCTACTCCAAGCAAAACACTTGATGATCACCAAAAAAAAAGACGATTGGGTAAAGGTGGTCCTTTCTTATTGTTTGCAACGAAATGTAAGCGTCGAGCTTCATATGATCTAAAATTCTAAATGTTGAAACAATTTTCCTTGCAATTGGGCGAGGCTGTCGCAGCCAGATGATTTGATCACCTCTCATTTTGACATTATTGATGGGGGCCCCTCTATTGCTACAACTTAACTGTTAGTGCTTCATTTCGGGTTAGTTTGCTCTTTGCATAGCTGGGTTTATGCCAGGGCCAACGAACATGCACGCAGTCAGAGACGTTAGTCCATGTTAATTCGCCTACAGTAACGAAAAAGTAGTAAGTAGCGATCATAATTTTTAATGGCTTAGAACGCATTGTGAGGTCATAATGTTAAATGACATCGCAATGCTTGCCACTATGTAGTGAAAACAGCAGCAGGCAGCAAAATTATCTACTTGCAATTTGATGGCAAACATAAATGGTAAAGCCCATAACTAATATTTGTATTGGCAAGGATATCGGTTCAAAACACTAATCTTTATTTAACAGCAGGAAGGTCTGGATTAGGAGCAAAAGTTAAATGTAATAAAATCCCAAGTTTAAGAAAAGATCAAAATTAAACATTAATTACATCAACTTGTAACACTGGATTAAGATGGAATGTTTTTGTTTGAAAAGAGCTTAATAGGCGCCTATTGCAATAGGTTGTATGACTTAGGGCACAGGCATGGTCCCTTTTTATTCTATGGCCGAATTAAAGCAAACAGCGCAGGCGAAAATCTTAATGTCACCAACATTAATACGAAAGCGGGCCCACCAAATCGTCGAACATGCCTACCACCAAACAGCTCATTTCTTTATGAGGCAAAACGACTATCATTTGGGCGACGCCATCAATTTTGACTATGTTTCATCTCCTCCCCCCCCCCTTTACTCTTTTAAAAATTGCGAATGGTAGTTGGTATCATCGTTCTTTTTTTTTGAATACTTTCAGTCTTGATTAATAGACCAACATGATCACCATTACATGTACAGGAAGTATGGCTTATATTTACTAAAACATTTCATTGTCTACTCTCACAAATGTTTGTACGATTAAGCTGGCGCAGCTGCATTAATTGATACGTTTTTAATCGGCACAGTTGATAGTATAGAATGCCGGGGTAAAATCGCACCATACTTAGAAGTTACATTTTTTATATTTTGCTTGATAATAGCTTTATAGAGCTACCGGAATCAAACCTGAAAATTCGGGAAAAGCAAGAACTTATTTAACCTCTATGAGCATACCTAAGCAAGGAAAAACAAATATGAATCATGTGTAGCCAGCAGGGACTTAAGAAAGTTTTCGGCGAAATCAAAATTAACGTCACTGTGTTAAATCGTACCACATGGAATATATTATTGGAATTTTGCTTTATAATAGCTTTATAGAGCTACCGGGTCAAACCAAACATTTGGGGAAAAGCAAGGACACTTTAAACTTCCCAGGACACGTCAAGTAGGTAGAAAAGAACATGCTACATAATGCGAAGTCAGCGATGACTTGAGATTGTTTAAAGGGAAATCAAAAGAAAACAGGGTCACTGGGTCAAATCGCACCACACGAAAACATTTTTGCCCTTTTTGCTTTAGAATAGCTTAATATCAGAAATGTAATCTCTATTTCCAAACTACGGGTAACGCAAGGCTCTCTTGGGTTCGTGTCAGCAATGAACAGAGCACATAGATGTAAGTCATAGCCAGGATCTTGAAATGAGATATTCAATTAGGGAAAGGAGCACAAAAAGTCGTAAATATCTTCTGTGCAGAAAACACATAAACGTTTGGTAACTCTTCATACAAGAGCATGATCGGTGAAGCCGGCTTGGCTGGCAGAACCGACACTCTCAATCCCGACGTTACTGACGATGGCTCTTCGGGTGACGCCGTTGTATATACTCAAAAGTAAGATATTTTCCTATGGTGATACGCTGCGTGTTAAGGTATTTATGTCTATACTCTACATCATTGTAATAAAATCCCAAGTTTAAGAATAAATCAACATAAAACCATAACCACAACAATTTGTAAAACTGAAGATGGAGAGAACAATAGCCGCTTTTGTCGCTATGCCGGAAACAAGACCAATAGTGCAGCCAAATTAGGAACTTAATGTCACTAATATAAATAGGAAAAGGGCAACACCACATCGCAAAATAGGCTTACCATTAAATAGATTTTTTCTATAATTATGAAAGCAACCACCATTTTGCCGCTACAATCAATTTTGATTATGTTTCATTCACTGCTCCATCATAGTTATTGGTATGATCCCTTAAAAGTATTGGTATGCCACAATAATTTGTGGCAAGATTCTTTGTGAGCATTGCCAGTCATGATTAAGAGAATATGATGATCACAATTTCGTGTAGAAGAATTGTGAAAGTGCATAAAATTGATTAACTTTTCGCTACTGCTCACACAAGAGCCGAATGAGTGAAGCCGGCTTGGCCGATCGAACCGAAATACTAAACCCCGACTTTACTGATGGAGGGCCTCTGCCGGGCGACGCCGACAAAGCCGGCTAGTGATAATATAAACGGGCCTTTTATGCCGCTTGCTAATTCGAAATCAAAAAGGAGGAAAGAACTTTACTTCTCCCAATTTCCCACGCCAGCAACATAGCCTTGTTCGTTTAGTTGGTGACTTACAAAGGTGGGATTGTAAATTCAGTTTGGGATCTTTTGTAGAAAGCCCCCGCCACTAATGCAAAAATGTGAGATTTGTGAAAAACACCCCCGCTGCGTTTTGAGTACTGCAGATTGCGCTCGCCACGTTCGTGAGTTAAACCTTTTTGACCAAATATTAGCGGACATCGCTGAAGTCAGTGCTGAATTTGTCAATGAATAAAAATTCTCACTGGATAATTACTAATTTTCTATTTTGAGCGGTGGTGGGGGTGTTTTTTTTGGCCGGGGCTTTCAACAAAAGATCCTCAGTTTGCATTTATCGTCCCCTTAGGAAAGGCACTCTTTTCCAGTTTGGCTGCAGAGCGTGCTTTCGACTGAAATGCTCTATGCCAGCAATGCTGGTAATTTCAGAGTAGGCCCGAACAGCAGTGCTGTGTGGAATTGCGTACGCTTCTCTGCAACTAAAAACAAACATTTGTAACTTTTTTTTCCCTAATAAATAGGCCAACTTTTTTCGTGATAGACCAAACTTAAGATATATTCAGTAAAAACAAGAAATTTTAGCTGCTTTGGATAATTTGGTTGCTCTTCTCATTTATTTACTCAACACACACGACATGCACAAACGCCTCAAGCATTGAAGCATGCATTGATTCTATTAGTGGGTTTATAATTATGTCCGACAATAAAATTCTTATGGCATGTTGGCAGGTTTATAAAAGCAAGCTGTTTTAGTCTTTAATGACGGTATGCTGCAGTAACATCTGCTGTCACCTGATAGAAGGAGCAAAACTTTCAAGCTAAGCAGCTTAGATCCAGCGCTACGAGAGACGCCTTGAGTCCCCAAAAAAACCCTTTCGAAAGTAATCTGTAACTTTTCAGACTTATTTGTAAAACGTTTTTAAAAAATTTTCTTATGCTTATTTAGACAACCAGTTTTTTTTTAAATTTAGTTAAAAGAGGTAACCTAGCCAACTTTTAAATTACAGTCCCAAGAATCCTTTATTTCCATGCTAAACATAGAACAATTTACCCTCTGACCTGCTTCGGAGAAACCTGACGTTTTATCATTGCTTTTGCGATAAAACGCGTGTGAAAAATGGCCACTGCTTTTGAAATTAAACTTGTGTGGCACTAAACACATTGGCCTGGTATGTCTCATTGATAAAAGCAGATCACCGAGCTTTAGTTTGTTTTACTTAACTGCCGAAACTACGGCTGTTATCAAGTGTCAACTTTTCACCAGCCTTTTGTCTTGAAACTCAAAAGCGGCGTTATGTTTTTTGCTACAGGTTTTACTCTCATTTAAGAGCTTGGTTTTTTCACACAAATAGGCTGGCGTGTTTTATTACCATGATAACTGATTGAATTCGTCGAACACAATACGAAGGAAGAGTTTTAGAGACTGCGAAGTAACCTTGCGGTTTTCGAATCAGCCGCAACCCGTACAGGTCGTTGCGGTTGTGCAAGCTACAGTTTGAACCCGTAACGTGAACTTGAAAGCGAACGCTGGTTCCGCTTTGCCAGGCGGCATACAACGTAACGCTTCAAGTCATCAACTCCCAATCTTTCGATGATTAGTTTAACACACGGTTTATCGTGCCATGCTGGCGACAAAACTTTGTGACGATTTAGCACTGATCAAAAGATCCACGTTCAAGGCCTGCTGTTGTGCCTAAAGGTTTCCTGCTTAATTGTAGTGCTTGTTGTAAAAAGGCACTTGTCCGACAATGGTGGTGACCGTAGCCGTACTGTGAGGGAGTCTACATTTTTTGTCTTAGAAAAAGGTGAAAACTTTTTCGAAAGTGACTTTTTGCCATTTTCAGCTCTAAAATAAGGTCGAGACCTTTGTTTTTCGGAGAACATCTCTTGAAAATTATAGGCGAAGATGGAAATTGTAAACCTTGCACCTAATTGGTAGAGCAGCATACGAGCGAAAGGGGCATCAACAATTTATTAAAATGAGTATGCAAGGAAACAATAATGAGTATACCACCCAACCAATTTAAACGAGACCATCCCTGGACGCGTTTCGTCCTTTTGTTGGAGTCATCAGTAGGGCCCGTCTCGTCACAAGCAAAAGTAACCTGTTAAGCAACAAAAAACTGTTAATCATTTAACCAAAAAACAACTGTTTAGCAACGCAATACGCCGTCGGTTGAAGTCTCAGTGCTTCTACGTGTGCATTGCTCGTTTTTAAGGATAACGTTAATGAGTGAGTTACTTTTGCTTGCGACGGGACGGGCCCTACTGATGAGTCCAAAAGGACGAAACGCGTCAAGGGATGGTTTCGTCTAAATTGGTTGGGTGGTATACTCATTATTGTTTCCTCGCATATTCATTTTAATAAATTGCTAGAACATCTTTTCGAAAGTGAGTATTTTGCTCTCTTAAAAAATTTTTTTTGTGGGATTTCAGCTACTA
Organism: Trididemnum clinides; assembly: GCA_963675345.1. Lineage (NCBI taxonomy): Eukaryota > Metazoa > Chordata > Ascidiacea > Aplousobranchia > Didemnidae > Trididemnum > Trididemnum clinides. The sequence goes on from OY776294.1 coordinate 15,417,111, forward strand.
TTTCACCTTTGCTGGCAACTGAAGTAGGTTTGAACACATGTTCTTCTTTGCACGACAATGAAGTAACCCCTAAAGAGAAAGTAAAAAATTTTATTCAGACTTGTATCCCGTTGTATGCACTTAGATTCTTAGAAACTTTTTCGTGAAAAATTTAAAGCTTTCCTTTCTCAAGTACAAGGAAATTTAGAAAAAAAGGCTATTTTAAATTTGATTAGGGCGTTGAAGAGCATTTCAAAACATGATATCGCGTTTTGTTTGCTCAAGATTCAAAACTTGCTTGGTTTACCGCGCTTCATTCGCAAATAAGTCGCCATTTATATCAGCTGTTTTTTCGTCGCACGAACGCAAAGTCTTCTCTTGGCTGTGCAACTAATGATTATTTCAGCACTTGGTTTTGTTCAAAGGTCAACAACAGGCTGCTTCTGTAGCATTAGTGAAGGTCAATTGTGCAAGCTGTTAGTCGCTAAACAAATAAAAGGCCACCTACAGTTTCATAACTCAAATACTGAGCGTGGTTTGTTTAACGTTTCTTGCGACACCGCGCTATTGCACGATATGGTCAAGCGAATAGATTCAGTGGTAGTTTGGGTACTGACGAAATATCCCCCGAAATACTTACAAATACTTGCATGTTTCACCGGATTAAAATAGCGATAAGCTTTGACCACCATTTTCCCATTCTTCAAAATACAGTGCTGCGCCACCTCGTGTTTTATTCCTTGTTGCTCTAAAGCAGTGCTTCTTAACCTTTTTCTTCCTCACCACCCCTTTTGGTCAAGCCTAAGCAGTCCAGCACCCCCTACCATTGGCTAACACTTGGTTACTTATAAGGATAAAGCAAAGGCAAGTGCAGTACATCTTGATCATTTGTTTGGTTTATTTTTCAAAACAACTTTGCAACGTCTATCATATTTCTACTCAGATCGGTAAATATGTGCATTTGTCCCAACGTATCCCTTTTGCCTTTGACCGCCTCATATGTCACCTTTTCCAGCACCCCCTGAAATTAATTTCAGCACCCCAGGTTAAGAAACACTGCTCTAAAGCTTTACCAAGTTGCGTGTCGACAGGAGAGAGCCTATCAGTTGTATACCAGCAGGGTGGCATGTTCTTGCTGCTCTAAGTATCAACAAAACAAAAATGATGACGTGCAAAAATAAAGGCTTACTGAGATAGAAAGAGATCGTACGCGATGTTGTTACCTTGGCATTTTGGTAAATGAAAAACTATTCAAATAATCACACACAATACGTATAAAGAAAAAAAAATATGGCGGACTGGTAATCATCCGCCTTGTCATCAAAATTTGCAGTTCCACACAGTTAAAGATATACCGAACAAAACGACTAAAAAATGCAATGTAATACAATTGAGAGAATGCGGGATAATTGATAATTCATTGGGATGTCTGTAAATAGAAGGTAATGGATGCGTACTCCCTTCTTTTTGTCGTCCCAAATTTGTTGAGAAATAGCTAAGTGGTCATATCAAGGCAATGTTTCAAAGTAATAAAGTATTTTCCCGTTCCTTGTAAATTTAACGATGCATAAAAGCGGTTCATTCTGCAATTGCAGCAACTACTGTAATTGCAGTGACAAAAGTAATTGTGACTCCTGAACAGTGTCACGCTTCGCCCTCTATGTTGCCGCACTGCTGTTGCTGAGCGTCATGCAGGAGAGCTGTGCACACTACTTTTGAAGTGTTTGGCATCACTTGACATGGGATTTAAACTCGAGTTCCCGACTGCGAAGAGAACGGTTTAACCATATACTTGATCGCCGGCAAATTAAAGTGAAGCTCTTTAATAAAAATATGACAAATGTATTTAAATGTAGAGTCATGTGTTTCGTTTCGCAACATACTTGAAATCTCCATTGATATAAAGCCATGAAATCCATTAAGCCCACTTAGATACACATGATTTAACTAACTAGTGCCAGAAAGAGCAGCTGAGTTAAAAGTGGCTGCCGACTTGAATGGCGCAAGTATTCAACAAATATAATAACTGCTCAAAATCGCAGTTGATATTTTATCGTCACAAACATCATTTTCTCGGATTATTGAAATGGATTTTTATTGCAATGATCACAGAAGGTCTTTTCATTAAAAGAACTTTTATTCAACCTGCTTCGTAGTTACAAGCCTTTGTGGGGTGGTGCTTTTCTACCATTCGCACAGCAATTACGTGAGGAGAATTGTCGCAAGGTGCCTCTTCAAAGATCACAAAAATTTAGCAGCCACGCAGACACTGTCATTGAATTCGAGGTCACTGAGCATGGAAAGGTTAGAGTCCCTCTCAATACCAATCCAAAATAAGAGACAGCTGCTAAAATTTTACACCCAACCAGCATCACTACCTTCCCCATTGGTTGCGAACAATTGCAAGTGATAAAAATCTAAAGTAAAAACCATATGATTTTAAGTACAAAAATACTCTCTGGCGTGCAATGCTTTTTCCAAAAATCGACGTAACTGTTTTGACAAGCAAGGCTGTTATTTGTATTAGCTTAAGGTGAGTTTACTTTAGTGATCGTGTTTTTTTAACCTTCAAAAACTTTGACATGTTTTGAAATGCTTTGGTGACAAAAACAATCGAGTTTTTTAAAAAGGTTGCTTAGGTGCCTGTGATTTGAATTGGTAAGTCGCCAACTTTTGAGGCTAATTGGTTGAAAACGCTTTACCTTACAAGCAGTATTACTTTGCCATTAATCAGTGTTTCTCGTCATTTTTACAGTCAAAGACCTGTTTGGGTAGACGACAATGGCCTGAAAAATTTTACCTCGCATAATTAAAGAAGTAGTGTTTTAAAACACTGAAAACATGTTTGATAACTTTTTCTTCTAATGCTGCACAATGTAAAAACACAAATTTCTTCCTTGGTGCTCAGAAACAAAAATATAGCATAAAAAGAAAATATGATTTACTCAGTCGTGACTCAAAATGGCCTGGCGATAAAAAATCGATGCAGTTTTTAGCTTGATGGTTAAATGCAGTTAAAGTTATTGATAAAAATTTAGCTCTCTTTCAACTATATTTTTTGCAGTTAACATCTGAAGGTCTGGTGCGGATGAACAAGAAAGTGATGTATCTATTTTATGGTGTTGCACTGCTATACAGTGTAGGACTGATAGTTCACAGCTTTTGGATGATTTTTCAAAAAGATCCGTGGAGCCTAACTATAACATTCCTAATGTTATTCGTACGTAAGTACCCCAGTTAATACTAAATTATTTCAAAGTTAAAAGATTAAATTGGCAATGCAAATCTAAACCTTTGTTTCGACTTTGGTACTCAGGATAATAAAAACACACTGGTTTATATTTTCATCGCTAATTCTAATTTTAGCCAGCAACTGGAACTGTAGTTCCAGCCAAAGGTTTTTAAACAGTTTGAGGCAGTCTGTAAATTTTTTATCGTTGTTCCTAGTTATTGCATCTTTCATTTACACTATAACGGTTCATACAGTGCTTAGTCTTTGCATGAGCAAGTTCCTGTTTTGCTCTGCTTGTAATGTTCGTGCTCTATCTGTTAGTTTTTATTCAGGCTGGGCCACAGCAAGGGGCTGGCTGCTCGACCCGTCACCTGTGTGTTTCATGAGGAAAGCGGGCATCCTTTAAAATGGTTTATTTAAGCGGACAACAAAATTGGTTGCTTTTTTCTACACTATCTCTTTGCTGAGCGTCAAGTAGTGTAGCTCTAAATAGCGCTTGTAAAGTCCTCAATATGACTTAACATAGGTTTGAATTGAGATTTATCGATTACGGAGCGGACTCCGCCACAGCGTCGGCAATACCGGAGGAAGTTAAACTTTCTGAGACGAGCTCCACTTGACAATGCCAACAATAACCTGTGTCTTCTCTTAATACGTTTGTAAATCAATTTTTTCAAAGTAGTGGTTTTCCTACATTTGCTCATCAATACAACTTGAAGACTTTTTCTTATGAAGATCATTTTCTTCAAAGCGCTAATTTTGACAAGTGGTCCTGCAGCTGGGACCAAAGGAAGGTCATAGCTACGCACCCACCGTATAAATGTTACATACTCCCAAGTTTAGAAATTCCTAGGCTATACTGCAGTGATGGCCACATAATGGCGAGTAGGTGAACTGCCCAGGTTGATTCTGTATGGGAGATTGGCTATTGGCCATTTCGTCTGTAATAAAGTATTAATGATTGCTGAAAGCTACTTTTAAACGTTTGGAAATTGTTGAGTGTCTTCCTCGAGGTGTTTCGGGCGTCATTGATTATAATGATACCACTGAATAATGTTCTATATTTTCAGCTATCATCGTTGAGGCTGTTGTTGCCTTGGTGGTTCTCTGCAAGCGCTTCACAACCTTTTTCACTGTAATCGGCAGCGACTATTCCATTGGATACGACTACGATTCCTTTCGTTCGAACACAGAATGCTGTGAGTAATAAGGCGGCGATTTTAGTTCTTGTGACAGTGGGACAGCGCCTGAATATTTTCATATTTCATTTGATTGTCTTGTCGAGTCACATCAAGTACGTCAAAAACAATATTTCCACACCCTTTGTATGGCGTTTAGCAATGGGACTGATGTGGAGAATAAAAGGTGAAACCTAATTTGCCCAGTCACGATTGAAATATATTCTAGTTTTCAAATGTCGTTACAGTTGAAATTGCCTAAATACTTGAATATTAACTTTTCTTCACGTCACCAAGCGCCTAACAAAAGAAGATATGTAAATAATTTTTATTTGATATTGGCAGTACTCTACAATTAAATCCAAGTCCACCAACACTGAATTGAAAAAAATGCACTCGATTTTGGCGTTAGCTGTTACACTTGGTGTAGAATAGCGAAAACTGTTGCACAGCCAAAATCTAATCTTTAGAAACAACGAGGTTAATCAGCTCATTGAGAATTAGACTTCAATTGCATATGCCCTCTCGGCTTCTCCATTCTCTTCTCCATTTGACTTCTTCGAAGAATTTCAAGACCAAATTAGATATTATGTTTGACAATTTGTAAATGAATCAAGCTCTCTGTGTTCAGAAAGAAAAAAAGCGAGGAATCCTTCGATCATTAAGAACACTTTCCAAGGATTCAATTTTTTTTTATTATTCACTTTTGTGTAAAGCATGGCTCCTCAAACTCTGGTCGGGAAAACATTTGTTTTGCAACCTTTCAGACATTTTGTCTGAAAATTTGTAAATGAGAATAAATCCGTGAAAGGAGCCGCCTGAATTTTTTCCTGAAATGGGACGCAAAACGAAAAAGTTTGATTAGAATTGGCGAACAGTGCAGTGTTGAGGCGAGATACAGGCTAAATCTTGTCAACAGAGCCTGAAACTTGAGATTGTAAGCTGAATAATGCGGAAAGCTATTGTTCAGCGGTTGGCGAATATTTTTCTCTCTCGACGCCCTTTGAAAACTTACAAATACTTGCTAAGCCCTACTGAAATCAAAAATTGGCTCAATTTGAAGTTGCACACCTTTTTTGGAGATGGATTTATTGAAATTGTTTGTTTTGCTTAAACTCGTGGCTCAACCATTTTTTTGATGCTGAATTTGCCCATTTTAGAGTTGAAGACCTTCGGTTGTTTCTGTTCAATTCACGGGGTGCCGCTGACAAAGTATCGGGACAAACCCTTTGAAAACCGCTCTTATAACCTTTTTCAAGATATTGCGGGGCGCTCTCTGTATTAGCTGCATATGTTTCAAGGAGATTGGAATTCGGTATTTTGTGCTGAGAAAAACCGTAATTGTTATAGTAGATATTGAGAATCAAAACCCAAATACGGTAAAGCTAGAACGATTCATATGTACCTGCTGTATGAAGAAATCTGAAACTTCATCTTTTCTAAAAAAATCCGTTGAACAACAACGTTTTAGATACTGAAAAGATATGATGTAAGCACAAACCTAAACCATTACGTCCTTTCAGCGCAATTTCAAAATTACTGGTTATAACAATAATCAGCAACCCAAGGCTTGCTGAAAGAAGAATATAAATAAACGAGAGTTTAATACAGCAATTAGGTGCAAAGAAAGAAGTAATAGGACTAAATTGTATTCGCTTGATTTCACGTAAATGGTAACTAAAGTAGCAATGATGTTTCCAGCACGGTATCTGGCCGTTGGCGTTTGTGAAGTCATAAGGGGAATTTTTATTAAAAGAAAGAAGCCCACTGACGTAGTAAAAACGTTATGCTCAATAGTGCTGAGCCAGCAGGCATAAAGTAGCGAAAAATAAGATCACAACTACCGCCCTTGTGTTTGGTCTCCCCTCTAATTTCAAGAACAAAAATAGTTATCGTTTTAGTTCGCTTCGCAATAGAATGACTTGGATTCAATGCTCTTGCCGAATTATACTAAAAACTTTAAAAATGATATTCACAGCGATCACACCGACGCGATGGCGTAGTGGTTAGAGCGTCCGCTTCGCAGTCGGTAGACCTGGGTTTCATTCCCCTTGTCGAGTCATACCAAAAGACTTTAAAAAATGGTATCTATAGCTTCCCTGCTTGGCGCTCGGCATTTATGGGAGGTTGTGGAGAACAAGCCGGCAAGTTCGCTTGTTGTGTCCTTGGGCAAGGCACTTAACGGGATGCCCCCGCCTTTATGTGGAAGACAGGTGGCCCATAAACCTCGAAAAAGGCAACTCCCAAGCGAGTGCGGACTTCCCGTCCAAAATATAGCGATACAATTCGCTTTCTCGTGAATGGAGGATAAAAATGCCAAATAAAACAAAACAAAACACAGGTCTCTTGCTGGGCGTTCAGCAATGAAAGTAATATAGAAGATGAAGTGTGAAACCGTGCAAATATTACTCAATCGTGATATCTTCTTATCATATGATTTATTAAAGGTTCAAAATATAACTTTAAAGATGTCTCAAAAACGTAGACTCAAATTTCTACCGAGACTAAATTATCTCAAAATGTCTGTGCGTTGACAACATTGGGAAGCATTACTCAATGACAGTGTCAAATTGTTTTACAACACATCGATTAATTCCTTTAAAGCTTAGCAAGCAATAATCAGAATGCGGCGCAAATGTAAGGGATTATGTTGACTGTCAAAACAAAAAAAAGGAGGCATTTCGGTTTAATTTTACTCAAGTTTTTACTCATTCATAAATCAAAGAACTGAATTGTAATCTACGTTAATCTAAACGAGATTTTGACGCTTTCGCTGTTGATAAATACAGCATTCTTTAATGGGATTGAAAACGGGTTTATGGACTTAAGGTAATTATCCACTAAAGCTAATGGAATTTGAAAGTGATTAGAACAGCTAAAAGCAAAGGGAAAAAGTTGAGCGATGAAAAAATAATTTCTGCACCGTGAAGTCATCAGCAGGTACAGCAAAAACAAAGAAGATTGTTAAGATCAATGGCTGCTGCAGAAGGTGTAACGGGGGACGGATAAAAGGGGTGTGTGTGGTTTATGAATATTTTTAGCGTATTTTCAAAAAATTCTCCTCCCCCCAATATGAGAATGCCTGTGAAAAAGTCTTGGATCTTTTGTAGAAAGCCCCGCCACTAATGCAAAAATGTGAGATTTGAGAAAAACACCCCCTCCTCTTTTTAAGTACTGCAGATTTTAGGGATAGGACAAAATATTAGCTGACATCGCTGAATTCCATCAATGAATAAATATTCTAACTGGATAGGAGCGGTGGCGGGGGCTTTCTACAAAAGATTCGAGGTCTTTCACTCCATTTTGTAGCAGATCTCGAATTAAATTGTGAAAGTTTATGTAAATTTCTCTCTCAATATCTGACAGTGAAGGAGGGCTGTGACTCGCCTCGCCCCCGTGCGTCCCCAGAAACAAAATACAGTAGAAAATCGACAAAATGGGAAGTGGAATAGAAAAAAAAACAGGCCATTACGAACTAAAGAGATGTAATATGGTAGATTTTTTCAAAAATTGTACATCATTCGAAACGACTTGAACACTCGTTACCTTCAGCTTTGTATATCGTCATCAGTGGTTGCCTTGCCAGCACAGCATTATTGGCTGTCGCTGCTTTTCACCGAGCCCGTTTTAATTCGTGTTATATTTTCGTTCTCGCGTAATAAACTAGAAATAAAGGCAATACTGGAAAAAGGAAAAGATGTTAAGGCGTGCTAAAATAAATATACAAAAGAACCAGGGAGTGGAATAGTAGGCTTGGCCGCGTCAACCAATCAGCGTCACATGTTTTCAGTTAATGTAAAGAAGGCATTGTTGTAATGTTTGCTTGTTCGTAGAATTAGACTTTCTGTGAAACTCTCCTTGCTTTTCCTTCCTCCGATCTTTTGTGATCGGTGAATACTGCAAACTTTGAGGAGCTGCTATGTTCACTAGTTTTTGCTTTGACTTAGCCCAATGCAAGTTGCACCTTTAATTGGCTCCTCAGATGTCCCAACAATTTAATTGTCTTAGACAAACAGTAGGCAATTGCCGCTCAAACTGATTTGTTAAAGAATTCTTTTCCAAGTCAAAATTTTTATTTATTTTAGGAAATTTGTTGGCACTTAATTTCTTCTAAATTTGTTGTTTGATACGCCAACGGAAATGAAATGGGCATGTGAGTTTCATTTAGTAGCAAACTATTCACTGCTTTACCATTTTCAGAGTAAAAATCATACAGCCAATATACCACTGCGTGGTGTTTGTTAAAAGATTGTGCTGAAATCTGTTGGCGTTATTATCAATTCAACTTCCGGTGAACCTCTAATGATAAAATATAGCTTTATACTTCCTTCGATTGTTATGTGATAACCCAGCTGTAATTATAGCCATGGCTTCCAAATAAATTTTACGGAATCGAAAGCCTACAAATCGTTTTTAATTAACATGCTCTGTGGAAAAAGAAAGTTTGGATTGAATTTATAGATCGATGACGTAGCTGTTGTTCTTGCACCAACATTGGTCACCGCTCAGGTCGTTGATTAAGGTCCATCGCATTTTTGTAACCACGACTGAGCAAACTGAGGTTTATACCCCCCCCCTCCCCCGGATACTCTCATTGCTAAGCACCCAGCAGCCTACCAGTAAAGATCACTTTTAGTATGGCTCGGAAAAGTTATTGAACCCACGCCTACCGGCTGCGAAGCCGACCCTCTAACCACCACACCATCGCATCATTGATGATGTAAGTTTGAAGTTTGGTTTAGCTCACCCTGATCAACCAACCAATGTTAACTCCCGACAGTTTAACCGCCTAAAATGCGTTTAAGTTTCAAATTCTTTTGATACAATTGGTTGCGTAATGAATTTGTTGAAATGCTCTTATTATGTCTTACTAACCAGCTAGAAATGAATAAACCATAGGCTAAGCTGTAAAAGTAATTAATTCAATGTCAGCTAACTTTTTTTCTAGAAGGCTGAAGGAGATAGATATGGTAAAGCAATTTATCTCAATAATAATCATTCGTTTAAAAGCCAAAAAGATTCAATTTTGAAAGAAAAAGGCGTGGAATCTTCATTAATTCATTCAATTAAAATAGAGCGGTAGCCAAAGGGAAACGATCAGGAGAGTCTTTGCAACAAAAGTCTTTTTTTTTTTGAAAATCAACTCTCAAATGTAGCGGCTCTCAACGTTTTTCTTGCGCCGTACCACCCGGCGGTTCTGTGCTGTCGCTGCGTACAGGCAACTCCACGTGACCAAAATGTCTTTGTGAATACACTGTATATGATTTTCACTGACGAGGCAATATTTAATAAGAGGGTTGCAATTGTTTCTTCTCTACAAGCTGATCTACGCTGTGCACCACCGAGCTCAGAACGCATCGGAAATCATGTCCAGGAGCATCAAGGCGATTCCGACTCTTGATTTGGATGCTCATCACGGCCTGTTCGCTCTGCCATACACTGAAGAAAACCAACAGCCTGTGGAATAGCGTTACAAGCCAAAGTCTGGTACGTGGAGGCAATACTTAGCCAGAAATTTATTCGAAAACATTTCTTGTGCTTTGTTTTTGCTTGTTTTTGCTGTTTCATCACATTGGATGCCAACAATATCCTCTTTTTCTCCCGGTCTTTACGGATAGAAAAAATCGATGAACAAGGAACGGATTTGTGACACAATATACCATGACATAAACAGCAAATCTGTGTGTGAAGTGATCAACACAAGTGGATTTTGATGACACAGTTTCTCAATGCAATGGACTTAAAATCCCGCTTTTCGACTAAGCACAGAGAAAGCCCCATCAGTTACGCACCCAATCAACTTTTCCCAAAGCAAAGATCATTTTGCGTAAAGAATATTTCCAAAGGACATATAATATCTTTTTCTTTTGTCGTTCCGGATAGCCCTTTATTCATTAGTAATTCAGTTTTCGCATCGTGATTCTGTCTGTATAGAACATAGACAAGAAGTTGGCAATAGCAAGTGAGTTTGCCCCTTCCTTGGGATGGAGGTACGTTAAGAAAAGCAGTCCGGTTCATACCGTCAACCATTAGGATAAGAAAAAGTGGCAGCCCATTTCGAACCAGTCATGAATGCAAATTACTAACTGTTAGCCCCACCACCAACAAGGAGGACTGCCACTGGTAGCCCCACCACCAACAAGGAGGACTGCCACTGGTGGGTACCCAAGATTGTTGATTTTTATATACGTACTATACGCGTTTTTCTAATTTCAAAAGATAATTTTCAAACCTGCAATGTTCCACTATATCTTCTTGTCACGACAGCGGATTTTCACGCGTGTTGCTTTAAAGAAGACGCAGTAGCAGTAGCTTACGTTTTCGTGAAAACAGTCGTTAAAAAGCGAAATATATCAGCTCACGTGCTAAAAAGCAGTTGCAGTCAAGACTAAAGGCTGGAAGTTGTCCAGTGCGGCATGATTAATTGCAAATACAGCTTGCACGAATTTTTCTTTGACTATCATAAATATAATCAGGGGGAGAAAGAAAGAGGCTATGCCTCTTCATATTTCATGAACTTGATAAAGCTATTTTCAAACATTATAGCAAAAATTTTCTTAGCTTTTCGGCGTAATTTTGCAAAGACTCCTATTGTTTGAATTTTTGACTTCATCAAATTTTTCATACGTTGTCATCATTGAGCAACAAAAGTAGGTTGCTTGTTTGCATAAAGTCAATTACAAGTTGCAGACAAAGACATCTTACGCTACTTAGACGCAAAACTTGCTTGGAATATCAAAAATTTCTGAAAAAACTTGGCTAGCCCAAATGTTGTTGAGCAGCACACCAAGCAGTTACCTATAAACCTCACGACCTCCAACTGCATCTGCACACTCAGTTGGTTTATATTTTTAGCCTTGAACAATAGAAAAAGTGATTTATGTTGTCTACAGTAACGACAAATAAATAGACATGAAGTAGCTTATAATATAAAATATTTGCCACCACTGACCAAGAAACAGTAACGAACTTATTGGTTTTCTTGTCATACTGCTTCTTGGTGTGCGTAGCAAGTTATTTGAGCACGAAAAAAGCCAAAAATCGCCAATAGAGGACGGGGAAAACACCCAGTATAGATTTAGAGGGAAAAAATTAAGCGATAGCTTTTAATGCAATGTAGAACATAATACCCGTACAAAAAGCAAAACAAAATGCAAGTAGTAAACTGCAACAAATGCACACATAAAAAGAAAAGTTACGTAAAATTGATACGGAAACTACTAATTTTATACCACTGCGTACTTATTTACACTGCTGAGCGAGATTCTACGCTTTTTGGATGAAATCTAGTGCATGCTCTTCAATTCTTTATCAACCAAAATTTTGTGCCCAGAAATTAAGTCACAAATTATTATTAAAGTGAAATGCAGATTAGTCAAATAGGCCGTGGTCAAGGTCGGCGGTGAAGGTGGGTAAGGATGAGCCGTGGACCCCCTGAAATTAAAATAATTAAAATAGCCGTTGTTGAACGCGGTTGCATAGAAAGTAACTTACTTAATGAAACGGAAAACAAATTACAGTAGCTTAAATTGTTATGCCCCCCATCTAAAAAGCTTTTGGCAATGCCCTGGATTGTGGTTAACTTTAACGCTTTTTAGTAATTTTGGGCTTGAAAAATGCAAAGTGTAACCCCATTGTAATGGGGTTATTATGTATATACACAGAACGTATATTTCCTGTAAACAACTTTCAGTCTTTTGTTGTCACGGTTCATTTAATATGAAAACGAAGATATCACTTTATGCGTGAAATGATTTCGCGTTACGTTTGGTTTTGTTTTGTCATATCTTTGTGCTGTAATTGCAAAATTTGGTCGTAGTATGACTTCAATTGCTCTGGATTAAGGGCACAGATTTTGCTAAACAAGTTCTAAATCATCGGCCTCATTTAGCTGTTAAAGTAATGGTATTGGCCAATTAAATTATTGTAGATTTTATCGAGGATCAAAATATGGGCATGATGAAAGCAACAAGGATTCATACATATAAAGGCATGACGAAAGCAATCAAAATTAGGCCACAATGAAATAACATGGATTCTTACGTAGCAGTTGTCTGTAGGAGTATAAAAAAATCTATCTTTAAAAAACCATTTTATAATGACGAGGCCTTGTTGATATCGACTTTATGTTAAATTGAACGCATCACTGATTTATATGTTTCTAATAATAGGTCATAGCAACTTTTGATAAAGATATTCAATATAGCAGGCATTTCTCGTTTGTCGAGCGTAACGATATTGCAACCAGATCAAGTCGTTCTTTCGACAAATTTACTGTTCAAAGTTGACGTTTCGCTCCCCTTAGTTACCGGTGAGCTTCTTCAGAATACGGTAGATGTTACCAGTGTAGCATAAAAACTGTACAACATTAAAATATAAAGACTAACTGTATTTTTAAACACTAGAAATTATTTACCAACAGGGCAGACAATTACGCGATAACAAAAATATTGTTACATCACAAATCCAGGGGTAGGCACAAGTAAAAAGTGTTGTAAAATACATAAGACATTATTTATTGGTGATAAACACCAATAAATAATGTTTGGGAAAGTTACTTTTTAAGCTTTTTCTTTTCATTGCTCATGCTTCAATTTCCTTAAATAGGATCGAATTTTGGCTTTTTGTGCTAGTAAAAATGGCGTTTGACGTCAATTTCCCTGCTTGCTTGCACTGCTTTTGATAGAAATGCACTCTACCAGCAAAACTGTTTACTCCGAAGCAGATTTGGACGCAAGGTGCCTTAAGTGTAACAGTGAACGTTTTCCGTGACCCTAAAATAACAAAGAATTTTCAATTCACGTTTTTTTTTGTCATAGAAAACGAGCTAACAATTAGAGTTGCTGACAAACTGGGCTTTAACTCAGATTAGCGATCAATTCTAAAGAGTCTATTGAAATGAAGCCGTTACCGCAAAGTCTTATCAAAGTTGACTTACAGTCAGCCACTGGTTCGAGCATCGGCGCGAAGGCGTAGTGGTTCGAGCGTCCGCTTCGCAGTCGGTAGACCTGGGGTTCATTTCCCAAGTCGAGTCATACCAAAAGACTATAAAATGGTATTCACAGCTTCCCTGCTTGGCGCTCAGCAAAATAGGGATAGTGTGGAGAACAAGCTGGCAAGCTTGGTTGTTGCGTCCTTGGGCAAGACACTTAGCGGGTTGCCTCCATCTTCATGTGTCAGGCAGATGGTGGGGCCAAGCAGTCTACCCGTCGTGGTGGCCCCAGTCTAACTGAAGACTTGCAAACCGAGCGTGAACTCTAACGCCGCGAAACCTATATATACATCTTCCTGCATAACGCTCACGACAAATAGCTCATACGACGACGAAGACTGCTTCTAGCGAGTTGAAGCGAAGTATTATGGTGCCGTGTGCGCAACGTTCACTATGATGCCGTTGGTAAAGACACTTGGCGATGATTTTCTAATTGTTTGGCGAATTCTATGAAGCAATAAATTTATTGAAAGTAATACCAACCATTTCAAGTGGAAAACAAAAATACATGACACATAGGCGTAGTTTGGCTGGGGCACAAGAGCCTTTATCTTAAATTTTTTGAATCCGATCAAAGAATGAGGAATGCATTTTTGGCATAACATGGTCTCGTTTAAAAAGCTCATTTCCAAATATGTAGGTCTTCTCGCTTTCGCTTTGGCTGAAGATAAGAAAATAGCCATTCAAGTTGATCTTCGAAAAAAATTTCCTTAATCAAAGTACATATTTTTGCTCCCCGTCAAAACCTTTGCTTCTGGCAACATTACTCGCTATACAACTCAAAAACAACGACGTAATGTCGGTAGATGGGTGGACTGAGGAAACGAAGTTTAGGCACGTTCTATTTTTAGATTCTTCAACAAAGGAAGCATAGGTGGTGAAACGTGTGTCCTACTTTCGCATTATCTCATCATATAACGTTTTTTCACGAGAACTACGTGCATGCAACTTCCTTTTGATTTTTTTAAATACAAGTAGCAAATGTACTTAAAATAAAATACTCTCGATCTTCACTAACGTGCTGTTAATTCAATCCAAACGGTACCAGCAGTATATCCTCTGCGTTATTCAACAGATTGGGCGCACAGGAATTCAAGTCCTGACTACAGCGTACCGACTACCTACTGAATACCATACAACAAGTGTGAAACAGAAGAAATAAAAAAGTTCTAAAATAATTTATGTTGTTTGATATTCTACGCACAATACGAAACCTATTTTATCGCTAAAATTCGCTTTTTGTATTGCTTCCATCATCAATATCATCATGTGCGGTGAATACACAAAAGCGACTTGTATTCGTTGCTGTTTGCCATGGTTTAGATGAAAAGCGGTACCCTTTATGTAAATAGCATTCTGCCATTATAAAATACATGTAAATGCTTTTGGCTGAGAACACTTGAAAAGAAAAAAATGTTTTATTTCTGTTTACCCTCACCTCTCCAATATAATGGCTGAGTCGAAGTTCACTTGGATGTTATTGGCAATTACTTTAGATAAATCGGAAACTCCGAACAACTTAAATGGAACAAATGGAAAAACCAACGGCTCAAGCGGTAAACCTAACGGAGTGACCACACCGCAAAGCACAAACGGATTCCGACAAATGAAATGTTTAGAAACGTCAAACAATGACGAACAAACTTCAATTATAAAGCGATGGGATTTGTTTTTCCATTTTTTAGCGTCGTTATTATTGGTGATCGGAGGTAAGATAGGATTTATGAAGTGATGCTCTCTTTGAAAACGCGCTTCACAGCAATGCTTCCTGCCTGGTTGTAGTGCTTGTGCTAGAAATGCACTGTACGGCAATACTAATAACTCTGAAGCAGTTCGGAACACAAGTTGTTCGATGTCTTGTTGTTTTGTCAGTGGCCTGACGTCATAAACTGAGTATTAGTAGAAAGACTGCATTAACAAACCCTTACAACATTACGTTTCTTACGCCATGTCCGAGCGGAACCGTGGATCGCTTTTCATTTAACGCTTCGAGTCAAAACTATGGGTTTCGCCGACTGCACTGATATCTCCTGTATGGGTGACTGCTGACCTGAAGATCGTTAAGATTACTGTGCAGTCTCTCAAACTTTCTGTTCATCTTGTGTTCGATGAGTGGAATTAGTTCTTATCATCATTGATCTCCGGTAAAAATCTTCACGACCAAAGAAGTTAAGTTAAATCTAAACTTAAAAAACACTCCTTGTCCTGCGTTTTCTTTCACTTAGTCGTGAAAAGCTACATTGTGAGCACATTGCTGCCAAGAAATCGTCATTTTTTAGTAGTAGCAGCGTAGTTCAAGAACGAGAGAATAGGCACTTTGCCACAGCTTTAACTATTGTGATTTTGAAGCGATTGGCAATTTCAACAGGTTTTTTGTGTGTCGTTACCTTTTTAAGAAAGATGATTTCCAATGCGTGGTTGCAGTAATTTTGGTTGGAATGCATTGTGCCATCTGTACTAATAACTCCGAAGCTGGTTCGAGCATAAGGGTTTTCCAGTAAACGGGCCATTAAAATATAACTCCATCTTTCAATCCATTACATTCTACAGCCTTGCGTTACGTTTTTGCAGTGATAGGCTAAGCGTATGTTGAACTGTAGAATCCTGGAGCGTATGCTTTCAACCAGTGCGCGGTTACAAATCGACCTTTAACCTTTATTTTACGCAGGCGCAGTCCAGTTAATTCTTGCCAAATTTTTTAATTGCGGTAATCATATTGATCCATCCTCCCAAGGCTGTCCTCTACCAAACGAATTCAATCACAATTCCGTGTTTCACATTTTCCAATTATTTGTTGCGTTTTCGTATTTTGTAGCTGAACTTTATGGTATCAGGCATCGAAAAAGGGTGGGAAAAAAACTGAGTTCATCGTTGTAAACGAATACAAACTTATATGGTTTTTGTTTTGATAACTTGATTATCTTAAAAGAACATCAATGGAAATATGAATTTGTTGTAAAAGAGTTTCAGAAAATAATAATGTTTTGATTTCATGTCTACAAGGATTTTTGTAGAGAAAAAATATTTTAAACTTTTGAATGCCCGTAAAATCCATGAAATATAGTATTTTTTGACAGTTACCTGTTTTCATTTGTATTTGTTTTATTTTTGTTATTTCCAATAGTCTTTAAGGGTAGCGACGTTTTGTTATCAGTGTTACCTACATTTTGTATTTTTATGAAATGCGAATAATACATTTATAGTTTTTGTAGCGTAGTTTTCTGTATTTTTGTACTGTAGAAACGTGATCACAATATAAACTGCCTCGTGTAATTTTACATTTTTTGAAGGGGCGCTTTATATTCCAGGCTCAAGTATTTTTTAAATTGAGCGCAAAAGACAATCATAGTACGAAGTGTTACGACCCGATTGCATTCGCGTGATGTTCGAACGTAATCGAGAGCTTATTTGTATCATTGCATCAAACTATTCTCTCGCACGTAGAAGCATTGAAGGTCTGTTTCGTGATATTAGAACAAACAAACATGCTTCTGATTACTTTCGAATATCACATCTATGAAAACCAGTCGTTTTGTTCAAAAGTTTTTGCGAACAACGCTTTGAAACCGGCTCAGCTTGGTGTGCTAGCATGAGCTAGTTTCTCAGCTTTATACAGCTTGGACGTATTGGTTCGGTACGTGTCTGCCACTATCCACTCGCTTTCGAACCAGCCTTTTCACTGGAGCGCACAGCACTTTAAATTTTGGATGCCCTTCCTGACGAATACTAATGTTGTTTTAATGGAGAACTCAACACTGGGATGTTTGTTTCAAAGTCCAAAACATTTGCCACAGCATCACTATGCGTCCGGCATAGTTTCACTCCAATAGAGATTTCAAAACGAGCTTTTGTTTGAGAGAAGCTGATAATCAGCAACGATGATCAGTTGAACTAAGGAAATGTTCGGAGCCGAGTGTAAATGATTTTACCTTCTGCCGAGCTACAGTACTAAAGCACTGTGCAGTAGATGAGCTATAATTTTAGTTTAGATTTTAAATTTATTAACATTTGATATTCGTTCCTGCAGTTTTCCTTACTCGTTGTACTGTAAATGTTATGTTATGCTTCTTATGTTTCTACTAATATTAAATGCAGTGAATACCCTGGAATAACGTTCAAGTTTTAAGCCTAATAATGATAGTTAACCCATAAAAGTTGAGCCGCATTTGTATAAGGAATCGTAACTATCTGGCGATGATTTTCACCGTGGGCTAAACGGTGGATCAAAGACAAAAAATTGAAAAAACTGCTCTAAACGAGCATATGACATTGATACTGCATGAAGTGCAGCGTTTTCTTGAAAAAATTGGCTTTTGTGGCCTGCCTGACATGAATTGGTAACATTTTTCAACTCTTGTGGGCATATTAAAAGAGTGGATAAAAAGTATTTTTT
The DNA here is from genome assembly GCA_963675345.1 of Trididemnum clinides. Classification (NCBI taxonomy): domain Eukaryota; kingdom Metazoa; phylum Chordata; class Ascidiacea; order Aplousobranchia; family Didemnidae; genus Trididemnum; species Trididemnum clinides. The sequence goes on from OY776294.1 coordinate 15,434,885, forward strand.
TGACACAGCAGCGATAGGTAGTGAAGATACTCCAAAGCACCATTCAGCGGTTTGACATTAAATGAAGAATACTAATTGCTATATATATTTTAAGAGACTGTTGCGGGAATTGAAATGACTGTTTTGGTTTCACGGAACGCCATTAAAAACGAGAGACAGGTGAATTTTGCAAACCTTCTCCTTTAACTTTGATAACCCATTTTTCCTGTTTTATTAATTAAATTAACCTGTGACCTGATTTGTTGCGCACGCGCTGATGCACGAGTGAAATTAGCTTTTGAAACAGGTCATCAGATGGCTCAAGGTGAAATTTTAGAAATGACGTGTCTCTGTCACCGGAGATGGTAAACTCTTTAATCTGCGCCCAACTGGTTTGGATTTGCAAATGAAATCAGTCTCTTTCTTTTTGAGGGCTGGACAATCTGGTGTTCCCCACAGGAATTTATTTAGTTACATGTTTTTATTATATGTGTCTTGCAAATTTTTTACAATCGTTTCAATACTGTATTTATTGTTCAACCTGCTATAAGTAAATTGTTGTACGCTTTAAATTATTCCTTCAGTGAAATATAAAACATATATTTGGAAAATGAACTGTTCGGGGTTGCTGGTACAGAGAACCAAAAAAATAGGTTATCACTTTCTCGTAAATTCAATGCTGGATAAAATCTGTGGGTAGTCTGGTAACAGGGACATAACCAGCCCAAATTTTGTGGAGCGAAGGGGGCATTTTTAGAAACCCTTTTAAAGAAATGAGTTTAGCACATTTTGGAGGCATTTGCAGAGACTAAGAAGACCTTTGTTAGAGGACTATTACAAATTCAGACCAAAACCGAGATTTGAGATACAAGAAGATTTCTTTCTCTACTGCCCCTGGTTACGTTCTTGGTGGGCGCACTCTCATTTTGATACGAGTTATTCTTGTGTTTTGAGTTGTTCAAACCCATAATGGTGTTTTTTGTTTAAAGTTGTATGGACTCTAAAAATACCATTCTTTTTGACATAAATCAACCTGGTTACGTGGGTAAGGTTAAGGGCGCAAAGCCTCTTAGCAATCACATTCAAAGGAAAAGAGTTTAGAGAGACAGTTTAAAATTGGCCTTTTGTGAGCCAGTTGATAACTAAGGCAAGTTTTTATTGACCTTAAAGCCAAAAAAAATGACCTAAAAGTTATAAATATTGATTTATTGACCTAATAAAATTGTGACTGAATAAATTATTTTTTAAGTTTTTGTACCAAAACGAGAATTTAATTTAGGAAAGCACATAAATCCTCAACAACACTTGCAGTAAGCTTATTCACGACTTGCATATGCAGCCGACTCTGCTATTACCAGATGCAAGAATTGAAATGCAAAATCGTTAGGGCAAGGATTTATTGACCAAAAAGCTAAAAACAATTAACGCAGAAATTGAAAAAAAATTAACTTTATTGACACCATAATATTTTGACTCAATAAATCAATATTGCTCAGGTTTTTATATCAAAACGAGCGTTTATTAAACGAAAAGACAAAAATCCTCAACAAAGCTTGCAATACGCACGCCTTATACATATTAGCAGCCAACTCTGCAATGACCAGGTGCAAGAATTGAAATCTAAAATCATGCACTGCTTTACATTTCTGACCGAAAAGTTTTTGTTCTTGGCTAACAGTTTTTACAACATAAAAAAAGCTCTTTTTGCAGAAGCACTTGTGGGGTGAGAATGTTGAAGTAAACTGTAAACCGCCGATGAAACGACTGATCTTACGGTGTTTATCGATTTAGAAATGTCATTGTTTTTTGAATGTAACGTTAATGCTGCAAGTGTCTTTTCCGAAGTCACGTTCTTGAATTGCTTGCACTGCTTCTTTGATGGTGTACTTGGCACTTTCCATCGTTTCTCTAAACTTAACCAAACATTCATCTTGTTCGTTGATTTTGAGAAGTTGAATAGCTAAACCAATTGTTTGGAAGCTAACTTTTGCTTGAGTTACGAAAATAGCAGACCCTTCAAAACATTCCACAATCGCTTTCACTTTAGGTAAATTCTTTGCATAAAATAAGACAGCCTTTAACTAGCTTCCCCATCTTCTAACAACAGGCTGAGACGGGCAACCAATAGTAGCGAATTTGGCCTGTCTAGTTATGTTTTTAATCAGGGCTTTGGAGCAGGTACAAATATGCAACTGCTCCGGCTCCAGCTCTGGAGCTCTCTTCTATTACAAATTAGCTCCAGCTCCGGCGCTCCTTGATACCACTGCTTTGGCTCCATCGTTAAAAATTTAAGTTCAAGCATGTTTGTGCAATTTGAAGTTTCAAGTTGCTAAATTTTCATTCATTTAATCACACAACTCAATGAATTCAAAACATTTATTTCTGAAACAGTACACAATCTTAAGCACTAAGTTTTCCACAACCATTCGTGCGAAGGAACAGGATTGCCTCTTATAGGTCTTCTTTCATTGAAGTTCTCAGGTCCGAGCGAATAATGCGCAATGCAGAGAATAGCCTTTCCACACTTACTTGTGTTGATGGCAAAATTATGACTGTGTATGCTACTTTTTGCAAAATGGCTGGGTAGCGTGAAATTGCATCCATGACAGTCACTTTTGATGACCTATCAATGTTTTCCATGTCTGTTAATGCATTGTTGAAGTCCATTTTGAACAGTCGAAGTGGAGATGAATTACAAGTCCTCATCTTCTGACTCTGAGGTAGATGAAAAGTTTTCTTTTCTGCTGCTTTGATTTTTTTCCTCGAACAGGTTTGCACCACATCTTCTTTCCTCATGATTTTTAAGGGAAAGAGCAATTTGGAGTAGAGCAGCTTTCCCTTTTGCACGTTCCTCATCGTTCAATGTCACCCTATACATGGGGTCAACATATACTGCTGCCAGTAACACGTTGTTGTCAAGAAGAACCTTTTCACGGCACTCCATGGATGTTCTCATGGCATCAGCCAAAATGTTATCAATTTGAGAAAATTTGAAAATAATTTTTTCCATTCTTTGAAAAATGACCCTGGTGTCAAATCGGCTGCCTGTAGTTTTTTGGTTGTGAGAAAAGAATGGCGAAGCAAACCCTCCAATTGTTTGACTTCATTCCACTGAGCATCAGACAGTGATACATCTGGAAGTACGATGTCTATCAAGGCAGGTTTTAGTTCAAGAAGACGTTCCAGCATGAAGTATGTGCTGCCTAATCTGGTTGCTTGGTCCAGAATGGCACCTTTGTTTGTTTTTCTCCTCAAAATTGCATCAATTTTAGGTGATCTGGCAGCTACCACAACCTCGCAAATTTTACTGATTAGTGTAGCAACATGCCTCACTTTCAACTCATCACGTATTGCCAGCTGCAATGTATGGGCAGCACATAGCATATGTGTTATCGTTTTAAACTCAGAATTGTATCTAAAAGCCAAGCTAGTTTCTTCTAATGTTGAAATGCCTTCAAGTTCATCTTCATTTTCAGCGACAATATTAATGGAGTCTTCAGATAATTTCTGAACTGCTAGAGTCATGTTTGAAGCATTATCTGTCACTACTGCCAAAACTTGTTGTTTGCTTATCTCAAAGTCCTTTAGAACATCTTTAACCAGTCTCTGGATAAAATCACTGGAGTGTTGGTTTTCTGTGTCCCTTACTGCCAATGTGAAGATCCTCACTTCATTTTTGGAATCAACAAACTGAGCGTTCAACGCAAAATAATTTATTCTGTGCCTTGTGCATCCATCCATTTATAAAAACAAAAATTTATCACGTAACTCTTCTTTTAATTTGTTTTTCTGTTCTTCAGCTTCACACAGAATCAGGTTTCTAATGCTTGATAATGAAACACCAAGTTTTTCAGCCATTTCTCTATGCAAACCTATAAAGCCAGGCAAAGAAAAGAGCTTTAGAGCACTCCATTCTCTACAACCAGTTGAATAAGATGGTGTTTGAATTTTTCTTTTGTCATTGACTTAGTAATTTTTTCACTCTGAAAGTATTTTGAAAGCGTCTGTTGCTTGCTTGTACTGCCTTTTTGAACAACTGCCTGCTTCTTTGCTTGTTCTTCTTCAACAATAGACTTGAAAATGTCAGGGTGATGCCTTTCAATGTGACGTTTCAAATTGAAAAGTTTTGATTTTAATTTGGCTCTACAAACATCTCCATTTTTTTCGATTTGACAAACATAACCCTCTCCATCCACTTTCTGGAAATGACTGGCAACAGTACATTTCTCAGTTTCTCTACTCATATTTAGTGCAATAGTAAAACCAACTAAAATTTAGCCTCAAATTCAAATGCTTGGTTCAGCACCCGTATAGAAGATTTAATGATGATGTATCAGTAGCCTACTAGAAATCAGTAAAACAAAGTATCGTATAAACTAAATAAAAAATGCACTACTGTACTTGACTTCCTTTATCACAATATGCAACAAAAATGGTACTCATAAAATGTGCTAACAGCAATGGCAGTCGATTTAAATGCATGGAAACTATAAGCTGGATTAGACTGTTCATAAAAGGTAACATCTCAGGAAATGAATCGGAGCTGGAGCTAACTTTCAAACAACTGGCTCCAGCTCCACTTGAATTTCATAAAGAGCTCCAGCTCCGGCTCCAGCTCCTCTGAAAAAGCCTGGCTCCGGGGCCCCGGCTCCTCGTTCCAGCTCCAACTCCAAAGCCCTGTTTTTAACTGTTGCAAATTTGATTCTTACGATTAGCTGATCAACATCTTCCAAGTCAGATTTGATTTTCATGGCACAATTGTGCAATAAATGTGCTACATCTGTCACATAAAACAGCTTTGGAGACAGAGATTTTAGTATTGCGCCTGCAGCTAGCCTATAATTTGAAGCATCAGACAATAAAAGTAGAAAGAGTCTGTCTTGATTTCAAGAGATCTAACACCATCATCAACTGCTTGAGCTATGCTTCTGTCATTAGGCGCACACGGTAGAGATTGACAGTCGTACAAATAACTCAAGTGAGGTGTTTCTAGGCTTCCGACTAGAATATTTAAATATTGCATGCCAAATAGAGTGTTCTCATAAACAACCAGAAAAATTTGTTTGTCATACTGGCATTTCTTATTTGCTGTAACTCATCTGCGTTTAATTGCACCACTGTTTTTCTACAAGTAGTTTCAGATGGCAAAGTGTGACCAACGTCGTGAAATAGGTTTTTGATATGCTTATGTTTAACTTGTACAAAGGAATATTAGCAGCCAAAAAATGCCTTGGTTACCTTGTCCACAAAATTGTTGTTGCTGCTCCCAGAGACGTAGCAGCCGCCCCCCAAACCCCCCAATTGGGGGGGGCCCAGGCCAACTTTGGGGGCCCAAGTTAGTCTGAAATTGCTTTTTGGCTACGTGACTATTTTCAGTTCAGCAGACTTGTTTACAACCGATTTAAACTGTAGGAAGAAATTGGCTTGTGACATCATAAGTGAATGCGACGTCATTTTATCTCGCAGAATTTAGAATATTTCGATTGATTTTCTGGTAGAATCTTGAATATTCGATTGACGTAACAATGCCGTTGTTACGCAACAATCATAGAATGGTCTGGAATTCTGTTTGGCTAGAAATACCGGGACAATATATATACACTGCAGAATGCAGATAAAGTATTTTATTGACATTGTATAGAATGAAACGTTCAAAAAGTGGTGCTCAAAAGAGAAAAGAAGCAGCCACTGCTCGAGATGCTGTAGCGAAATTGCCCAAGATGACAGATTTTTTCAAGATTACTCAGCAGAGTAGGCCTGGCACTAGTACCGAGAGGGATGAAGAAAACTATAGTGTACAAGAAAAAGAAGACTATGACGATCAGCATCAAAGTGATTGTGAATTTCCAGAAAATGTAAGTTGTGATTTACCTGCCAATACGCAACCTTCAATATCAAAAATATCTGAATCTCAATTTACCCCTATCCCTGATGACCCATGTAAATGGCCTGAAAGTATTTCTGATGCTCAACGATGTGATATAGTAAAGCGTGGACCACATCAACTAATAATGAATTTTCCATATAATAACACAACTCCAAGGCGACGTTTTTCCTCCAACCATTATAAACGTGTGTTACCTAATGGTGAAAGTGTTTCACGGTCGTGGCTAGTTTATTCTGGGGAATCAGATCAAGTTTTTTGCTTTTGTTGTAAGCTATTTGGAAAAACACTAAGCCCCTTTTGTAGTGGTATAAATACATGGGAGGGTTTTTCGAAAAAACTGAAAGATCATGAAAACGGCATTTCCCACCAAGAATGCTGCAGTCAATGGATGTTGCTAGCTGAAGGGATAAGAAATTCATCCACTATCGACAAACGCGAGATGAATATTTTTTTCAATGAAAGACGTTTTTGGAGAAATGTTTTAGAGAGACTTATCGACATTGCCTTGTTTCTATCGGAAAGGAATCTTGCTTTTAGAGGATCTGAAGAAGTCTTAGGATCTCCTCACAATGGAAATTTTCTGGGTATATTTGAGCTTTTGGCAAGAAGAGATCCGATCCTAAAGGAGCTTCAAGACAGAATCAAGAATAAAAACACTAAAGATCACTATTTGAGTCCTACCATACAAAATGAACTAATTGAATTGCTAGCGACAGAAGTTGAAAAAGAAAATTTACAGCAATTGAAATTGGCAAAATATTTTTCTATAATTTTGGACTGCACTCCAGATATGTGACATCATGAACAAATGTCTGTCATTCTCCGTTATGTACTATGTAATGAAGAAGCTGCTGTTGTTAAAAAAACATTTTTTGGCTACTTGAGAATAAGTGACAGTACTGGGAAAGGCTTGTTGGACGCTTTCTTAGAAAAAGCGACCGAACTGCAACTCGAATTGTCTGATTGTCGAGGTCAGTCATATGATAATGGTGCTAACATGAAAGGAAAACATTCTGGGGTCCAAGCAAGAATGCTAGACATCAATCCCAAAGCTGTTTACGTGCCCTGTGCAAACCATACCCTTAACTTAGTTGTTGTTGACAGTGCTAATTGATCGACGGAAGCATTGACATTTTTTGGAGTACTTACAAGGTTGTATGTGCTGTTTTCTTCCTCTGCTCAGCGTTGGGAAATTTTGAAGAAACATGTGGAGCTGTCCATAAAGTCACAATCTGATACTCGTTGGGAAAGCAGAATTAAATGCATCAAACCTCTTCAATACAATTTAAAAGAGGTGTTGCTGGCACTGAAAGACTTGGAAGCCATTTCCATAGAAAGAAAAGATGGAAGAGCTGCCTCAGAAACAAAATCGTTGATAGCTCATTTATCAAAATGGAGTTTTCTTTTGTCGGTGTTTATTTGGTATGATATCCTATTCCAAGTCAATAAAGCAAGCAAGATTCTTCAATCGTATGGAGTCTCCCTTCATACAATGGAAACGGAAATCCAGGCAACTGAAAAGTTTTTGCAAAACTATCGCACAACGGGTTATGACAGTGCCGCAACATCTGCTGTTGAAATAGCACAGGATTTGGATATTGATCCTTCTTTTCCTCCGTCAAGAAGTGGAAAGAAAAGAAGATTGTTTGATTACCAAGGTGAAGAGGAACAACGAGCTACTCCTGAACTGAAATTTAAAAGCAACTTTTTCTATCCATTAGTAGACCAGGCTATCATGTCAATAAAGGAGCGCTTTAATTTGTTACGTGAGGTTTCTTCCGCCTTTTTGTTTTTGTACACACGAGACAAACTTTTGCTTGTGCAACAAGAAAATGCTCTTCTTACTTGCTGTAAAGAGTTCCAAAAAAAGTTCGGTGACATTGATTCTGATGAAATGAGCGCTGAGCTACAGCGGTTTGTTTTAATTTTACAAAAAAACGCAATCTCAATACGGCTCAAGACTTTCTGAACTATCTTCTAAAGACTCATTTATTTGAATTGTATCCGAATGTGTACATCGCACTTCGAATCTTACTAACTTGCCCCGTGACTGTTGCCAGCGCTGAAAGAAGCTTCAGCAAATTGAAACTGATCAAAACTTTTAATAGAACGTCTATGACAGACAGTAGACTATCTTCATTAGCCATGTTGTCAATCGAAAATGACTGCGCCCGATCTCTTGATTATGACAATGTTATAACAGCATTTGCGAACAAAAAGGTTCGCTCCAGACTATTTAAATGATACTGTGTTTTTATAACTTTTTCATGTTTTTCAGTGTCATTGCTTTCGTTTCGCAGTGTCTGCATAAATGTCCTACTGAACTCTGGCATCGGTGCCGAATTTTTTATGACTTGCACCTTCGGTATCGGCATGCTTTATTCTGACATTAGCCTGTTTACTTATGTACAAATTGTGGTGTATTTTCTTAATGCAGCTTTTCAATTTTACACCTCTAAAGTGATATGACCTGTGCGCAGGGGCTCTTGCGCTTACTTTTGGGGGGGGCCCGAAGTTGGAGTGCTACGGGACTGGCTGCTCCTTAATAACGTTCGCCAAGTGTGTGTAATTAGTAGGCCTAGTCCAGATTTGCTGGCTAGCGTTTTTTGGTTTTTGGACGCATTTGGATGATTTTCAACAAAAAAGCGTTGTTGCAAGAAACCGTACAGCTGCACAAATTAAAATATAAGTCGTTGATAAGACTTTACATAAATTCTTCAAGGAAGTCTGGAGGTACAGATTGAATTTTAGATGTTTTGGTATTTTTATCTTTTGGCATCACATGACAACCTAAAGACAAACTAAAGCAAAATCGCAACACATTTGTCACCTCACTCTCTTGCAAGTTTATTCCACTGTAGAATAGCAACATACCATCGGTTAGTGAGTTTGCACACTGCACCTGCACAAAAAAACTATTCACTCTTTCTTGATTCACCTTAAATAATGACAAAATAGTCTAAACTAGCATCGTCGATGCCTCTTCGCTAAACTGCTAACGTTTTTATCAAACATGCGTATTACATTTATAAATTAAAAAAATTGCGGCAGCATTGTGTTGTGTAGAGTTGCTGTGTTTTTGTTTTTCAGTAGTCAGTAAAGGAATACCTAACAAACGGTTGTGAGTTATAGCAGAGAAGCTAGATTGGTGACCCCGAAGTTCCTTATAGTGATTTGGAAAGTTTACCATGGCAAGCGAGCAAGAGACGCAGCAACACGCAGTCAGTTTAAAGTTGCCAGAGTTTTGGACTAGTCATCCCAGGGTCTGGTTCCAACAGACAGAAGCTCAGTTTGCGCTCAGGCAGGTCACTGCTTACAACACGAAGTACTACGTAGTAGCAGCTTTAGACCAAGATTACGCGCAAAGAGTAATCGATTTACTCGAAGATCCCCCACGAGGTCATAAATATCTAGCGCTTAAGAAACGCCTTTTGGACACTTTTGACTTGTTCGACAATGAACGTGCCGCGCGATTGCTAAACATGCCGCAGCTAGGTGATAAAAAACCATCAGTTTTAATGGATGAAATGTTGGCACTTATAGCAGATCATCGTCTGTGTTTTCTGTCAACTACTTGTTCCTTCAACTGTTGCCAGACGACTTTCGTATGGTCCTGTCAGGCCAGCAGTGGAATGATTCGCGCCAGCTAGCGGCAAGAGCAGATGAATTGTGGTTGGCTAGATATCCAGCTCCACCGGTTTCACATATCTCGAGACCACGCAAAAGAGCTAATTATGGTCAAGACCAACAATGTAGTAGCCGGATCATGGAGAAACTATGTTTTTATCATAAACGTTTCGGTGATAAAGCTTATAAATGTTGTCCCCCATGCAGCTATCAGGGAAACTAGACAGCCGGTCGTCGTTGACGACAGCGATGACCGGCGCAAACAAGGCCCTTTTTTATGTGTGGGATTGTCAAAGCAAACGTAATTTTTTCAATCGACACTGGCGCCGAAGTAAGCGTATTGCCAGCAACACGATTCGACCGACAAAAAAAGAACAGTCCGCACAAATACTACTGGCGGCTAACGGCAGCAAGATTACTACTTTCGGCTCGAGAGCGGTGACGATAGACCTATCCCAAGGTAAATTCAAATGGACCTTTGTTATAGCCAATCTCGCTCAACCCATTCTGGGGGCTGACTTCTTAAGGGCGCATTCCCTTTCAGTGGATATGAAGCACCAGCATCTAGTAAATGCACAGCTTTCTACTAGCATTCCTATGGAGAAGACCCCAGGCACACCACAGCAACTTAATGCTTTTGGCCTCGAACAAAATGCGTTCGCTCAACTGCTGGCACAGTTTCCGCAAATCACAACACCGCACTTTTGTGAGAAAGTTGCCAAACACCAAACCGGGCATCATATCGTCACCAAAAGACCATCCATTCATGCTCGCCCTAGAAGACTGTCTCCAAGCAAACTAACAATTGCCCGCAATGAATTCAATAATATGCTGAACATGGAAATTATTCGACGATCTGCCAGTCCTTGGGCGTCGCCGCTTCACATGGTGCAGAAACCTGCTGGCGGATGGAGACCCTGCGGCGACTACCGTCGTCTTAACTCGATCACCGAAGTTGACCGTTATGCTATTCCACATATAGCCTACAGAATTTTTCGGCTTGCCTTTCCGGAACAACCGTGTTTACTAAAGTGGATCTGGTGCGGGGATACCATCAGGTGCCGGGGGCAGAGGAAGATGTCCCTAAAACCGCCGTGATCTCTCCTTTTGGCTTGTTTGAATTTTTACGCATGCCATTTGGCCTGAAAAATGCCGCTCAGATTTTTCAACGACTAATGGATAGCATTTGCCAGCTGTTCCATTTCGTTTTCGTGTATTTAGACGACATCCTGGTTGCCAGTTCCACGCAGGCGGAACACAAAAACCACCTGCAGTTGCTTTTCCAACGACTTGGTTTGGTGGTAAATGTGGACAAATGTCAGTTTGGTCGTCGTCGAATTGAGTTTCTTGGTCATCTGATTGATCAATACGGTGCACGACCACTTCCAAGCAAAGTCGAGGGAGTATAAGCTTTTCCTTACCCAACCACGTTTCAGGAACTTCAAAGATTTGCAGGTATGATGAATTTCTACCATCGCTTTATACCACTAGCTGCAACAATCATGGCCCCAATTTATCAAACCATCGCAAATAAGCCTAGGCTATTAGTTTGGAATGAAACTTTGAAAACTGCCGTTAAGAATGCGAAGTGTGCACTGGCTAGCGCTGCCATGCTACATCATCGTAAACACCACGCACCTTTAACACTCAGTGTTGATGCTTCGGACATAGCTGTAGGTGGCGTTTTGCAACAAATGGTCGATGGTCAGTAACAGCCTCTTGCATTTTTTAACAGAAAATTGCGGAAACCAGAAACCAAATACAGTGCTTTTGATCGCGAATTGCTGGCGATGCATTTGGCCGTCCGTCATTTCCGCTACTTCTTGGAAGGGCGTCATTTTGTAATTTTTACAGATCATAAGCCACTCACGTTTGCTTTTTCAAAAGTATCCGATGAGTGATCTGCCCGACAGCAATGCCAACTCTCGGCGATTTCTGAATTTACTACAGATGTTCGACACATTGCCGGAAAAGCAAATCTAGTTGCACATACATTATCCCGTGCATCTTTATTCATGGTTGTGTCCTCACCATCGGATTTAGATTTTGTAGCCATGGCTCAAGCCCAACAGATACCTGAAATCCAGGCACACCGTACAGCAATAACCGGCTTACAGCTTGAAGATGTGGCGGTCGGACCAGACAAAGTTTGTTTACTCCGTGATGTGTCGTTAGGACTGCCGCGCCCAGTCGTTCCTCCATCCTGGCGTCGGAAAGTTTTTGACACCATTCATGGTCTTTCCCACCCTTCCATCCGGACAACCAGACAGCTATTGCGTCAGAGGTATATTTGGCACGGGTTACACAAGAATATTGGCTTATGGTCAAAACAATGCGTTAATTGCCAAACTGCCAAAGTGCAAACCCACTCTAAATCGTCTCTAGCGACATACCCACTCGCTCACCAACGTTTCGCCTATGTCAACATTGATATTGTTGGCCCCCTTCCCCAATCGCAAGGGCACCGCTATCTCTTGACCATGGTTAGGTTTACTCGCTGGCCAGAAGCAATACCCATGCCGGATGCCACTGTCAAAACATGTGCAAGAGCGTTCTTGTTCAACTGGGTTGCAAGATTCGGTGTCCCCGTGGACATCTCAACAGACCGTGGTCCCCAGTTTACTGCACACTTGTGGGACACGTTGGTTCATCTTCTCGGGGTTTGCCTTCACCGCACATGCGCCCATCACCCTCAAGCAAACGGTTTAGTTGAACGTTTCCACAGACATTTGAAAAGCTCGTTGATGGCGCGACTGAAAGATTCCAATTGGGTTGACGCACTGCCATGTGTGCTCTTAGAAATACGCTCAGCACCCAAAGAGGATTAAAAGTATTTCTCAGCCGAACTAGTTTACGGAACACCTTTGAAACTGCCAGGGGATGTCTCCTTTCCGTCCACATCTACTTCATCTTCCGATAACTTGTTTCTACCGTGGCTTAAAGAAAAGATAGCAGATTATTTACCTCAACAAATGTCTCGCCATTCAAAGAACATTGCTTCAGTTCCAAAATCCCTATCGACATGTGACTTCGTCTTTGTCCATCGCGATACATATAGACCACCCTTAGCCCCACCGTACGATGGTTCTTTTCGTGTGCTGGAACGCGGAGAAAAATTCTTCATACTAGAGATTAGCGGAAGAAGAGACTCAGTCTCAGTGGATTGACTAAAACCAGCTTACATTGACTCAAACTAACTACTGCTTGTAACAATGCCTCGAAGACGGGGCAGATCTAAGAAGGTCTAGACGAACCGCTTTGTTTATGCGTTTCTTGGGAGGACCTTTGTGGCAGCTCTCTGTGACGTCATAGTGATTGTGTTGTGTAAAGTTGCTATGTTTTCGTTTTTTAGTAGTCACTAAAGGAATACCTAACAAACGGTTGTGAGTTATAGCAGAGAAGGTAGAAGATCACACAAGTTTATCTTTATCAGTTTACTTATTCAAATAGAAAAGAAAGCAAAACATAATATTGGCAGTAAAATATTACGCAATAGGCTACCTTGCAGCACATCAGCTTTTTACAAAATCAGATTATTAAGCTTTAGCCTGTACAGTTCAAGTATAAAATCAATCAAAATCTTTTTATTTAATCAGGGGCTCCAAAAATATGTACAGGGTTTGTCCCAACTATTCGATTGCAACACAGTCGCACATAATTTTGTCTAACTTTGATTGTTGCACCACAATTGTTTAATTGTGACAAAAAGTAGCAATGAATTTCAACGTCCAAAAAATTGGCTAACATTGTGAGTTACAACAAAAAAGTCAAACAATTACAGTCAGTGCTGCCAGTTCCGTGGTTTTCCCATGAAATTGGGCTAGTATTGATTAGGCGTTGCGAGAAAAATTTACCGGCGTTGGTTGCGGTTATTTGGGCTATTTTTTGCCATTCTGTTCCGCTGTCTTGGGCTAGTTTTTGAAGTGACAGCAAGTGTAAAATATGAGACAACGGTGTGTGATATGAAGGTTGTTGCCGTCGCTGGCGTATTTTCGTAAGAAAAACAGCTCGAAAATAGGCTCAATTGACGACAAAACGCATTTTTTCCGAACACCAGGTTGATTTGACACCGATTGGTAAGTGATGATCTTTCTTTTTTATTAAAAGATCATCGTCTGGCCGAAAGAAAAATTACCAAAACCGTGGGTCAAAACGTTCACAGCAGCAGCGTTGGCCTGTTTTCTTTGGAAGTCATGCTGAAGCACAGGCTGACTTGTCTATGATCATCGATGAGAAACGAAACACTGTGCTGATGCCGGGCCTGGACTGTTCTCCCAACGGCCCTGTATGGACTAACTTTGCAAATTTTCGGTCATTTTCAACAAACAAGCGTTGAGCTAGTTTAAAGGTACCATTCGGGCTGGAAACTTGAAGAAAATCTGGCAACACTAATCACAGTTATCACTCTTTCTGACCAATACGAAGGAAGCATTTTGACTAACTATGCTGGGTATGAAAAATTGACTTTATTACCCTAAACAAATTTGCCTCAGGGAAAAATATTGACTTTTCATTGACCTATCAGATTACGAAGGTAAAACTTACTCTTTGTTTCCAGAACTCTCACAAAAACCACGCTGCTCAAGCTCACTGCCAAAAAGCCAACTTTATTGAAAAAAGACGCTGTCTCACCTGCCAGAATCTGGCGAAGCAGAAAAGTACGGAAGTAATGATTGTGGCAAAATAAATATTCTTTGTAAAAATCTTGATAAAAATGGAACGATATATTTTTTATCGTTTTGAACAGTTGTGCCCCTCCCTAAAATTGTTTTCCGGTCTCGAATTTATTTTCGTCATTAATTGTTTCTACAATCGTACTATAACTCTTCATTTGTTTCTATTTCTACGAAGACATTTACATTTAGCGATTTACAAAAGGTCAAAATCGTTCAAAACTGATAAACGGTCAAAATCGTTTACAGTTCCTTTATACAGGGTGTCCCAGAAGTCGCGCACCATCCAGGTTTCAACAGAAAACGCTTTTATTGATTACAGTCATAACAGATGCTCAAACTGTGCACCTACAGCAATGAAACAAGCATCAAATCTCTCTATCAAACTTCTTTCACTCTCTTGAGCGTTTTATTGCTGATTTTCGGGCACTCAAGTAGTTATTGCATCCTTGTTATTGTTGTCATTTAGCACTCAGTTGCTATTGTTATTCTTAACGGTTGCTCTCGCTCAGGGCCATTAAGGTTGGATTCTTGAGCTACAGATTGGTGTGTCGTCCCAGCTCTTCCAAACATAAAAATGAATTTAACTCTTTCTTATACTTTTAGTTTCTTCCGTGTAATTGAATCAAATATGAAAACGCAGATTAGAATGGTGCGCGACTTCTGGGACACCCTGTATACAAAGTATTGACAATGCTAGTTGCTAGCTAGCAAATTTCAGGTGACCTCCTATTTGAGAAGGATCTGCTTTCAGCATTACACTAAGATAAATAGAAAAGTTGCTTGAAAACAATAACCAACATCATACGGTACCATACAATAATCTGTTACAATTTGTCAATAACCTGCGACCGATTTCGACCATAATTAGGGTTACCATACGTCCCGCTTTTGGCGGGACAGTCCCGCTTTTTGAGGCCTTGTCCCGCTTTTTTCATCAAAAATCCCGCTTTTTGCTTCAGTCAAACAGAACGGTTTTTACCAAATTTATAGACTTTTCAAATAATTTCTTTACAAAAGCGGGACGCTGAGATGTGGCTCTAGATTTCATTAATGAGGTCAAGGTGTGGAACAACAAAAATTAACAAAATCTGGGGTGATCTCCAAAAAAAATAAAAACAAAAAAAAAGGTCATCACACGCTTGGCTACCGAAATTAAACACCCAGGGGTTTGAATTTCACATAAACCATGCAGTCAAAATGGTGATGACCTTTTTTTTTTTTTTTTTGGAGATCACCCCAGTTTTTCTTTATTTTTTTATCTCCAAACCTTCACCTCGTTAATGAATTCTACGGCTGCATCTCAGCGTCTCGCTTTTGGTAAGAAATAAATTGAATGGACCATAAATTTCGTCTCGTGAAAATTCGCCAACCAATGTCCCGAGTTTTGCTTTGAGAAATATGGTAACCCTAACCATAATGGGTCTCATCAAATGGATGCAAAAGACACACAATAATAAACATGCTAAGCCTAAATCATAACAAATTTGCCATTGTGTGCAAAACAACGATGCAACAAACAGTCGTATGATACAGCATTATCTATGCCAAGGAGGTTCCCAATTAAGGACGCACATACATGATATGGACAGAAAGTCAAATCGGTAAGCCCTAATAGGGACTAGCATTATCAATACTCTGTAAATTGATATGGTCTGAAAAATAATACCTCATCCCTATTCAGGCTTATCGATTTGACTTTTTGTCCATATCGTGTTTGTGTGTCTTTGAATGACAACCGCCTTGATACAGGTATTGCTGTATTATACGGTTGTTAATTGGATTATTATTTTGCACACAATGGCAAATTCGTTGTTATTTAGGCTTAGCATTACCATTATTGTGTGTATTTTGCACCACCCTGATGGGACCCAATAAAGTTGAAACCTGTCGCCGGTTAGTGACAATGTGACTGCTGCTATCCCAGTCGCAAGGTTTGGGAGAAACGTCTTAGCGCACAGCGCAAACTCAATATCGGTATCAAAAGAACCCTTGATGATGGAATCAAATTTAATTCAAACGCAAAAAAATCCGATTGATCATGTCGAATGGTGTCGATATTGCGACACGTTTTTTAGAATAAACTAATAATCTAACATATAAAGCGCAATTCTGTCTGTGTGTCTGTCTGTTTTAACTCCTCTAAAACTGCTATAGGTACAAGCATTAAACTTGGCACGATTGATCACCCCCCTGTGATGAGTGTCATAAGGGTATTCGTGACATCTTCATGACGTCATAACCAAAAACAATTTTTTAGAATTTGCATTACTTGACACAGGACAACCACTTTTTGCTCAAACGAAAACCAGCTTCCGACTTACCTCATTTCAAAAACTTTCATTTGTTTGGAGTCTAAAATAACGTCACAATCAACGATTCATTGGACAATCTGTTTTTTGTTCTTTCTCAAAAAGTACTCATCGCAGAAACGCGATTAAACATTCTTTTACGAGATATTAATAGGCTGCTTTTGATAAAGACAACTTTACAATTAATGTTTATTTGACAATGCTACTAGCAATTCCTTGTTAAAGCACTTTAAGCTCTCTATGCAATTTTTTTCTCTATTTTGCTTGCACGCTCAAAATGGGTCAATGACGTCATAATATGTCGGGTACGATCAACACAAATCTTTGCTACCAAAGATCATAATATGAAGATGTTTTCAAAAATTGCAACTCTTTTGCAAAATCAGTTTATTAAAAAACTGATTTGTGACCTCATTTCTCAACTGATTTTCAAACTTTATTCAACAAATTAAAGGTTATTTCAGTGCGATTCCGACAATGTATAATAGGTACAATTAATAGTAGTTTTATACTGAAAAAACTGAACTTTAAGACCTGTGGTGTAACTTTTTACCTTCTCAAAAGTGGTAAGCTCAGTAAAAACAGGTGATTTTGATACAAAAACGTTATAATAAAGTACTTACAATTACTATCCTTTGAAAGCATAGAAAATTTACTTTTCAGCAATATGTGACTCCAATTACCTAAGGCTAAGGATTAGTTTATAATGGCTGATCAAAACTTGGTTGCCATACAAGATGTTTCATTTTTAGTTGTACAATTATCCTACTGGAGCTAACAAACTTGCAATTGTTAAACAAAGTTAGCTCTTTGGTACATTTTGACTACTTTCCCTCACAAGCGTGGTTCTTTTGCATTGTCTGTCGACGTTTTAAAAAGATCCATTAAAAACTGAAAGTCTCCAAATTTTTATGAAATGTAGTCTATTGGTTAAAAACGCATAAAATTTTAGTGCCTGCAGTTTACAAAACTGCAGTTTCAAGTAAAACTAAGTCCTTTGGTTCATTTTGTCTATTCTTTCTCGATAGCATGGATCCATTAAATTATTCAAAAGACTCAAAGTCTACAAATTTTAATATGTAGCCTACTCCAAGCAAAAGACTTGGTGATCACCCAGGCAAAAGACGATTGGGTAAAGATGGTCCTTTCTTATCGTTTGCAACAAAATGTAGGGGTCGAGGAACATATGATCTAAATGTTGAAGCAATTTCCTTTGCAATTGGGCAAGGCTGTCGCAGCAGCCAGCTGATTTGATGTTCTTAACCTCGGCATTATTGATGGGGGCTCCTGCTACTGCTATAACTGAACTGTGAGTGCTTCATTTCGGGTTAGTTTGGTCTTTGCATGGCGGTGTTTGTGCCAGGGCCAAGGAACATGCACGCAGTCAGAGACGTTAGTCCGTGTTAATTCGCCTACAGTGACAAAGAACTGGTAATCAGAGACGTAGCAGCCGCCCCCCAAACCCCCCAATTGGGGGGGCCCAGGCCAACTTTGGGGGCCCAAGTTAGTCTGAAATTGCTTTTTGGCTACGTGACTATTTTCAGTTCAGCAGACTTGTTTACAACCGATTTAAACTGTAGGAAGAAATTGGCTTGTGACATCATAAGTGAATGCGACGTCATTTTATCTCGCAGAATTTAGAATATTTCGATTGATTTTCTGGTAGAATCTTGAATATTCGATTGACGTAACAATGCCGTTGTTACGCAACAATCATAGAATGGTCTGGAATTCTGTTTGGCTATTAATACCGGGACAATATATATACACTGCAGAGTGCAGATAAAGTATTTTATTGACATTGTATAGAATGAAACGTTCAAAAAGTGGTGCTCAAAAGAGAAAAGAAGCAGCCACTGCTCGAGATGCTGTAGCGAAATTGCCCAAGATGACAGATTTTTTCAAGATTACTGAGCAGAGTAGACCTGGCACCAGTACCGAGAGGGATGAAGAAAACTGTAGTGTACAAGAAAAAGAAGACTATGACGATCAGCATCAAAGTGATTGTGAATTTCCAGAAAATGTAAGTTGTGATTTACCTGCCAATACGCAACCTTCAATATCAAAAATATCTGAATCTCAATTTACCCCTATCCCTGATGACCCATGTAAATGGCCTGAAAGTATTTCTGATGCTCAACGATGTGATATAGTAAAGCGTGGACCACATCAACTAATAATGAATTTTCCATATAATAACACAACTCCAAGGCGACGTTTTTCCTCCAACCATTATAAACGTGTGTTACCTAATGGTGAAAGTGTTTCACGGTCGTGGCTAGTTTATTCTGAGGAATCAGATCAAGTTTTTTGCCTTTGCTGTAAGCTATTTGGAAAAACACTAAGCCCCTTTTGTAGTGGTATAAATACATGGGAGGGTTTTTCGAAACAACTGAAAGACTATGAAAACGGCATTTCCCACCAAGAATGCTGCAGTCAATGGATGTTGCTAGCTGAAGGGATAAGAAATTCATCCACTATCGACAAACGCGAGATGAATATTTTTTTCAATGAAAGACGTTTTTGGAGAAATGTTTTAGAGAGACTTATCGACATTGCCTTGTTTCTATCGGAAAGGAATCTTGCTTTTAGAGGATCTGAAGAAGTCTTAGGATCTCCTCACAATGGAAATTTTCTGGGTATATTTGAGCTTTTGGCAAGAAGAGATCCGATCCTAAAAGAGCTTCAAGACAGAATCAAGAATAAAAACACTAAAGATCACTATTTGAGTCCTACCATACAAAATGAACTAATTGAATTGCTAGCGACAGAAGTTGAAAAAGAAAATTTACAGCAATTGAAATTGGCAAAATATTTTTCTATAATTTTGGACTGCACTCCAGATATGTCACATCATGAACAAATGTATGTCATTCTCCGTTATGTACTATGTAATGAAGAAGCTGCTGTTGTTAAAGAAACATTTTTTGGCTACTTGAGAATAAGTGACAGTACTGGGAAAGGCTTGTTGGACGCTTTCTTAGAAAAAGCGACCGAACTGCAACTCGAATTGTCTGATTGTCGAGGTCAGTCATATGATAATGATGCTAACATGAAAGGAAAACATTCTGGGGTCCAAGCAAGAATGCTAGACATCAATCCCAAAGCTGTTTACGTGCCCTGTGCAAACCATACCCTTAACTTAGTTGTTGTTGACAGTGCTAATTGATCGACGGAAGCATTGACATTTTTTGGAGTACTTACAAGGTTGTATGTGCTGTTTTCTTCCTCTGCTCAGCGTTGGGAAATTTTGAAGAAACATGTGGAGCTGTCCATAAAGTCACAATCTGATACTCGTTGGGAAAACAGAATTAAATGCATCAAACCTCTTCGATACAATTTAAAAGAGGTGTTGCTGGCACTGAAAGACTTGGAAGCCATTTCCATAGAAAGAAAAGATGGAAGAGCTGCCTCAGAAACAAAATCGTTGATAGCTCATTTATCAAAATGGAGTTTTCTTTTGTCGGTGTTTATTTGGTATGATATCCTATTCCAAGTCAATAAAGCAAGCAAGATTCTTCAATCGTATGGAGTCTCCCTTCATACAATGGAAACGGAAATCCAGGCAACTGAAAAGTTTTTGCAAAACTATCGCACAACGGGTTATGACAGTGCCGCAACATCTGCTGTTGAAATAGCACAGGATTTGGATATTGATCCTTCTTTTCCTCCGTCAAGAAGTGGAAAGAAAAGAAGATTGTTTGATTACCAAGGTGAAGAGGAACAACGAGCTACTCCTGAACTGAAATTTAAAAGCAACTTTTTCTATCCATTAGTAGACCAGGCTATCATGTCAATAAAGGAGCGCTTTAATTTGTTACGTGAGGTTTCTTCCGCCTTTTTGTTTTTGTACACACGAGACAAACTTTTGCTTGTGCAACAAGAAAATGCTCTTCTTACTTGCTGTAAAGAGTTCCAAAAAAAGTTCGGTGACATTGATTCTGATGAAATGAGCGCTGAGCTACAGCGGTTTGTTTTAATTTTACAAAAAAAACGCAATCTCAATACGGCTCAAGACTTTCTGAACTATCTTCTAAAGACTCATTTATTTGAATTGTATCCGAATGTGTACATCGCACTTCGAATCTTACTAACTTGCCCCGTGACTGTTGCCAGCGCTGAAAGAAGCTTCAGCAAATTGAAACTGATCAAAACTTTTAATAGAACGTCTATGACAGACAGTAGACTATCTTCATTAGCCATGTTGTCAATCGAAAATGACTGCGCCCGATCTCTTGATTATGACAATGTCATAACAGCATTTGCGAACAAAAAGGTTCGCTCCAGATTATTTAAATGATACTGTGTTTTTATAACTTTTTCATGTTTTTTAGTGCCATTGCTTTCGTTTCGCAGTGTCTGCATAAATGCCCTACTGAACTCTGGCATCGGTGCCGAATTTTTTATGACTTGCACCTTCGGTATCGGCATGCTTTATTCTGACATTAGCCTGTTTACTTATGTACAAATTGTGGTGTATTTTCTTAATGCAGCTTTTCAATTTTACACCTCTAAAGTGATATGACCCGTGCGCAGGGGCTCTTGCGCTTACTTTGGGGGGGGCCCGAAGTTGGAGTGCTACGGGACTGCTGGTAACCATCTTCTTGTGTAGTAGATTCCAGGTACTTGAATGATGTAACCTTGGGGATCTCAAAGTATTTAAGTTTGATACTTTTCTCTTAGGTGTCTCCTCCATCGGCGTACAAGTACCCCGTCTTTTTTCTTCTGATATTCAAGCCTCTTTCTTCCAAAACCTTCCAGTAAACCTCCAGTTTTTCTTCAGCCTCGCGTCTTGTTGTACTGCACAACACAACGTCATCCGCAAGCTTCGTTTCCTAGGATGCATTTTTTCTAATATTCTTTGTTTATTAGATTTGATAACGGCCGAAAAATTCATCGCAATCCCAAATGCCAGATTAACAAAATAAAACCTTTCTGGAAAACCGGTTTCTCCTGCGCAAACTAAATTGCTGCCACCAAATGATATAAATTGCTGTATGGTTGCTAAAATTCACATTTGTTAAAAGTACCTTTTCAACACAAAATACCTTTTTTCTAGAACTTTGATCCTAAACCACAAAACTTTTCGGCGGCCCGAGCCATGAAGCAACGACGTTATCAGGGTTTTTTGGATCGTAGTGAAGGCATTTATCAAGATTTAACAGTTTCACAGGTTTCACACGTTGCCCTTCATCATTTGTTGAACGTACGAAGTGGCTTCCTACACGGTATGCGCTTTTGAAACGTTTGCATTGAATTCCGCTTAATTAAGCAAAAGCTCTACGCTTTTTAACAGATTCTTGCGCTTGAATCGCCTTCGAAATTAGCAGCGCTGGGAACGAATCGCTTGAGTTCAAGTCTCGAGTAGAATCGAGAGTCATCAACGTCGAGTCTCGAGTCGAGTCGTTTTGTCCAAATGATTCGATCCAAGTCTTGTCTTTTTTCCCACGACTTGACTCTTTTCAATACTTTATTGCGGCTGATTAGTTTCCTGTGATTTTTTTAGTAATTACGGCAGAGAGCGTCAGGTTGATAAAAAAATGAGAGGTAAATTAACCGGAATTCAACTATAGATGGCCTTGTTGCAACCTTCCGACCAGGTCTTGTCCAAAGAAGAGAATAAGTAATGGTCTTCATTCAGAAGTTGGGCAGTTGGGGGGCTCCTCATGAATTCTTGCCCCAGACCCTTAAATTCATTAATCCACCACTGTTCATAGGTCATTTATATGGCTGATTAGCCCACTCTTTCTGTTTCTCATTTTACTATACACTAATGTTTTGCAAAATTATATTGTTGCAGCACAATATATCCTTAAATACGCAACAAAACACAATATATCCAAAAAGCAATGACACTTTTGACCCACGTAAAGAAAACAGAGTCTTTTTACAATACTGAAGGAACATGAAGTACGACACTTACAAAAAATGAGAGAAAACGTGTTTTTGTTTTAGACTAACCTAAACACAAACGAGCAAATGCTTTTGGCACACTTTTGGTTGAAAGACATACCCTTTTGTTCGTTGATAGTGATAGAAGTGACGCAACGACAATTTTCGTTAATATACAGCAGTAGGATATGAATGCAAGGAATATGAATTTTCCATTCTTGATTACACGCTTTCAGTAGTGGTTTGTATCACTTCGATTACAGAAAAGTGTTCAAACGATATCTCTATCCTCGCTGGCACGGGAACCCCCTTTGGGCGCGGAGCCTAATTTGATAAAATTGTTTCAATAGGCCTAATACCATCCCGGCCGCAGACTATGCAACGCATAATCATACTTGACAGTGAATGCCCGGTGCCCATGTTACAATCACTGGCGACGCCTAGACCGCGAAGTTGAAATTTTACGATTACATTTGACTTGCTTTGCGATGCAATAGCACAAACACTTTAATTTATCTTATTCGGTTAACCAACAAAATTTTATCCGGATCATAATTGCAAACCTTGGGAATTTTTACAGCCATTTGGGATTTCTTTTGTGAAAATTCCTTGGGATATATTTTGGGATTTTTAAAATTGATCTCGGAAATTTTGGAAAAATCTTGAAATTTGTGTGCCTCGAAAAGTGATGATTTTTGTTTTTAGAAATCGGCATCACATCATGGAGGATTTTGTTGATGTCAAAAAGATTATAGTTGTGGCGAAATTCAAAGAAACAAAGGGACAAAACACTTCAGAAACTTGGAATATTTTACGTAAAAATAACAATTTTTGGGATTACTTTCACCCAGTCTTGGAAATTTTGCACAATTCTAGTTAGCAACTATGATACGGATATCAGATTGTTGGAAATGTCACGGATGGCCGATAAAGCGGTGAGCTAATATCCCAATAGTACAGCCGTACTTTCAACCTCACACTTGAAGTCCAACCACGTCTTGCATCACCGTAACGTGTGTGAGTGCCTGATAACTCTTGAAGTGCAAAGTCTTTCCACAGTGTCATTCAAATACGCAACTGCGGAGATTGAGGAACATTAGAGCGTGTTAGGATAAGGTCGTTGAGCCATTAACTTCTTTTTGAACATTTACTCAACTCAAAAAAGAGAAGAAAGGTGTTATCACAAGTTGGTATACTCATCTCCCCAAAATGCCAATGCTATGCTGTCTCCCTCTTCTTCCTCTTTTGCACACCAAAGCTAAGAAGCTTTGCGCCCTTTCCCAACTCATTTAACCAGATTGACATATCTCGAAAAAGATAAGGTAAAATAGAAAATTTATTCTAGAATGATCACCAGGATCACACTGTACTATACAACACTAGCGTACCGAGGGAGAAGGCACTGTGTCATGGCCCTTCTCAGACCCTAGAAATGAAAAAATGTAAAGCAAAACCAAGCAGTTTTAGCAAAAGAAAAGCTGGTTTTTCGCGAGTATTCGGGATTCGCTCCGGATTTCAATTTTCCGTGCCTTCGGCACTCCCCATAAATTTGATTTGTGACGTCACACGATTGTGACGAAATTTTGGCCCCCCTCTCGAAAACTTTCTGCTTACGCCACTGCTATACAACCATCTTTTATAACATGTCAACAACCCGCAACCGGTTTTACTGGATCTTATCAGGTGGGTGTAGAAGACACATAATTACAAAATGCTGAATACACAACAGATTTGCCATTGTTGGTGATCCTTTCTGAGCAAATTTTCTATTCCACTTCAGGTGATGCTGGAGGCAGATCTCTCTAAATAGGAAATCTCCTGAAAATTACTAAGTTGCTACTGCAATCCCAATATTTTGTAAAATGATAACATCTTAATAATGATCCCACATTCCTAGTAGGGCTTACCGATGTAACTTTTCGTTTATATCATTGTGTGTGTGTCCTCGAATGGGACCCTCTTGATATAGATATAGCTGTATTGTACTATTTTGTATTGCCTCATCTTTTTGCTCTCAACGACGAATCTGTAGAGTTTTAACATTTTTATTACTGTGTGTCTTTTACACCTGCCTAATGAGGCCCAATGAGGTCGAAGCCTGTCGCAGGTGATGGTTATGTTGTAATAGATTGTTATATTGCACAATATGATGTTGATGATTATTTTGAAGCAAATCTTTTATTTTACACTAGTGTGATCCTGGGGTCAGATTTTTCTAAATAGGAGATTGCCTGAAAATTGCTACCTAACAACTAGCAACCGATATATTTCGAAAGGGAATGGCATTTTTGGAGTCCATACAACTTTATACAAAAAGAGACCATGATGATTTGATTCCCCTTTCCGATTTTCAAAAATCCTGGTTGCCAGCTTGATGTCGTGTTATTCTTTGTTCAACCTATTCATTAATAAGCTGAATCATTTATTACATTTTTGATGTTGAACGTGATACTGCACATTTTAACCTAAAAGCCCGTAGACTTACTATTTGTTTCAAATCAAAAATATCTTTTTGTTTCAACACTTTTTGTAATGATATTTAACTTTAATTAGTACGTCATGCCCAGGACCAAGAAATTATGTATTTGGTTTGAAGAAGGGTGCATTTATAGAAGGGGAGATGCAATAGGAGAAGGATGCATCAAACCAGCGTAAACCCTGATGCAGTTTTACGTCATGCCCAGGACGATATGGAAAAATGGCCCAGAGCAAAATGAAAACACTACAAAACAAACAATATGCTAAAAATAAGAATGCGTGTAACGGGAAAAAAAAGGTTCTTCGTTCAAAACGTTCTTTGTTCTGACGGCTTCGTTTTCGTTCGTCGTCGTTTGTCTTCGTTTTCGTTCGGCCTCATCTTCGTTCTGACAGGCCCGTTTTTCGTCTTTGACCGGAAAAATTTATTCGTTCTTTGTTCGGTCTGCTTCAGCAGTCACTCGGTACCAACGATGATAATACAAATTCGAAATGCTTGGATCGTGTAGTGATTCGTAAGTTCACTCGGGGCACCGATGTTGCGCTAGTCCGTTATTTCATTATTCAATAATATTCCTCACTCGATACGACAATCAATGATATATTAACGAAATGGGCAAGGCAGACAAAGCGGTAGCAACTTGAATTAACGCACAAGCGAAAGCGGATGAATGATCAGCAATAATCATCACATAAGCGGAAAAACGCGAACATATACAGAGTGTTTGTAAAGTTTGTATACAGTAAGTTAGCATGTCGTCCAGAAAATCAGCTGCTGTCATCATTTCCCAATTATGTCACAAGACATTTTTAGTTTGCTGACATGGCGTACCAGAATTATGGATGTGCAGTTGCAGTGACCTTATCGCAATTATGTCACGCAGGCTAACTTTGGAAGAGCGTAAATCGGTTTTGAAGAAATATTGGAAAACAGAAAACCCACAGGATGTGATTTGCGATTGGTGTCTTCACTTTAGTACAGATCCTCCGACACGTTTGACCATCTATCGAATTCGAGACAAGTTTGAGGAGACTAGCTCAGTTACTGATGCCCCACGTTCTGGTCGGCCAACAATGTGCAGAAAAGAAAACGTAGATACAGTTTCTGAGGCATATGCGAGAAGCCCACAGAAATTGCTTCGCCGTGGTAGTGCTGAAATGGGTATCAAACGAACCTATTTACGTAAAATACTGACGGAACTCAATATGAAAACATATATCCCGCGCTTAATTCACGGACTTCTTGAAGATGATCCTGATCGGAGATCTCAGTTTTGTGAACATTTTGTAAGTCTTTGTGAAGATAATACCACTCTTGAGCCAAATTGTGTGGACTGATGAAGCAGCTTTCATACTTTGGAGACACATAAACTGCCACAATTGTGTTTACTGGAGTGACAAAAATCCACATTTTACGATTGCAACCGAACTAAACCAGTCTGAAATAATTGTTTGAGCAGGAATATCGTCTGCAGGAATTGTGGGTCCTGTGTTCTTCGAAGGAACTGTTTTTGGAGAAAAGTACCTGGAGAAATTGAAGACTGCCATCGTGCCGGCATTAAAAGAATAACCAGATTTTAACAGCTTGTACTTCCAACAAGATGGAGCTCCACCCCATTTTGCAACAGCTGTCCGAAATATCCTGGATGAGATGTTTTCCGATAAATGGATTGGCTGGCGAGGCCCTATCGAATTTCCTCCACGTTCACCAGACTTAACGCATATGGACTTCTGTGTCTGGGGAATTATCAAGGAACTCGTGTATTCAAGGAAGCCAAGAAGTGTTGAAGACCTTCGACAATTTGTCATTGACGCATTTGCTAACTTTGGTCATGACTTAGGTACTTCTGTTTGTCGCAGTGTGTTGTCACGTTGTCGAGAGTGCATTGAAGCCGAGGGCTTACAATTTGAACATTTGTCGTGACTGCCTTCTTTGTTACAGCATTTCCAGAATTTAATAAACTCTATAACAAGTGTTATTTTTAATTAAAAGTAACTGTATACAAACTTTACGGACACCCTGTATATACGAGCACGAATCACGTGACACGATAAAGCAACGCAATTTTGAAAAGAAGACTGGTGTTAATATGAGGATTAACGAAATTCACAACAGTCTAAACACAAATAGTTCAATGGAGATCTACAACCGCAGAATGAAGATATTTCTATCATCAGAAGATAATGATAAATGGCTCCTTGTATTTCTCTGGCAACAATGTCAACTTTAAATGCAAATTTAAAAATCTTGCTGGCTTTTGATTTACCTAATTAATATTTCAAAAAAGTTTGGTGTAATTATTGCTAACAAACAAAAAGAAAACTAAACCACAATGTGACAGCTGCTAGCAAAATGCAAATTTACTTAAAAAAATACAGGGACGACTCATTAAATTGAGAGCGCGCCCAACAAGAACGTAACCAGGGGCAATAGAGAAAGAAATCTCGCTATATATCGAATCCCGGTTTTGGACTGTATTGTAATAGTCCTCTAACAAAGATCTCAATCTCTGCAAATACCTCTAAACTTCGTTAAATACATTTTGTTTTCGAGGACTTCTAAAAATGCCCCTTCGCTCCACAAAATTTGGGCTGGTTATGGCCATGACATCCGACTTACCACAAAGTTTATGCTATATTGTGGTTTCGTCCGAATTTGGCGATAATTTACAAGAAAGTGATAACCTGTCTTTTTTTAATTCTCTGTGTCAGCAACTCCAAACAGTTCATTTTTCAAATATATGTTAGATATTTCACGGAATGAATAATTCAAAGGGTACGACAACTCACTTACGGCAACAATAAATACAGTATTGAAACAATTACAAACAATTTGCAAAGATACATAAAATAAAACATGCCACTTGATAAAATTCCTGTGGGAGACACTGAGATTGTCCAGCCAACAAAGAGAAAGACAGACAGAGACCGATTCTATCTGCAAAGCTAAACCAGTTCAGTGCAGATTGAAGAGTTTGCTATCTCCGGTTACCGAGACATGTCATTTCTAAAATTTCACCTTGGGTTATTTGTTGACCTGTTTTAAAAGCTAATTTCACTCGTACATCGCACGTGCGCCACAAGTTAGGTCAAAGATAAGTTGCAGTAGAGCTGAAAGGAATATAAATATTAAAACAGGAAAATGGGTTATCAAAATTAAAGGATAAGGTTTGCAAAATACAGTAGACCTTGCTCACAACGGAAGTGTGTACAATGGATTACCGTATGTATCGATGAAAATTCTAGTCTGGATGATCTCCTATTCTTTTAATACATTGACCGGGGCGAATTTTCTCGGTACACGCTAACGCCTCTTATCGTAAAAGCGCGTATTTCGCATATTTTGCCGATATGTCTTGACAACTGAAAAAAGTGAAGCGTGCTTTGTAACAACACGTAACATTGTGTTCAAACAATCATGAAACAATCAAGCAAAATAAGATGACTAAAGAAAGCAGATCAAGTTCGCAAAATCAATGTAAAGAAATCAATATTGTGTTGCTTGAAATAGTACGCTGTCTGGTTTATCGCATTCAAATGCAGACTTCACTGTGAAATTTTTTGAAGCAAGGAACCACACACAAAGCTTGTTAGACTATAATTGTCAAGGAAAAAGAAAATAAACTCGCTACATGTTTCACAACATGTAGCGAGTTTTTTTTTTTTTTCATTGACAGTTATAGCCTAAAAATAATAAAAATAAAGTCTATTTTTTTTCGATACTGTACGATTATTTCTACCAACGCGGTTTGTTTTTCTGCGAAAATTACTACGGCTTAGAACAGGGATGTCCAACCTTTTAATTTAATGGGCCGCATTGCAAACTTAAATATTTAACTGGGCCGCAAAACCATCAGAATATCTTAATACAATTTAATGAAAGAATTACAATGTAAAACAAAACCATGTGAATACAGTTTATTTACATTTTTACAACATTGTAAATATTGTAATGTTTATATGTAGCTATACATAAGAAAAACATTAAATTTAATTAACCAATATTAATTCAAGGAGACTTTTGACTTTGTCTTTCAGCCATAATGTTTTCAATATTTGCATTGAAGGATGCATCCTTAATTCTAAGAATGTTTGCTAAATGTCTGTCAGTCAACCTATTTCTTTCTACAGTTTTAATGTTTTTCATGCTTGAAAAAAACTGCTCGCAAGAGTATGTACTTTCCCACATGCATAATAATTTTGTGGATAAATTTAGAATTTGATTGAATTCATTTTTGAGAGAATGCAATTTCTTATAAAATAAAGGAAGTATACTCTCCCTATGGGGGTTTTTAAACCTTCCCGACTTTGCAGCTCAATCAGTTCAAGTTGGTACTCCATTGGTGCTTTATCATATTCAAATGAAAATGAATCATTAAACAACTTCAACTCAATTTCAATCTTTCCAAAGTCAGAAAATCTAATTGTAAACTCTCCAAGCAAATCTTCACATAATTTAGTATATTTTTTATAGTTTACAGAAAACTTTTTCTCTCTTTCAGATAGACTACGAAAGTGTACAATTTTACCAGCTTTTAGATGTGCTATAAAAAGTTCCAATTTCTCTGTGAAACTAGTTATCCGTTCAAACATCGAGGAACATAACTGGTCCATTCCTTGTAAATGCAAATGAGGTTGAGCTAATACTTCGGTGATGTCTACAAAGAAAGATAAATCATTCAACCATTCTTCATTTTCTAAAAAATCCACATTTTGCTTCTTTTCTTCCAAAAATACTTTTATTTCAGGTAACAGTAACTGAAATCTTTTCAAGGTTGCTGCTTTACTGAGCCATCTAACTTTTGAGAAATATACTACGTCTTCATATCCACTGCCAACTTGGTCCAAGAATGCTTTAAATTCGCAATGATTTAAACCCGTGAACTGATGAAATTAACAGCCTTGACAAGATCAGTCATCAAATGTTTCATATTTAGCTTTTGAGCTCATAATTGTTGTTGATGTATCAAGCAATGGTAACTGAGAATCTCATGATCAACAGATTCTTTGAATAAAGTAATAAAACCATTGTGTTTACCTGTCAGGGCAGGAGCACGATCAGTAGTAATTGAATAAATGTTTTTCCTATCAATATTGAATTTATCTAATGACAAATTAACAAACTCATATATGTCCTTGCCTGTTGTTGTGCTCTTTATGTGACACAAGTCCAACATTTCTTCAATAATATTGAAATTTTCATCAATTCTTCTAATGAAAATAACTAGGGCTGCGGGATTTAAAGATTAATTAATCGATTAATCGTTAATTTACTTTAACGTTTAATTTTTTGTTTAACTATTAATAGGATTCAACTTTAATTCTTAGCCCATCTTGATTAATGTATGAGAATCCAGGAAACAATAGTAATAACGGTAAAATGGCGATAGAGAAGAATCAATTTATCAAATATAAACTTATATCAGGTAGATTAAAAGAACATTTTGGATTTAAATTATTTCATTTCCGGCTATTAGCTGAATTGTAATTGAAGTACATAAAGAATAAATTTGTCAATCAATATTAGTGCAGAAGTTTTGATTTAATCGAAAATAACTATCAATTAATCGTTAATTTATTAAAAGTTAACTATTAAAAATAAATTAATCGTTACCACCCCTAAAAATAACTAATTGTGCAGTATCACTTTGATTAGTACTTTTATCCAACGCTAAGCTGTTGAGAACGCATGCAGATAATTTGTCCTTCAGAGTGCCTTCAATATTATCACCCAAGTCATACATTCTTCTACCAATTGTCTGATGTGATGGACATGTTTCCTTTACTAAATTCACCTTGTCAGGGCAATAATCATTAAAAGCAATAACAATGCATTCTTTTATTAATTCTCCATCAACAAGTGGTTTTCCTTTCTTGGCTAATTTCTCAGCTATAAGGTAACTAACTTTTGTACATGTTCTAGTTTTAACAACATGCTTTTGAAGACTAGCTCGTAGTGACATAATTGCCTTTGTCAATTCCTCAATTTTCGTTTTTCTTCTTTCTTCACTATATATTCTGATATTCTGACTCATGTTTCGAAGCATAATGACGTTTGATATTGTGTTCCTTGCATACGCTAATCTTATTATTACATATAAGACATATTATATTGCCAAATAACTCGGACACAAAATGTTTTTCCGTCCATTGGATATTAAATTTCCTCTTTTCTTTTCCTATCTTCCTTTTTTTAGTAATAGATTCCATGGCCATATGAATATAAAAATTTCAATATTTAAGATTATATTTCTCTGAAAAAAAATTAACCATTAATAGGTATACTGAGCCGTCGTTTACTGAAAATGAATTTATTTCAACAACAAAGAAAATTTAAAAATCCATTAATATAATTAATTAATCTAATAATTAATCAAATAATGTTAATTTAATTTTAACAAGATGGCCTTCAGAGTGATATTTATCCATAGTGTGTATCATATTTTGGGGACCGTAAACACAAAGCTAAAAAATTGACAATATTATAAAATTAGTATGCATGCTCAGTCGTAAATTTCATCGTAATTATATTGTTTTTTAAATTGTTTATTTTAGTTATTTTATTTATTAAATCGAAAGTATTTTGATTAAATCACATGAAGACTCTTGTGCTCACTACTTGATAAATTTGCTAAAAAAAAATTTTTTTTAATGAGTCGATAGTGGGCCGCAGGTTGGACATCCCTGGCTTAGAATAACAGTAAAACCAGAAAAAAAGCTTTCGAGACTAGAGAAAAAAGAACTTAGCTCAGTTATTTTCTTAGGAAAAGATGCGGCGATTATACCAGACGCTGAAACGATCAACATCTAACTTAGCTAAAAGACGTATTAATACGTCTTCAGCGTACAGAAAGGAAAAATAAGAACGTAATATTACGTCCCCCGCGGTCAATGTGTAAAGTGCACTTCCATTTCCCGTTTAATAGATCTGTTATTTTATATAACGGATAAATTCGTCTTTGAAATATAATGTTGTAAAATATCTCATTTATGACACATCCATACATCAACTCAAAAATCTACTTTTGGCAGTTGTACAACTGAGGACACCCTACGTTCAAATACCACATTAGAGCAAAAACTGATGAACGAAGAAGCATTGAGCGCCAAGCAAGCTATACTCACTCAGCATTTCTGTTCTAAAGGTATGAAAACTACATTGCATTGTAGTTATGTTGGTCCAATTTTTGCGTTTCTTGTCAGTGTACAGTACATTATTTGGCAATACTATACAGTACTGGTACTCAATAAAGGCATTGACTATAAAGATGATGTACAGTAGTTTCACCATGTCAAGAAAGATGTTACAACCATACCCACCCCCCACTACTATAATGTCAAATTATGTGTACTCGTTTTCAAAAAGGAATAATAGAGTGACCAAAATACGTTGTTTCTCAGTGGGACATGCCTTATAATTAACTCAGTGAGGCAAAACGCTATTCGTGAGAACCTCGTGATTCTGCACATTACTCGTATGCCTAGGGTTGATTTCGCATACAAAGGATTTTGCTTATAACAAACAAACATCACTGGCTCCGACTTATCCGCTATATGCTAATATAGGTCAATTTTACATCTATCCTACGTTTTTTAGATTTTTGAAAAAGCCAAGATGGTTGTTTCAATTCCCGCAATAGCCTCTCAAAATATATACAGCTGTTTGTATTCTTGATTTAATATCAAAGCGTTTTTATTTCCTGGCTTTATACTCGCTAAATGCTTTTCAAGATTAGAAAATGTTACCAATTTACAGTATATAAGACAGGTCACAAAAACCAATTTTTTTCAAAAAAAAAACGCTGCACTTATCATTCAGTGTCAATGTCATATGCTTATTTCGGCAATTTTTTTCAATTTATTGTCTTTTGATCCACCGTTTAGCCCAGGGTGAAAATCATCGCGAGATAATTAAAATTCCCGCATACAAATGCGGCTAAACTTCCATAAATCATTATTCGGATTAAGACTTACATGTATGTCCTATTCCAGAGTATTTTGCTGCATTAAATACTAGTAGATACATAAGAAGTATAACATTTACGTATAACGCACAAAACTCAACTAAAAGCTCAGGGAAATTGCAGGAACGAATATCAAATGGTAATAAATTTAAAATCTAAACTAAAATTATAGCTCTTCAACTGCACAGTGCTTTAGTACTGTCGCTCGGCAGAGGCTGAAATCATTGAAGCTTGGCTCCTAATGTTTCCTTAGTTCAACTGATTATCGTTGCTGATTATCAGCTTCTCTCAAATAAGAGCTCGTTTTGAAATCTCTATTGGAGTGAAACGCAAGTCAGATTGGAGGAAACTATGCCAGATGCAGTGATGCTGTGGTAAATGTTTTGGACTTTAAAACAAACATCCCAGTGTTGAGTTCTCCATTAAAACAGCATTAGTATTCGTCATGAGGGCATCCAAAATTTAAAGTGCTGTGTACTTCAGTGAAAAGGCTGCTTCGAAAGCGAGTGGATAGTGTCAGACACGTACTGAACCAATAAGTCCAAGCTGTATAAAGCTGAGAAACTAGCTCATGCCAGCACACCGAACGGAGCCGGTTTCAAAGCGTTGTTCGCAAAAAATTTTGAACAAAACGACTGGTTTTCATAGATGTGATGTTCGAAAGTAATCAGAAGCATGTTTGTTTGTTCCAATATGATGAAACAGACCTTCAATGCTTCTAAGTGCGAGAGAATAGTTTGACGTGATGATATAAATAAGCTCTCGATTACGTTCGAACATCACGCGAATGCAGTCGGGTCGTAACACTTCGTACTATGATTGTCTTTTGCGCTCAATTTAAAAATACTTGAGCCTGAAATATAAAGTGCCCCTTCAAAAAATATAAAATTACACGAGGCAGTTCATATTGTGATCACGTTTCTACAGTACAAAAATACAGAAAACTACGCTACAAAAACTATAAAAGTATTATTCGCATTTCAAAAAAATACAAAACGTAGGTAACACTGATAACAAAACGTCGCTACCCTTAAAGACTATTGGAAATAACAAAAATAAAACAAATACAAATGAAAACAGGTAACTGTCAAAAAATACTAAATTTCAGGGATGGATTTTACGGGCATTCAAAAGTTAAAATTTTTTTCTTTTGCAAAAATCCTTAATAGATATGGAATCAAAACATTATTATTTTCTGAAACTCTTTTACAACAAATGTATATCTTCATTGCTGTTCTTTTGAGATAATCAGGTCATCAAAACAAAAATCATATAAGTTTGTATTCGTTTACAACGATGAACTCAGTTTTTTTCCCACCCTCTTTCGATGCCTGATACCATAAAGTTCAGCAACAAAATACGAAAACGCAACAAATAATTGGAAAATGTGGTACACGGAATTGTGATTGAATTCGTTTGGTAACGGACAGCCTTGGGAGGATGGATCAATATGGTCTCCGCAATTAAAAATTGTCGCAAGGATCAACTGGACTGCGCCTGCGTAAAATAAAGATTAAAGATCGATTTGTAACCGCGCACTGGTTGAAAGCATACGCTCCAGGATTCTACAGTTCAACATACGCTTAGCCTATCACTGCAAAAACGTAACGCAAGTCACTGCATAAACATAACGCAAGGCTGTAGAATATAATGGATTGAAAGATGGAGTTATATTTTAATGGCCCATTTACTGGAAAACCCTTGCAGTCACATATAAACCCCTTATGCTCGAACCAGCTTTGAAGTTACTAGTACAGATGGCACACTCTTTTTTAACCAAAATTACTACAACCACGCATGGGAAATCATCTTTCTTAAAAAGGTAACGACATACAAAAAACACTGTGGTAAATTGCAAGTCGCTTCAAAATCACAATTAAGCTTAGTTAAAGCTATGGCAAAGTGCCTATTCCCTCGTTCTTGAACTACGCTGCTACTACTAGAAATGGCGATTTCTTGGCAGCAATGTGCTCACAATTTAGCTTTTCACAACTAACTAAAAAAAGCAGAACGGAGAATATTTCCCCAGTTTAGATTTGACTTAGCGGTTTTGGTCGTGAAATTCAAAGTTGATCAATAATGATGAGAGCGTTTTCAACTCATCGAACACAAGATGAACAGAAAGTTTGAGAGACTGCACAGTAATCTTAACGATCTTCAGGTCAGCAGTCACCCATACAGGAGATATCAGTGCAGTGGGCGAAACCCATAGTTTGACTCGAAGCGTTAAATGGAAAGCGATCCACGGTTCCGCTCGGACATGGCGTAAGAAACGTAATGTTGTAAGGGTTTGTTAATGCAGTCTTTCTACTAACACTCAGTTTATGACGTCATGCCACCGACAAAACAACAAGACATCGAACAACTGGTGTTCCGAACTGCTTCAGAGTTATTAGTATTGCCGTACAGTGCATTTCTATCACAAGCACTACAACCAGGCAGGAAACATTGCTGTGAAGCGCGTTTTCAAAGAGAGCATCAGTTA
Organism: Trididemnum clinides; assembly: GCA_963675345.1. NCBI lineage: Eukaryota > Metazoa > Chordata > Ascidiacea > Aplousobranchia > Didemnidae > Trididemnum > Trididemnum clinides. The sequence continues at coordinate 15,470,179 of OY776294.1, forward strand.
AAAAACTCTGTCTTACCTGCGATGATCAATAGCAACGTCGCTAAAAAATGAAAAAATAAATCCCATCGCTTTATAATTGAAGTTTGTTCGTCATTGTTTGACGTTTCTAAACATTTCATTTGTCGGAATCCATTTGAACTTTGCGGTGTGGTCACTCCGTTGGATTTTCCGCTTGGACCGTTAGTTTTTCCATTTAAGTTGTTCGGAGTTTCCGATTTATCTAAAGCACTTGCTGAATAATTTTCAGGGGAATTCAATTCAGGCCATACATTGGGGAGAGATGAAAGTAAACGGGAGTAAAACATTTTTTTCGTTTCATGGCCTCTATGAGCCGAAAGTATTTATTTTATAATGGCAGAATGCTATTTACATAAAGAGTACCGCTTTTCACGTAAACCAGTGCACTTCAATCGAGGTTCCGCGGAACCCTAGTTTTCCACGAAACGTTTAGAGGGGTTCCGTGAGCTTTAGAAGATCCGCTTCCTTTGCTTTCATTTGGCAAAACATAACGTTTTTTAATGTTTTTAAGATAAAAGTCGCAAAGTTTTACAAAATTTGATAACTGTAAAATGTACGCATAATGTAACAGTACCATACTGACAATAATAACCTTGGGATTAGTTTAGCAATCGTCACGTTTCAATGTACTTTATTGTTTTTGGTAATTATTTCCAGTATTCCCCGTATGCAAACTCTTTCCTATTTATTTTATTTTCTGAGCGATTTTTTTGGTTATATTGGAAGTTGCTACCGGTATTCCCCCGTAGACAAATCCTTTTAGTTTATTTTCTAAGTGATTTTATTGAATGTTAATTTGGGTAATTATTTCTGGTGTTCCCTCGTCTACAAACCTTTTGTGGTTAATTTTAGTTACTAACAATGTTTACTGTTTAAATTCGTCTTTATTACGTGATGCATGGGGAGTATATATACTAGTGGGTTATATGCCAAAAAAAAAGAAGAAAGATATGAAAGGAGGTAAGGAGACAAGAGAAGAGACAAGCGAGAAGAGTGAAGAGCAAGAAGGCAAGTTCCAGGGCGCGTATAGACGAGGGAAACTATTCGCCGATGAGGCAAAAAACGGTAGAGATCAGTGATGACTCGTTTGCAACAAACACATGTAGTAACAGAGTTGGTGTTGTAAAAGAGTGGGCTGGTAGTTTAGCTTCTCAAGCGTAAGTTCTCATTCCGAAGGATAGAGCATAATAGATTGCTGTTGAACGCTACTGAGCGATTTTTGCAGTTGCGTAATCTTCATCCATCAGTCAGTGATTAAGGTGCCGAACGGGTTATTCACCTAATCGGCGACACCATAACTACGCATTTCGTTTGATTTAAACGTTGAAATTTCGTTTTTGTTAATATTGCGTCACAAATACACCATAAAGCAAAAAGTTGATTTTCTCGAAAAATTAAAAAAAATTTGTTTGCCTTTACCAATCGGTGGTAGAAACGATACGTAGGACTTCCATCAACGTCGAACTGAAATCAAGGACAACTGAAAAAAACTTTTTTTACTACTTTTAAGGTTGGTTAGAATTTTTTGTCAAATATGAGCATTCATATACGCGTATTGAATTGAATATCCTTTCCTCAGTGGTTTCAAAATCGTCTGACTAAAATCAGAAGGCAGCAAGCCAAACTGGTTGATTGAATTTAACTTGTAGATTTTAATTAAGAATGAGACCCAAAAAGTTTGCATTAAAATCGATTAAGTAGTTGCATATTGCTGAAGAAAAAATAAGGACATTTCTTAAATATAAAGACAAGATTATTTTCTAAAATGTAGACTTGCGAATTAAGGTCGTCATGGAAACTCTGATGATACTGTTTGTTTTTCACTCACGGAACAAGTAGTGCTGCACGTACTATAACTTAACATTGGCATGGAACAAAGGAAAGTAAAGTAATGCAAAAGATTAACGATGCACTTAGCAAACAGCAGACAATGAAACTGTTTCGACCTATCAGGTCTCTTGAGTGCAGTTGGTGACCGACAAGAAGCTAGAGGCTTTTAATAAAGCATAGCTTAGATCGTCACACTTGTAGAACCTGTACTAGGTTTACTGTAGTAGATGGTATGTCAGTACTCTGCAAAGCCGTATCACTCGTGAATGAGTGGCGGTTGTAGCAGGTGCACTAAGTCTAAAAACTGTTAGAACAATAGTGCTGAGGCATTACTTTAAGAGATTGTGATCACTGGGCTGTGACAGCACAACTGTTCTCATAATTGTTGGACTTAGTGCACCTGCGACAATCACCACTTGTTCACGAGTGATACGGGTTCGCAGAGTGCTGACAGGCCATCCACTACAGTGGGCCCTAGTATAAGTCCCACAAGTGTGGCGGTCTAAGCTATGCTTTATGAAAAGCCTTTAGCTTCTTGTCGGTCGCCAACTGCACTAAAGAGACCTGATAGGTCAAAACATAGGCAAGTGTTATCAAAATTTTTTTAGCTGCTGATTTGTGAGCTAAACCTCAATGTGTTAATAAATCAAAAATCTAAATGTATCCCTAAAAAAGAATATGGTATAGGCTCGAGAAAAATTCGATTTTATAAAGTTGATCACAAAAAAAATGTCTTCAAGTTCAGAAAAAAGCGTAAGCAACAAAACATCAAAAACATATGATTTTTCGTGACAAAAACGAGCAAAATAATCGATATCGTAGAGTTAATTATGGTTGGAAGGTTCACACCGACATAAACCATAAACATTATATTGAAAACAATTTAGTGTGTATTGCGAACAATGTACCCAACCCAATTTGACGAGACCATCCCTGGACGCGTTTCGTCCTCTTAGACTCCTCAGCAGGGCCTGTCCCGTCCCCCACACCAAACCCTTTATTTGGGGGACGGGACAGGCCCTGCTGAGGAGTCTAAGAGGACGAAACGCGTCCAGGGATGGTCTCGTCAAATTGGGTTGGGTACATTGTTCGCAATACACACTAAATTGTTTTCAATATAATGTTTATGGTTTATGTCGGTGTGAACCTTCCAACCATCAACTAACCTTGCATAACGTTATCTAGAGTTAATTAGTAAAACAAAACAAATCAAACAAGATCTTTATTTTGAGAATAAGCCAAAGCAGCGAATAAGCATAGGCTGCTTTTAAAAGTTTTTTGTGTTCCTATGCGAGAAACTTGCTCGAGCGCTTCAAAAAGTCTCATTCGTACCCCATTCGAGCACCCCTGAACTAACATGTTGATGCCGGAAGCAAGAGCCAATGCAGTTCTAATGAATTTTTAGTGATAGGTATTTCATGGCATTTGAAAAAAATAGCAGGGGCTCCACGACGCCCAAAAGCTTGAAGAGCACTGACCTAAACCATGGCAAACAGCAACGAATACAAGTCGCCATAATATATTCACCGCACAAGATGATGAAAGCAATACAAAAAGCAATTTACGCGATAAAATATGTTTCGCATTGTGTGCAGAATGTAGAATAACGTTCTATTTAACAAATTGTTCATAAATTATTTAACAACTTGTTTTAAGGCACCTGCAGGTAATATGGCCATGCTGGCAATATGGCCCACTGCTCCGATCTCCGTATCTAAGAGAAGAAATATTTTTCCATTTTTATGAACTTGGAGTGGATCCATACTTGTATTGATTCGCACAGTTAGGGTTAGATCTGTGCAGTAATGAGTTCGCTACAGCGAAACACAAGTTTGAAATCTTGAAATTGAGCGTTTTTATAAAATCTATGATTTTTCACCCTTCCAAAAATGTGGTGTATGGTTGGGAAAACTTTAATTTCTTTTTAGCAGGGCAGGAAGGGATTGCTTCAGTTAAACTAAGTAGTTTTGTGTGCTTAAAAAGATTTAAGCATTAGTTTAATTGATATGAAATTGTTCGAGAGCCGTTGCTGGTAATAAGGCCCCCCTCCATTTGATTGAATGTGCACCTGTGATTGTGTTAGTGTGCATACAGTACTGTAAGTGTGAACACACCTGTCTTTGCATGTACGCTATAGTGATTTTGAGTACACCATTTGATTGTGAGAATTTAGGGAGTACACCTTTCTTTTAACGAAAATGTGATTGCTTAATTTTAAATTTAGTTGCGTACAGCATAGTAATGATCTAAATTTAGGGTACGTTTGCCCGCATGTTTTCGATCCCTACGATTTAACCAGTAGCTACAAAAGATATTCAGGACCTCTTGTTAATGTTCCTGAGCATCTTCATGCTTCATTTAATGCAAAAACATCACAAAATATCCATTAGTTTGTCTACAAAATTTCTTAAATAGCTTGACAATCTTGGGCCTTATTACCTGCATGTGCATCTAATATGGCCAAAAAAAAACTTTTTTTAAAAATAGCCTCATGGAAACCCTGAACTTCATCCGACCTTCAACGTTTGATATATGATGTGTAACAACTTACTCTACTTCCATGCACAGTTTGACCAGAAACTTTCAAGTAGTTTTTAAGAATTTGAGAAAGTTTGTTAGGGTGGCCATATTACCTGCAGGTACCTTATTTCTTATGCTTCGCACTTGTTTTATGGTATTCAGCCGGTACGCTATACGCTGTAATCATGGCTTAAGTTCCTGTGCGCCTGATCAGTTGAACAACGCAAACGATATACTGCCGGTACCATTGGCGTGAATCAACATCGCGTTAGCGAAAATCCGGCGTATTTTATTTCATGTACATTTTCTACTGATATTTATAAAAACAAAAGAGAAAGCGGCATGCTCGTTGCTTTCGTGACAAAACGTTATATGGCGAGATAGGTAAAAGTAGGACAGATGTTTCAACACCTAAAACGCTTCCTTGTTGAAGAATCTAAAAGTCGCACGTGCCCAAATTTCGTTTCTACAGGCCAACCATGTACCTACATTACGTCTTTGTTTTGAGTTGTGTAGCCAGTGACGTTGCCAGAAGCAAAGCTTTTGTAAAAGCAAAGCGAATTCATGAACGAATCAAAGTTTATGTGTTTAGCTAAAGAAAGACGAGCGACCTATCAATCATTCCAAGAACTCGCAGAAGATTCTAAAATCAAGGTATGAAAGTTAAATGAAAAAACTTCTTGATCAATTGAACAGAATAGTAAACAATCTACAATAGACATCGGCTCTGTAGTACAGAATGGAGAGAGCGTGAAAGTATATACCAAGTCTAATTCTCAATGAGCTGATTAACCTCATTGTTGCTAAAGGTTAGATTTCGGCTGTGCAACAGCTTCCGCTATTTTACACCAAGTGAAACAGTTGACACCAAAATCGAATACATTATTTCCATTCAGTGTTGGTGGACTTGGATTTAATTGTAGAGTACTGCCAATATCAAATAAAAATTATTTACATATCTTCTTTTGTTAGGCGCTTGGTGACGTGAAGAAAAGTTAATATTCAAGTATTTAGGCAATTTCAACTGTAAAGACATTTGAAAATTAGAACATATTTCAATCGTGACTGGACAAATTAGGTTTCACTTTTATTTTCCACATCAGTCCCATTGCTGAACGCCATGCAGGGTGTGGGAATATTGTTTTTGACGTACTTGATACGACTCGACAAGACAATCAAATGAAATATGAAAATGTTAAGGCGCTGCCCCAATATCACAGTCGAAGAACTAAAATCGCCCTCTCGCAGCATTCTGTGTTCAAACGACTTGACGTTAAAATTACTCACAGCATTCAGTGTTCGAACGAAAGGAATCGTGGTCGCGTTCATTGGAATAGTCGCTGCCGATTACAGTGAAAAAGGTTGTGAAGCGCTTGTAGAGAACCACCAAGGCAACAACAGCCTCAATGATGACAGCTGAAAATATAGAACGTTATTCAGTGGTATCATTGTAATCAATGACGCCCGAAACACCTCGAGGGCGACACTCAACAATTTCCAAACGTTTAAAAGTAGCTTTCAGCAATCATTAATACTTTATTACAGACGAAATGCCCAATAGCCAATCCCCCATTCAGAATCAACCGTTCTCCTACTGGCCATCACTGCAGTATAGCCCAGGAATTTCTAAACTTGGGGGTATGTAAGATTTATACGATGGGTGCGTAGCTATGACCTTCCTTTGGTCCCAGCTGCAGGACCACTTGTCAAAATTAGCGCTTTGAAGAAAATGATCTTCATAAAAAAAAGGTCTTCAAGTTGTATTGATGAGCAAATGTAGGAAAACCACTACTTTGAAAAAATTGATTTTCAAACGTATTAAGAGAAGACACAGGTTATTGTTGGCATTGTCATGTGGAGCTCGTCTCAGAAAGTTTAACTTCCTCCGGTATTGCCGACGCTGTGGCGAAGTCCGCTCCGTAATCGATAAATCTCAATTCAAACCTATGTTAAGTCATATTGAGGACTTTACAAGCGCTATTTAGAGCTACACTACTTGACGCTCAGCACCAAAGAGACAGTGTAGAAAAAAGCAACCAATTTTGTTGTCCGCTTAAATAAACCATTTTAAAGGATGCCCGCTTTCCTCATGAAACACACAGGTGACGGGTCGAGCAGTCTCCTCCTTGCTGTGACCCAGCCTGAATAAAGACCAACAGATAGAGCACGAACATTACAGGCAGAGCAAAACAGGAACTTGCTCATGCAAAGACTAAGCACTGTATGAACTGCTATAGTGTAAATGAAAGATGCAATAACTAGGAACAACGATAAAAAATTTACAGACTGCCTCAAACTGTTTAAAAACCTTTGGCTGGAACTAGAGTTCCAGTTGCTGGCTAAAATTAAAACTAGCGATGAAAATATAAACCAGTGTATTTTTATTATCCTGAGTACCAAAGTCGAAACGAAGGTTTAGATTTGCATTGCTAATTTAATCTTTTAACTTTGAAATGATTTAGTATTAACTGGGGTACTTACGTACGAATAACATTAGGAATGTTATAGTTATGCTCCATGGATCTTCTTGAAAAATCAGCCAAATACTGTGAACTATCAGTCCTACACTGAATAGCAGTGCAACACCATAGAATACATACATTACTTTCTTGTTCATCCGCACCAGACCTTCAGATGTTAACTGCAAAAAATATAGTTGAAAGAGAGCTAAATTTTTATCAATAACTTTAACTGCATTTAACCATCAAGCTAAAAACTGCATCGATTTTTTATCGCCAGGCCATTTTGAGTCACGACTGAGTAAATCATATTTTCTTTTTATGCTATATTTTTGTTTCTGAGCACCAAGGAAGAAATTTGTGGTTTTACATTGTGCAGCATTAGAAGAAAAAGTTATCAAACATGTTTTCAATGTTTTTAAACACCACTTCTTTAATTATGTGGGGTATAATTTTTCAGCCATTGTCGTCTGCCCGAACACGTCTTTGACTGTAAAAATGACGAGAAACACTCATTAATGGCAAAGTAGTACTGCTTGTAAGGTAAAGCGTTTTCAACCAATTAGCCTCAAAGTTGGCGACTTACCAATTCAAATCACAGGCACCAAAGCAACCTTTTTAAAAGACTTGATTGTTTTTGTCACCTAAGCATTTCACAACATGTCAAATTTTTGAAAGTTAAAAAACACGATTACTAAAGTAAACTCACCTTAAGCTAATACAAATAACCGCCTTGCTTGTCAAAACAGTTACGTCGATTTTCAGAAAAGCATTGCACGCCAGATAGTATTTTTATACTTCAAAAAGTTTAGCTATTATGACTTTTATTTTAGATTTTTGTCACTTGAATTTGCAACTAATGGGGTTGAAAGGAATACTAGTTTGGTTCAAATTCTCTTATTTTACTAGGATTGGTAATGACAGGGACTCTAACCTTTCCATGTTCCTTGACCTCATGCTCAATGACAGTGTCTGCGTGGCTGCTAAGTTTTTGTTGGTGAAGGCACTTCGCGACCATCTTCCTTGATTGCTTTGCTAGTGATAGAGTTGGACTGCACCACAAGGACCGGTGACTCTAAAGCAGCTCCGAATGCCAGTTCTTTACATTTCGGCGCGTCGATCCATCGATCCATCATTGATCACATTCGACAAACGGGGAAAAATCGATTTCGGCGCGTCGATTCCAAACCAAATTCACAAAACTTTTTGCGACACAAATACACCAAAAATAATTGCTTTCATGAAATTTATCGCCAGAACATCTTTCAGTGGCTCGTCAAGACTTTAGATTTGTAAAATATGGAGCATGACCAGAGATCTTGGAGTCTATGCTAAGCCTAAAAGGTTTTCCTGTCACCAGAGAAAAATATTGCTTACTGATTAATTAAATAACATCATACATCATTACTTCTGGAATTACCAACAATTATATATTTTGGTTTGTAAACAATTTCAAAGGTTATTACTAATGGCAATTACCACATGGAAGGGAATACCAAACTAACTTCATTTACTAATTCCCAATAAACAAGCAAGCACAGATATCATTTTATTTTTATCCCAAAGCGACGGAGTGATATGATTTAAGCTACATTCCTTGCCTTGGAGAAAAAATGTTGAAAAAGGGTCTGCTATTTATAAACTGGTGCTGCTATTAATAATCTGAAGCAAACTTCAATTACTGGACGTATCAATGGAAAACGAGTACGGGGTCGTCAAAGGTACATATATTTGGATCAATTAAAAACATACAAAGCTTATTACAGAAGAACTGCTGCATTTTGTCAAAGATAGAAGAAAATGGAAAAACATTTGCATTAATGCCGCCGAGGCCTGGATCAGGCCTGGCACGTAATGATGAAGATGATGATTAATAAACAGTAATAAAGTCGGCTGAGACATTTATTTGCCTTAAGAAAAATTAATTTCGCTAACGCATCCTCAGTTTTTGCAAAAAAATAATGAAAATAGCACAAAAAAACATTTAATATTTTCAATGAAACTAATGGTAAACCAGAGAAAAGGTTGTACCAACATAATAAAATCTTCAAAACTTAACAAGAAGCAAAAATACTTATCTGCACGGGGTCTACAATGATAATAAGCAGCTATCAAAACTACAGACCATAAAACTATCTCCGACTCCTTTCAAAATCCATTCAAACTAATATGATAGGTTAAGTTATATAGAAATAGATGTGAGATAAAAGAGACGTCTAATTACTAAATAAGCAAAGAGCAGTACATCATAATAATGAGTTAAGGGTCATAAGCTATAGGAGCCATGACGTAAGTGATAGATAACACACTGAGATGTGAGAGGAAATAAAACTAAAACAGTAGTTCAAAAACAATAAATAGTTACAAAATCACTTAATTGAGGGCAAGAGCATTATATTTATGTTGATAGTGGCATTTAATTTGTCTAGCCATATGTTTTCGTAAATAGATAAAAAATGTTTGGGCGGTTGATCTACAAACGTTACAAAAAACAATCGGCAATATCTGGTTTTGTATGTAATGTGAGGCTATGGAAGGTGTGTTAATGGTGTAATAATGCTGCTTTATCGTCAATATTGTCGTATTTAAATTGATTCCAAATAAATCCCTGGTGGCACCAGCGTTTTGAAAATTTGTTTATGGTTTGACCAATATATTGTTTGTGACATAAACGGCATGTAGCCACGTATATGCCGTAGTTTGTACAATCCAAGGTTTGCTTCAGTGCAAACATTTTACCATTGGCTACTGTGATGGTAGGCTACTGGTTTGATGTATCATAGCTTCATAATGGTTGAAATGGCCGCAAAGGGGCATTTCTTGCAAGGTTGAGATCTTTCTTGACCAGTATTTTCAGTGGTTGAATGAGCTTCCTTTTGAAGTTCCTGAATGTTCTTCACATGATTGATAATTCTAACAAATTCAGATTTTTTACTACTAGTTTTATTAAAGAAACAGCTACCAAAAGATTATTTTTAAATGGCAATTCTTACCACCCTCTATGCATTTTCAAATCTATTGTTTTCGGTGAATCTATTAGACTACGCAGATTAAACGAAACAAATGAGTTGTACCTTAAAGATTTAGAAAAGCTAAAAAGAAATGTAATAAACTCTTATTTCAATAAAAAAGTAGTGGAGAAAATCATTAATTTAGCAAAAACATGGACCGATCGTTTTGGACCAAAACCATTGAATGAAAACAAGACTACTGATCTTGGCTGATTTGGGCGTCCGCTTTTTTCAATTTACTCCATCTTACTGTCCAACCACTCCAACTTAAGAGAAAAGCCTAGTTCAAGCTACCGCCGTGTATAAGTGTCCATCTACCCTTGCCAGTATGCTCACCAATTATAAAAAGGAAGCTCATTCAACCACTGAAAATACTGGTCAAGAAAGATCTCAACCTTGCAAGAAATGCCCCCTTTGCGGCCATTTCAACCATTATGAAGCTATGATACATCAAACCAGTAGCCTACCATCACAGTAGCCAATGGTAAAATGTTTGCACTGAAGCAAACCTTGGATTGTACAAACTACTGCATATACGTGGCTACATGCCGTTTATGTCACAAACAATATATTGGTCAAACCATAAACAAATTTTCAAAACGCTGGTGCCACCAGGGATTTATTTGGAATCAATTTAAATACGACAATATTGACGATAAAGCAGCATTATTACACCATTAACACACCTTCCATAGCCCGGAATGGTACGTCTTGGCGCAGCCGTTTGGGCGCCAGCTGAAAGTTAGGCACAGCCTTTTTGGGCGCCATGCGATTTGGCGTTAGGGTTAGAGTAAGGGTTGGGATTGGGGTTAGGGATAGAAATTTATAAAACTTATAAAACATAAAAGAAAACTAGTTTTCTTTTTAGAGAAAGCTTTGCACCAAAACATACCATACTCTCCATAGCCTAACATTACATACAAAACCAGATATTGCAGATTGTTTTTTGTAACGCTTGTAGATCAACGGCCCAAACATTTTTTATCTATTTACGAAAACATATGGCTAGACAAATTAAATGCCACTATCAACATAAATATAATGCTCTTGCCCTCAATTAAGTGATTTTGTAACTATATATTGTTTTTGAACTACTGTTTTAGTTTTATTTCCTCTCACATCTCAGTGTGTTATCTATCACTTACGTCATGGCTCCTATAGCTTATGACCCTTAACTCATTATTATGATGTACTGCGCTTTGCTTATTTAGTAATTAGTAGGGCCCGCTAAAGTCAATAAAGTCAAAATTTTTTTAGGACCTTGTTACATGATCAAACGTGTACTAACGTTTGTTTCAGGTGTTCAGAAGTCTATTTTGCTAGATTTTATAAGTCAAAATAAAGTCAAAATTTTGCATAAAGTCAAAACTTGTCAAAATTGTCTTCATCAAAAATTTCCTTACAAAAGCTAACAAATTTATATTTTTTTCATTTTTTTTTGAATTTTTGAGCTGCTATTAAAATTTTATGCGCAGTTTTATTTGATTTTAAACTTCTCAAATAGTTGCAATGGTAAAAATACGTGCGGTAATTGAGAAGGAAATAGCACTTATTATGCATCAAATCGTCATTGTTGATGCATAAACACATAATTGTTAGACAATTAATCTATTACTATAAAACCTTTGCGCTCTTTACACCTGGTCTTTTTAAGTCGTAGCTTGCAAAGCAAAGAATGCCTAAACAAGCCAAATCTTCTACAGCGAAAGTTAGGCAAATTTGCCAGGAATATCCGGATGAGTTTTCGGCAACTCCTGCCCGCGACTTGCAATGCAACCTTTGCGACGTGTTAGTCAAATGCGACAAAAAGTTTTTTGTGGAAAGCCACCGAAAAAGTAAGCAACACCAAAGAAAATTGGAGACGAAGAGCAAATCCCAAAGTAAGCAAATTTTTTACAACTCGATCAAGTAAACTTCAAGGAACAGGTTGTCTCTTCATTCTTAGCTGTAGATATCCCACTTGATAAACTGAACCATCCTTCTTTAAAGTCTCTGTTTGCTACAATGGGAAAAGTATTGCTTTTGGAGACAGCAGCCCGGACATGTGTTGCTAAATTAGCATGCCAAAAAGAAGAACAAATTCAAGAATTACTTCGTGACAAAACAATTTTTTTAATTGTGGATGAAGCAGAGATTGCTAAACAAAAGTATATTAGTGTGCTTGTGGGCAGCTTAGATGCCCCAAATCAGACATTCCTCGTTGATTGCCATCCACTTGACAGCGGTAGCAATGTTAATAGCAGTATTATTCTGCACACTGTAGATGACATATTGTGACAACTTGAAGTAAAACGTGAGAATTTTTCATTGTTCTTGACTGATGCTGCTCGGTGCATGTCTTTGGTTGGAAAAACATTAAAGGAATTATACCCTTCTTTGATGCATGTCACCTGCGTTGCGCACTTACTACATAACTGCACTATGCGTGCTCACTTTAAAAATATTGATGAAGTAATAGCAACGATCAAGGCAGCAACAATCAAAAACAAAGGTCGCAAGAAAGATTTTCATGATGCTGGTCTGCCATCTTCTTCTGATCCTGTAATTACAAGATGGGCAACTTGGCTTAGAGCTGCCTTATATTACAGTGAGAACCTTCTAGCTGTTCGTACCATTGTCAACAATTGGACAAGTGCAGGCCTCTTTGTCAGCAGAGCAAAAGACGCTATCAATGTGGAAGATTTGGTGCCGGACTTGGTTAAAATAAATCAATACCGGACTCTAGCAGCCAACGTGGAGTTCTTAGAAGGAAGTGCCTGCACGATAGCCGAAGCATACGGACTGATGAAGAATATGCAATTCGATGATGATCCGTGCGCAATTGAAAATTACATTAAAAAAGGATTGTCCAACACTGATTTAGAAACAATAATAAACTGTACCAACTTGACAATTGACCCAACAAGCTACGCACTATTGCAAAAAGCCCAGCCAACCTCTGCTGCTGTTGAGAAATCGTTTTCTATGCTCAATAAATTACTGAGAAAAGACAGAAATTTTGATGTTAAGAACGTAAAAAAATATATGATGCTGTATTACAATAAAAAGTCTTGATAATTATACTGTGTGGCTTTCGTTAAAAACATCATAGACAGACTGTTAATGTACAGTACAGTTGCGTTAACAACGCATTTTTTGTATTACACACTAATTGATACCGGTACACACAATGGCTCGTTATCCTAGGTTTTGACGTCATGCGTCGCTTTGTTGCATTAGCTTCAAGACTGAGTGATTGAGAAAAGGTTTAAAGTAGGCTACCTTCTTCTTTAAAAACTTATGTAAATTGCGGATTATAAAACATTTTTAATTAAAATAGTGCAACAAGACATAAATAATAGGCGAAAGCGGTTAGGTCAAAATTTTGCTAAAATAAAGTCAAAAATGTATTTTTTTAGGTAAAAAAAAATAACCCTGGTAATTAGACGTCTCTTTTATCTCACATCTATTTCTATATAACTTAACCTATCATATTAGTTTGAATGGATTTTGAAAGGAGTCGGAGATAGTTTTATGGTCTGTAGTTTTGATAGCTGCTTATTATTATTGTAGACCCCGTGCAGATAAGTATTTTTGCTTTTTGTTAAGTTTTGAAGATCTTATTATCTTAGTACAACCTTTTCTCTGGTTTACCATTAGTTTCATTGAAAATATTAAATGTTTTTTTGTGCTATTTTCATTATTTTTTTGCAAAAACTGAGGATGCGTTAGCGAAATTAATTTTTCTTATGGCAAATAAATGTCTCAGCCGACTTTATTACTGTTTATTAATAGCAAACCCTTTTTCAAGATTTACTGATATGGAGTAAAGTCGCTTGGATAGACTATCCTGCTAGGGCTTGATTAGTGTTTTTCAATTTTAATTGTTATTATGCCTTGGGGAATAAATAATCTCCACACGTGGCGTTAATTAACGTGAAAGAGAGCTTCACCGTGATTAGTTGTACATCCTCTGGTCACGGAGAAAGTTTGCAGTAACACAGTGTAACAACTTGTATTCAGATCTGTTTCGGAGTTACCAGCACTGTCGGCGCAGTGCATTTCTATCGCGAGCCCTGCAGCCAAGCAGAGGAAATACCCGTAAAGTGTTTTTTTGAAAAACTACCAAAGGGTAGACCGGCATTGAACTCGCAGTCTTCGTGTCGATCGCGAGACAGCCGAGCGTTTTTGAGCAAGAAAAGGACAAAGATCTTTGTGGTTTGCTTAGCAGTACCCAATGCCTCTTTAAAGAAGAGCAAGAGTTAATTACAAGCGGTGTTGTTTACAAACAAAACCTATCACAGTTGTTCAAAATCAAAGAGATTTTTTGTTTTTAATCTAAATAGAACTACAGAATAAAGTCAAACAGCTGCGAGCATGCATCTTTTTATCCTCGCTTTTCTTCTTTTAAGAGTTCATTTATACCTCTCGATCTACAGCTTCACCTGTCAACTCGGTTGGTTTGACGAGAAGCTTTGATTAAAACGATCAGCATCTAAAAAGATTAAAAACTTACCAAGTACTCAATCAGCATGCACATGGAGAACGAGACGACTCCTGATAGCGCAGCTGTAAGTCTCCATAAAACAACCCAATGCAAGGCGTCATTGTGATCCCTGTATGGCTCAACCTGAAGAAGAAAATTAACATCAGCGGCCCGTTCCAACACTCTAAGTCAGTGGTTCTCAAACTGTGCGTCGCCACGCCCCGATGCGTTGTTTCAATTTTCCAAAGGCGTTGCGGAATATTTTGGTTTTGTGCCATTAAGTCTAGGTTGCGTCGAAAGAACTCTGATCGTAGATTCCTTTCTTACTTTCTTCTGACATTTTCACAATAGTGTTGTTAATACACTGTTGTAACGGTTGACTTGTTATTCAAGAATCAAATTGCAGAAGTTTAAGTTAATTGGCAAAAAATATATAAAGAATAAAGCATTCAGTTGTATGTTAAACGAAAACAGGAAAGATGAGTTACAAACTTAGAAGAGCGTAATTTTACGATTAAAGATGACAGACCAGTTCAAAATCTCGAAAGCATAGGGACAGTTATTCATGTAGATTATGGGTCACATTTATCTCGCAGTACGGCAAACTAAACTGTAGGATGCTGTCTGGTGCGTCGCAAAGTCTCGCAAGCTTTTTCAAATGCGTCGCATCGCAAAAAGTTTGAGAACCACTGCTCTAAGTGAAGATACAGTTGTAATAACGTAAACGCATTTAACTCATCGATCACATCATTAAGAACTGGGGGGACTGCAAAGTAACCTTATAAGCTTGAGTTAGCAGCCATCCCATACACGCGACAATCGCATTGGCCTTGCTACCCATTTATGAAAACTTGCAGAGTGGATAGGAAAGAAAATCTGAAAAATGATAAAGGACCTCTTTAAAGTTCAATCTGTTTCACAGCTCACCAAATTTTATTCTGTCGTCCAATTCGCTCACTGCGTAAAATCAGTATCCAAAATCTAAGCGTGTCATGCAGCGTAACCCCGCTGCAACGCTGAATGCCGCACTCGCACTCGCACTCGCACTCGCACTCTTGCAAAATTTCCGACGCGACTTGGCGCTCAGTTCATTGCGCCATCTTACAAAATAGAGCAATTTGTGTAGTTTTGAGCAAGCCAGCATTTAGAGTGAGAGGAGGAGGAAAAAGCTGATTGATTGCATTTCTACACTCGAGCCTTGCAAGCCACCAAAAACATCACAACTGCTCATGTTGGTAAAGCTGGTTGGTTTTCTGTGTGATTTCATTGGGACTTCTCGTGCTAGAATCCAGCTGTGCGAGTTATATAGTTTGACAAATGACAAAAAACACCATTCCGTTTCTCACTACAGTCGTAGTGAAGTCATGCGGTATCGTAACTGAAACAAAGTGTTTTTGACACCGCTTGCTACGCAGATAAAAATGATGCAAACTTATTCTATTCATCCATCTCAAAAGAAACCGAGAATTTGAGAAATTTCAAATAACCTTACGGTCTTCCGATCTGCAGACACCCTCACAAGCTGCAGTTTGAACCCGAAATGTGAGCTTGAAAGCAAACGCCGGTTCCACTCGCCAATGCCGCACTCAAGGTAAAGCTCTGAGTGCTTGAGTTGCAAATATGCGACTGCCAAGTGTGACGCTCTGTTCAACGCTGTAAGTTGCGAGCAGCGCAATGCACAGCAGGGAGTTGTAACACCAAGCAGACAGATACAACCAAGCTAAGCTCAAATTTGAATGAATGCTGCAGAAGAAAGTTCGCGAAGCATGCTTTGCAGAAAACAAGCAAAAAATCATTAGCGCAAAGACGATGATTACACGTTTCGATTACCGCAAACACGTTTAGCGGCAGGAAATCGTTTGCTTTAGCTCATTTTCTAAGCAAATGACATGTTGTTATCATAAATAGCCACACCACGACTATCAGGTGCAAAATTACACTTGGCGTCTACGTTTGAAGGTATGATCATTTTAGCCGAAAAACACGCTTAGAAAGTCGTTGCGAGAGGTCGAAGACCTTTTGGAGAATACGCTGGCAAATACTCCTCTTTTTTTTACTTGAATCAAGATTTTGGTGTGTTTGTTTATCACCTATTAAATTATTGGATATTCTCGATTGATGATCTACAGTCCACCCAAATTCATGACTTGCTGTTGCTTTTGATGCTCTAATGCATCAACTGTTATGAACATGGAACAGCATGTCAATCATACAAAACGCGAAATTCGCAACAAAATTAAACAATAAACAATTTGCTAAAGCCTATTCGTACTCGCGCGACATCACGAAATGAAGAATGACATCACATCCGCTACACGTCACTTTCAGGATGTATCACAAAAGCAATTTTTGTTATCCGAAGCTAGAAACAAAATTTTGATGTTAGGAAACTTGACTTGTTTTTTAGTGGCAACATTTAGCGGGTGATGTCATTTGCAGAGAGTAGCGAGGACATTAGCACAAGGAGTCGTGATACACTTCATTATCTTCTAGCTACATCCGTTATCTTAACTGGTCCGTAAAGCAATTCTAATTCCGCCATTGATGAGACGTTTCGTGACGTAAGAGGTTTCAGCGCCTAGGCAAAAACTTCAAGATAACAATTGAGTGTTTAATAACAAGAAATTCGACGTAAAGTCTTTAGCATTTGTTGTGTGTGTGTGATTATTTCATGTTGGAAAACACCGCTTTTGCGCCTTGCACGCATTGCCTTTTTTAAATCATGCAAACTTCGTAAGCTCACTTGCTTCTGGCGCAATGCAACAATTAAGTAACTGCAATCAAGATTCACGCTGTATATATTAAGCAGGTGTCTGGGCGTCATTCTACTACGTTCTTAAATTCTGATGTACCGTTGTGAGTTGAACTGAAACTTTGTGTGGAAAATGGTCATTATATATATATTTTAAAAATACAACAACATTTTTTATTTATGGCAAGCATTTAGATACCATGGCGACTGAATCTATTAGAATTCCAAGCTCATGGTTTGCAGTGTGATCAAAGGCTCGCAGACTTTTTGAGAAATTCTTATCATTAAAACCAGAACAGAGCTACGTCTAGATCAGGATTATTTTTTGACTTTGCAATTAAATATTTATTTCTTAAACAGGTTTTATTTTTTACTATTTAGTTATCTCCTTTATATTGTTGGGCCTGACAATCACATTTTACAGAACGTTTGTAAGGCAATCTGTTACACTTGACCTACGGTTTATCACTGTAAAGTCATCAGTATTTTGTTATGGAAGGTAAATAAGCATATTTAGGGATTGGCACTAGGCTTGCATTGCAGGCAAGGTAAAGGCATTGTGCAGGCAGAGTAGTTGGTACAGTGCACCCGTACTATGTTTGCTTAGTGCCACCATCTAACTGTGCTTACCTATCGTACTATAGTAAAATACTAATGACGATGGATGAGCTTTAGGTCAATAAATGTCAAATTTGACAGATTGAATCACAAACGAAAAATGCAATTGTCAGGTCTATCAATATAAAGGTGAGGACTAATGACTAAAAATAAAATCGTTTTAAGACGTAAACGGTTAATTGCAACATCAAAAAAATAAACCGGATGTCGTCATATTTCTTTAATTTCGCACAGATGACGAGGTCACTTCAGGCTGTGCTATGAAACCTTCTACGGCAATTTCCACTGCTCGGTTGTGGGCTTTTGACATAAATAAACTGTGGCCAGTGCCGCTGGGTTTGAAATCAAGCGGGTCTGAACAAATTGAACACAAAGAAGTTTTGATGCAACTGGGAAAAGCCTTTACCTTGGCCGGAGGATAAAAACATATTATTCAACAAATGAGATCTCTTCTTCTATTAATATGATTGACTCAACTTGTAACCTACATTCCTTAAAGTTTGAACATCATTGTGTTTATCCATTCTCTTCCTTCGGTTGGAGACACAGAATAAAACGGTTATTTTAGTTCTCACCGCTGTTATCAATCAAGATCATGCAGTGAAAGCGACAATCCATTTTTACCAGTCATGGCACTAAAAAAGCGGGGTAAGTTTGGTGGGTTTGGATACCAACACTGACCTTACAGAACAAGCAGCAGTATCTCTGACATTGGTTGAAATGAGTGAAACGACACATTCCAAAAATTATGTTTGATGTGCCAAGTTTCACAACAGCAAGACGCTAAAGATAAGTAGCTGCCGGAAGTTTGAGGGACACTTTTCTAAATTTGTTTTTGCCCTCCCCCCAAAATGTTTGATCGATAAACAAAAATTTTTGCTACAGATAAAATATCAGCAGTTGAGATATTGTATTGAAACAAGGTCTTTTATATTGCCTCCTTACAAGTTACTGTGACACCCCTCACCGAAGTTCTCGTTACAGCGTCAGGCAGCGCTGTATAGCAATTTTGATTTTGCGTAGTAAAAACTTTCCAAGTTTTATAAACAATTAACTCTGGAAGATCCCCCACTGATCTCGGGTTGCCTCGGAAACAAACGCCAGTTTAAATAGCAACTTTTGTGTCGTTTAAAGCGGTGTTAAAACAATGGTGGGAAAGTTGAAACAAATGCAGCAAAAATGAAGCTGCATTGAATTGACTGCAAGTCAATCAATTCGCATTAGGCTTGCATGTGAACTTGTGAAATAATTTTGGAAAGCGCTTAAAAGCTTGGTAAACTAGGTTGAGCACAAACCAGACTGATAATACAACCACTACCTGCGACAAGCTGCAATGCCATATTGGATGCAGTGTTATGCAAATGTATGGAAATGCAGTCGTTAGACATAGCTATTTGCCTACGACAATAGCAATTCTTTGTTACAAACCAAGTGATGCAAGCTAGTAGAACTCTATTTAACATAATAATCAACAAAAAACGCCAAAGATTTTCGTTCCTTCAAGGGAACTTCATCGGGGGCAATTACTCCACCCTTGATTGTCGTTTACGGATCAATAAATTATTTTCTAAATAACCTCCAAAATAACAACAACATACCGTTTGAAGGTATTGGTGAGCAAGCCCGCCTACAAGAGCCGCGACTCCAGACGCCGCCAAGAAAATGATGACGGCCACAGTCGATTTTGATAATCCACTTTTGGCTTGAGATACTCCTCGATTTTTCACGAATTGATACAGAAGCAAACCAATCAAGATAAAACACTCGACAACGTACACGTAATTAGTGGCGTAGGTACCAACGGAATCGTCCAGCCCACGGTGATACAGCAGCTTACGTTTAGGAAACATACTGCGTGTATAATGCAACACAAACCACGTAAACCTGCAAAAATATAAAGCTGTTTAAATACAAGCAGTGATGGAGTCAAGAATTACTTGAAAGGAGAAGGTAAAGGGGTCTGGGTGGTGGGGCCATACCGTTCAAAAGTGGAGTCCTTGCTTTCTCATGCAGCAAGTAACTTATCTTCATTTTGTTACAGCATAGTTCTACGTATTTTTTATTCCAAGAAAAAATCTGGTCAGTTAACAACTTTTGTTCAGATTTGCTTCGGAGTCGCCAATACTGCTGGCACAGAGCAATCGTATCACAAGCACAGCAACTAAATAGAAGAAATTCGAAGTAAAGTGCCTCTCCCAAAGGCATAAACACAGAAGCAACTACGCCGGCGGTGAATCGCAATCTCCGTCGCGATTTCAAGCTGAGTTTCGATGCCAACAACTCTGTCTGTGACCTAAATTTCTTCTCTTCTCCTCCTCTCTGACTCTCGCTCTGTCCTCGCCACTCTAGCCCCTCTTCCGTCTTTCTTTTTCCCTCAAATTCTCTGGTAGGTCTGATAGAAAGTGTGTTCTTTCTCCTTCTTTACTGTCAGACTACAACGGATCCCCGGACATTCATTTCTCCCAGGAACGACGCAACTGATGATGTGGCCGGGCGGGGACCGCTACTTCTACTCTCTGCAATCTCTTGTAGTCTCTCCCTCTAACTCTGCGTATCCACTCATCTCTTTTCTGTGACTGGAGACCTACCGTCTCATCAAAATTTCTTTGCACACAGATCCCTTCAGTTTCCACTGAAGAACTTGTGCTTCCTCGTCATGATCGCTGTGTCCTTTCTCGTCTTCGCTGCAACGGACACAATCTTCTGCTAAGCTCTCATCTTTCTAAAATTGGCAGAATCGAGAATCCTTCATGCGGCGCCTGCGATTATCATGCGGTCGTTTCGGCTCCCAGGACGCCTCTCATCTCATGCTGCTCTGTCCGGGATCTTTGCTCCGCTCGCTCTTTGGCGACTTTCTGTTTCTCTATGACCTCTCGTCCAGGCCCTGAGTAGTTTCCCGGCTTCTGAGGCTCCATGGTCTTCCGCCATGCCCCCTCCCTCGGAAGGGATGGAGTAGTAACAACAACAACATGCCTATAACCTCAAAATACACTTTCAGGACAAGGTATTTCTTAATTGACGCGAAATTTAAGCAATTCCAAAAAGTATCCATTGATGAACTTGGCCGTCTTACAGTGCCTTAATTTCAGATTTAAGTGGCCGTATATCTCAAACACAAAGCCAATTCGAAGATATTGCTTCGAAATAACTTTGTGTTGAAAAATTACCATATTCCCAGCTCGGCCAGCCTTGATTTCAGGTTTCGTCTAAAGGCACTGTTGGCCTTGTTTAGGCATTTTTCCCTTTAGATCCCCTTCTCAAAAGTATTGATTTTTAAATGGGTCTGATAACAGCAGTGCCTTCATTTAAAAAACAGCTAGCTGCGTAACATCGACATAACCAAAATAAAGGGGTACATGAAAAGTCACTCTTCTATGAAAACACTTTTAAGTCAGAAGCAAACCACTTAGTGAATTTGAAATACTCTTCCGAAAATTCGCTGGGTCCCCAAAGGCTTTCAATTACAACATTGCACCACCTGGAAAAATTTCTTGTACACCCCGATTGTAGAAATTGCAAGAAATGGTGTTGTTCTTTCCGAGTATAATAGTATAAAGAACTGGCAGTATAAAAGTGATCTTTTATTTACGTTTCGTTAGGAAGATTAATCCAAGTTTCATCAAAAATCAGTGCTCAGTATTGTATTTCAACCCTGAGCGCGTGCCGCAAAAATCAAGCAAATCAAGTTGGTTATTTCAACTGACTGATAAAAGAAGGCTCAAAAGGATCACTTAAATGTAATAATTTGCACTGCTTTTCTGATGAAGCTTGGATTCGCTGACGTGCAAAACGTTAATAGAATAGCATTTTTATGTGGCTAGCTCTACATACTATTATATACAGAAAGCACAGCAACAGCAGTGCTTTCACTAACTCGGACTTCTTACTTCCTACAATGTACACCTTGGACTTCAAACTTCAGTTTTCCATTGATAAAACCACGAAAAATTTAGTTGGCGCGGGTCACAGGCATGCTGCGCCTAGACTGTATTTGCTTTATAACACACACTCAATGCTCATGGTAAAGTACCAGTGGAGCGATTCCATTACAAAGGTTAAAAATTGACCAAACGGTAGATCACTTATCTTAAAACACCTCACCCTAAATCAGTGTTAAAAATATTCGCTCTTACTCTTTCCATAGAATTGCTGAAACCGGCTCTAGCTTTACTTCATGCAAGTGATTCTCAGCATCGAGTCTGAGGGTTCAGCAGAAGAAGTTAGATAAGCATGCAAGAAGCACTCCTGCTTTAATCTGTCGCTTAATAAAGCAAATTGTAGAGAGTCACTGTGTTATAACCCAATTGATTTCTAAAAGTAGGTACGTAGCATGTCAATTGTCAAGCAGCGGTTGATTTTTGGTAACAACTAATCATGCAAAACATAAGCAGATATTTGCTTGCATAAACATCCGTTAAGTTTGCATCATTTGCTGTTGCGGAAAGCGAGGGTACTGTGAGTGTTATCTCAGAAGTCTTTGAATCCACGAGTATTTATGCCGAAACTGAAAAAGTGCGTGGCCAAAAAAATTACTGTACATTTTTTCTCGATGTCGCTTTAAAAATTATATGATCATTCTCGGGTCACAAGAAATTCATGTTTAATTTGCCTTCCGAAGGTTACGCTAGAACTGCGTTGCGTCCTGGCCAGTTCGAAGTTACTAACACTGCTGTCACAGTGCATTTCCACCACAAATACTGCGACCGAACCCAGAAAGTCTCCACCTTTTCTAGACATACCCGAAATTTTGTTGTTAAATCCTTGATCTCCAAAAAATGGTCATCACTTCAGATTGAAATAAAATCAGGTTATTTTAACCCTTCGACATGGTGATCTCCAAAAAAGCTCGTCATCGTGAACTAATGCAGTTAGGTGGGCTCCTATGAAATCTTTGCCTCAGGTCAAAAAATTCCTTGATCCATTGACAACAATGTTGCGATTGTGAGGTTTAGACGATCAAACAGCGTCACCCAAAATAGAGCTCAACCTACTCCACCACATTGCTGACTAGTTCTTAAGAATTTAACTCTCCAAAATTGTAAACGATTTACTAGATGAAATCGGCATTGAATAAATGGCTTTTTCGGGCAAGTTCAGATCGTCAAATCTACTTTCAACCAACTTCTTGCAACTATTTGTGAAAAAGCAGGATCTTTTGTAGAAAGCCCCTGCCACTGATACAAAAATGTGAGATTTGAGAAAAACACCCCCGCCACGTTTTAAGTACTGCAGATTTTAGGGTTAGGGTTAGGACAAAATAATAGCTGACATCGCTGAATTCCATCAATAAATAAAAATTCTACTGGATAAGAGTGGTGGCGGGGGCTTTCTAAACAAGATCCAAAAAGTGTAAGCTCAGAAGATTGAAAGGCTACTGAAACATAGCGCCTGCATTTATCCAAAAATATTGTGAAACCGTTCAATGTGACTCCAAGCTTTGAGGTATAGCTCGCTAAAATGCAAAAGCTGTCACCGCTTGTAAGACTCGCTAGCATTCCCGACGCGACATGTAAAAAGTTAATCAATAAGCTTAAGCATGAACCAAAGGGCTTCAAAAACTAGATTATCACGCAAAAAAAGCAATATTCTACACATGCAAAGGCAAAAAACATATGCTAATGTAATCCTTTTTGAAAGATATGCCTTTTTCTCAAGTTGCTTTGAAACTTTCCATAACTGCCAGCTAACAAATAATAGACAGTTTTCTAACGTATAAAAATCGACTGAAATTTGAGCAACAAACGAGCTAAAACACAAAAAAATCCCGAAGACCCTTAAAAAACTAACGCATTTCAGAAAATGCTAACTGAAACTTTGTCTATTACTCTCAAAGCTTGCTGAAGAAAGCTGATTGACTTACATCAATCTGCAGTTACGCTTTTCACACATTTAGCGATGCCGCGTAATAGAACTGGAGCATCGATCAAAAAACTACCTATATATAGCACAGCTGACTAGGGTTATTTAAATAGTAGTAAAATTATTTTTTCGTACAACGGATATATCCGGTTAATTGGATTTTGAAAAAAGAAATAATAAGTTAAATAGGGACTCAAGACTGCTGAGTGCTGGCTCGCGACTTCAAACAATTTTGAACAAATTTTGTGATAAGATTTTTAACACGTTGCAATGTTTCCGGTAACGCATATCCTCTTGCTGAAAATGCTCATTTGTTTACTAGTAACAATGGTGTTGAAAGAAATTCTGTCAAGAAGCTCTGCAACCCTTCGTTGACCTGATTCTTTGACCGGAACCCACTGATTCTTTGACCGGGACCCAACGATTTTTTGACCGGGACTCACTGATTCTTTGACCGGGACAAAATAGTTGTCAGCCCTGCTTGGCCATATAGAACTGCTAACTGTCATTGCCCAAAAAGTAACTTGCTGTTTCGCCTTTTTTGCATCAACCAGAATTTTGTGCTTCAAATTTAAGTGATTTTTCATGGCTACTGTGGTTCTTTATTTGCAAGGTATATAATAGTTTCACAGGTTTTACACTTTGTCCCCTCGTCATTTTTTGAACTTTGGAAATAGCTCTTCACAGGGTTTTCATTTTTGAAACGTTTAAATTAAATTTTTCTTCAACAATCATAAATTTTAGAAAATTCAAAAGCAAATGCTCTATGCTTTTAAACTGAATGCTTCACAACGCCCAGATCGCCTTAGAAATTAGAATGTACAACATTGCCCAACACCCCTTCTACACAAGACGACTCTGTGATGTCACTTTATCGCAGACAGTGCAACGTATAGTGAAGCATGACAGTGAATGCCCATTGTCCATGTTAAAATCACTTGCTGATGCCTAGACCGCGAGGTAGAATCTTGACGGTGGGATTTGATCCGCTTTGTGATGCGATAGTACAAAGACGTTGATTTATTTTATCCGGTTTTCTGAATAAATTTTGTTCGGCTATCGGATAGCTGGAAATGCTTTGGTTAATCGGTAAATCGATATTCGGATAGTGCAAGCCAATTTTTAACCTCGCATTTCAATGTCCTAAAGTGTTTTGCATCACTGCAGCATGTGTAATAGCGTGATTGATTCTTGAAGTTCAGAGTCTTTTCCCAGAGTGAGCTTTCAACCAGTGCGCGGTTAGAAATCGACCTTTAACCTTTATTTTACGCAGGCGCAGTCCAGTTGATTCTTGCCAAATTTTTTAATTGCGGAAATCATATTGATCCATCCTCTCAAGGCTGTCCTCTACCAAACGAATTTAATCACAATTCCGTTTTCCACATTTTCCAACTATTTGTTGCGTTTTCGTATTTTGTTGCTGAACTTTATGGTATCAGGCATCGAAAGAGGGTGGGAAAAATTTAAATTCCTTTTCATAAGCGAATACAAATTTATATGATTTTTGGTTTGATAACTTGATTATCCCAAAAGAGCATCAATGAAGAAATAAATTTGTTGTAAAAAAGTTTCAAAAAATAATAATGTCTTGATTTCCTGGCTATAGGAGTTTCCGTAGAGAAAAATATTTTAAACTTTTCAATAATGGTAAAGATCATCAAATTTAATATTTTTTGACACTTACCTGGTTTGATTTGCTTTTGTTGTATTTATGTGTTTCCGAAAGGTCTTTAAGGGTTGCGACGTTTTGTTATCAGCATTACCTACGTTTTGTATTTTTATGAAATGCGAATAACGCCGTTGTTGTTTTTTGCAACCGAGGGTTTTCTGTATTTTTGTACTGTAAAAACGTGACCAGAACATGAGATGCCACTGTAATTTTACATTTTTTGAAGGGACACTTTATGTTTCAGACTTAAATTTTTTCCAAAACTGAGCGCAAAAGACAATCATAGTACGAAGAGTCACGACCCGATTGCATTCCCGTGATGTTATAAAGTAATCGAAAGCTTATTTGTATCATTACGTCAAACTATTCTCTCGCACTTAGAAGCATTGAACGCCTGTTTCGTCATATTGGAATAAACAAACATGCTTTTGATTACTTTCGAACATGGGCGTATGACCTCAAACCCAATTGGGGGGGCACCAAAGTTTGTCATTGCGATGACATCTCCGAAAAAAAAAAAAAGGTCACCGCCTGTTTCGCTGCACCTTTTCCATCACTTTTGGCCTAAATATGCCACCAAACGTGTGTCCCAACTGGTGTTGACCTTTTTTTTTTTTTTTTTTGGAGATGCTGTTGCGGTGACAAATTTTTCGGCCAAAATGTAAGGACACTTACTCAAATTGCCCGAAAAATTAAAAGTTGCCCAAAATTTTTACAACCAGGAGGGGCCAGTGCCCCCCCGGACCCCCCACTTCGTACGCCTATGCTTTCGAATATCGCATCTATGAAAACGAGTCGTTTGTTCAAAATTTTTTGCAAACAACGCTTTGAAACCGGCTCCGTTCGGTGTGCTGGCATGAGCTAGTTTCTCAGCTTTACACACCTTGGACGTATTGATTTGGTAGGTGTCTGCCACTATCCACTTGCTTTCGAAGCAGCCTTTTCACTGGAGCGCACAGCACTTTAAATTTTGGATGCCCTTCCTGACGAATACTAATGTTGTTTTAATGGAGAACTCAACACTGGGATGTTTGTTTCAAAATCCAAAACATTTTCCACAGCATCACTGCATCTGGCATAGTTTCCTCCAATCTGACTTGCGTTTTACTCCAATAGAGATTTCAAAACGAGCTTTTGTT
This sequence comes from Trididemnum clinides, assembly GCA_963675345.1. Lineage (NCBI taxonomy): Eukaryota > Metazoa > Chordata > Ascidiacea > Aplousobranchia > Didemnidae > Trididemnum > Trididemnum clinides. Next base: position 15,496,519 of record OY776294.1, read on the forward strand.
TGAGAGAAGCTGAAAACGAGCAACGGTGATGAGTTGAACTAAGGAAATGTTCGGAGCCAAATCTAAATGATTTTACCTTCTGCCGAGCTACAGTATTAAAGCACTGTACAGTAGATGAGCTTAAAATTTGGTTTAGATTTTAAATTTATTACCATTTGATATTCGTTCCAGCATTTTCCCTTAGTTTTTTATTGATTTTTGTTTTGTGTGTTATCACTAGAATTACCAAGGTGTCCTATAGGACACCGGGTCTTCATTTATTTGCAGTTCCCGCTTCGGATTAACAGCTTTTGTTCCGAAATTCCTTGACTTTTAACGAAAATTACTTTACTTGATGTTGCTAAGTTGCACGAATTCTCAGGATATTTGTTCAAGAGATTATTGCGTTTTTTCAATTTTTCACCCTAGAATTACCACGGTGTCTTATGGGACACCAGAAAGCATTATACACTTACGTATTGGCCTATTAGCCTTAATTTCGAGTTCGTTACCAGTAGCTGCCTGTTGTTGTTGTTGTTTATCCGACCCCTTCCAAGGGATGGAGGCATGGCGGATGACCATGGAGCCCCACAAGCCGGGTAACTCCTCAGGGTCTGGACCAGAGGTCGTACAGAGACAGAGAGTCGCCAAACAGTGAGCGGCGCAAACAGTCCGTAGTTGGACAGTGCAGAATGAGATAAGAGATGTCCTGGGACGAGTGTCCACAGGCGCTGCAGGAAGGATTCTCGATTCTGCCAATCCTAGAGAGATATGAACCTAACAGAAGGCTGTGTCCGTTGCAACGTAGACGAGAGAGAACACAGCGAGCATGATGAGGGAGAACAAGTTCCTCGGTGGAAATCGAGGGAACCTGTGTGTCAAAGAATTTCAATGAGACAGTACGCCTCCAGTCCGAGATAAGACGAGAGTGGATACAAGAGGTAAGAGGAAAAAACTACAAGGGATTGCAGAGGGCGCAAGTAGCGCACCCCGTCTGGCCAGCTCATCAGCCGCGTCGTTCCCCGGAGAAACGAATGTCCGGGGACCCATTGCAATCTGATAGAACAGAAGGAGAGAGAAGACAGTTCCTGCCAGATCTGCCACAGAGTTTGAGATATGAGGAAAGATGGAGGAGAGGACAGAACGAGAGTCAAATAGTAGGAGAAGAGAAATGGCAGACTTTATGGTGCTGCCGAGACCAGCAAAGAGCATGCAGAATGGCGCAGGCTTCAGCGGAAAAACTTGAGCATACTGGGCCTGCCGAAAAGGAAAGAGTGGCCTCAGTGCCACAGAAAGAGCAGTTGGCAAGAACGCCGTAGCCGCCTTTGCCAAAAGGAACAGAGCCGTCTGTCCAAAGCATCAGATCATGAGGGGGGAGAGAGTCAAGGTGAGTGAGAGCCGCACCTTGACGAGAAAGAGGGGGATCAGAGCGAGAGCATGGAGTGGGAAGGGTGGACTCCACCGAGAACGAAGGCAGATTTCAGGGAGGGTAAGCAAAAAGAGCCTCCCTAAAACAAGTGGAAGGAAGCATGAGGGGATGAGTGGACTCAAAAGTTCTCCAGAATGATCTGCAGAGTCTTGGCCTTACTCCAAGTCTGGCCAAACCTGAAATAGGAAAGGAGCTTGGGAGACGAAGAGCCCACTCATAAGAAAAAAGAATGAAGTGAGTCAGGGTGACTCGTAGAGGAGGTAAAAATGCCTCGGAGAGAAGCAAAGGGATAGGGGAGGACGAGAGGCAGCCGGTGATGGCGCGGCTGGCCTCTCGGTGGAGGCGTTCCAATTTGGTGAAATTGGTAGCGTTTAGGAAAGGAAACCATCCGGGTGAAGCGTAAGTGAGAAGGGAACGAAGAAAAGATTTATACAGAAGAGAGAGAGGTACTCCTTAGAGGGGCCCCATGAGGAAGCAGAGATACAGCGTAAGGCCTTGAGACGTAAAAAAATGTACCTGAACCAATCAACAGTCGCCTCAACGTGGTGGTGCGGTACCCGACCCCGTTTGGGTTGGGTCGAAATAGCTGTTGGCCTTCCCGAGGGTCCCAGTTACTCCGGGCACTCCCCTTCATAGCTGCCTGTCGCAGCAACTCATTATATGAGGTTATCTTGTTTTTTCCTCAGAGCAAATGTAGTTTCTTGAGTCAGTAACATTTGTAAAATTGCAACCGCAAGTCTGTTATGTCTACGTTTCAGGCACTTTAGCAGTTAAGCGTGGAGGCAGTGACGATGCAGTACAATCTTCGAAAACAAAAAGTGCACGAAATCGGCTTTCTGCGATACAAATTGAATGCGAATGTGTTCTTTGGAAACTGCTTTCATGTAGAATGCATAATAACGGTTAAACCACCAGCAAATACACAGAAAAAATGCCGCATTATTGATGGTGTCCTATAGGACACCATGGTAATTCTAGGTATAAAAAAATCCTGGTAATTCTAGTGTTATACTGTAAATGTTATGTTTTATTATCCTTCTTATGTTTCTATTAGTATCAAATGCAGCGAAACACTCTGGAATAGAATATAAGTTTTAATCCTAATAATTATCTACAGAAGTTTAGCCGCATTTTTATGCGGAAATCTTGATCATCATCTCGCGATGATCTCCACAGTGAGCTAAACCGCTAAAGAATGGATCAAAGACAAAAAAATTGAAAAAAACGGCCCTTAATGGGCATATGACGTAGCGGTTTTTGAAAGTTTGGTTTTGGTAACCTGTCTTATACAGTATATATGGTTACCATCGGCCTAGCAGAAAACATGAGAACGCAGTTGAAAAAGGAAGTTTTTCTGTGGTTGTTACACCCAATTCAGGATTAAGACCGTTGTTTTGGAATCACTTTTCTCCTTTGGCAAAATAACACTTTGCCAGGATTCTGACCTTTTAATTATTTTTTTTGAGGTCTACATATCAATTGCTGCTTTTTACAAACAAAATAAGCACGCGCCTTAAAAATAAGCAGGTTGTTTTAGCAACAAGCGCATTTTTATTTTGTAAAATAAAATCCTAGAAAATAAGCACAAATCTTTGACAGAAGCACAAAATGGTAATCCTGCTTATATGGATTGGTAACATTTTTCATTATATGGATTGGTAACATTTTTCAAATGTTTTGGCCATGTTGCAAGAGCGTATTGAAAGCTAAAGCTGGCTTTCTGAAACAGTGGCGATAGGTTGTGAAGATACTCCAAAGCAGTGTTTATCAGGTAACGGGACAATAAAAGGGTTTTGACATTAAAGGAAGTATACCAACTACTTCGGTATCAAGAGACTGTTGCGAAAATTAAAGCAACCGTTTCGGCCTCATGAAACACCTTGAAAAACGTCGGATAGATGTACGTATTTTGCAAACCTTATCCTTCAACTTTGATAACTCGTTTTTTTCCAGTGTAATAAGTTATATTCCTTCCAGCTATATGGCAGCTTATCTGTGACCTAATTTGCTGCACACGTGCAGATGCGCGTGTGAAAAAATTCGCCTTTGAAACAGGTCATCAGATGTTTCAAAGTGAAATTTTAGAAATGACCTGCTTCGGTGACGGGAGGTAACAGTCTCTTCAATCTGCGCAAAACAGGTGTAGCTTTGAAAATAAAATCGCTCTTTCTTGTTTTCTCGTTGAGGGCTGGACAAACTCAGTGTTTCCAAGAGGAATTTTATCAAGTGATACGTTTTTATTTTATGTGTCTTTGCAAATTGTTGATGATAATTTTAATAGTGCGTTTGCTCTTTCTTTAAGTGAGTTGTTTACGAAACGAATTATTCAATTCGTTAAAAGATTAAAATATACATGAAAAATGAACGATTTAAAGTTGCTGATACACAGGATGAAAAAGGGAAGGTTTTCACTTTTTTAATTGTGGCAAAATTCTGGCTTAATTATAATATAGAATAAACTTTGTGGGGAGTTGGATATTAGGGTCCTTACCAAGCCTATGTGATAACTGTGAGAGGGCTGTACAAAATTCAGTCTAATACTGAGATTTGAAATACGCTACAGGGATATTTCTTTTTCTGCTCCCCTTGATCACCATCTTCGTGGGTGTGCTCGCATATTTCAAACTAGATTTGTTTCTGTTTTTGAGTAACTTTGCCATTTGCTAGAGTCTGTCACATTGCAGCTTAGGTCTGCTCTTTTTTTGATAGCTGTAACGACGCTAAAACTGTTTGCAATATCAATTAGGTAAACAATCATGTAACCACATTTACAAAAAACATAGATGCTTAAGGGCCAGTAAGATTTTAAGAAATTTGCATTCAAAAGTTGAGATTGTTGCCACAGAAATGCAAACGAGTCATTTATCGTCATCTTCTGATGATAGGAAAACCTTCATTCTGTGGTTGTAGATCTACATTGAACAACTTGTTTACACACCAGCTACGAAATTTCCAATAGCTATCTGCAGGCATCTCTGCCTCAAATAGAAAGCATGAAGCATTTTTATAAAAGATGCTATATCGCTTGAACTGTCAAGTTACACAAAAAATAACAAATCAATACAAAATATCAAAGCAAACAATGTTTAAAACAAGAATATATTTTTGATTTGAACTGAATAGTAAGTCTATAGGCTTATAATTTAATTTGAAATATGCAATACCAAGGTCAACGTCAAAAATGTTATAACTGATACAGCTTATCAATGAATAGGCAGAACAAAAAATTACACCGTATCCACGCACCCAACTAAGATTTTCGTAAGACGAAAAGGGGAAAAGTGGAGTTTGATCAAAACCATAATGGTCTTTTTTGTGCAAATACGTACGGAGTTTCCGAGAATGTCAGCCTTTTTGAGATGAAGGGACGTGGATAGGGGGAGGAAGCAAAGCCTCTAAGCAGTGGTTTACCAAGAAAAAGGGCAAAAGAGTCAGTTTATTATTTGAATTTTGGTTGAAAGATGATTACTTTTTTTATAGATCAACTTGTGAGGTTTCTTCTTTTTTTTGAGTTGCGTCAAAGTTCGAAAAAGGGAACATGGCGCAACGACCTTACCCCTACACGCTCTATTATCTCCTAGCCTCCGTGGTTGCGCAATTGAGTGACACTGCGAAGAGATTTTGCGCTTCAAGAGTCGCCAGGCACACATGAACGCCGCGGTGATGCAAGACATGGTTGGAATTTGAAGTGTGAGGTTGGAATCAAACGAAAGTTCAACTTCGTCAGGCACCGTTCAAGTTGACCCTCGGAGCGCTCAAGTCGCAAACTTTCGAACGAGTCCATTGCTCTTTCGCAACCAACATCGCTGACTGAAATATTCGCTGCTTTGCTTCTTTTCTTTCATGCGAAATAGATTTCGTCAATTGTTTGTACTTCTCTCCGTGAGCTCAAGCTGTTCTTGTCCTGTAGAATATCCTACACAAAGATTCCGATTAATAACGCCGAAAGTATTTCCGAACCAATTCGAAAATAAATGTCATTGAAATGATTTCTTTTCACATGATGATAAATGACTTACTATTGAGGTACCACCCAATATAAAGGACGTTTATCTTACAAATGAGACGCAGACCGGAGCTTTTTGTTGTGTTTTCATGTGACACAAGTTAACTGTGTCACAAAATGAGGAATTGGACCATAAGTACTTCGTGAATCAGATTGAGTTTGTACTTGGCATGACAGTAAATATTTTGCGCGGTTGTAACAATTTTAAGTGGATTTATCGCAAATATTGTGGTAAATATATTGCTACCGTTACAATCTATCAGGTGTACTTGTATGTTTACAGCGACTCAGAGCACAGATCATAGTCGACCAAGACAAAGATCTTCTAATTATTAGAAAAATCTAATATTGGACGCTGTATTTATTATTGTATATTAGAATCTAATATACAACAAGCAAAAACAGAGATGAAACACGTGTTCTACCAAGGATGTCTAGAATTATTCTACCCAATCATTTTTCGAATATTAGATAATATTGAGTTTACTAAATGCTCTGCCCCCCCCTCCCTCCAAAAAATTAGCTTCTAAATACGCCAGCGAGCATATTTTCTGCTTGTTTTGGTATTATCTAACAAAGCTATATATAGGTATTGGCTAAACTGAAATTTTAATACAAGCCTGGATAATTTTATTAGCAAATTGAAACAGCGAACTCCGAACTTTGACGGCTGCATGCATTGGCGTCTTTTTTCTTAGGAATCTAGAAAAGATTAAAAGCAGACTAGAAGTGATGGAGACTCTGGAATCTCATTTTACCTGATAAATAATTAGACGTTGTATTTCTTGAAGTGTGTACGGTCAGCTTTCGTCTTTCGACCCACGTTCCAAACTTTGTAGAAGCAAAAATCTTTTTCCATATAAAGTCAGGAAGATCGGAGTAGAGAAGAGGATTGAACGCACTGTTTATAGGCAAAAGAATAATGGCAGATACGGCGTAGGTCTGCAGGGGTAAATGATAATCTAAAGAAATAATATTAAAAGTTCAAGTTGATGGTTTTGACTGTGCTTGATTTGCTGTTACTATGTCTACCTCTTGTCTTCCTTGGGATGGAGTCGCAGCGTAAAGTTATACCTTAAGAGAGCTAGCCGCCAAAAAATTTAGTTCCACAAAAGAGGTAGTGCTACAAAATAGCAAGCCATACCCTAACCCTAACTTCGTGGCCTCAACTCATTTGAAACTAGCTCTTTTGTGGCCTCGCTGATATGTGAGTAGTTCTTATGTGAGGACACGGCGGTATGAAACAGTTGTCCAGCTTCACACCGCAAACTTCATCGCGATTAGGCAATCAAAAGAGCAATTAATTTTGAACCGGTCATGACAAGCTACAATGTGCAGACTAGTAGCTCCGCCAAAAAAACAAAACTGCCACTGGTGGGTGAACGAAAGTCACCTCTTACTACATGCTGAGTGAGCATAGACTTAAAATACAGGATGACAGAGAACAGACAAAATTTCTACATAATCGGAGCAGATAAAAAGCTCTACGTTGTGCAATTCTACATTGATAACTCCCAAGTCATAAAGTTAAAACTCTTACCTGCCGCACTCATAAATGCCATAATACAAATAGGAATCCAACAGCAAAAATTTGAGAAAATTATCCGCGTTACTTTACGTTGTAGTCTAGCGTTATTACAATCAGCATCATGCCTACCAGAGTTTTTGCTTTGATTTGATGAAATTCTGCAAGAAGAAATATTCAATACTGTGATATATCCAAACAATTACACATTTTGTCCTGCCGTCCCCGGAAAATCTTCACAGTCACACATGGAAAAAGTTGTGTTCAGACTTGCTTCGGAGTTACTAATATGTCTGCCTCAGTGCGTTTCTGTCACAAGCACTGTAACCAAGCAGAGAAAATTAAAATAGCAATCTGTGGTTACAAGGACCAACATCTTAAAAATACTAACATAAACTACGTATGAACCTTCCTTCCGGCACTTCACCAGGCCACAATAGTAATGCTGTTCACTCAGTATGTTGTAAGAGCCGACTCGACTACCTACCAATGGCAGTTCGCCTTGATAGTGGTGAAGGTGCCGGCTCGCAATTTGTATGCATGGCTGATTCGAAAAAGACTTGTCGCTTTCTCTTAGCTTAATCTTTAGCCTCGCAATGAAGAGAATCCACTTTACACCGGTCAACAACAATAAATCTTTCAATGTTCACAAAATATTCTTACTTGTAAATAGCTATATATGCAATTAGCATATACAGAAATGAGACAAAATTAAGAACGATTACGAAAAGGGAAAAACCCCAGGAGCGATCTCGATGAATATCGGGAAAGATTTTAGGAAGGCAAACACCATGAGCGGAGTAGTAACCAAAGTACAGTGTAGGCCGATACTCCTCATTTAATATCGTTACAGTGTCAATCATGCTTCTCCAAGACAAAGTTCTAAAAATGAATCGTTCAGTTGTTTGCTTGCGTGTTATTAGGTTCGGACAAAGAATGAGAGTGATCGTGAAAAGGAAGGAGCTGAACCAACAGCGAAGATAAGTTTCATCTATTCTCTTAATATGGAAACTTTTTAGACCAAGCCAGGCAATGTAGTGAATCTGGATTTACAATTGCATGGATATTTTTTCTTTATAGCTTCCCTGGTTATGCTTCTACATGGCACACGGCTTAGTTCTTTAACAGACCTCTTTCCTGGTAGTGTTAATAGATTTTTATGGCAACGAGAAGAATCAAAATTCTTGCCATCAACTCTACTCAATCATAGCAAAGGTTAAAGTCTTTGATCAAGAATTCAAAGATTCAGGTCTATAAAGTAACCCAAAATGGCCGTAACACTTACACTACGATTCTCAGACACAATCCATAGCTCTACTATAAACTTTACTCACAATACAACGTATAAACAACAATCTTCACATTATTTTAATTTTTCTTTCCTCTTGAAGGCACATTAGCTTTTGACCTAATTTGCAGTGGATGTACAAAAGAATGGCTAATTAGGAAATTAAACCTCCACCAGAAAAAATTGATGTTTATTCGAAACTTGAGCAAATTTAAGGAGTTTGTACAAACTAAACCGAAAATCGCTAAAGTGAAAGACCTGGCATTTTTAACACTCGTCATGGCGGAAGATCGTTTGTGATGCAATCTCTACACCAGTGACCCGGAAAGAGCTATAACTCAAGTAGAAAGATTTCTTTGGAGTTTTTCTACTGGTTGAACTCCATTGAATTTGATACTTAGTTGGGCCATAGTTAATTTGGGGTAGCCGATGCTGTTCCAAGCTCTCTTGCTGCAGCTGGCTAGTTCGAAGCAGTGAGAACAAAACTGTCAGCTGTAGGCTACCAGAAGTTTGCCACCTCTGCGACAAGCATTACAGTACTAACCGCGTAGCTCACATTATTTGTCAGAAGTTTGCCATATCCGCAGCAATTTCATAACTACTGCAGCCACGTTGTAGTTGCTGTACAAATAAATTCCTTCCTACCTGTCTTGAGGTAACTTTTCAATCGAATGATTTGATCCATCATTCAGCGACCAGATGTATGTTGCTACCTGAGTCAAATCATTTCTGTCTGCCAGTCTCAAAAACGGATTACGCTTGTACCTTTAAATTGCAATTGCGATAAAAAATTTTTTACGCCAAGATAGCGCTATTCAACTAAATCCAAATTTTGAGAAACAAGTGCATATCCTTTAATCGCTGTACAGACATTTCATCACCAAACAATTATTCACCCGACTACTTATCACGGACACTAAATCACCAGACGTTTAATCACTTAAAAATTTAATCACACGGACTGTTGATTCCGGTCATTAGTGCATTAATATTGGATCCTAATTCCGTTATCCTACTTCCATCATGAAAGCACATTGTTTTCTTTGTTCGGCTTAGCAGTAATTGCTCTGACTGGTAATACATATTCATTAACCTAATAATGTTTAGGAGTAGTGATAACGTCTTTATCTCTTTCGTGTGCACTCGCGTATCTTAGAGTAGCCTATTGTAGCGTATGCCTATACTATCGTATTAGTAGCTTGTAATTCAATATATATTCTGATAACTTACGTGATGCTTTGAATTGGGTCAAAATATATATCAGCTACTACTCCCTAGTAACCGATGAAGACACCTGCGTACTATTTAAGTAGAATCAGTTTTTAACACAAACATTTAATCACGCGAAAAAGAAAAAAAGTCATAATGGCATTATTTATTTATGTGATAGGGTTAGGGTTAAGCCCATGTTAGGGCCTTACATGTCCACGTGATGATCTGTGTGACGATAAAATGTCTCTAAGTGATGAAATATCGTAGTGTTAGTAGGTTTACGTGATCAAATGTCTAGTCGTTTAATGTCCGTGATTCACAGTCGCATGATGAAATGTCGCGTGATAAAGTGTGGGTAAACCCCTTTAATCTATACTAAAAAGCAAAGATTTTTTTGTTTTTGTTAACATACCCTAAACTTCTGGGAGGACAAACATCAAACTGGGTACAATTGATCACTACACCGGTGTTATTCTCGTGACGGGTAGACGACGTCATGATGACGTCGGATCTATACTAAAAAGCAAATTTTTGCTTTGTACGCACGTACGTACGCTTTAACTCCTCCAAAATTACGCGGCGCAAAAATATGAAACTTGGTATCATTGATCAGCACTCCTAAGTGAGTGTCGTAAAGAGGTTGATGGCGTCACAATTCAAGATAATTTTTGCAAAAATTGAAGTTTTTGTCGAAGGAAAACTATTTTGAGCTTAAATAATGGCAACTTGCCAACCTCAAATCAATTTCACTTTTGCACAATCTATGATGACATCATAATTGCCAATTAATTGCAAGCAAGGCATCAAGCGATTTTGAGTTTGATTGCCTTTTTAACTCAACTGTTCCGAAAATACTGAACATAAAAACTCCAAACTTGGCATTATTCATTACCACACCAAGGTGAGGATCATTAGGAGATTGGTCATGTCACGGTGACGCCACAATTGAAAATACATTTATTTCAAAATCTATTTTTTGATAAAAAAAAAGCAATCTTTTGCTTAAATATAAGCCAGCACCCAACTTGCCAACTTCAGAAAATGTCATGTTTTTAGGAACTAAGATCACGTCATAAACAAACATTGATTTTAAAGTGTGTTTTCTTTATTTTTTCAAACAATACTAGTGGCAGAAACGCAATTGAAATAATTTTCATTAGATTTTTACTTGATGCTTCTGCTAAAAGTAATTCTATAACATCTTATGCTGTATCAAGGCGCAACGAGCGATTACCATTGATTTAAGTCTTTTTTATCACAATGCTTATCTCTATATAGTGAAAACAGCAGTAGGCAGCAAAATCATTTACTGTCATTTGATAGAAAATATAAGACAGCAACGCCCATTACTGATATTTGTAGATAATAGGCTCTTGGTACCGGTGCATCAAACAAATTGTCATTTGAAAGTAGGAGGATCAGGATTAGGGGAAAGTTTATACTAGAAGAGCCAAAACGGTCAATTTGACCGTTTTGAACTATCAAAGTATAATATTTTCAATTATACATATAGAGTCGTCTTAAAAATCCTTGACTTTTCCTCAATATTGTTTCTGCATAATCCATGGAAACTACAAGTCAAAATCCCCAGTCACTTTAATCTCCTGGGACTGGATTACCTAGAACAGTCAAAAGCGGTCAATTTGACCCCCATAGAAAAACAGAAAAAATAGACAATAGAAAAGCATTATAAAAGATCTTTTTGTGACTGTATAGAATTCTGAATATGCACAAAAAAGACAAAAGGATATCTATAACGCTTGTAGATTGGTCTTGTACTGCGTCCAGCTGTGAAATGCAACTTTCTTTGAGAACACTACAAGGTTAATTTTGATTGGAAAGTAAGCTGCGAAAATCAGCTCATTGTCCGCGGGAAAAAACTGAGACAAACAAGTGGAAGTTTAGCCTACCAATGCACATAAGTTATTTTATGTTTGCTTTTGTAGTAACTGTAGCTGATAACAGTTTCAAAAATAATGTCTGGTCAGCGGCCAAAAAGGTTTAGAAGAGCGTAAGTGCTAGCTACGCTAAATTTTCTCGATGAAGAAGATTCAGGAGAACGTGAAGTCGAAGACCAAGAGAATGCTTCTGACTGAGAGTTATCTGTTTCGGAAGAAGAGCTGAGCAGTGACGAGATAGAAAATGCTCCAGATCTTTTTGCTACAAGTAATGCTATCACTCTTCCTGTAACGTCTAACAGCGATCAGTCTCCGGTTAGTTCGAATCCAAGCATAGCTGAAGGAACAGAGTGGAAGAGACAACAAACGACAGAACTAAATTGGTGTTCATAAGTTTCAGTCAGAAGAAAAAGAGAGACGCGCTACACACAATGTACTCACAGAACAATCGAGTCCATCCAAGCGGAGTCGACAAATGTCAGATTCACCTTCGAGTGCCTTTCAATTACTGCTGGGTAGCTGCACAATTTCTTTTGTACAAAATTGTACAAATTCGAAAGCTCGAAAAATACTCCGTAATGAAGTCTGAAGCGTGTCGCATTTTCAGCTTCTGGCTTTTACAGCATTGCTTTATGTGCGGGGAGCATACATAGGAAAGAATATTCCATTACACAGTTTTTTGAATAAGCAGTAGGGGGTGTCGTTTTTTCCAGGCATTATGGCTAGAAATCGCTTTCGAGAGATTCTACAATTTTTGCGCTTTGATATCTGCAACACCAGGTCAGTTCGTTTGCAAACTGAAAAGTTTACCTTAGTTTCAGATGTGAGGAATAGGTTTGTGGTCAACTTTACATCTTGCTACAAACCTGGAGCAAATATCACAGTAGATGAATAACTCTTTCCAACAAAAGCTCGTTTCAGGTTTACGCAGTATATGCCCAAAAGCCGGATAAATTTGGTAACAAATTCCGGTTGGTTGTAGACGTTGAAACAAAACATATTTTAAATGCCATCCCTTACTTGGGTAAAGATGAAGCACGTGCGCCTTCATATAGGCTTTCCCGTTGTCATAAATCTTACAAAACCTTACCTAGGAAAGGGAAAAACTATTACAACCGACAACTTCTTTACCTCCTACTGCTTGGCCAAGCAATTGCAGCAGAAGAAGACGAGTATTTTGGGAATGGTCAACAAAGTCACAAGAGAGCTCCCTCAATCAGCAAAAGCAACACCTTATTCAAGTGTGCTCATAAAAGCAGATGGCGTAATCACGCTGAGTATCTACCAATGCAAGCCAAAAAGTATGTGTGCTCTTAGTTCTCTCTGTATGCCTGTTGATGCCAATTTGTCAGAAAAACGAAAGTCACAGACGGTTGAGTTTTACAATAAAACTAAATGTGAAGTAAATGTAGCAGATCAAATGGCTTGACAATATTCAGTAAAAGCGGGTACACGCCGGTGGCCAGTTGCTGTTTATTTTTATAATATCTAGGATTTGACTTGTATCAAGGCGTTTGTTTTATACAACAAGAGAATGGAGACTATATCAAGGCGAGATTTTCTTTTCAAACTGGCGACTGAACTCAGAGAAGATTATGCAGCAGAAAGAAGAGCCAGAAGAAGTGCATATGAACAAGAATCAAGCAGAACCGGCAAGAAATCTCTGAAGCAGAAACAGTGTCAAGTCGCTGCGAACTGTAAACAAAACAAAACTAAGAAATGCTATCATAGATGCGACAACACGATGGGTGGCAAGTGCACGGCCAACGATTTGGTCGAATGTGGCACATGTGTTATGGATAAATGTGTAAAAGAAAAAATTTGCCAATGCAAAGTGGCAAATTGAGTGAAAGTTTTCAACTAGAAGTGATTAAAATAAATTTTCTTAGGGAATAGTTATTACTAAGGAAGTGTCACACGTAAATTTGATTAAACAAATCACGCAGTTTGACATCATTTGTTAAAAATTAAACCCCAGAAGACGTACGGTCAAAATGATTCTGTTGGCTGTTTGCGACCACCAAAACCTCAACAGTTCTAGTGTCAAAAGTAATAAAATGCCAAGGTGAGAATGGATCGAAATAAAATAATAATAGCATCAATTTGTAAAACAAGATTTGAAAGAAACGTTTTCAATTAAAAATAGCTTAATACATGTAGGCGCTCAATGAAATAGGGGGTGTGACTTTGGGGAAAAGCATAGTCCTTTTTCTCGCTATGGAAAAAAATAAAGCAAACAGTGCAGTCAAAGAAATTCATATCAAAAATATAAACATGAAAGGAGGCGCATCAGATCGCAAAACCCCTATCTTTAAATCTCGTTTCTTTAATTGTCAAAAAGACCGCAACTCGGACTCTCCATTATTTTGACTGTTTTTCACCCTTACTGTTCTTTTCCAAAGCATAAAATGATAGTGTGTGACATCATTCTTTTTTGTGAGCATTACTACCGTATTCTTGATTAATAGACTAAAGTGATTACCAACACGTGTACAAGAGCTTTGGGCTATATTTACTAAAGCGTTTCGTCGGTGCTCTCACAAATGTTTGCACGGTGAAGCCGGCGCAGTTGCCTTAATTGATGCGTTTTAACTCCGCATAGGTTATGACATGGCCCGTCGGGGTAAAATCTCACCATACTTAGGAAAAATAGAATAGCTTCATAGAGCTACCGGGATCAAACCTAAAAATTTGGGGAAAAGCAAGAACTCTTTTAACTTAATTGGGCACGCCTAAGCAGCGAAAAAGAAAACACACCATAATGAATAGCCAGCAAAGACTCGAGAAAATTTAAGGAAAAATAAAAAAAACTACGTTCCTATGGGAAATCGCACCACGAAGACATTTTAGACTTTTGGTTCGCCAAGTAGCGAACATCGGATGTGCAGAAAAAATATCAAATTTTTGTTACTGTTCACGCAACTGCCCGATGGGTAAAGGCGGCGCAGTCGGCTGAACCGATACCTTTAATTCCGAAGTTACCAATGGAGCCCTGCGGGCGACGCCGGCAGAGCCGGCTGTAGTACTGAATATTCGTGATCTTTTTGTCCGCCGGGCATACTGAAATTTATCTAGGTTAGCCTAGGTTTGCAGTTGTTCCGGTAGAGGAAAAACAGTTATAGGTAAATTTATATACATATGTATTTTTGACGTTTTGCTTGGGCAGTACGCAGAGCATTTTTACAAATGAGTAGACTTATGCAAAAGTGAACAATCACTAACTCAGCAGTCAGGATAACAGCAGCACATCTTGTCAGTTAACTACCAGTACCGTATCGAAACTAAAGTGAAGGGTTAACCCTTTATTACTTGAATTATTTGTGTTGTTTGAAGAGGAAAAATTTTGAATGCCACTTCTCATTAGACAATTAGACGATTGATCACATATGCATTGTGCTATGACTCAACAATCGTGCGTGATTGTTTGCCGACAAATTTAAATGTGTCACTTTAGTTTTCGTACAGTACTGGTGGTTTGATTGTCGAGTTGTGCTGTTATTGCTCTAACTGATGAGAGAGTGATTATTCACTTCTCCATAATCTTTTCAGAAGATGTTCGGCGTAACCAACCGAGTGAAACATTTAAAATACAGACTTACGTATATCCGTAGATACGAACAAAAGATTTTGCAAATTCGAATTCGTATTTAGTGCAACATATGACTTTTGGCTACGACCCAAAGTTTAGAATATTTATTTAGAATAAGAAAGCAACTTCAATGTTTTACGTATGTGATTTAGGAATGCTTGGTAGGCATTTGTATTGTACTGTACACCAAATAACAGTACTGTACTGTGTTGTATAGAGGATATACTAACTCACTAACAAATTCAAGATGCGAACGACCGTGCGGAACGTAACTCGTTTGTAAGTCGGGGAGTGTCTGTATAAATAGCTTTAGCTACAATTGTTTGTTTTTCCCTTTACTGGACAAACAGTTGGCCTAGGTTTACCTAGATAAACTTAACTTTAATTTTGCTTTGATGCAATTTCGAGGGCGAAAAGTAAGAAACAATGTTTCCAAGATTTGGAAATTATAACAACAAACAAAGACATGAAGAGACTGAACGAGAGTTTGCCTCTATACTTTACTTTAGCATTGCTGTGAAAAATAAAAATGTTGACTTACCACACTTGCGACACAAAATAATCCATTTGAGATTCAGCCAATGGCGTTAAAGCAATGATAAAAGACAATATCCAGGACGTCACAACACCGCAAATAACCGCACGACACGTTGACGAGTAAAATGGTCTAAAAATACATCAACACTATTACTTGTAAATTTATATGAGCTGCATTTGCCTGTTTGTCGATCTATCTGCTCATTTTCAGTAGCAAACGTGCTAACGATGAAACATTTTTTTCTTTCTTTTGAGGAATGCAGGTATGAGAGGATAGGTCAAGACTAAAGATTAGTGTGCACACTATACGTTTTTGATCTCTTTTGTACGTTTTGGTCTAGTTTTGTACATTTTCGTTCATGCGCATTTTTGTAGGAAAGTTTTCGTCTGCTTGAATATTGATATGATGCAACATAATATATGTTGTTGTTTGAATATACAATTTTGCTGGCAAATTATGTACCATTGGCATATTCCTTTTCGCGGAAAAAATGCTGCAAAAAGATTTTTATTGACAAAACCGGTTATTTGCACTACAAGGTATGCCACCTGACACCATGAATATGTAGGCTTATAAAAATTTCCACCCCAAAATACTTGAGACCAAAAAGCGTACAAAACCTGACAGAAAACGTGAAAAACCGTATGAAAAAAGTGCAAAAACGTGTACTTTATACGCACGCCTTGATATTGCAAACTCGATCAAATTGTAGACGTAAAGTAATCACGTCCAGAAAAAGTTGATTGTGCCTATTTGAAACTGATCATAAACAATAACTGGCAACCAGGATGCCGTCGCAAGTTCGGGCGTGGCTTCTTACGACATGCTTGGTGAAACCTGAACCCTAAAATCTGTGGTTTGGTAATGCTTCTCTGCTAAAAAAGTAGCCGATAGCTACAACCTGATGCTTACTGTACGGCAAGACGTAGGCGGATCGTTGCCATGGTTACCATTAAGAAAATGCTGCATTCGGTGCTTATCACAGCTATTGTTCCCATAGCAACGCATGACATACTGGAACGCCATTGAATATCTCTTTTGCAATAAATCTCTTCATATCGTTGGTTCACAATTCCGAGACTGATCAGGTAAAACTGAAATCAAACAAAAATTATATCTTAAATCATAAAGTAATGTTCATTCAGGAAAGAGTGTTGTGGCTATTTTCTTGATTTGATTGCTATCCTTGCTGTAGTAACGCATTGTCGCTGCAGCACTCTTACTTCCGAAGCTGGTCTAAACACAAGTTTCAGGCCCTACTAAAAAGAAATTCTTTGAGACCGGAGAGCAAATTCACACATTTTGTATCTTAGACTTGAATTGAAATTTTAAACCAACGTTTGGACAAGCAAAATCATAAGCTTTGTTGATTCTTGCCCCAGATAACTTGAAACAACTTTCGCTTGGGTTGATGTAGACAAAGCCAATATGTGTCAGAGCTACGGTAAAGTACTTTAGCTGTTCAAAAAAAGTAACAAGAATCACCCCTAATAGTAGATCAGCAACAGCTAGATTGGTCACCATGAAACGATGCTGGAATTCAAGACCCTTTGGAGACCGAAAGCTCGATCGCATACGAAATACGTTATGGAGAAACACTGTCACATTTCCCATTATAGATATCAATCCTGTAAAAGAAAGGAATTTCGCAAGTTTCAAAGGAGAAGAGAATGCTAGTAGCACATTTTTTCAAAAGTTATTTAAAGATGCCACAGTTTTCAAGGCTGTCATGAAGTTACGTGGCAATGCATGAGACACCTGAGCTGTTCTCAAACAAAGATTACTTTTGTGTTTGAAGCTTGTACAAAGTAAAGTCAATTTTTGCTGTGCTGCATAATTTCTATCCTATTTTGCTTTAAAGAGGTCTTTTAATGCAATTTTCTATGCAGTAGAGTGCCGACTGTACAGTACGTTGTGAAGTAAAATTTTGCAGAGTTTAGGACATATCATACTGTAGCGATAACATTTTTCCTTTTTAAAGAAAAGTCGTACTGCAAAGATAAAGTTTTTCTTTTTTAAAGACAAATCATACAATACGAAACAATTTGTTTTTTCCAAAGGCAAATCATACAGCAACAAAAGCACGGTGAAGTGCCATCTGTAACGTAGCACATAATAAAGTTACCTCATTACTTGAACACATAAAACACAGTAATAGTCCAATGAGCAACACCAGGGCCGTAACTTCGTCAGGTGGGACCCCGATGCAAACATCTATTATAAGGCCCCCATTATTTTGTGTACAAAATATTCAATTGAGCCACTATTCTCAACACAGGAATCATTGATGACTCCGCCTTATAGAAAAATTTTTGAATTAAAATGATGAGACAAAAAGACATCGAGCTGAACAGGTAAAAGGGGCTAAAGTTAAGTTCACTGTGCCTGCAAATGAAAGGCTTTAATTGGAATAAAATTTCATCAAGGTTGCGCGGTTCAACATAATTTTTGTAATTGCAGTGTATTCGAATCGAAATAATGGCAGAGCAAGGATTTCGTGGGGGCAGGATGCAACAACAATTTTTTAATTGTTTAATAAAAATTTAATCAAATAAACGTCGCAAACCAAAATCGTTTTATAATGACAACACAATGGTGTAGTGGTCAGAGCTCCTGCTTCGCAGTCGGTAGACCTAAAGTTCATTCCCCTTGTCCAGTCATACTAAAAGACTTTAAAAAATGGTATCCACAACTTACCTGCTTGCAGCTCGGCATTTAGGGGAGTTGGTGGAGAACAAGCCGGCAAGTTCGCTTGTTGTATCCTTGGGCAAGGCATTCAAAGGACGCCCCCACCTTTATGTGGAAAACAGGCAGTTCAAACACTTCGAAAATGGCACTCCCTACCGAGTGCGGGCGTCCCATCCAAAATATGGCGATGCAATTCGCTTTCTCGTGAATGGAGGATAAACATGAACAATACAATGACAAAAAAAAAATTATGAACGACCTTTTGAAGCAAGGTGCTTTGTGAGCACTATTAACGATATTTCAGCAAAATGGAGATGTGCCATACAATGCGGATAAATTGTTTAACCCAAAAAGAATTAACTTACAGTAAGTACACTTACGTCACCACAAAAAACACAAACTAATAAAGCACAATACATTGGGGCCAATCAAGTAGGCTACCCTGATTTACTTGCAGGTGGTTGAAAATCTAAAATTTTTCCGTCTTGCTTTTGCACTAGCGAACTGCTGCATAACTTTTCTAAAATCTAAATTTTTAGCTCGTTTATTTTCTATCGATAGCAAAGCCAAACCGCTGAGTTTCTCTTGGGACACGGAGCTTCGGAGAAAGCTTTTGATCAGTTTGAGTTTAGAAAAAGACCTCTCTGCCGTAGCAACTGTTACAGGTACTGTTATATACAGCATGTATGCCGTACAAACGTCAGGATAAGTTGTGGCAAATGATTCATTTTCAACAATCAAAAAAAGGCGCTTCTTTAGCAGATTTTAAATGGGCAATCTTTTCTCTAAACGACGTTTTGATGGAGAGCATTGGCTAGGAAACAACGGAGAGCCGATATCAGAAAATGTGTTAGAAAATTTTCTTGCTTCAACCTCAAAATCCAGATGAGAAGCATTTGATAGAAAACTTGATTCCAAAACTTGATATGACGTCACCACTGATTTCATTCCTTCAAAGCGATTAATTAGTTGGTAAAAAAGTATGTAATCATCGGAAGAAACACAGTTAGGTAAAATCGCTTCTTAGAATCGCTTAATATTATTCCTTCGGATATTTCATCGAAATAGGTTTTTGTTTTTGCTCTTTTGTTTGAAAACTGTCTTGGCAAACCCCATGTAGAAGCAATAATGGAAGCTTCGTTTAGTACTGCGTTAAAACTACTTCTGAGTTGAACGATATCTTCAGCAGCAGTTTGCAGAAGTTTATGGGCAGAAATTAAGTCAATTGTTTTACACTGCATAGCTTTCGAAGGAATGTTGACGATCTGCAAAGTCTTGTATTGCACAACCAGCAGGCATACAAGCCAAAGTTTTCTGTCTGTTTCTCTATTGCCATAGCTTCATCTTTTTCCTTTGGCTTCGTGCTGGTAAGTATCATTTGAGTCAAGCATTTCATAACGTCACAAAAGCTTTCCTTCAAAGCATAGACAGCATCATATCGACCAGACCACCGGATTGGATTAAACGCTTTTAATGTAGGATTTGAGCAAGAACGATCATGGACATTTTGAAGCTTTTGCCACCGCACAATACTATGTCCGAAAAAATTATATAACGACTCAATGGTGTCTTAAAACTGACGGTTCTCAGTCACGGCTTCCATGGCATCTTTTAACACCAAATGTAAATTGTGCGAAGCACAATGCAAATAGTAAGCATGTGAAGCCACATCTTGGGTCTTCTTATGCAAGCCGGAGTACTTCCCATTCATCACTGCAGCGCCATCATATCCTTTTCCATCGCAGGTTTTTATGTCAAGCCCCTTCTGCTCAATGGAATTCGTTATCAGTTTGTGCAATCCAATAGCAGATAAATCCTTAACTTTGATAAATGAGGTAAACGCCTCAACAACTTTCAGTTTTAATGGCGTTCCATCATTGTGGTAATCGAATTTGACGTAACGAAATACTTCACGTAACTGGTCTTTTTTTGCTGACATCTTGAGTGGTATCAAGAATAATGGCAAAAAAAGAGCGCTTTGTAGTTCGCTTTTTATATCATGGAGAACTTCTTCAGCTAGAAATGATATTAGTTCATTTTGTACCAAAGGACTTCAATATTTTGGAGAACCTTTAGGCAATTGTAAAAGTTTGTCTAAAACAATGTCGTATTTGGCAAGAAGCTGTATGATAGAGAGAAAATTGCCCTTGTTATCCTTCGAAAGTTCTTCACTGGATCCGCGAAAAGGGAGGTTGTACAATTGTACTTTGCTAATCAACGTAACATTTACTGGTCTTTCCAAAACATTTTGCCAAAAGTTTGTTTTTTTCAGCAAAGACTCGTGGAACACTTCTTCTATTGCTCCCTGTTTTTTCATTGCTCATATATAACATACGCCTCCGCGTGATGTGTGGAGTTTTATGGCTTCGAATTCGCTACGACAAATGCCTCCAGTCATTAAAATCTGTTGTATTCCAAAGAGTTTTGAAGTGCGTAAAGAAGTCTCTGGAGAAACATTTTCACGAGAAAAAAAACAGCAGGGCCAGCAGTAAACACGGTCTATGCTTGATGAATACCATAACCAATATCTTCGTAGTTTTGGAACTGATTGTGTTACAAAATGATAATAATTTGTTGAAAATGAACAACTGCTTTGAAACGGATCTTTAGGGAGAGGTCCTTCAGGTTGCTTGGGACTTGCTGCAATAAATGCTTTCTTGATCTCTGAGTTTACAATAATGGTGGGAAAGTGATTATTTTTGCTTGCATCTGATCTATCTTTAGTAGTATCGGAATTTTCTCTTTCACAAGTGCTGACGTCAACATGTTGGGGAGTAGATTCTGTCTCACGAATGCTGACGTCTTGGTCATCCGCTTTGGATGTTTCTGGTCAAGTTAGCCACGAACTCAGTCGCTGAGAGTTTCTGGCTGCCTCAACTACTTTTCTGTCTTAGCTTGTCTCTTTTGTGTTCCGCTTTGATAATTTCTTTTCATGTCAAATTGCAGTCAACTAGATTTTTACAATGCTGTTAATCAAAACCTAAAAGCTTTAATAAAATTTAGGCAACGGTTAGTAAAGTTTAATGAAACAAACTCTCTTTATTATTGTTTTTCCGGCTCTCGAAATAGTACCGCTGCAAGCGTAAGGACTACGGTATGTCTAGCAAAAAGGATTCAAATACAATGTAAAAAGTTCAAACCTGACTTTTCAATCACTCAAATCACAAGTTCTTTCAACGAAACAAGTTTATTCACAGAAATCACAAATCTGATCCCTGACTAACAGAATGACGTCTAGTACCTAGATGGTTACACTAAATCTAAGTAGCTTATTCAAATAGAATAATCACTATTCTCACAAACTAAGGCGTTAGATCTCGCTAACCCTTAAAACTATAACTCCTGCCACACAGGCAAAACAGTAACACAACAAAACGCTGACTTTCACAGCACAAATTACAAATTTACCTATTTATATATGAAGCAGGCAAAATTTACTAGAAAAATTAGCAACTTGGAGAAGATACTATATTTTCTTATTACTTTTAATTAATGGATGTTAAGGCATATAGGCTAACTGCAATCAGTTGAATAAAATACCACTTCCACGACCGGTTTCGTTCCTATTAGAACTCGTCAGGTGGACTCAGGTATTGAACCGACGGTCACATGAATTGCTTCATGCGGTTTATGCCACTCCGCCATCGGCCCTTTCAACTGATGCTGTTAATTTTAAGCTATATAAGGTGCACGCTCACTACAATGAGCTTGATGCGATATATGCTTTTAATTCCCAGCCAAGCCAGTGCCTTTATTACGTTATAATACGAATTATAGGAGCTGGTGTTAGCCTGTTTAAGATATTACTTTTAATTAATGGATGTTAAGGCATATAGGCTAACTGCAATCAGTTGAATAAAATACCACTTCCACGACCGGTTTCGTTCCTATTAGAACTCGTCAGGTGGACTCAGGTATTGAACCGACGGTCACATGAATTGCTTCATGCGGTTTATGCCACTCCGCCATCGGCCCTTTCAACTGATGCTGTTAATTTTAAGCTATATAAGGTGCACGCTCACTACAATGAGCTTGATGCGATATATGCTTTTAATTGACCGTCGGTTCAATACCTGAGTCCACCTGACGAGTTCTAATAGGAACGAAACCGGTCGTGGAAGTGGTATTTTATTCAACTGATTGCAGTTAGCCTATATGCCTTAACATCCATTAATTAAAAGTAATATCTTAAACAGGCTAACACCAGCTCCTATAATTCGTATTATAACGTAATAAAGGCACTGGCTTGGCTGGGAATTAAAAGCATATATCGCATCAAGCTCATTGTAGTGAGCGTGCACCTTATATAGCTTAAAATTAACAGCATCAGTTGAAAGGGCCGATGGCGGAGTGGCATAAACCGCATGAAGCAATTCATGTGACCGTCGGTTCAATACCTGAGTCCACCTGACGAGTTCTAATAGGAACGAAACCGGTCGTGGAAGTGGTATTTTATTCAACTGATTGCAGTTAGCCTATATGCCTTAACATCCATTAATTAAAAGTAATATCTTAAACAGGCTAACACCAGCTCCTATAATTCGTATTATATTTTCTTAATTAATCATTTTACGACAATATAAGCCAGCCAGAGAGTTACTGTTACGTCATAAAGCACCAAGTTAAAAGGCTGGTCAACAAGTTATGTAACATGTGCACTATTAAGTTACTGGACTATGTTGGAAAATTATAGAATTATCTCGAAACCATCACGTGATATCATGTATCACTACGTCGTAAAGCAAAACTCATCAACAATTACAAGGTAAAATAAAGCGGATAAATATGATGCGATATAATCATTATATCTTAAACTTATTTTACTAAACAGACTTGAGTGGGGTAGCGTACTAATTACATCATGACTATCTCACAATTAAAATGTAGACGTCACAATGGAAACTTTACATTTTTTAAGAGATACTTCAAATAAATTAGATGGTTAAATATAAATGAAAACTATTGATGAAGTGTGACATTCAATAATGATAAGTTTACTTGAGCTTTTAAAGAAAATATTTTGCAATAAAATGTAGCAATGCGGAGGTCCCTCGTGGTGGAGACATGGTGCATTGCACCGGCAGCAGTTACGACCTTGGGCGACACTCAACAAGGTACCTCATTCCATGTTTGAAAAAGTTTAGTTTTGAGCTAATCCTTTCTTTTCGGAAATAGTTTGGAGTACTCAATGGGACTGAAAGCAATTTGGAAGGCAGTTAAGTTCTCTTTTTTTCCCTTTCTAAATATAACCACGATAAACAGTAACATACCGATGAGCCAAATCCCCACTTGCAGAACATACAAATCGATCAGAAACTTATCAGAGGAAAACGGAGTAACGGAGCAGTTTTCGCATTCATCTTCTCCGTTTGCACAATCCTGTATTCCGTCACAGACCTGAAATTTGAAAATATTAAAGAAATATTCAGCAAGATAAAGCGCTGAAAACTTACATTTAACCCGTTCGCTGTCCAATGGTTTTTTACGGTTTTTACTCAAACGCTCATGTCTGTTTTTAAACTTATGATTATCTTATGACAAAAATATTTATATGGCAAGTAGAGTGGGATGATATAAAGACTTTGACACAATTAAAACCTGTGCACCATATGTGATCCACAGGGCGTATGAAGCATAACTTGTTTACAACGCGCTCTATGGGTCACATGTGGTTCACAGGTTTTTATTGAGTAAAATACTTTACATCATTACATTTTATTTACCAAAGAAATTAGTCTGCATTACTGGAGCAAATACTCAAGAAAACGCGCCATTTTAATCAGAAAATTTTTTATTTATTTTGTATAATCACTCATTGCTTATAAATTATATATATTTTCAGAATCTAATAATTGTGTAACTCTTTAATCAACTAAAGTCACCCCAAAATATTAAATTGAAATTTTTGCGTTTATTTCCAAGGGTTTCTTTTATTTTGTTATTACCTCTTTTTTAGTTTTAGTTTATGTGTAGCAAAAATCAGTTAGTTTTAATAATCATACCATTTTTATAGTCATTTGGTTGTAAGCTCGTAATCATTCAAATAAAATGGACAGATATTAGCCCTATTAATGGTCCCCATTTAGGATATATTGGGTTTAATTTTTCAATTAAGTGATATTTTGTATTTGAAAATTAATTAGCTTTACTAGTAGTGCCATTTTGCGAGTAATAATACTTTTGTTCGTTTTATTCTAACTTTGCAATTACCTAATAAATTGGAAAAATCTGTCACTTTTGTTCGAAGTCTTACATCATCAGTCAGGCGTACTGTGGTCACATATGATGCACATACATCATACCAAACCTTTCCTGAATCGTCCCATCTAATATAATGCTCTATACTCAAACATCTTTAATTTTATTGCCATTTGAAAAAGTATGCTTGTGTGCATCACATATGGTTCACTGACGTCCGAGTCAAATGTCCAGCAAAAGGGTTAAAATAGCACATGTTCATTGGCGGTATCAGCATAGCATAACCACAAATAGATAATTAGTACTCAAATACATATTTGCAAATACGGCAACGCTCGCCTACTGGTCAGCCCAGTCATACACTCACGCACATACACTATAAACTGCAATTTTGTCTGTCTGTTGTTTATCTGAGTGTTTATACTCCTCCGAAACTACTGGATGTACGAGCATCATACTTGGCGCCATGATCCCTTTCATTGAGTAAGTGTCATAGGGATGCGCAACGTCAGAAAGGCGTGAAAATCAACAATTTTTCAAAATGGCATTTTTTAACGGAGGAGCGCAATTTTGAGCTTAAAAAAGCAAGTACCCGACTTACCAACTTCCATAATTTTCATCTTTATGGGATCCTTACGTCGGCATGGTAGACGATTAATTGTAAATTATGTTCTCTTGATTTACTCAAAAATAACTGATCGTAGAAACGCTATTAAACGCCTTTTTGGGATATGTTACCAAGGTTTTTTTGATGAAAAAACCTTTAAAATAATTTAAGCTGAAATGACGATGCAACAACGGGTTCTTTTTTAAGCTTTTAGAGCAGAGATCACCAATCGTATACCCGCGGGCGCCAGGTCGCGGGATTACGGTTGGTAGTAGTAGCTAGACTTATCATACGTCCCGATTTAAGCGTCTGTTCCGGTTAGCAAAAAGTCCCAGAAATTCATTTCAGCGAAATTATAAATAGTAACTCTAGCCTAACGATGAACTGGGTCGCGAGTGACACAATCGCGGCAGCCATACAGGTGCTGACCATTTTTTTTGGAGGATACCTCTATATGAGTGAGGGGGCATTTTTGGCACTTACTAATATGAAGGCAAAGTATAGGTCCAGGCTGAATATCGAGTTTGACCTACGGGTTTGTTTGTCACAAATATCCCCAAGAATTGATAAATCGTGCGAAGTGGAGCAAGCCCATCCATTACATTGACGGCTAAACTGTATTCGTATTTTAATTACTATGATTGTAAATTAGTAGGGAAACAAAAGTAATATCACATATAATTGGGGTCCGCAATAAAGCAGATTTGCAAAAAAGGGTCCGCAAAGCAAAATGTTTGGGAAACCCTGATCTAACTGATAGCCCTCGCCATGATAAGTAATCAGCAGTAGCCCTCGCTTTAAAAAAGATCGGTTACCCCTGCTCTAGAGCATGCTTCTTCGCTTTTTTTGCACGCTTCAAACTTGCTCTATAATGTCATGATGAGTCTGGTACGATCAACACAGCCTTTCGCTAACTCAGATACGATTAGATACGGAATTTAAAGATTGCAGAAAGTAGAGTATTCATATTCTGGAATCTCTTCGTCTGGCACTTTTTATGAGAAATCGTTAGAAATAGAGTGAAAAAGATGAGGAGAGTCAATTATTTAGAGACACAGCTGACGAAAAAGGAAAAAAGAAAAAGACTTTATTGTGATTGGTAAAAGAAGCAACCAACAGAAGGAGCGGAAACAGGCCATGCACGCATTCCTTTTGTTTACATACATTTGGTTTAGACATTTTGATATAAGTAGCTTCAAGGGTAGAAAAATGGAAAGAAGTACGGCCTCGAGCTCGAATGGAAAATTTACCATTGTTGTGTTCATGTGCACATGACGGGTTTTGGGAGAGATGTTTCCCTACTTGTATAGCGGAAAATGAAGTTTCAGCAGCTGTAAGCTTCTGATTGGCTAGCAATAGCGGGCCAATGTGCTTCGATTTTAAAAAGTATGTCCCTGAAGAACAGTTTTAAGTACATGCTGCTTTATCCTCTGTTGCAGCCTTGTGAAGTATGGCCCACGTACCGACAATCACAATGGCACAGAAATTAATAAACAATGTTGCTTTAATGGGAAGCAGGTAATACATCTTTTTGAGCTGCCGGCAGAAGCTGTCTGGTGGTATAGACAATGCGTGGCTCAGTCGCAAAGTAACAACGTTTGACGGCTGCTTTAATTTACATTTCGTACCTTATCCAGATATAGCCCAGCCATGGCAAGTGAAGACAAGCCGGGCATTTCTTCGGACCTAATTGCGTTGGTCTGCGAAACTGATCCATTTTTCTGGTTATAGCAGTGTTGATTACAACTTCAGGGTGGCCGTTGTTGATCAGGATTGAACAAATGTTGGAAAGTTCAATTTGAAGAGTAGATTCAGAATATTGGCTAAAGCTCTGTGGACAAGAGTCGAAATCAGATTGATCTTCTATTTCATAGGAAAAAAAGAATTCCAGCGAATGTATTGGCTAGTGAAAGTCAGCTTTCTGTAGATAGATGTAACGAATTGGCGATCGTTCCTTTCTACCAGGACGTCAAGAAAGGGTAAAGTCCAATTGCATTCCTTTTCAAAAGTAATACGAAGCGATGGATGGAGAGAATTTAGATGGGAAAAACTCATTACATTCGTCTTCATGGTTGAAAGCTGCAAAGGTAACATCAACGTATCGATAATACATAAAACGTTTGTTGACTCTTTTGAAAAGCAAAGCTTCGTAATAGCCGACAAAAATGTTAGCAAGAGATGGGCCGAGAGGAGAACCGATAGCTACGCCATCTACAGTAAAACCTCTACTAACGAAAGACTCCAGATACGAAATTTCCAACTTACGAAACGTCTTTTTGTAGAAATTATGTTTCGAATAACGAAAGAATGTTCTAGTTACGAAACGCCGAAAATCAAAATTTTAAAAAGCGCGCCAAAGATAAACAAACCTTCCGTTCTTAGTTTTTATTCATTATTTTTGTTCTTTCTTCTTTCCATGTGTACTTTTTCTATTTAGTATACAGTAATCTAATTCTAACATGCATTTGTTACAGGTTTTA
The DNA here is from genome assembly GCA_963675345.1 of Trididemnum clinides. Taxonomy (NCBI): domain Eukaryota; kingdom Metazoa; phylum Chordata; class Ascidiacea; order Aplousobranchia; family Didemnidae; genus Trididemnum; species Trididemnum clinides. Next base: position 15,523,956 of record OY776294.1, read on the forward strand.
ACCATTATTTATATTGTATACAAGTATTTTGTCCGTGTTTTGGGGGGCTTGGAACGGATCAGGGTATTTATAGGGTAAATGCGTTTCTACTTACGAAATTTTCGGCTTACGAAACGGCTTCCGGAACGAATTAATTTCGTAAGTAGAGGTTCTACTGTATTTGCAGGTACATCAAATTATTGAAACTGAATTAAACGGAGGAAATAGCTCAACAAAAATTGCACGAGGAAAAGGAGGCGGAGCAAGCTCGCCACTGTACAAAGCATCAGCGCAGATTTTAATGGCTTCAGCAAGAGGAAGGTTGGTGAAAAAGCTGCAGACGTCATAGGAGCAGAGAAAGACTGATAGAGGTAAGTTAAAGGTTGTCAGCAAAAGTAAAAGAATTGGAAATACAGTGGGTAGAATGCACCTCTACGTCTTATCTTATCAATGACTGGCTCAGCACAACATCAATTAGATCAATGGCTTACGTCAGTTATTGATTCTGTCCTTTCACTTTATTCTATAGGGCAACTTCTCTTGCAAAACTCGTCATGTGCACGAGACGGGTTTTGCAAGAGATAAAGCCCTATAAATTTTCCATTCGTGCCCGAGGCCGCACTGTTTTTCATCTCTCTACTTATATCAAAATGTCTACACAAATTTATGTAAACAAAAGGAATGCGTGCATGGCCTAAAAATCGCACATTAGTTTCCGCTCCTTCTGTTGGTTGCTTCTTTTACCAATCACGATAAAGTCTTTTTCTTTTTTCCTTTTTCGTCAGCTGTGTCTCTAAATAATTGACTCACTTCATCTTTTTCACTCTATTTCTAACGATTTCTCATAAAAAGTGTTAGACGAAGAGATTCCAGAATGAAAATACTTTACTTGCTACAGATCATGATATAATCTTTTTGATAAATTACAACATTGTTATTCAGTTTACGTTAAAATTGATTTGTGTCCTCATTTCTCAACCAATTTTCAAAAGTTTTTTAACAAATTAAAGGGTATTTTCAGCCCATTCCGATAACATACGACATAGACATCTACTCTTTGCTTTTACATGAAAGCAGTTAAACTATAAGAACTGCACAAAAACTTTTTACCCTTCTCAAAATGGGATAAGCTGAATAAAAACAGATAACTATAACATATAAAGACTATAATAAGGTACTAACAGATACTATCACTTGAAAGTTGAGGAAATTTGACTTCCAGCAACAGATAATTTCAATTAGGGCTAAGGATTAATTGATTATGGCTGATCAAATATTGGTTGCCCTACATCACGTTCCAGTTTTAGCTGAATAACTATCCTACTGCAGATAAGCAACTTGGAATTTTTACAAAAAGTTAGTTTTTTGGGACATTTTGACTCTTTTCCTCAAAAGCATGGTTCTTTGGCATTGCTTAACAAAATTTGCAAAAAGATTTGTCACAAAATGAAGTCTTTAAATATACTTAAACATTGCTCACCGGTCAAAAACACTCAAAAGTTGGGTGTATTTTTTTGTATTATTTTGTCGAAGCTTATCCTCCATTCACGATAAAGCAAATTGTATCGCTATATTTTGGACAGGACGTCCGCACTCGCTTGGGAGTTGCCATTTCCGAGGTATCAGGGCCACCTGTCTTCCACATAAAGTCGGGGGTGTCCCGTTAAGTGCCTTGCCCAAGGACACAACAAGCGAACTTGCCGGCTTGTTCTCCACAACCTCCCCTAAATGCCGAGCGCCAAGGAGGGAAGCTGTGGATACCATTTTTTAAAGTCTTTTGGTATATGACTCGTCAAGGGAAATCAACCCCAGGTCTATCGACTGCGAAGCAGACGCACTAAACACTACACAATCGCGTCGGTTTAAAAATTGCAATGTTTAGAAAAACTAAGTTCTTTGGCACATTTTGACTATCATGACTCTTTGGCATTATCTATCAAAATTTTTAAAACGATTCATCTCGATCTCCCCCTGCTCCATAACTTTGATATCGTCAACCTCGACATCACTGAAAAGGGGGGTCTAACCGGTGGACGCCCGTTAGTCACTAATAAATGTGTTTGGGTCATAAGCATGGGTTATCTATTAGTCAATTATTTCTACCAGATATCATTCTACTAGTTTGTAAAGATAGGTAGTGGTAGGAACATGTGATTTCTCTAGTTGTTTAATGATTTGATCATTGGATCCCGTACTACTTGTTTCAAATTATTACTTGGTTTTCATTATACGTTAAACTGTGTGGGACACATGATTTTTTTACAACTTAATCATTGGATTGATCACGCACCACAATTTAAAATTTTATGATTGCGGTATCGTAATACCACTCATAACCAACTAAAAAGTTTAAACATGTTAAATGATGTTGTATTGATTGTCAATTTCAACTTAGATACGATGTAAACCATGAAACCATTTTAAGCCTGAAACACAAAAAACGTAGACTCCAAATAAAATTATATTGAACTTCCTTTCCCTTTCTTTTGACATACTATTTAATTTTCTTCTTTTTATTTGTTAATATTTAGCGAATAATAAACGAATATTGCCAATACATGTGTTTAGCTCATAAACATGGATTATCCATTTGTCAATAATTTCTACCTATTATCAGTCTACAGGTTTTCGCTGATAAGTAGTAGTAGTGATAGTGGTAGAAATGCACTGTGCCAGTTGTACTGGTGACTTATAAGCAGGTCTCAGCAGAAGTTGCGCTATGCATAACTGCAAAGGTTTTCAAGAATTTGACGATACAGATATACGATACCGATACCAAACTATCGGCATAACACTGACCTTATGTTTAGGAACAAATATATCAGGCCCGGATTGACAGTAAAAATGGGTGTCCAAACTACAGTTAACCTCATCGCTTTGATCGAAGCAATCTCGAATGCTGTCGCATCGGGCAGACAAAGGAATGTGGATTGGTACTTTACGCATTCCATGATCCTCACAGTAAAACCTAGAGTTGAAAGATCCGTCAAAAACAGACACGCGCAATAACTAAACAACAATCAACCCAGGTAATTTCGAACTTTTACTACACCTTGCATCGTAGCTCAAACTTCGGGTTCAAACTATGCTTGGTCAGACCGCAATGACGCATAGGTCTGCGTGGTAGCTGAATTGAAGAGAGTTCAGCGTTCACCTTAAGTTTTTTGTCAAACAAAAATCATGGCATAGTAAAAAGGCCCAAAGATGAATCAATGTCTAGTGTTAGTAAAATCTTTACTTTTCTTAAGTAAAAACACCCAAAGATGAATGCATTTCCGCCGCTTGCATAATCTACCTTTTTTCAAGAATAGGTTTTATTCTACACCATATGGAAAAACGGTTTTAAGTAAATCACTCACACGCAAAGCTAATTCTAGATACGGCTTTGAAAACTACCATTCTCTTTAACTGCTTCCAAGGGCTTGAAGATCAATTCGCCGGCTTTTAAGCTCGTCATTCACCATATGTTTGACGAGTCAAACAAGTGTTGTTGTTTATTACTTTTCCCTGGCTCCTGTTTATATTCACACCTGTTCGGGCAATAAAGTTCATCAGTGGAGTTGGAAGGGTGGTCAACGTCGCAATTAGGATATCCGTCGCATACTTCGGTTCCAATTAGTGCGTGCCCAGTGAAAGGACATCTGTAAGTAATTAGTTAGAAGAGTATTATTTTCCCTCTTTAATCATAAAAAATTTATCTTGTTTTACGAGTACGTAGAACACCTTGCAGCCAATTGAACAACTTGTTGGCAATACTACTGGCACAGTACATTTGTTGTTTTTGTTACCCGACCCTTTCAGAGATATTGGGGCATGATGGAAGACCATGGAGCCCCAGAGGCAGAGCAACTCCCCAGGGCCTGGACCAGAGGTCGTAGAGAGACAGATAGACGCCAAAGAGTAAGCGCGTAAAGAGTTCGCAGCTGGACATTGCAGACTGAGATAAGAGGTGTCTTGGTGCGAGTGTCTGCAGCAAGAAAAGAAGGAAGCAGCTGCAGCAAGGAATCTCGATTCTGACCAATCATAGAGAGATAAGAACTTAGCTGTAGGCTGTGTTTGTTGCAGCGAAGACGAATGAGAACACAGCAAGCGTGACGAGGAAGCACAAGTTCCTCGGTGGAAATCGAAGGAACCCGTGTGTCGAAGAATTTCGATGAGACATTACGCCTCCAGTCCGAGAAAAGAAATGAGTGGACACGAGAGATGAGAGGAGAGAGACTACAAGGGATTGCAGAGAGCGCGAGTAGCGCTCCGTCTGGCCAGCTCATCAGCCGCGTCGTTCCCCGGGAGAAACGAGTGTCCAGGGACCCATTGTAGCCTCATAGAACAGGAGAAGAAAAAAAGACAGTTATGCCAGATCTCCCAGAGAGATTGAGGTAAAACGAAAGACGGAGGAGAGGACAGGGAGGTGAGAACAGAGAGAAAGTTAGATAGGAGGAAAAGAGAAGTGGCAGACCTGTTGGTGCTGCCGAGACCGGCAAAGAGCTTGCGGAATTGCGCAGGCTCCAGCGGAAAAACTTGAGCATATTAGGTCTGCTGAAAAGGAAAGAGTGGCCTTGGTGCCACAGAGAGAGCAGTTGGCAAATACGCTAGAGCCGCCTTTGTCAAAAGAAAAAGGAACAGAGTTGTCTGTCCAAAGCACCAGATTGTAAAGTGGGAGAGAGTGAAGGTGAGCGAGAGCTCCTTGCTTGCGCTCTCTCATCTCCTTAGAACCTTAGAGGAAATATGAGCATGAGCGGGTGAGTGGACGCAAAAGCTTTCCAGGAGGGTATGCAGAGTTTGGATTTAACTGCAAGTCTGGCCAAATCTAAAATGGGAAAGGAAGTTGGGAGACAAAGACCCCCTCATAAAATGACAGAGCGAAATGAGTCAGAATGACTTGTAGAGGAGGTAGAGAAGCCTCAGAGAGGAGAAGTAGGATAGGGGAGGACGAGAGGCAGCCGGTGATGGCGCGACTAGTAGCCTGGTGGAAGGCGTTCCAATTTGGTGATATTGGTAACGCTTAAAAACGAAAACCATCCAGGTGAAGCATAAGTGGGAAGGGGCCGAAGAAAAGCTTTACACAGAAGAAAGAAGAACTCCTTAGAGGGGCCACATAAGAAACCAGAGATACAGTGTAAGGCCTTGAGACGAGGGAAGAACTTGGCCTTCAGAGAAGATACATGTTTAGAAAAGGAAAGTGTGCGGTCGAGGGTGACCCCAAGAAAAGTTGGAGTGGGATTGAAACGAAGGCGGGAGCCGAGTAAGAGGAGGCTGGACTGGAGGTTGGCTTGCTGAGAATCCACTGAGAAGAAGGAGGCCTCACATTTGCTCGGATTGAGAGAAGAATGCCAGTACTCAAACCAGCGCTACAATCGAATCAGTGCTCCTTGTGTGGTCTCCACCGCAGTAGAAATCGAGAGGGAGAAGGATTAGATGGCCACATCGTGAGCATAAAGAGAGCAGCTGACGAAAGAAAGCACAAAAGCAGGAAGATTATTGATGAAGGGAGAGAAAAGTACAGAACCAAGAACGGATCCTTGCGGAGCACGTCAACGGACTCGAAAGAAACGACTTTTGTAATTTTGATAAACCACGCAAGCGCGCCTATCAGAAAGGAAAGATTGAGTTTAATGAGCAAAACTAGGAGCGAGGTCAGCCAAAATACGTTTGTGGAAAAGCGCGAGGTGCCAGTCGAAAGCTTTCGAGAAATCAATAGTAGCGAGGATCGTCCGAGAGCCCGGCCTGGGTTTGTTAAACCCATCTGAAATGGACTGAGCAAGGAACAGAATTTGATCTAGAGTGGACCGTTTAGGGCGGAAACCGGCCTGGCAGGGAGAGAGAATGGAATTACACTTCACAAAAAAGAGTAGACGAGATAGAATGATGTGTTCAAAAAGCTTTGAGACGCAGGAGGTGAGAAAGATAGACCAGAAGAAAGCAGGAAAGTCGAGAAGTTTTACCATCTTATGGATGGGAGTAATGAAAAATGTCATCTAGATGGAAGAAAAAGAATGCAGAGACCAGGAAAGTTTGAAAATGTGTTGAAGAAAATCCATGCTAGAACGAAAAAGTGCTTCAGCATGGGATAGGCAAGTTTGTCAGGGCCAGTGGCAATGGACGAAAAGAGGTTAGTGGCAGCCGCAAAACCTCAGTGAGGGAGAAGAAGGAACAAAAGGACAAGTGAGACTCCTTAGGGCACATGGTTTGGCGGAGCTCGGAAAGGTAGCCTCTGGCTCTGTTACGCAGAGCCTTTGGCTGGGAAACAGAAAGGTGGGATCTTAGGTAATAGGCGAAGACCGAAGCTGACTCCCTGGGAGAGGAACAGATGGGGAAGTTAGAAAAGAAGGAAGATAATGAGGAAGAGCCAGCGACAGAACAAAAGATAAAGTACACAGATTTAGGGTTAGATTTGGGCGAGAGAAAAGAGCAAGTTGCCTGCTATGCCTCTGCTTTGGCCTTGGCGATGACAGACAAAACACGTCGGGAAGCGGAGATATATGCCTGACGATCTTCATCACTTCGGTGAGCTACAGGAAAAGCCTTACGTCTTTCACTGACCGCTTCTTCCACTTAAAGGTACCACCAGGCTATATGATGGCGTTAGATGCGGCTGAAAGGGATGAAAAAATTGGCCACATTCGGTGTCAGAGAAGTAAAGAGAGCAGCAGCAGAGGAAAGAGAAAGAGACAAGCATTCCTTTGCAGAAAAACAGTGAGAGTCAAAGTAAAAGTCATCCCAGCGAGATTTTTGAAAATTGAAGAAAGGAGGACGTTCGTTGGGGCGAAAGACCGGAGAAAGAGGGATGGTGAGTGGAATTGGTAGGTGATCAGAACCCAGCTCCTGAAGCATCTACCAGCAGCAAGATAGGGCGAGAGAGGAGAGAGCAAAGGAGATGTTAGGGCCATTGAGGTAGAGGAAGTCAGAAGAGATGACCAATTCGAATACTTCCTCCCCACCGGGGTCGGCAGTACCTCTTGAGTCCCAGAGGGGGTGATGGCAAATGAAGTCCCCCAGAATAAAGGGATTTCTGGAAGAGGAAAGAATAGAGGGAGAAAAGGAGTCGATGTTGAGGATGCAGAAGGAGAAGAAGCCAAGTGGGCGAAAGGGGGATAAACGGTTTGAAGGCGAGGGTGGGGCGGGAGTGCTGCATTAGCAGAGGAAGGCCAGACGCACCAGATTGAACAGTGGAGGAATTCGAGGAGAAAATCACAGTATTAGTAGGTGTGGAATCTCCAGAAGAAGTAGGGACGCAGCAGGAGGAGCAGCTCCAGGTGAGAGCTGCCAAGAGTTCTGAATCCAGAGAAGAAGAGCAGTGAGCATTTTAAATGAATCCATTTGAAGGAGATTTAGCATTGCACTGACCTACCCCCCCAGATCACATTTCCAGCGCATACTGAACAGGGATAGACGGGGTCAGGCATAGGATGAACGTTGCCACTTATCAGGAGGAAAAGAATAAGGAGACGAAGACTGGCAAGAGAAATGCAGGAAAAGAGTAAAGATAAGCGACCGATTTCAAAGAAGCTGCGTGCTGCTCTTCAGCGGTCGTTCAAGGGGTAGCACGGCGAAAAAATGATTTGTGTGAGAAGAGTGCTTTGAGTAAGTGAGACCCTCTGGCAGGCCAACAGCAATTTCGAACTAACCAAATCGGGGTGAGGGACCGCACCACCACGTTGTGGCGGCTATTGATGGCGCAGTACATTTTGCTCATATACACTGCAACCGAAGAGAAAAGTTATCACGCAAAGTACTTTCCTCAAGTGAATTGTAGTTGCGCTTGAAGGGCCACGCATTGTCAAACTTTAAATAAATTAAAGACGCTTTCTCAATAAAAAAATGTATCAACATTTTAAAATTTGGTTTGGTATTTTTCAAGATATCGACCATCGCTACAGATGTTACTCGCCGTATTCAAATTACGGTTGCTCAGCTTTACGACTACGTACGTGATAAGAACGATTTACAGTATCAGCGACTTTACAGTAACTACTGTTTTATGGGTAAACTCAATTAATTTTGATAACAGTGCGGTAAATTTGTGTAGTTTTAGTTTATTAATGCCGTGTAATCAAATATCTTGTTGGCGGTGCAGAACTTTACTGTATATAGCTTTGAAAAACCTGCTTTTGCCGATAATTTTTCGTGACGCCCTCATCAGTGGCGGTGTTGTGTCAAAGAAGAAACAGTTAGAATAAGTAAGTTCTTTTATCTCAATAATTCGGACGGTGGGCAATTAGGGCAAGCCAATCATAGCGCTCGCATGACAATGCGCGACAAAGAAAGAGATTTCGCAATAAAGAAATGCTAAAAGAGCAGCTTGAGGCCTAATAAGAACGCCGTAATTATCGAAACAGTTTGAGAGTACAAACAAACTCTTTCTCTCTGCATAATACCGGACGCTTAGTCTCGACATAAACAGCCTTCAATAGATTAAGATGGAAAGAGTTGCGTGCTGTAACGAGGATCGAAAATCGCTTGTTGTCATAGTTTAATCATAAACTTTAATGCATAGCCTACTGTTCAGTTTCTAAAAGATGCTGATCAATAGCAACATCACGGTCCGTAAAACTAGTGCATACCGGAAACCCACCTTCACTGAGCCAGTATTTACGTTGGAAGCTCTTCAGTCCTAACTAACGCAAAAAATAAGCCTAACATTTACATAAGACAAAACATCCGTGGAAAGCTGCTATGGTCATGCCAACACTTGCTTGGTTTCACGTTTAAGCGTATGATGCCAGTAGCTTGCAAGGGTGTTTTTTTATCTGCCACTCAGAAAAGCTCTCTCATATATGAATGCAAGCGCCATTGTGATAGTCGGTGCTTAGAACGAACATCTCAGCGACTACAAGCTTGCATTAAGCAGCATGTTCCTTAGTAGATAAAACAGCATTAGACTCGTTCACGACGATCTTAACCTGTCACACTGTGAAAACAAAATGACATCACACCGGACTGTGATTCTGCTATTGATCAGCATCTTTTAGAAACTGAACAGTAGGCTATGCATTAAAGTTTATGATTAAACTATGACAACAAGCGATTTTCGATCCTCGTTACAGCACGCAACTCTTTCCATCTTAATCTATTGAAGGCTGTTTATGTCGAGACTAAGCGTCCGGTATTATGCAGAGAGAAAGAGTTTGTTTGTACTCTCAAACTGTTTCGATAATTACGGCGTTCTTATTAGGCCTCAAGCTGCTCTTTTAGCATTTCTTTATTGCGAAATCTCTTTCTTTGTCGCGCATTGTCGTGCAAGCGCTATGATTGGCTTGCCCTGATTGTCCACCGCCCGAATCATTGAGATAAAAGAACTTACTTATTCTAACTGTTTCTTCTTTGACACAACACCGCCACTGATGAGAGCGTCACGAAACGTCGTGTAATCATTACGCAATTTTTGAAATATTTCAATTATTTATAGACCAAGCTTAAAATCTTGTCTTTGTGACGTCATTGAGCAATTTTATTTTACAGAGCAACCACATAACAATGTTGCCAAAAAGATGGCAATTAATTTGATGACCCAGATGTTTTTACTAGCAGCACTCTTCCTACATAAAAAATCATTTGACAAAGACAAAAAAACTTTTTCCGAAACCGATTTTTTCTTCAGAGCAGATTGTGCTTGCAAATTTGCTACATTGAAGCGTAGTGCTACACAGTTTAGTCTAATTTGAGACCATCGAATTATTTACCAGCTAATCTGTCCTCCCCAAATATACCATGGCAAAAACAAAAATAGTTATTTCGTAAGCCAACTCACACAAATCCATATTTTCCTTGAGTGAAATGGCAATAATCTGGAAGATACTGGCCACACAGCGCTAGGTTGCATTCGTCCTCAAAATCCTCACAGAATGAGATATTATCACAAGCTTTTGTAAACCGAGGACGAAAAGGTTCATAAGCTGAAACAGTGTTAAATAGATTTTATTTTATATCAAAATAAAAACAAAAGTTTATTGCTAGATGGTAATTTAAAAGAGTTGAGTTGTATACTACTTGCTGATCATGGGAAAACATTTGGACAGTTTCGCAAGCATGCCACATTGTTGTGTTCAAACATACTGTTTGCAAAGCCTTCAGTTTTCCAATCGAGCGCAGACAGTTGTTGCAAAGAGTCTTTTTGCGGAACATCTCAGCGTATAGTTGAAGAGGTATTTGAACCACGTCATTTGCTGCCGTTGACAGTGGTTGATATTTGAACCACGCCAATGTTGTTGTAATTGTAACCCGACCCGTTCCGAGGGATTGGGGATGGCAGAAGACCATGTAGTACAAGAAACCGGGTAACTCCCCAAAGAGAGGAGGTCGTAGAGGAACCAAATGTCCGCAGTTAAACATTGCAGAATGAGATGAGAGGTGTCCTGAGTCGGATGACTTCAGGCGTTGCATGAGGGATTTTCGATTCTGCCGATTCTAGAGAGATTAGAGTTTAACAGAACGTTGTATCCGTTGCAGCGAAGACGAGAAAGAATACAGGGTTCGTGACGAAGAGGTACAACTCCTCAGTCGACACAGAGGGAACCTATGAGTCGCAGAATTTAGATAAGACAGTACGCCTCGAGTCCAAGAAAAGAGAAGAGTGGATACGAGAGGTAATAGGAGAGAAACTTCAAAGAGCTGCAGAAGACAGGATTGGAACACCCCGTCTATTAACATTCACCTGTGTCTTTTCCCGAAAGAAATAAATGTCCGGGAGCCCATTGTAGCTTGATAGTAAAGTAGGACAAAGAAGACAGTTTCCGCCAGATGTGTCAAAGAGTTTAAGGTAAAAGGAAAGGCGGAGAAAAGGACGGTGTGGCAAGGACAGAGCGAGAGTCTGAAAAGAGAAGATAGAAATGACAGGCTTGCTGGTATTGCCAAGACCAGCGGAGAGCTTGCAGAATGGCCCAGGCTTCAGCATAAAAACTTAAAAACACTGGGCTTGACGACAAGGAAAGAGTGGCCTCAGCGCCAAGAAGTGAGCAGTTGTCAAAAACGCCAGAGCAGCCTTGCCAAAAAAAAAATTGTCACACCCATCAGTCCAGATCACCAGATCATGAGATGGTAGAAAGTCAATGTGAGCGAGAGTCGCACGTTGGCCAGAACGAGGAAGGCATGCGATAGAAAGAGTCGGCTCTATCCTGAGGAAGGCGGGTTCGAAGGAGGAAAGGAAGAGCAAGCAAAGAAAACCTTTTTAGAAGCAGCAGACGAATTTTCCAAAATTTTATGAAAACATTTATTTAGTTTGTTCAAAATAATTTTTTATAACGTACCGAATTTTTCTACGTGGTTAGTGTAAACCGAAGTTGCATTACATTCAAAGAACAACGATGGGCAGTCTTCTTCATCCGAACCATCTATGCAATCAGTGATATCTAGATAAAATGTTATTTAGTTGGGTACATATTTTGTCTTTCGATCACGGGAAAACCGCTACAGTTATACACAGCACAACTAGTGTTCTGACTCGCTTTGCAGTTGAAAAGTATAGTGCGCACAGTGAGCATCTTCATAATCGCCTTAGCCTGGCAATTACCTTAAAGTGCCTTTTCTAAAAAACACAACTTTTTGGCTGCAAGTAAACGCAACACAAAACCACTTGTAAGGTTTAACTACACGAGTCTTTACAAGCCCACTTACTATTGCACTGTCTGTTTTTTGGAAGATACATTGATTGATCTTTACATGTAAAAGTTTCTGACATATCCACAGTACAATTTTCTTCATCATTTCGAAGAGGACAATCATATTTACCATCGCATATTTGAGAAATATCAATACATTTGCTAAATGTTGAACCAACATTGAGACTGCACAAAACCTGCCCAACAGCACAACTTCCACAGTTTATGTCAACTAAAAATAAAGTAATTACATCACAAAATCTTGTTTAAAAATAAATTCTTGAGAATTCAACTGTAGTTTGTGCGCTACAAAACAATGTATAAATCAAACTTTTAACCTAAAATTTTTCAGTTGCAAATCTCAAACAATTACCTTTACCCAACAACATCGGCAGAGCCCATGGTACATGAGAGGAAATCAAACCTGTCACCCTCAATTGATAGCATTCATCAAACACCAAGCTACGCATACATTTTGGTGAGGAGATTTCGCTGGAGTGTCATTTTTTAGAAGACTTTTACCAAGAATAACCTCCTCCTAGCAATGCCAGACAAACTCTGACAAAGTTTCGACCACCAACTGCACTGATGAGATCTGCTAAGTTGAAACAATATGTACTGTCTGCACTTGTTCTCCAAAATAAATCGCTGGCCTCTTGTATTAATTCTGGTTGACGTCTACCAAGGGTGGTCCTGCGGAGCTTCATTATCCAGTCTATACGCTGCTCCTGGCTATACACCTTTGTTTTGCTTATATTGAACTCCCTAAACTTCCAGGATTGCAACAGTGATGCTCAACATAAGACAATTGTCCTAACCTGACTGAAGTTTCCAAGTTTCCTATGCTCTACTTGAACTAACTTGAGAATACTTTCATAAATTTGCTTTTGTTAGAATCAAGTAAGCAAAGGAATCTATCGCATAGTACCTTTTCGAAGGCCTACAAAGTAATCGCGAGAATCAAACTCTTGATTGTTCGTTAACCGTTCCTATTACAAGACCGCTCTGGTCCATTTGAGTACGTTGCCGACCATTGAGAAGCTGAACTCCAGTTTGGTCCTGCCAGAACCTCGCCAGTTCTGCAGCAACCACCACAGAAATAGCGATAAAGTTCAGCACGTAGCTGCTAAAAGCTTTCAATGTCTGCAGCAGTCAATTAATTTACCTTCCATCTTGATTTTGACACACTTAAATGCAACAATAGTGTTCAAATTATTCATAGGTCTACACGGGGGGACAGCAAAAGAGCTTGAAGCTTACCAAGGTCAGCAATCACTTTAAATCACTCAGCAATGACCGCAGTAGTGATAGTTTAACTAAAGACTAGTTTTTTCGGAAGTGATTGCAGTTTAGTGATAACATTTTATACTCTGGCATGTATTAATATAATACCTCTGCATACGTGATTACAAATCGGAGGTTTATTTGCGCACATGCATTCGTCCGATAAATCATTGCATTGAAATTTTCCATCGCAAAGATGTTTGTGAGGAAGAATAAAGTTACCGTCGAGACATCGAAAACATTGCTCGTCAGAGTACACTGTAAACCGTAAGAGAATTTTGTGTGAGTGAAAAGAAAGCCAATATTATTGCACTTTGATAGGCTCCTATCTGACTAACGGAGGGAAACAGTGAGCTTTTTATTGTTATTTTTTAATCTCTCGAGCTAATTTGATTGACATGTGACGTATTGTTATCGCTATGCTTTTGCTTGTGGTTTATAACGGTCATGCTTTGAGCTCACTTACGGCATGACACGTCATGCTCTGTCTCGTGTTGGTTACGCAGGATTCGTTCAGAGAAAGTAGTGTTGCAGCAACATTACAACAAACGTTTTGAAGATGTAAAAACCAAAACCTCGCCAAAAATAAATCTAACAACCAGAAAATGGCGTTTTCACGTTGAAAAATGGCAACACAAAAACTTACCAAAATCCGTAAATTTTCCGCTTGTAGGATCGCAAAAACATTCATCCGTTCCATAATCACAATCTGCTAACCCATCGCAGACATATCTCGTTGGCAAGGAACACGTAGAATGCTGATGTAGTTTAAATACTGGACATTGGAAACCGTCACCAGGTCTGTAATAGCACCACCATTGAAGATGTATCACAGTTTATCATAAATTTGTTTAATTAGAAATTGTTGATATTTGCAGCATGGTGAGCAACAAAAACATCGCCAAGCATAAAAAATTGTTGATCCTACTTGCAGATGAATAAAAATTCTTAAACAAGAACAAGTAGAGATTTCGGATGGGGAAACCTTTTTTCCGTGTTTTGATCAGCCAAACCAATATACATGTAGTAAGTAATACTTGATTAAACATAAGACAGTTAAAATAACAAAACTAACAAAAAAGAATACTGAAGTTTTTCATTAGTTGGTTATGCCAACTTTTTGAAGTTTAATTAAATATTACTTGTTATATTGATTTGACTGATCAAAATATGGAAGAACAAAGACCCTAAGGATAAACATTTGAATTGTTCCACCACAAGTATGGGAGAAATGGTGGGAGAAAATTTTTAAAAAATTTCTAATACCATTACGGAAAATTTGACCAAAATGATAACATAGTAAATCACACTTCTTAATTTAGATAACTTTCATATACAATATCTTTGACGGCAACATGTAATTGGTTTTATACAAAGAAGTAAAAGTGAAGTTAATGAAAACGAAAGTTTAAAAAAGTTGTTGTGAAAACTAGTGGGCTTGCGTGCCACTGGTCCCGCTACGCATGAACAGCACGATCAATGTTTGCTATTTTGCCTAGAAATGGCTTTAACCTTCACAAACATAGGGCAAAGGGAGCATGTCTCTGAATCTGATCACAACGTTCTTGGTCATCAGACTCAAAGAAAATAGCTTCTAAAGTCGCAAGATGTTTCTAAAACTAAGACGAAGCTGAATCCCCCGAGCACTTGAAAGTATGTGCTGTTTGTCTACGCTGTAAAACAACCAGCAATCGTCTAAGACTAACATAAAAAGAAAATAGTTTTTTTGGATAGAAAATTAAAAAAAAATTAAGTGAAGAAAAAAGGAGTACCCGATACGGCTATAAAAACGAAAATGAAACACAAATAAATGCATAGGAGTAAAAAAGACAAGTTTGCACATCCAATGTTGTAGCAAATACCAATTTTAGATACCGTATATGCTCGTTTTACCGCCCGGACTTGATTAAGGGCCCGTTTGAATAGCCGCCCGTGTGAACAGAACTTAAAAATAAATAAGGGCCCGTGCTTGAATACCCGCCCGATGTAAAAGCTGATTTTTCAGTGGTCGAGAACAATAGGAAATAAGAAGCAGCTCAAATTTTGATTTGTTATTTCTTGTTAATAATTTAAACTAATATGAGGGAATTACTCTTTAGACGTAAATAATTTGCGTTTGACGTGAATAAATTGACATGGAAAAAGGATTAATGTCGTGAAATATTTGTCTTCAACGATAATTTTTGTACATAATTTTACTTTGAAAATAACAAGCGCCCGTGCTTGAATAAGGGCCCGTTTGAATAAGGGCCCGGTAGTGAGTTTGGTTGAAAAAAATAAGGGCCCGGGCTACAAAACGAGCAAATACGGTATTCCCTTTAGCCAAAGGTGATATTTCCTCACCTGTACTTCTTTTCATCGCTACGGTCGTAGCAATTTGGAATTCCATTGCAGAATTCAAATTTGGAAATACACTGTTGGTCATATGCTTTGTGAGGAAACGAGTTGCATTGAAAAGCGTAAATTTGCCCGCATTCATCCTCACCTTAAAGCAAAAAAGGTATTTTTACTTCTTTGCAACAAGAAGGCGCTGTTGTAAGCCATCAAATCGTAATCTTTAGGCTTGAATTTTGTCTTCAAGAAAGGTCATGCCGCACGCAAAATAAACCTGGCATTTACAGCTATCTTGTCTGGCCTTCGACATTACCAAATGAAATGAAGAGTTTAGTGCTGTATTATTGGGTCTCTGTTCATCGCTTCACAGTGACTCTCTGCTTGGCAACAAACCAGCAAAACACCTGAGCAATAAGTTACTTCTCCATGGTCAATTGACGTTACAGTTTACAGTAGTCTACGCTACAATTAGCAGTTATTGAGTCAGCCTACCAAGCGATAAGCCCATATTACCAGTAAGCAATCACAATTTGTTGATATCACATAGAATTTTATCCAAAGATTTAAAAACTGAATCGTGATCACAAGTTGCATGTAAAAGTAATAGTGTTTTTTAATGCCACGTATTGCTACATCAATAAAATGAGTAATTGGATCTACCTCATGGTTTTAGTGCCCCATAACCGTAAAAACAAGGCTGAGAATGGAATGCAAATCTACAGTATAAAACTATATCAATTGGTTGAACAATGATTGGTGGTATAAAGGTATTGTGCAAGAGTGTGCAGCTTTTTTGCAGGCAGGCCATTTTCAGACTTTTTGAATATTCAGCGGGCCTCTACAAATTTGTAAGCCATGCCGCTTTTGCGCTCAATTAAGCTTCTAAGAAGTAGCTGTAGTTTTTTCGACATGTTAGTGATAGGTTTGCCATCCAAGGCCAGCAAATTTAATATGTTGTTGTTGTTGTGATCACCCCTTCTCTTCCTCGAGATGGAGGTACGGCACGAACGACAATTCAGGTTTATGCCGTCAACCTAATTGAAATTAGGCTAGGGGAAAGATGGCAGCCCATTTCGAACCAGTCATGAGTGACTGGTAGCCCCACCACCAACAAGGTGGACTGCCACTGGTTGGTACCCAAGAGTCGTCTTTTACGACATGCCAGGTTAGCAACTTCACAATTGTAACCCGGTGAAGTACGGGTAGGCCACCTGTCCGCCACATAAAGAAGGGGGCGTCTCGTTAAGTGCCTTGCCCAATGACACAACAAACAAGCTTGCCGGCTTGTTCTCCACACTATCTCTTTTTTTATGCTGAGCGCCAAGCAGGGAAGCTGTGAATGCCATTTTTAAAAGTCGTTTGGTATGACTCGACTTAGGCAATGAACCCCAGGTCTACCGACCTTGAAGCGGGCGCTCTAACCTCTACCCCATCGCGCCGATCAAATTTCACGTCGCGGGCCGCATTTGCAATCCTGTCGCTGGACTGCAGGTTTTACGCTCCTTCTAACAGAAGCCAGCGTCGTAAGTCCTTTCGCTTTCCCAGCTCAACGGTTCATATCACATATTTCAAGCTTACTGCTTGAAGTAAGTGGGAGGCTGCTGTTTGGGGCAAACTTTTATCTCCTGCTTAAATTAAATTGTAGTATTAGCAAGAGAGCAATTTTTAATTCTCTTGACTTCATGGTCATATCACCGTTGGTCCTTATTTTTGATCCACTGTAATTATGAAGAGTCTTGTTCTTCTTGCCAAAGAGTGGTACGAGAAGTTACAACGATATCAGTGATATTTGAACCTACAAATCTTGATATAAAATGCTAATTGAAGATGCACCATTTATTTGACATCAATTGCGCATTGCTTGTTAGGGCAAAGTGAAATTAATAGGAACCTGCAGACAGTGACACTGCTTTGGCCTATAAGGTCTTTTCAGTGCAGTTGGTGACCGACAAGAAGCTAGACGCTGAGTACTGCCAGACCATCCATTACAGTGGACCTAGTATAAGTCCCACAAGTGTGACGGTTTACGCTATGTTTTATCAAAAGCCTCTAGCTTCTTGTCGGTCACCAACTGAACTGAAGAAATCTGATTGATCTAAACAGTGTCACTGTGTGCAGTTTTCTTAAAGTGCATCGCTGGTTTTTTGTATTACTTTGATAGAAACCTGACCTAAGTTTTTGCTTTCGCAAACCAAGTTAACAACAGCGAGATGACGTTTTAGTAAATGAGGGAGGCTTTAATAAATTACAAACTGCCAAAGCGATGTCTATATCAGGCAAAAACAAGTGTTTAGAGGAAAAAAGTCGGAAAAAACGTTCTGTGTTTAGAGGAGGGCGAAGCGGGATCGCCAAACTTGTTTTGAAAAAGGAGCTAGAATGGGAGCGCCGCTACTTCTTTTGGAGAAGCTGCCAACCTCTGATTATTTGTATATTGTTGAGTAAAAACAATAACTTTAAAGTCGCTATTCGCAGAGCTGTAGCTCGGCGCACGGCAATGGAAGTAATGGGGAGAACGAAATACGAAATCAGATATACTTAATCGTGGTTAAGAACGCTCCTGCGCTAATACATCGGCGATTAAAGCGCCCAAAAGCCGTATGGTATTTCAGTGCCAGGGTCGAAATTGGAGTCTTTGCTCGTCATCACGACGCCATCACATGCACGTAGTGAGGCGAGTAGGGCTACGCAGCCTTCTCATCCTGGTTACGTCACTGATCAGCCTACATGATATGTTTTCTTTGTTGTTTGAATGCTTTGTTGATGAAGATAGAAACAAAAAAGAGCTCTATACACATTCCTGTGGTATTCCAGATGTTGCCGGCAGCATAGGCAGTTGTAGTTTTCGCAATTGCTTTTTTTACTGTTAGAAGCTAAATATGATTTTCGTGCGTAAACAAACCACAAAAAAATTTTTTCTGCTTTGACAAACGCAAAAAATGAAGAATTAAACAATTACAACGTATGTTTGGTGCTGGGTTTGTAGTGGCGGAGAGTTTTGTAACTGTTTTGCTGAATATAGCCAAATGCAGTACATTTTTGTCCAGATTTTATCTCCGCAATTTAATGCATCGGTGCTTCTTGTGAGTCAAGTGCTTCTTTTGAATTGAGTGCTTTAGCAACGATGGACTGCTTCTTGTAACCTTGATTTGCAGTATAATCGACACACTTCAAAAAAGAAGACAGTTTTTCCCGGGTAAAGAATGGTTTTGATGATATGTTTTGCACAGATTTTTAAGGCAATTTTTCTTTTCATGGCTATTTTTGCTCAGCTAAGCAGTTATGGACCCCACAGAGTTCGATAATTGGTTCAATTTCTTCGCTCTCAACGTGGCTGCGATGTTTAGTGTGTTGTCTCAGCTTTCTGTCAAACTTTTTCTAGTTTACCTCAGAAATTTTTGTAAATACTAATCTGGATTTTATTTGGAAAAAAGTCCACGCGTAAAGCCAAAATTTACACAACTTTGCATTGGGCAATTCTGGATAAGATGCGTATGTTTTTGTTGATCTTCTCTAATTTTATTTCTAGTATGCTGAAGTGTACGTAACTGGGTGGATTGATACAACAAAGGGGCAAACTTTCCTCGACTTCATCCTACCAGTTTGAATTTGCATTGCACAAAAATATTTCATATTTTTAAAATGACGTAATTGGCCATCTCTCCGGAGAGCTGTAGGTGAGATGGCCAACAAAATTGCATTAAAACAAAGAATAACTTTTGCTCGAAACTATGAAGATATCTTTCACAGTGATAAAATATGACTTATAAAACACGCCTAGTTTGCATTAAGGCTCTATCAGTCTTTTAAAGGTATTACATAGTCCAGTGTTTCTTAACCTTTTGTAAACCGACGAACCCTTACGTTATTCTCCTAGGTTTCGTCGAATCCCAAATTTTTTTCACTCAAATATATAGAAACCAACTACTGTCAACTTCGGATATAAGGGATACGAATATAAGGGATTTTTGCTTATAAGGGACGGTTTTAAATGGTCCCAATCATTTTTGATTTGAAATAATACAAAAATTATTCGCTTACAAGGGATGCGAATATAAAAGATTTTCGCTTATAAGGGACAAATTTCAAAGTCCCAATCATAATTTTCTATAGTAATTTCAGTCAATTATAAAGGATAACCCATTCTGCCAAAGGATTTTTGTCTGTGAGATGTCAAATTCAGCTTTATAGGCAAATCGTACTTCTGCAGCTGCCTTTCGGCTTTCAACTACGGTAGCAGTCTGATGCTCATTGCGACGTTTGTATGCGGGGAATGTATGAAAAGCTTCAAAAAGGGTGTTTTGAGCATTTAAAACTTTACCGGATCAAACTGTGTACATTCGGTTATAAGGGATATCCGGATACAAGGGACTGATTGAGCTGGTCCCGACGTATCTCTTATATCCTGAGTTGACAGTACACTTAATCATAAAACATTTTGTATCAATGTGATTTCTGTTGTTCTTTTTTGGCGACCAACTGAAAAATTCGAGGCTTTGTTTCGAAAAGAGCAAGTTTCATGGCACTTTCACATGCAAGCCTGTTTCGTTTCTTTGTTTTAACCACTACCAGACTAGAAAATGCACGCTCGCATAGATAAGTAGTTACGAATGACGTGAGAACGTCCAGGACAACTTCAGCAATACGAGAATAACTTTCCATTTGCTAGCACCAAAAAATGTCAAGATTTGTTGAGTTGAAGGCAAGTTTTTGAACCCTGCTTTCCTGAAGCTCAATGATGTCATCTATGTATTGATTGTTTATATCTGCAGTTGTAGTGTCAAAAGCAAATGGATGAGGTATCCGTGTAGGATATTTTCGTTGTTCAGGAAAATAGTTCTTTAACTTTAAGAATAATAAGATTTTAATTGACAACATTTGAAACAATTCCATAATTATTGGTAACAATGGGAAAATAATGGATTTCAGAAAAGTGGTTATTACATCATAATGGCATAACAATTAACAATTGTGGGTCATATATGACCCTGTATCCGTCAAAGGGTTAATGATCTTTGCAACTTTTGCAAGTACTCAGCAAATTCTGGTTTAAGCCTCTGCAATTCGTTGATAGTCTCTTCAACATTAATTGCAGTATTGGAGCTGCTTGCAATCTCGTCCAAAAGTGGAAAGTTTGCGAAGTTGTCATTTTCCAATTGGTGCAACCATAGCTTCAATTTTCTCTGAAAAGCTATCATTTTCTCTTCAGCTTCTATTATATTTACTCCACCTCCTTGCATTTGACAATTCAAATGATTGAGGGTAGCGAAGATGTCAGCTAAAAAAGCTAAAGTGAGAATAAAACTGGAGTTCTCGAAGTGTTTTGCATGCCGATGGTGGTGATCTTTCAGAAAATCCAATAATTCTGCACGCAAAGCAAAAACACGATTCAGCACCTTTACCGAGATACCCAACGAACTTCAGAATGGTAAATAAGGACCTTAAATTGAGAGTCCATTTGTTCACACAGCTGCATAAAAATGCGATGATTCAGAGCTCGACCTCGCATATAATCAACCGTTTCAACAACATTTTTAAGAGCATCAGCAAGTAATGAAGACAACGTTTTCGATAGGAGTGTATGTCTTTGCAACATGCAATGTGTAAATGTAGTGTGTGGAGCACCACTCTTAATCAAGCCTCTTAAACCAGAATGGCACCCTATCGTGGCAGGAGCCCCATCGGTGCACATTGCGGAAACCATGTTCCATGAAAGACCGTTATTGTAAAGAAGTCATCCAAAATCTTTTTCATATCGATGGCCTTTGCAGTTGTAAGGTGCTTGCAGAAGAGAAATTCTTTTTTTATTTCGTGCTCTTTCACATAACGTACCAATGCGATAAGCTGTTTCAAATTGACTACGTCAGTTGTTTTGTCAAGCTGCAGGCTGAACTTTGTTGGGCTAGCCTTCACATCTGCTACTACTTGATTGAAAATGTCCTCACTGATATCATTTATTGGGCTTTTTACAAAGTCATTTGAGAATGGCACTAAAGCGAGCTTGTCTTTAGCTGCTTTTCCCAGCATAATGTTAGCCATTTGCAATGCAGCTGGCTTAACAAGTGTTTTACCAATGGTATGCATTTTCCCTGTTTTCCAATTAGATAAGCCTCTTCATATGACGCTGTGAGAATCGGTTTATAAACTGGAACAAAACCAAGTGATATCATGGCAGCACGCGCATCGAATTAGGCCCTCTTCTGCTTGAATTGATCAAGCGTACTGTCTGCATTTTTCCCTGTAGCGTGAACTTTTGTAAAATGTTCTCGTAATTTAGCTGGAGCTAGGCTGGAGTTTCTCAACTTAACATAGCAAAAGCATACATTGAAGACGCTGAGTTCCATCACTTTCTGTTGCACAGGTAAAGTCATTCTACACATAATCCTCCGACCACTTCCTTTTCTTGGTTGAAATGTTGAATCACATATTTACAAACATTGCGAAATGGGAGATAATTGAACTATGATAACTTACAAAACCTGTATTCCAAAAACTGAAAAGACATCAATAGCGACAATTGCATCAAAATGTACTTATTTTACAATACAGCCTGTGTCAAAATTTCGGAGGACTTTTCCGAACCCATGAAATATCTCCGTCGAACCCTGGTTAAGACATAAGCTTTCATAACGCTTATCAAATCACAAAATTGCTCTGCAATACTCAAATTGAATACTAGGAGGCAAAAATAATTCTGCTAGCCATTTCAAATCATTTGTGTTGTTTATTGTTTGGTACCGGTAGACCACAGTTAATTATTGTTTTTAGTGATAATTTTGCCACATGTTTAGCAAACGTTAACATAAGATGTGCAAGTTTCATGCAACCACCTTTAGGATCGTACACATCTTATCCAATCACTTTTCGGTTTTGTGAGCAAGCAGTCCTCTCCAGAACCAACACATTCATCTGTGACATCAAAGTTTGCGTCATTGGAATCATCCAGCAATGAAAGAGGACCTTCAGAAGAAGCTTCGTCAGAGCTAATTAGTCTAGCAACAGCTTTTTATTTAAACTTTTTTCATCAGTCCCCTGTTTTTCTGAGCATTATGGTTACTTGCAGCAGTAGGATAATACTTGGCTCTGAACTTATTGATGTTGTCAGAAGATGAGAGTAATGTTGCATGCTGTTTCCGTCTTTTTGACGTGGTATTCTGATATCTTGAAGTGGGCAAAATGGCATTAAACACTTTTGAAGGGATCTCCGCAGATACATCAGCTTCACTTTTTTGTGGCAGATTTACATGAAGCTTTTTGTCTTGATGGCTCAGGATTACTTGTCATTCCTACATTGATCCCGGGTTGAGGACAACCCTCTGCTTCATTGCTGTGTCTGCCGTCCAGTATTAACACCACTTTGCCAACAGTCTTTCTCGACAGAAAATATTGGGACAGTCAATCGTAAAAAAGCGAGAAGTTGCATAGGCTGGACTTTGCAAACATGTAGATCACAGACCCTGGTGACATCCCAATTTCATACTCTTGTTATTTATATTTCCCTTTTATTATTACTACTGGTGGAAGAAACGTGTCTTTGGCATTGTAGCAGGCTATAAAAGATATTGTTTCTCGAATTTCTGAAGATATAACTGTTGACACAACTTTAGAATCTCTTTCTGCCAGTACAAAATTTGCTTTGTTATTGAGTTGAAGATCGGTTTCATCTACGTTAAAAATGGAAGCTGGTTCACAAAAAAGCTCCTTTTCCATGAAGATCTTTTTAAAAAACTGGAAATGTGATTGACACTCTTCCCTGTTTAAACCAAGCGCACGGGCAAATGAGACTTCTTCTGATTTACGAATGCGACCATCTGGATGCCTTGAAAGAAAAAGTTTCAACCCAACAAAAACTGTAAGCCGCTTTTTCCTTTGAGGCATTAAACTTGTTTTGAACACCAATAGTCTGCAAATTCGTAAGCAAAGTTTCGAAGATCATCTCTGAATAAAGTAAAACAACAATTTTGCAAGGCCTTAATATGTCTCACAAAGCGATTTTTACTCCACTCCTCGAAAACGCAATCCAAACCCATCTTTATTTTTTTGAAATTTTTTGAAATGCATCGTTTGTGTAAAGTTTTTCGTGGTAGAAAGTAGTGTTTTGAAGCTCTACTTACATTCATGCCCTCGTCAATGCCTTTAAATGCATTACGCATATTCTGTTCCGTACACAAACCACGGCATACAAATTTACGTCTGTATTCGGTAGACATATTTCAGTACATAGGAATACATAGTATTGCTGCAACTCAAAATTTATTTAATAGTTACCGTAATATATTACATTTTTATATTTGCCGGCTTGAACACGCGCATATAAATATTGCCATCAATCCTGTAATAGTGGTTGAATATCTGACCTAAATATCGAGGAGAGATGACCACACGTACCATTATGACGTAACTGACCATGAGAAGGTAGCTACCAAGTGCACAAATAGTTGTCATTTGCAAACCATAAAGCCCGAAGGCAATCTTACGAAACTGTTTTACAATCTATAAACCTAACATATGTTGCAAAAGTTTACCGTTTCCAAAAACTTCTTTTAGTTACATCTCACACATATCAATTAATTACTTAATTTTAATTACAAATTGCGACACATTTCTGTACTTGCGGCTGGTCCAAAACTGACAAAATCAACCAATCATAACTTGTTAATCAAAAAAATGGCGGCGATTGGCCATCTCCCCTCAATGGCCATCTCTCCTGGAATTGCCCTATCCTATTTTACTACAAAAAATTGTAATCGAAATAGTCGGAATTTATTGAAGGCTTTGGTTTTTGTTATTGGTGGGCCGCAAAAAAAATGAAAAAGGTTAGGCAGGTCAGTGCCGTAATTTAAAATTTTTCTTTTTCATGTTTTCGGCAAGAGAAAAACCAACAACAATTTTGCTGAATATTATTATCAAGTGAGAATAACGGCCGGAAATATTTCCATAGATGGCGCATTGAAATTGTCGTTTGTGCTTTTTTAAAACTTAAAGAACTTGGAGATCAACTTTTGGACAGCAAAGACATTTTTGTTTTTGTTTTGATTGTTTTGTCCAGTTCGGTTTCGAAGACCTTTTGTAATTGTTTCAAGTAGATCGCGTGTTTCCATAACGTTTTCATTGATGGTGAGTAAAGCTTTGCTTTTGTGGATTTATTGCTTCTGTCACATCATTTGGTGAAAAAATATCGCCTATTATTCTCCTCTTGAATACACTGCTGAAACAGGTCCATGGTAGCAACATCTTTAAACCAAAATCAGATGATAGCGGCATTTTTTCCAAAACGACAGTTAGTGATTCCTTTTTGAACACTGCGTAAAAAACACACCCAAACTTCTGGGCCACCAAGTTCAGCTACCTCGTTATTTTTCACTTCAAATTTTTTGCTCAATCTAAACTTTTTGAGAGCACTAAGCGCCCTGCCTGAATATGACTATAATTATACAACAACCATGGACCACACTGCAGTTCCTTCACTTTTGTTTAATGAAGGACAGAATCATGTGTTAAAAAATTCTGATCAATCATGGCGCAATACGCTATATTCGACACGACAAAATTAGGTTGACTAAAATATTATGTAGAATCTACTTTAGTATAAATCTTCCATCCCCTGTTCTTTCCGAGAAATTTGATAACCCTTAGCGGTAGCCATTTGTATTTTTGTTTCTTTTATCTATAAGGATCATAATCCGTAAGGATCATTTAATTCATAGCATGTAAACAATTCCGTAATTGTTTCCTAACGGCAGAAACATAATGGGTGTCAGAAAAGTGTTTGTTTCAAAATAAGAAGATAACAATCAGCAATAATGTAATACTGTAGGTGTCACATCGATCCTTTCACGCATTATATAACTTTGTTTAAACCATATTAGTATATTGTGAATTTACAGGGGCAGTGATCCCTCTTTTTTGGCCCTTGACTATGTCCACTTCGTCCACGAGCATTTAAAGTCATTTATTGCCGTTTTCCCATCACTTGACACGTTTAACCAGCTCGCTGAAACGAGTACCAATTACTTAAATAGGACGCTATTGGCGAAGGTGAAATCTTCAGACATGCATACCAACCTAGTGTGCAGTGCAGTTTCTCGTCTCCTATGTACCTTGGCGGTAACAAGCAGTGTTTAAGCTCGAGAACATTCGTTTCATTCCAGAAAGTTTTCATGCATTCCATTCCATCCTCGTCGCTATGCTTTGTGTCGTTATACTGAATTTCATCTTTTCCGTTGCTGTAAACAATAAAAAAAATTGCAATTTTGCGTCAGCCTTTGATTTCGATAAGAAAAAAAAACATGTACATAAAAACGTTTGTTGATTGGACGAAGCATTGGTGTGACAATTCGCCGACTAATTGTGCAGTAGACTCCGCTTAACTGGCTCACCGATAACTGGATCATGCGGTTAGCTGAATCATTTTTCCAAGTCCCAAACCACACGTGCATTTTCAATGTAAATGTACGCCGCTTTTCTGGATCACTTTTGCACCGAAACTTACAATAAAATCCCACAATTCGCACGGCACGTGTCTCAGTCATTGATCACGTGCTGAAACAAGATTGTGCCACGACTATATTGCGTTTTTTTTAGCAGAAATAATACAGTATGTTAATAAATAAATACAGTATTATTGATTCTCATTTCATTATTTCTTTTATAAATTAACTTGTTTTGACGACTAAATAACACTTGATCGTTTTTTAACTACAGTACTGTATCTTTTCGGCTAACTGGATCTGCCCAAAGTGATTCAGTTAAGCAGAGTCCACTGTACCTGCATTGCGTTATTCCGTCACAAAATTGACTTTCTGGTATACATTCGATATTTCCTTCGTCACAATGAAACGGAAAACGAATCGTGGAACAATTGTGCTTTAAATGGAATTCTTTTGACATTCGTGAATCTATACAAAAAAGATTTAGAATAAACTAACAAAATTCCATTTTACAGTACTGTAGATCGAAGGCATAAAGGTGCACTCAGAATCGAGATTTAATCCTTTATTCAGAAATAGATCTCGATTCTGAATAATACTTACAGCCATGGGTAGCAAAAGGCTACGAAGCTGCGGAAGAAGATTTTTTAAGGGTCTCCTAAAAAGATTGCCAAAAATTTCAAGAAAAATTACCTTCATTAAAATTTGCTCCTGACTAAGCTCTTGATCAACCTGCCATCTATGCCATAATCAAACGATTCATATTTCTTGCTACGGTTTGACGTTCTTATGGGCCGATCAAGCCAATGCCTGTTTATTTCTTTTTTGCGGTTCATTTAGACGATGTATTTTTATCCAGATAAGTAAACGAGCTGTGGTGCTAAGAATATAAATTAAGCCAAACCATGTCCAAACTTATAAGTCCTGCTGGCACAGTGCATTTCTGTCGCAAAAATTTAAGCCAAACAAACAAAATTATCGTAGAATGCCTCTCCCAAGACACCCAATCGCAAAAACTACACGGAAATTCAACTTACAATTTTACGATTGAAAGCCACCGCCTTTTCGCATTGAGATGTGCACGACAAATGGCCAGAACAAGCAATCAAAGTAACATATGCCACTTCTCAACTGCTGTGATGATTAAATTACGTCTCTTGCCAAAGGCATCTAACTCCCAAAGCAAATTAACAAATCATGTACAACAGCCACTTATATATATATATACAGGATGGAATAATGTAAAGCATATCATCCTCATAAGATCGAGATTAAACACCTTCAGGTTTAAGCTATAATCAGTCGGCATGTTGTTGAGATGGTTTAAAGCAACTGCTTTGCATCGAAAAGCCTGGATTCAATTCATTGTTGAGACATTTCATTATCACAAAAGTTGGATTTACCGGACTCTTTTTGGCGCTTGGTGGCGCTCAACAACAGGGGAAATGCGCAAAAACAAATATTGAACTGTTTTTACTCAGTCGACATCAAAATGTCTTGATGTTTAAGATACTGAGAGTCAAAATATTAAAAAAAAATTTATGAAAAATCCTTTCTTGTTACATTAATTTTCGAATCTTTGGAAAAAAAATTTTGAGAAGCTTTAGGTTGGACCAGAGACAGTTTACTCCCTCAACATAACCGGCAAAATGACCACAAAAATAAACACTACATAAGACAAAATTACCTACCACCAACACGAAGAAAATGCAATTCCAAAGAGATGATGCAGAAAAAAATTAATTTACTAGTTTTTGCACGAATATTCATTAAGCTATTTATGTCCTTACAATTAAAACAGCACCAACATCAGTTAATCCAAACTGGCAATATACAAAGCATGTCGTAATAACAAGTTGTTGTATGCAAAACCGAAAAGCTTTTCTGTGATTCAAATGCTTGTAAGCCCAACATATTTTAATTTCGATATCAGGTGTGGTTTATTAGTAAGCAAAATTTTTGGTTTCATTGGTCAACTACATTTACCCGGGACAGATCTAGCGTTTGCGTTTTGGTGGAGAGGGGCATCTAAATTGCACAAATTACTATCTAATGAGAGGTTATTTGATATGGCTACCAGTAAAGTTTTCAGCTTTAGCGACATTGGGTCACGTTCTGACTTTACTATTCTACATGTACATTTGCTTTGTTATGACATTTGAGTATACCGTCTCAAGCAAGTTGGTTTGCATCTTTCGTTGTGATACGCTGTTACATGGTAAAGCACTTAAGGCTAAGCAAACGGCGCTGACACGACACATAATTAAAGATAGTGCTCCAAAGCTTTCACAAGAACTTTTATATTTTAAGAAAAAAAGTTTGACCAAATTTGTAAGATATTTATTTACGTTTTTTTTTTTTAGCTTTTTAAGGGAAAGTCCACGTCTTTACTTACAAAAAATGATTGTAACTAACTTACGACTTATAATCAATTACAAGGAATCGACTAAAACCTCTGCGACTTTTCCTAGGCCTTCTTTTATCTGTGCGTCTCCACACTTCTTTTATTTTCTCTATAATATAGCTGAACCAGAATGTAGCATACATTGTGATATTCTGTCATCTGCTGCAACTTAATTTTTCAGAAACGCTGTTTTGGGACACACTTGTAACAGTACTGAAAGCTTTTATCGCTTGTAAGCATCGATATACTGTTAAAATATGCCAAAATCGTTTTTCCAGAAATGTCAACGAAAACGAATGTTAAACCATTAGAATAAATTCTTTCACTCCAAAAACAGCTTGCTAACACTGTACCAAGCAACAGAGAGTCTGCTCAAATAGATAACTTTTACCTGTTGAGCTTAAACATTGTTTCTCCGCATACCTTGTACAGTGCTTTGCAGTCTTTGATTTGCTTTAGCTTCTTAATACTGTTTTAAACTTGTAAATGTTCAATAAATATTTTAGTCGTAACTGACAATTATCAAATACCATGAAACAAAACGCGCACGAAAACCTTTCTAAAAACATTAGTTTGTTGGTCGTGGTTGTCTACTGCACGAATGAATATTCAAAGAAAATAAAAGAAGGCAAGCGCATACATCGGAAATTGAAAAAACGACAAACTCTAATTAAAAATAATCGGTTGTATGTTTCAAAAACTATCTTTTGTAATTATTACAATGGATGTGCATTGCCGCTCACGCATACAGTACGTAATTATCAGGTAGACTATGTGCTTTTGCAGAATCGGCCAGTAAATGCTTTTTCTAGTAAATGAATCGGCTAGTAAATATGAGAAGACATAAATATAGCTTTTAGGTGCACACTAGTTGAGATATATTTCGCATTTATATCTACAAGCAGCATAAATCCACCGATGCGCACACAGTATATTTCTTACAATTAAAAATAGCAGGATTGAGAGCATCCAGGAGCCCGCATTGTAAGATGCAGTGCTGCATTGAAGGGGGCGGGGCATTTTGCCTAAGGGTCTCCACTCATCCTCCCCCTCCCCGAAACTTCTAATCATTTTTTTGAAATAAATTTAACTTCAAGCACAGTATAAGTAAAACTGAATTTTTAGATCTTCTTGTCACTATTTTAGAAAAAGAGATGGCCAAATGAATGGCGCTATGTTGCAAATAGATTTTATTATTTTTCTACATAAGATAGCATCAGTCTTTCTCGTTAAATTTTTTCAAAGATATAGCCCGTAAGCGTGTCAAATTTCATGAAAAAATTTCCAAGAACAACGAAATTACAAATATTGCCACATTCGGCATTGCTAACTGCCGTCACATAATATTTTAAAAAATCGCTTTCAATCAACCGCAGCTATAAATGCTTCACTTTTTTTTTAACTCAGCATTTTCGATATGCTCACTGTTTTCAGAAATAGCTAATCGTACTCGAGATTGAAATGCATCAATATCGTGGAAATGCTCCCCACTCTTTAAGAATAACATCTTTCAAGTCCACTATATTTTCATACCTTTTTAAAGAAACTGACCATATCTTTTGCCTCGTAAGAACGCTGCAAGAAGGTTATTATTCCTTGACAATGACCATTTAGAACCAAAAGCTACCGGTTAGTCAAGAGCAACTGGATTTCATGTTGCTGTGACCACAATTTGCGAAACCGATTGTTTAAATATTCGTAATAACGTTATTTTTTGAAATTTTTGCATGAAATTTTAAGCACTTGCGCAGGATATTTTTCTGAAAATAAGTCAAAAAACATGTAATGCTATCGTATCTAAAAAATTTAATGGCGTTTTATAAAAGGACGCTATTTTTTGGTAACTCTGTAGATCAAAACTTGACAAAACTTTCACACTCAAAAAATAAATAAGTTTATCAAGCTATGTCAAATCTAAAATTAATCTTTCACGAATCTGGATTAGACCAAACGGATTAAGCTGACTTCAAAGTGACTAAAATACAATTCTTATCGCACTTTACTCACTCCACACAACCAAACTGTATCAATGACAGCCTCAATATTACATTCATTTGATATTATTGACAATTTCATTTCCTCTTTGCGTTGCTTTGTGGGCAGCGTGATCAAGTGGGGGTGCTTTGCGGCCACAATTTTTGTGTGATTGCGAGGTTCAAATAGTTCAAAGTTCATCAATTGGTCTCTTTTTATTCAGTTAATTTATTGGTCTCTATTTATTTTGCCTGAAGAAGTGAGCATTCGCTCACAAAAGCTCGCATCAATAAATATTTAAGTCGACTACAAGAGTCATCTTTGAGTTTTTATCTGCAATTATTTAATTTCAGACGCTCTGCTGTTCACTTCCAACGTTTTTTTGCATCAAACCGTTTTAAAGTACAAGAGTTTTTTTTTGGGGGGGGATGGAAGGGAAGGGGAGGATAAAGAGAGAGAGAATGGAAAAGAAAACTTTACTTCTCCCTTAAATTTGCTCTTTTCAATAAGCTAAACGAACGGGATTGGGGTATTAAATAAAGAACTACGATGCGATGTCAGTGCTACTGAAATGTTGTATCTGAGAAAAACGCAACGAACTTCATAGTCAAATCAAAAATGATGATTTTTTGAACATTGCAAACAACCCTTTTCTTTAATTTTGATTTTTAAAAATAATGGAGGAGTTTTGCTTGATATAGAATTTACCGGTGTGTTTTAAGAGATAGCTAAACAATTTAAGAAGCAACAATGAGGTAAAAATCCAACCTTGCTTAAAATGGCATGTACGATGTTGATAGTATATAACAAGGCAATTCTAACATATATTACCTGCTAACTTGCTCTCAATTCTACGCCCAATCAATAACACTAAGATGCGTTTCAATGTTTATCTTAACGGCAATATTGCTTTTTGACTCAACCTTCTGAGCAAGCGCAGTAGCAAATATTAAAACGTACTCTTTTAAAATAATCTTTAAGATATCTATTATATAAAGTGCAATTCTGTCTGTCTGTGTGTCTGTTTTAACTCCTTTGAAACTGCTACAGGTACAAGCATCAAACTTGGCATCATTGATCACCACTCCGTGGTGAGTGTCATAAGGGTACTCGTGACGTCATCATGATGCCACAACCAAAATAATTTGTTTAGAATTTGCATTACTCAACAGAGGACAACCGCTTTTTGCTCAAATGAAAACCAGCTTCCGACTTACCACATTTCAAAAACTTTCGTTTGTTTCGGATCTAAAATGACATCACAATCAACGATTAATTGAGCAATCTGTTTTTTGCTCTTTCTCAATAAGTACTCATCGCACAAGCGCGATTAAACGTTCTTTTAGGAGATATTAATAAGCTGCTTTTGACGAAAACAACTTTTCAACAATTAATGTTTATTTGATTATGCTACGAGATATTCTTTACTTAAGCACTTTAAGCTCTCTAAGCATTTTTTATTTTCTTTTTCGCTAGCATGCTTAAGCTGGGTCTATGAGGTCATAATGTATCTCGTACAATTAACACAAATGTTCGCTACCGCACATCATAATATCAAAATGTTTTCAAAAAGTGCACCCTTTGTGCCAAATCAATTTCCTAAAATCTGATTTGTGACCTCATTTCTCAACTGATTTTCAAACTTTATTCAACAAATTAAAGGTTATTTCAATGCAATTCCGACAGTGTATAATATGTACAATTAATATTAGTTTTTATACTGAAAAAACTGAACTTTAAGACCTGTGGTGTAATTTTCACCTCTCCCAAAAGTAATGAGCTCAGTAAAAACAGGTGACTTTAATACAAAACCATTGTAATAAAGTACTAACAGTTATTGTCCTTTGAAAGCTTGGAAAATTTCCTTTCTAGTTATGTGTGACTCCAAATACTTAGGGCTAAGGATTAGTTTATAATGGCTGATCAAAACTTGGTGGCCATGTTTCATTTTTAGTTGAACAATTATCCTACTTGACCTAACAAACTTGCAATTGTTAAACTAAGTTAGTACTTCGGTACATTTCGACTACTTTTCTTCACAAGCATGGTTCATTTGCATTATCTGTCAACGTTTTCAAATAGATCCATCAAAAACTGAAGTCTTCAAATGTTTGTCAAATGTAGTCTGTCGGTTCACACAAAAGTTTAGTGCCTGCAGTTCTCAAAATTGCAACTTCTAGAAAAACTAAGTCCTTTGCTGCATTTTGTCTATTCTTTTTCAATAGCATGGATGTTTGACATTATCAATCAAAATATTCAAAAAAACTCATCGAAAAATGAAGTCTACAAATTTTAATATGTAGCCTACTCCAAGCAAAATACTTGGTGATC
Organism: Trididemnum clinides; assembly: GCA_963675345.1. NCBI lineage: Eukaryota > Metazoa > Chordata > Ascidiacea > Aplousobranchia > Didemnidae > Trididemnum > Trididemnum clinides. Next base: position 15,556,283 of record OY776294.1, read on the forward strand.
ACCCAAGAAAAAGACAAGGGGGTAAAGATGGTCCTTTCTAATGGTTTGCAACAAAATGTAAGTGTCGAACTACATATGATCTAAATGTTCAAGCAATTTTCTTTGCAATTGGCCAAGGCTGTCGCAGCAACCAGCTGATTTGATGTTTTTAACCTCGACATTATTAATGGAGGTTCTGCTATAACTGAACTGTGAGTGCATCGTTTCGAGTTAGTTTGCTCTTTGCATGACGGCGTTTATGCCAGGGTTAAGGAGCATGCACGCAGTCAGAAACGTTAGTTCATATTAATTCGCCTACGGTAACGAAGAAGTGTTAAGTAGCGATCCTGATAATAATAATGGCTCAAAACGCATTGTGAGGTCATAATGTTAAATACCATCGCAATGCTTGCCTCTACATGACGAGAACAGCAGTAGGCAGCAAAATTATTCATATCATTTTGATAGCAAACATAAATGATAAAGCCCATTACTGATGTTTGTAATTGCAAGGATATCGGTAAAAAAATAATTTTCATTTAGAAGTTGGGAGGTCTGGATTAGTGGCAAAAGTTAAATGTAATTAAGTCCCAAATTTAAGAAAAAATCAAAATTAAACAATATTGGCATTAATCTGTAACACTGGATTAAGAGGAAATGTTTTTGCTTGAAAAGAACGTAATAGGCATCTATTGCAATAGGTTATATGACTTAAAGGAAAGCCATAGCCCCTTTTCATGCTAAGGCCGAATAAAAGCAAATAGCGCAGGCAAAAATCGTAATGTCACAAATATTAATACGAAAAAGGGAATGTTACGAAACCATTTCGTTTTTGCTCTCATAAATGTTTGTACTGTGAAGCTGGCGCAGCTGCATTAATTGATATCTTTTAAATTGGCACGGGTGATAATGTGCCCTGCCGGGGTAAAATCGCACCATACTTAGAAGAAAAATGTTTTTTTTCTTTGCTTGGTAATAGCTCTATAGAGCTACGCTTTGCTTAACTCTTGCCTGACTCACAGTTACATTGCATTTGCATTTTCTGTAAACCCAACAAATTTTATCACATGAGACGTTTTTATTACTTGCACGAAAGTGGTTGAAGGCACACAGTTCAGTCTTCATGTCACTTCATGCTCCTTTAGAACAAAAAGAGGCCAACCTAAAATATTTCTGAGCGTTTTCTTTGAAAATAACTCGGCCTGATGTGCGCCTACTGAAATATAGTGAATGATTTTGGGGAAGCCATAGCCGCTTTTGTCGCTATGCCGGAAGCAAGACAAATAGCGCAGCCAAAACAACTTAGTAGCACAAATACAAATAGCCGGCCAATATAAATAGGAAAGGGGCAGCACCATATCGCAAAATAGATTTACCACTAAATAGTTAAGGATTTTTTGTAGAAAGCGCCCGTCACTTGCAATAGGCTTCTATTAAGTGTACATTGGAGGGGTTTTTCAGTAAGGAAAGCAATTCCTTATAATTGCACCCCCAGTGTATACTCCACTGTAAATTCACATACCGGGCCTCCCCCTCCAGTGTACGCTTAATAGGCGCCTATTGCAAGTGGCGGGGGCTTTCTGCAAAAGATCCATAGCCTATTCGTGTAATTGTGAAAGCAACCACCATTTCGCCGCTACCATCAGTTTTGTTTGTGTTTCAATCCCTGCTTCCTTAAGTATTAACCATAATTTGTGGCAAGATTTTTCGTGTGCATTGCCAGTCATGATTAAGATAATATGATGGTAACAATTTCGTGTGCAATAACTTTGAAAGAGCATATAAATCATTTCGCTTTTTGCTACTGCTCCCTCAAAAAACCCATGGGTGAAACCGGCGCAGCCGGTTGAACCGAAATGCTACACCCCGTCATTACTGATGGAGGGCCCCTGCCGGGCAACGCCGGCAGAGCCGGCAAGTTTAATAATATAGCATTTATATCCCGACAACAACGTATTGAGGTTGCTGTTCATCTTAACGATAAAAATGTTTTGAGGCTGCAATATATCTTAACGATTTGGCGAAAAAAATTTTTGGTTCTGATTATTGCCAGGCAACGTTGCACGAAGCAAAAATGTTTTTGAAACCGCATTTTGATCAAGAAATCAGGGTTATACTGTTCTGAGCTTTGCAGTCTGAGGTCGATTCACGCTCAAACAGTAAATGGCAGTCGCGAAAACCTTCACTCTTTAAATGGCTACATGTTTTTCACTACCTACCGTGTTTGCTACATGTGCAAGCCTTCTAAAATATTTTAATTGACCTTTCAAGTATTTTAAAAAGTCTTGGTTAAGAGCAGCTTAACATAAAGCTTATCACCTTTAAGTCAGACAGCTCAAACACCGTAAATCAAGTTATTTTACCTCCGCACAGTTTTCCGCAGCTGCTGGTCGATGGATACAGGAAATTGACTTTACATGAAAGGCGGTCGATTATTTCTCGCTGCAATTCAACTATCATATCGCAATAATAATAAGTGTTGGCAAGTAGGGAGATACTAGCTGATAGTCAAGCGCTCAGCTATGTACGAACACGATGGCCTAAATACTTTTCTCAATACGTGCAACTTTAATTAATACTTTTCAGTTACTTTCATTTTAGTTACATCTGCCTTGTACCTTAACTGTAGGTGAAAAGCAATAATTGGTGGTTAAATGAGGCCCCTAAAGCCTTGGACAAAAAATAGCTGAATCAAGCAACATAAATTTCAAATTGTGTGTAAACTCAATTGTTTATCAACCTTCACTAAATTTGCAGTTTCCAGCTATGAGTATCATAGGACAAAAATCCATCCACAATTCGCAAAGTTATCGGCCAATTTGCACACCACTTTTGAAATATCAAAACAGCCAAATTACTACGGGTCGTAGGCAATTTATGTTCCAGCAGGGCCAGATCCAGGAAAAAGCAAACAGGGACCCACGTTGCCCTAAATCAGAGGTGCCCAACATCTAAGAACTTCGACGTACTAACCCTCTCTGTGAAATCAAACGAGGCACGCCATAAATTGACCTCAAAAAAATTCTGAATAAGGTTAATCAAGTCAAAAATGGGACAAAAAACGGATCTTTTGTAGAAAGCCCCCGCTAAAAAACACTCCCTCCACTAAACCCTAACCCTAACCCTTATCTTCTTCGTCAACCATGGAACGGTGAGTGCTGCAGTACTTAAAACGTGGCGGGGGTGTTTTTCTCAAATCTCACATTTTTGCATTAGCGGCGGGGGCTTTCTATAAAAGATTCGAATTGCGTAGAAAATTTGGGCTTATTTAACGGATTTTTGGGTGTATAAAGCGAGTTTTGTTAATACACAGTCAAATGGAAGAATTCCGGGCCGGACGAATTTGGGTTTAATATGAGGGTGGGTTCATAAACCGTGGGCTTAATAAGCGGCGTCTACTGTACTTTTAAATTTGAAATTTGTGGTTTTAGGTTCGGTTAGATTCCACTGAGCGAAATTAAGCAAGAGGGCTTCTCGCTTTAAGTTCATTTTGTGTTTGCTAACTTACTAGCCGAGATAAATAAAAATATGATGTTAAAAACTGAATAAACTTTTTGATTGAGATCTTGGTCAACGTTTAGAAAAAGTATCCTGCTTCAAACTTTGTAAAAAGCCAATAGACTAAACTTTAATCTATTCCAGTGATTTCCAATCTTTTTGATACCGTGCTCCTTTTCAAAGACTGCGGCTAATGCTGTGCTACCCAACTCAACTACCAGCTTTACAATCTAAAATAAACTTGTAGTAATCTTTATTTTTGATCAAGCCTTTTTTCGAAATCAACTTTTCGAAAACGGCTGTTCTTTCTGTTTTTGGCTATTTTTACAGAATTTTTGGCAAATAGGCCTATGTGGTTAATATTGCTCTTGTTCTTAAAATGTCGCTTGAACTTTGCACATTTTGCGCTTCAGTCAAGCCGACAAAGGCTTGGAGCTTGATTTCGAAGAATTTGAAGAGACGCGAGGGCAAAAGTTTCGGTAATTGGCGCGCTTACAATCGAAGTGCGTGTGAAAGAGAAAGGTAATTCAGAAACTGACAGCAGCATATAAATGATACTAAGTGCGCTCTGGTTTTACCTGCTTTGGTAGAGATGATTTGCAAAAAATTTAGGTTATTCTTTGCCATACCGAGTTTTCCAACCTTAATTTGAAGCCATCAAAATTGAAAATGCAATTCTACAACAAGCATGGTGGAAGTGATGTTGCACGGAATGATACTATATCTTCAAAAATCAAAAGAGCTCGTTTTCATTTTTTGGAACCCTTAAGAAATGTGTTTTTTTCTGTTGACAAACCACTACTGCTGACTTCGTACAAAGTTTCATTAAAAGTAGCCAAGTTCAAAAAGCCCCATTCGATTGCAGAAGCCTCACCAAACCTTCAGAAATAGAAAGGGCAAAAATTATGTTGGAACAAAAAGCAAAAAAAAGCTTAAATTGATACCGCTCTCAAATAACGACTTGCGGAACGGACTTAAATAAGTTGAGTGAATATACAAAGGTGGTCGCTAAAAAAGTGGGAAATTTGTCAAACGGTGATTTATTTTCACAAAGTACTTCAAAGAGATGCTCAAAAAGTGGGATTGAGGTTGTAAGTTTCATTGCTTAAATCGGTGAATGCATTATATTATTAGTCTTTGAAAAACTTTATAAAAGCTATACTTTGTGAAAATAAATCACAGTTTGACAATTTTTTGACAAATTTCCCGCTTTTTGAGCGACCACCCTGTATTTTGGATTTAGTGATCTCAGATATTAATCTAGTTCTATAAAGATATTTCTCCATTTAAATGAATCAAACTGAAGTCACCCCTATTGACATCGCACTTTTAGAAGTGAAAAAGCCATTAATTTAGAGTAGTTCAGTGGTTCTCAAACTTTTTGCGATGCGACGCATTTAAAAAAGCTTACGAGACTTTGCGACGCACCAAACAGCATCCTAAGATTTAGTTTGCCGTACTGCAAAATAAATGTGACCCATAATCCACACAAATAAGTGTTCTTATGCTCCCGAGATTTTGGATTGTTCTGTCATCTTCAATCGTAAAATTACGCTCTTCTAAGTTTGTAACTCATCTTTCCTGTTTTCGTCCAACATACTACTGAATGCTTTATTCTTGATATATTTTTCGTCATTTAAGTTAAACTTCTGCAATTTGATTCATGAATCACAAGTCAACAATTACAACAGTGTACTAAAAACACTATTGTGAAAATACAATTGATTATGAATGCCAGAAGAAAGTAAAAATGGAATCTACGATCAGAATTCTTTTGACGCAAAAAAAACTAGATTTAATGACACAAAACCAATTTATCCCGCGACGCCTTTGGAAAACTGAAACGACGCACCGGGCGTCGCGACGCACAGTTTGAGAACCACTGGAGTAGTTAATCAACTCAATTTTTGGCTGCTGTTTGTGCGTGTTGTAAGAAGCATGTTCCGGTTCACTGCCTCTTCGAGTGAAACAAATTCTTTTTGATATATTACATTAGCTGCTGCCTGCGCGGTGTAGAGCTATTTATTACTGACATTACACGAGAAGCCACAAGTCTGAAACTCCATTAAAACATTTCTGCTCTATGCCAAATTGAGCATATAAAACTTAAGTGCTTGGTTGGTTCTGCAAGGTCTGGTTCGTAAGCGAGTTGACAGTGATAGACACACAGTTAGATTAAAAAAATTTGTTTATCTTGCCCTTTTCTTGCTACAAATAATTTACAATAGATAGCACGTTCGGTCCAAACTCCTATTGCTGGATTATGTATTATTAACTTGAGTATTTCCGGTGCTGCTGCACATTTGGCAATTGCTATTCTTATTGCTTTGGAGTACATGATTGTGACGAAATAATGTGCTTAAATTTACTCTTTAGGATTATTTGTGCAATTGTGTGGATTTTTGTAAATTTTAAGTTGGCAACCCTGACTCCTATTCAGTGCTGTTAGTAGTGTGGCTAGCCTAGGTTGAGCACAGACTGTTACTGACGTGGTTACTTGGAATAAGGTTGTAACGGTGTATTTCCTGCAATGAAAACTGCTTAAAGATACAGTGGAATTCGGTTAATAAATTCACGGTTAATAAATCCAGCCGCTTATTACATCCAATTTGCTTGGAACGGAATCGTCCCAATCCTTTCCCGTTATAAAAACTTCGGTTAATAAATCCAAGCGCCGCTTAATACATCCAGTTTACGTGCTTTATGCAGTCAAATTTTTCTTTATTATGTACTAATAAGTACAATATTGCAAAGTGACGAAACAATATTGGATTATCAGTTTCGTATGGACAAGTACGTACATGTCCTTGTGTACTGGTAGGCCTAATCAAGCAGACTAATTGAACACCAGTCGTAGGAGTTGTGCAGTTATTGTTGCAACTGAAGCGGTTTTATGAGATTTAACTTAAAGAAAAGTTTCTTGGATCCATTGCAGAATGAATAGATCAAGAAGACATGATAAAACAGCAGCAGAAAAGCTAGAGTTGCTCAATCGCTACAAAACGTTTACCTTCATGAGTCGAATAAATACTGAAAAAATACTACATTTTGTGCATTTTAGAAAACGCCGTTTATTAAAGCCGCCGCGTATTAAATCCAAAACCGGCTGTCCCGAGGTGGATTTATTAACCGAATTCCACTGTACCTGTTTGCTGTTCCTTGGATAAGTTGTAAGTGCTACCTTACGCGTTGCAACTGATTTCAAGACCAGGATGATAGGCAAAGGCCCCAATTATTTTGCCACTATTTTCTAAACAGCTGACGGTGCTTTCGGTTTGTTATTTAGTCAGCTCCAATGGTCGCGCCTTCTTGCATGCCATTTTGTTATTGCTTTTACACTTTACGTCTTTCTTTTCCTGCGTTTCCTTGACTCTGTAACCATTTCTCGTTTATTATATTCATGGTGGTTTGACTTGATGGAGCGGAAATAAACCAAATAAAAATGAAAAACTGACTAATTATCTTGTTTTTACTTGTTGATGACTGCAATTTACTTGCAAGCGGAAAATATATAACCCTACTTCATAATTCCCTTTACAGAAATTGATTGTTATCCACATGTACAGGGTGAGCTAAGAATGCAATTTCTGAGCGATGCATAACTTTTGGTAAAGGATTGATGATATGCAAGTTACGATACGATCCCATTAATCGCAAACACATAGTACGTTTTCAAACGCCTTTTGCTCTCAATCATTTTAGTTCAAAAATGTCCATTCTCTAAGATATTTCATGGTGTTACTTGTCACAGAATACCTTGCTGTGGGAACATCCGGTATTGTCAACACAAATCTTTGTGTATGTTTTTGTCACTAAAAACGCAAACGATTGTGGTACCGATACTTTGCGGACAAAATTTAAGCAACAACATAAACAGTAAACCATCATATAAATGTCAAAGCAGATTAAAACTTTGAACAAAATTGCATAAAAGCAAAAACGTACAAAACCGGAAAAAAGCGTATACTCTCTACGGTAGATGAACCGTTTTTCAACTTTTTTGAAACTTTTATGATAGTAGTTGGAAAAAGTTGCCAACTAGCTAAAAAATCATTGTAGAAAAATTTGAGTTTCATAGAAATACGGTTTTAGTCCAATCACGGAAACCATAATTCGAAAAAGAGGATCAAAAGCAAAAAATTTTTCAACTATGATTACTTAAGTGCATGTAAAGGTCTGCAAATATATCTAAATAATCTCGAAACCAAACTTTAATCTGATTTGACCATTTTTTGCAGTTTCATTAGAGCCTTCGAAGATATGCATTTTTACAAAAACTTGATAGAAACTGTGAATAATGACCACTCGCTGCAATATGCTAATGTTTCATCACTTCTTTCAAAAAAACGACTTCACTCAACAGCAGTGTAAGAGAAATGTACGAACTACGAAATAATGCCAAGAATAAGGTTTATGTTGATTTAACAATACCTAGGCTATTGGTAGCTTGTTTGTGCATAAATTATTGTTTAGCTAAATAAATCAACAGAAATTACGGTACCGTGCACTTGGACAAAAATTCTAGACCTCAATACATAAAACCAAAAACGAGAAAAAAAATTAAGTTTATTTTTAAGGTGGGCCTTGCAAAAGTGTGAACATTTCTACCTAGCCAGGCCACGGTAAGCAATGCAACTTTTTTGGACAAGAACTGTGCGGATTTAAAATTTCTTATTGATCTGTGAGTAGTCAGTCAGTTAGTTAACTGATAATGATCTAGAATAAAATGGGAGACAATATTAATCTTAAAAAATATCCTAAAAAATAATATTAATAAACGGGTTGATGGTAGAATAATTCATAGAGAACAGATATCGTACAATTTGTCTGAATGCATCTTTTCTGAAACCTTGATAACTGAGTACCAAATATCTTTTCTACCAGCTGCAGATCCACACCGCTTCGTGTTCGAAATAACCAAAAATACATGTACAATTAAACTTAACCTCGACTGCACGACAAACAACAATAAATGGTTCCATTTCACCCTTGCAGCTTCCAACCACAACCAAATATAAGCCAAATAAACAAATGCACATGCACATCAAAAATACTTACCAACTACTCTGTCTCTCTAAAGATTTTCGGTTGTATACTGAGCATAGAACATTCTAGATTTCAGAAAAAAAAAACAGAATCGCTATGAGCCATAGGTAAAATCTGCACAATTCGTTACCGGACCAAAGTTGTGTCAAAATCACCATCGTACAATCAAAATGTTGTAAGCAAGTTTAATTTAATCAAAAAGTTTTACAGAAATTTGGTAAGTTTAAGATGTTATGAATACGTTTGGTTAAATAGTCGGTTACACCACACCAAAGCAACTATTTTCAAAACTGCTACAAATTAAGATATTGGTAGTGACATCAAAACACCTGATTATCTTTTTGAAAAATCGTGTTCCTCGCCACACTGGTTAAAAAATACCGGCCCAACAGTGATGCTCTCTAAATAAGAGATTAATTCGCCAGAGCTGCAGTTTTACCCACTTTCTGACCTTAGAAAAATATCATTTCAAACCAGCATGTTGTTTTTCTCAATAATCAAATGATAACAAGATTCTGGTATAAAGCTCTCAGTCGTGGGATAGACATACCGATCCAGAAAAAAGTATAAAAATAGCTTGTCTTCCCCTTTTACTCCTGAATATTACATCGAAGTAATGATATTTGGGTGCTACTATAGCGTGAGGTCTACCGACATAAGTCACCTACCGAGATGCAGGGTGAGGTCTACCGCTTGATTCGCATCTACCGAGGTGCAAATCGCGTGAGGTTTGGGTTAGGGTTAGAACCACTGCCCTAACCCTAACCTTAACCCTAACCCTAACCCCTAACCTTAACCCTATCCCTAACCCTAACCCTAACCCTAACCCTAACCCTAACCCTAACCCTAATTCTAACCCTAACCCTAACCCTAACCCTAAACTTAACCTTAATCGTAACCCTAACCCTGGAATGTATGTGTGGTGTTTGGAATTATTATAGCTATAGTAGTAAGTGTGCAGCTATAGTGTGGCTATAGAGAGGGGAGGGATAAATAATTCATTGGTAGACCTCACGCTATAGTAGTAACCGGAGGTAGATCTCACGCTATAGTGGGGTAGACCTTACGCTATAGTAGCACCGATATTTGTCCTGATTTACGTAACATGCTCTTCACTAGAAACTTATGTATGTGGCCTACTAAAGTATAACTGCTTCTTTACTGAAAACACGTAATACATTTCTTCAAGCATTGAAAACCTGTGAAGCGTTTATTTAAGTAGCTATTTAACACTTCCTGTAACTGAAAGCAGCTTGCCGTCGATTGTAATCGCTGTTTCGTCTTTCTGCGCACAACAAAACTTTTGGTAGACACATTCGCCCCAATACATTCGCCAAAGTTGGAGTCAGTGCCAAGTAAATGATCAATGTACTAATTAATTACCGTGCGGAGTATGGACTTTTCAGCAATATCTAAAGACAAAGTTTTGATGCAGGCGGGCATGTTTACGAGATTTAAAACAGTCAGCTTGTTTGTTGTATTTTGATTCGAGCAAAGTTGGTTACAAGATTGCAATGGCAAGACTGTCATTATGACAAAACGGGGAATGTGGTAAAACTCACAAGTTTGAACTTATGACATCGTAATGATTTCCCATTATTGTTTATTTGGAATCTTTTAGAAAAAAAGAATGTTTTTCGTTAATATATAGATGAACGCAAATTTTCATAGGGGAAAAAAGTGATAGAAAAATAATTAAATAGTACTGTATTTAAAAATCTTGTTGGTGATGCAGAATTTTAATACTGCTTTGAAAAAAGTTGTTTTGAGCCATAAGCTTTTCGAGACGCTCTCATTTGACTTCAGAATGTTGACGACACGTTTCCCATCTTCGATCACGAAGCTGAAGCAGATGAATTTCCGACAAAGCTCAACGGCCTTCATCCATCCCTCAAATTCACCTTTAAAAAAGAGAAAGGAAAATGTTTACCGTTTCTTGATGTTTACGTCAAAAGAACAGATATTGGCTTTGAGATCAGTGTATACCGGAAACCCACTGTCACCGGCTAGTATTTACCTTGGGAGTTCTCTAGTCCTCTCAAACGTAAAATAAGTCTAATATCTACATTGGTGCATCGAGCATTAATGATCTGCACCAAGCGCAGACTCAATGGAAAAATAGAACGGATCAAGAAAATATTGCTCGACAATGGCTATCCTAAAAATGTCATCAACACTCAAGACCACCAAGTAAACCACTCAGCTCTCCACCCTTAAGCGATTCGGCTCAGAAAAGTGAACTGTGTACTTGAGGGTCCCTTGGATTGGTAAGTGTCGCATTTTTAATATACAGGGTGTCTCAAAAGTAAGTATACACTTTAAAATTTGAATAACAATCTAATGGCTTATTCAAAATTGTCAAAAGTTTACAAAAATATTCTATAAACTACTAGAAACAGATTACCGTCCTAATATCTCGTTGAATTTATTTATTGACAGAATGTTAGACCTCAACGTGGAAACCACCAATTTCGAGACATTTCAGCCACCTTTTGACGCATTCTTGCCCGATACCCTGCAATAAATCTTGTGTAACTAGTCCACATGATGCTCTAATGTTTTGTTCCAACTCTAAAAGGTTTTGAGGCCGTGTGGAGTAAAGTTGACAAAAAATGCTTTGGTTGAAAAACTGTTACTTTCAGCAAGATGGAGCTCCTGCACATTACACCAGGAAAGTCAGAGATTACTTAAATCAGTTTTTTCTCGGTAGGTGGATCGGGTGCAGAGGTCCTCTAGAATGGGCCGCTCGTTCACCTGACTCAACCCCATGCGACTTTTTTCTTTGGGGTTTCCTTAAGAGCAAAGTTTACTCCACACGGTCTCAAAACCTTTTAGAGTTGGAACAAAACATTAGAGCATCATGTGGACTAGTTACACAAGATTTATTGCAGGGTATCGGGCAAGAATGCGTCAAAAGGTGGCTGAAATGTCTCGAAATTGGTGGTTTCCACGTTGAGGTCTAACATTCTGTCAATAAATAAATTCAACGAGATATTAAGACGGTAATCTGTTTCTAGTAGTTTATAGAATATTTTTGTAAACTTTTGACAAATTTGAATAAGCCATTAGATTGTTATTCAAATTTTAAAGTGTATACTTACTTTTGAGACACCCTGTATAGGATATTATTAATAGAACTTTCGGTTCTATCTCAATTTCAAATTCCTTTAAAATTGAGGCGACGTGTGATAATCGCTCGGATAATTAGGTCTGGCTACAACTTAATAAAAGCTTGGAAAAGATTGGCTTCCGCTATAACACTTTCAACCACTTTAATAACAGAATAATATATTCACAGAAATGGTACTTCACTACTTCAAAACTTCTTCGCTCAACGATTCCAAAAAAATGAATCACTTTACCACACATTCAAGAAAAACCGCAAAATGAGTCCACCAATAACTGTTCAATAACTCTCCACGCCAACAAAATCCACAATAATTTATCGCAAAAAAAACAAACACTATGGCCCTTCCAAAATCCGTCGAGCCAATTGCTTTTCCCTATCTCGCACTCTATGTCTGGCTCTCTCTCTCGCTCTCTGGGCAAAGAAAATCCCGTCGCGTTATATATAAACGACGAAACAATCTGGAGAACGCTCGAACGAAATCACGTGAACAACAAGAAAAAAGCATTACAAGTTACGCTAATCGTTTATCGAAATTCTTTGAAGAAGCTAGAATCGCTAGATCGCTCTGGAATTTTACAATGTCGTCATAACAATTTTGACGTAATAAATGGCGTACACAGCAATCGGCTTGCGAGGAAAAAAGGGTCTTTCCCTCAGTCAGCAGTCGAGCGAACAAATAACGCAGCGCTTTACACAATATGAAAACAACGCTTATAAAGCAAATTTCCTTATTCGTGACAGTAAGCCATTCACAAACTTGGAAAAAAGAATTCAAAACCGCCGTGGAAAGCTGCTATGGTTTCGTCAGCACCCGCTTGGTCTTCACATCAAAGCGCATGCTGCCTGTGGTCGGCAAGGATGTTCCACCTACCACCCGGAAAAGTTCAGTCATATTTGAATACAAGTGCCACTGTGATAGTCGGTACGTAGGGCGAACATCTCAACGACTACAGGATTGCATCAAGCAACATGTTCTGCAATGGTTAAGACAGCAATTGACTCGTCCACGCCGATCTCAATCACACAGACTGTGCAAACGAACCGACACCAAACCGGAATGTGACTTTGCCATTGTTCAACTTTTTTTAGAAAATCATCAATGTGCAAATAAACTATGATAATAAGCGGTTTTCAATCCTTGCCGTAGCACGCAGCTCTTTCCATCTTAATCTCTAAGAGACCGCTATATCAAGACCCAGCACCTGGTTTTATGCAGACAGAAAGAGTTTGTTTACACACCCAAACTCTTTCGATAATCGCTGCATTTGGTTTCCTGCTGCGCTTTCTCTAACTTCGCTGTTGCAAAATCTTTCTTTGGCGCGCTTGACAATACTAGCGCTATTATTGGCTTGTCTTGATTGCCTAACGCCCAAATTAACCACACAAAATACTTACTCTGAATCTTCGCTTTTGAAGCGATATTGCCACTGATGAGAGCGTCACGAAAAGCTTGTCTCTCAAACAACTTGATAACGATCTTCGTAGCTTTTCATTTTGAATTATTACTACAATGCCTGCTGCACTTGGCTAACCCGTTTCAAAACAACACAGTTGACAATCAAGACTGCAAAAAAAAACAGTCAACTTTTTCTACTTGCCAACGTCGTAATATCTAAGAGACGCCTGTTCGTCTAGACCAGTGCTTCACAACCTTTTAGACGTATAAGGAACCCTATACTAAGTTTTGCAAATGTTGCGGAATCCCAGTTGATAAACATAATAGAACAGTGGGTGCTCGTTGTTGAATTTTCTGGTGGGGCTGCAAGTCATTTTTTAATTTTTTTGCACCCTTTGAAGGCAGTTTATTTGCCGTTGTTTAGCTATAAATGTGCAATTTTTCCGAAACTCTGCGCTGTATTAGTTGTATAATTGTATGCAATCAGGCATTGCTTTGGCTGAATATTACGGATTGCGGTAAGCTAATTTAGTGTGTAGTGTAGTAATTCTAATTTGTGAAAATATTTTGTAATCTACAAAGAAAATAGAACAAATACAAAGTCTCGCACATATCATCAAGCTAAGCACTAGCGTGAAGAGTGAAGCACATGAGCAAGTGCAAGTCGTACGAATTTATCGCATTTGAACTTATAACCGGTTAATTTGACAACTTGCAAAATTTCTTTTAGCACCCTTGGATATCAGCAATATATGTTTATATTTTTTTAGTTTTTACAAAGAGTCACAATCCAAACAACATTGGTATAGCAAAATAAGCGAAACCATCCCTCAAATTCGGGTAATGAAGATGCATTATCATCACTAGGGCTCTTGCCAAGTGTAAGATACTTTACGTGGCTCCTCGCTAGCCCGATATCCAACATTGGACTGTATACGCAACAAACCGAAACAATCCAACACAAAGCACAAGACTTACGTATCGTTTACTTTTGAACCAGGATTCCCTTTGACGTTACTGCTAACCGTGCAAGTATGAACTAAAACTGGTATCCTTACATGAAATTGATCACAAAAAAGCTAATCAGGCATAGAAAAACCTTTTAATAATTATATACTAAATGTGTTTTTTTAAGGCATTCATGGCAGCAGGTGATTACACGATAGCATGTCTCGGCATGCACGGAAGAGCAGCTCGAAAGACCCGGATTCGAAGCCCGCAGGAACCAGACACGACGCAGCATACCTTCAGGCAAAATCTAGTTTTACGAAGAGTCACGATCTGAACAACGTTAGTATCGCAAAATAGGTGGGACCATCCCTGGACCCAAGTTTTGGCCTTTTGGCCTCATCAACAAGGATTCATTCCACCCAACGCAGCGCCCCCGGAGGGGCGTTGTGCACGTAGAATTAGAGATTAACGCTGCCCCTTGCATTGCCGGTGGACGCGAAGCGTGACTAAACAATGAATAGTTGCGGTTTTGGGGTTGAGCAATGAGATATCTCGAACCATAACAACGCATTGACCAATGTTAAAAGTGCGAGCCGCGGCGCTGGTAGAATCAAACCATTGACGCCTCCATACCAAGTCGTCAGAATCTACATAGCCCGGGACTGTCATGAAGCGGGCAGTCCGACGTGTGGTATTTAAATAAAATTTTTGTAAAATACGCGAAATAAATTTTGGCGGCTGGACGAAACCAATGATTTTGCCCCACTCGAAAACGAGGGTCGGATGCCTCGCCCCTCCTATCTCTCGTTTTTACCAGTTATGCGGGTTCAATTTAGGAGGAGTTGTAAGAGTTCAGCCATTCTTGGTTAGTCGCGTTCAGCAGCAATATTCCCCCCGCAGTTGCGGTAGTCTTATATTTAAATGACAAAGGGAAAATTTTACGACCTTTTTAAACGGTAGAAAAAAAAGTTAAACAACTTTCTCGCCTTCAAATAAGTTTTCTTACTTTCAATATATTTGCCTAATTCATTAAATGATACAACTGAATAGCAACATTTGAATTTGCTTACCTACAAACAATCTAACCAATTACGGCAATTAGCCCTGTTTTAGCGCCACAGCATCAGCAAGCTTAGCGGGAATACCTACGTCGCAAGAAAAGTGACAAGAATCAAGCGACCGTGAAAGCAACGCATAAACATCATGCGTCTAGGCGCTACTGATT
Organism: Trididemnum clinides; assembly: GCA_963675345.1. Lineage (NCBI taxonomy): Eukaryota > Metazoa > Chordata > Ascidiacea > Aplousobranchia > Didemnidae > Trididemnum > Trididemnum clinides. Next base: position 15,571,508 of record OY776294.1, read on the forward strand.
TTGCCCTTCCTGCTGCTATCTTTTGCAGCTTAACGAGCGATGTTCAAAAGTTTAGAGATATTCAGTTATACAAAAAAATTTGGCTTAGTTATGTTGACAATGCTGGCAGGGGCAAAACATTTTGCTATGTCACACAGAAACTAAAACTATAAATCATTTATGAAGCAACTAAATTGCTTTACAAAATTACAGTCTCGGGCGCTGCAGCTGCAGCCCGTTCTATGCACCATTATAATGTCACATAGAACCCTATGTCGCACGTTCACTTAGGTTAGTGCTAGTCATATAGGAAAATTGGTCTTTTCAGCGACATAAACTGGTGCATTGGTAAATAAGGTATGAACTATGACATTATAAAAGATATCAACATTATAAAAAATTCGAAAAAAAAAGAGATCACAAAAACGCGTGGGATGGCTGCAGCTCTACAGCCATAGGCACTAACCTCCACTTGTAATGGAACACTGGTAAAACAAGAAAGACAAACATGCATTACGCTTTCACATAAACTCGATTTATGCACATATGCTTGGCTTCACGGTTTTTGCATCAGTGTGGAGTGAAAAAAATTTTGCGTAAGTTGAAAAACATGCTATTCTCAAACCTGACAAATGGCCCAAAATCACCACAAAAATTGAATTTGGAGAGTTGCCACCCACTTTGGCTTCGGCAGCCAGCCGAATGGTGACCGAAGCCAAAAATTTTTAAAATGGTCATAACTGCAAAATTGATAGTCGCAGAAACGTGGTTTTGGGCTTTCAGAATTATTATTTTTCTGTCTGTTTTGAGAGCATGCTTTACTGTATATACACTAATAAAAAAGTTATGGTTAATAACGTTTATTTGGTAGGTTTTTGCAAAATTGTTTTCAGGTAGATCAATTGGAAGCTTGTAGTATTTTTTAAATTGGTAATTTTATTTGGTTATTTTTTAATGTCTTTAAGTTTTTTTTGATGTAATTTAGTATTTTTTGTAAATGGATATTTTTCATTTCTATTTGATCATTTATTTTTTTAATCAAAATTTTTAATGAGGTTATTTGGATGCTCTTATATCATATGATCGACAGACACAAATTGAGAGAGATGCGCATATGCAGAGAAAGAATACAAGAAGGAGAAAAAGGATTGTTTGTATACATATACAAAAGTTTTGTATATATGTGTAATTTAATTGTTCGTATATAAATTAATTTAATTTTAATATTTAATTTGTTTGTATATAAATTTTAACTTAAAATGGCTGATTGCATATATTTTGATGGCAGGAAAGGTGCCACTCCAGTTCAGCATGCTGGAGAGAATGGAAAGCTGCACAAATCAATAATACTGGAAGAGCACAATGTTATCGTTGGTTAAGCTGGAAAATTTTATCTGACTCACATTCCACCAAATGACGGCACCGCAAAATAGCCAAAGGGATATACAATTTCATCAAAAACAGTGACTTGAAAGAAAATTTTGTAATTGCAGGAGCAGATGGCACAGCAAGCAGGGCTGGAGAAAAACTGGATGCGTTAGATCTTTGGGAGAACATCTCAGTAGACGGCTTCAGTAAATCATTTGTTTGCTGCACTGTCATGAGGATTGCTAATGAGACACGTTTTTGCAGAACTAGATGGCACTACCAACAATTCAAATAGCATTTTTGGAACGATTGGAAAATTGCTACAGAATGTTGTTTCAAATGACCAGTTGAGAACTTCAAAGCAATGCCCAACAGCGATTTTCCTGAACTGCCAAATGAGATCATAGCTGATTTAACTCATCACGACCACTTTTATGCTTAGAGGATATGAATGGCAGTCATTTTGAGCAGTGTTGACACTGACTTATAATTATTGGAAGTAGATCTGATTGTTCATACACGGTGGGTAAGAGTCGGTTGTCGCATTTTTCGCTTCGACAAATCATCCTTCTACAGAATTGACAAGCCCGACCCATTTTTGTATCAATATTTATTTGTTCACTTGTTTTGAGATCAAATTAAGAAGTAAAATTAGTGATGGCTAAAAAAACTTGTTCAGAGAATTCTGGCATTCTCTATCAAAAACGTTCAACAGATGTCGTTGAAAATTCTGCAAAGAAATGCATTCTACGTACACCCAGAAAATGGTCTGATACACATGCTTTCTGATGAAATGAAAATGTTTGTCGATTTATGTTTTCAAATATGTCCATACGTTTATTTAAGATCTAAATTTATAGATAAATTCAAGCAAGCTCTGATCTCGTTTTCATGAAAGCTTCTAGTTTTTAAAATTGTTCTTCTAACTTTTTGCAGTCTTCAGCAAATGTGGATCATGCTTTACTTTTTCGCAAAATTACCGATAAGTGTCTTTTAAGTTAAAGTACATGCAAAGTTCATTTTTGGTTAGTTCTACAGAGCATTAAATTTATTTCTTTTGTTTCGCCATTTAGATGATACTGTGTTAAAAATGCGTTCACAGGGCGCTGATGTTCCTGTGATAGAAAGCCCAAAAGAAACGGTTTTGAAAATATTAACACACTTGAGATTTACACTTATTAAGACCATGTGCCGTTTGCAAATATGTTGTTTTGCAGTCTGTAAGCAGTTCATTACTTTGGTCGTGCTAAAATTTTCTCAAATTAGTGCGAGTTCATCAAAGAGATCATCCATTTTTAAATTAAGTGTTCTTTCAGTTTCAAATTTTGTACAATTTCTGCAAATTTTTTCATACCTTGGAAAGGCATTGCATTGCAAAACTTAGATTTGACAATTTTCCAAATTTTGAATTTTCATCAAAATTGATTGATGGATTAATTTGCATTTTGCTAATGCGGTATTGCTGAATTGAGCAGTAATCTAGTCTTCAGTCGCTTCTTAAATATCAGCCGTACCTACATCTGCGTCAAGTCGAGGAACATGATTTTCAAAAAAATTTACTTCATATCGGGATTTTAACTAATTTTTTGAATTAGCCAAAATAATGAAGATTCAGGGTTATTGCATTTTGTTGAACTTGTGATGACGTTTGAGACATCAGCAAAACTGCAATAACCTAAGGACATCAGGAACGTTTAGATATCCCTGAAATAATCCAGCACATCAGTTTATGTCAATGCTTCAAAGCTAATTAACTTAATGTTAATTCTTTTAAAGTAATTAGACAGTGTGATAACGACTATGAAGTCAAAATTTAAGAAGCTTTACTTGTAAAAAACACAAGCCTCAGTTAAATTCTCAGCTATATGCAGACGGCTGTTCCATTTTTGCTAAATCCTTTCATTTTGTTTAGTTTCTACAAATTTATGGTTTCATCTGTCTTTATGTGAATAACTTGAGGCAGTACCGGTACCTTTCTTTTACCCTTTGCTATAGTCAACTTCTGTTGCGTCCTACTAATTTCTTTGTGAGGCAAAAAATGTCATAATTTCAGAATTCGAATAGCCTACTGTTTTCATTTGTAAAATTTGCTGATATAAGGAAGATAAAGAGATAATTTCTCTGAAGATTGCAAAATGAATTGCCAAAAACGTTTAGACTTTCAATGACTAGGTTTACTATTTTATCTGAGATTTGCTTTGCAACGCTATGGTTTAAAAAACAAAAAATCTTAATATAGCTTTGAAAAAAGCTGTTTGAGCCATAAGCTTTTCGTGACGCTCTCATCAGTGGCGGTATCACGTCAAAAGGGAAGATCTAGACTCTAGATTCTAGAGTGAATAAGTGCTTTACGTGAATAATTTGGACATTAGGCAATCAAGACAAGCCAATGATAGCGCTAGTATTGTAAAGCGCGCCAAAGAAAGATTTCGCAATAGCCAAATGCTAAAGAAAGCGCAGCAGGAGGCCAAATAACAACGCCGCAATTATCGAAAGAGTTTGAGAGTGTAAACAAACTCTTTCTGTCTGCATAACACCGGATGCTGGGTCTTGATATAAGCAACCTCTAGGAGATTAAGATGGAAAGAGCTGTGTGCTGTGGCAAGGATTGAAAACCGCTTATTATCATAGTTTAATGCACATTGATCATTATCTAAAATATGCTGACCAATGACAAAGTCACAATCCAGTTTGGTGTCGGTTCATTTGCACAATCTGTGTGGTTGAGATCGGCGTGGACGGGCGAATTGCTGTCTTTAAGACCAGGTTCCGCTGCTTTATAGTGAGTGCGAAGAGAGCGTCACCCTTGTTTGTAATAGAATAGCAATAGAACAATAGAAAAAGTGCCATTTAGGATCATTTGCAACAGCGTAAATCCTGCTCTACTACTGAAATCAATTGGTGCTCGTCATTTACGGTTTAAAGAAATGTTCATCGAAACATGACGCAAAAATTCATAAAATTTTGCTGATTGAACGAATCAAACTACTTCTTAATGAACAGCTATGCGAATGGTTGTTCCTTTTTGCAACGATATTTTGATTTCTTTTTCTTACTCAGTACAATTTATCAATCTAATTTGTATTTGCCGATTTTCGTTACGTTATTTGTGATCATTTAGTCGTTATTTTGTCAATATTTATCTTATTCGTCACAATCCATAATACTTCGATATATTTTGCTGTGACCTCAAATTTCTATTCATAATCTGACTTGCTGAAGTAAGATAAAGCCTAAGCCTGTATTAATATTTCGAAATTTTAGTTCTACAATCATAATTTAATTCTTGATATTGTAGATGCTTTGAAAAGGGCTTGGTGTAAGCTGAAAACGTTCTGCTTAAAGTGTGTCTAAATATGTAAACAAATTATCAAAAACGAAAAGTGGTTTAGTGTTGCTATGTAATGTTGTTTTGTGGATGGATTCTGAAAGTTACTTCCCTTGCTAAATTATAGAAAGCAAATGACTTACGGTAGGCCTAAACTGACAATTTTTGAAGAAGAAACATAAATTTTCAGTCAAGTAAATACATTTCCTTTTTCTCTCCTCCTTGCCACTAAACAAATACATATTTATTTGCAATAGTTCCATAGAGTCACCTCGAACTTGGAGACTGTGATCCTCTTTGCTTCTTCCGTCGGTAACAGGTTTCCTGAGTCAATATACGTTGGTGGGTCTTAAATTTTGCCACCTGCCAGCTGTTAATTACTAATAAAAGGTCATCACCTGTTTTTGCGGACCATGTATGCTCAGGGGCCCCAAAAAATCACCTCAAACGGTTAACTGTGACCTCATCTTCTTCCTCTTCTCACAAACTTTGGTTACAGGTCTGCTAGAGCCATGTCAGGTTCGGAAAGATTTTTTTGAGATTAAGCTCACTTGGGAAAAAAATCTCCTACTTTTGAGCACTGTTCAGCATTTCTCCCTGACGTTCACTGTAACATTAAAATACCTGACATGTCAGGAAAAAACTTGGCGTATGGCAACCATATTTTAACCTCTCTTTACTTTTTATTTATTTTGCTCATGGAATTTATAACATATACCCTGAAAACACTCAGTTTTCAGCAAACTCTTTCCTTTGTCAGCAAATCAAACGCGAATGAAGTAAGTAAATCTTGCCCAAGAATGAAGAAATTTACTCCACACCAGAAAATGTTAGTCCAAACTTTCGGCCACAGTCTAACTGTCACATCAATGTGCTAGTACAGGGGTGGCGAACCTATGGCACGCGTGCCATATCTGGCACGCGGGTTGATTTTTGCTGGCACGGCACTTAAAACTTCTTATCGCGCATTAGTTTAATCAACATCTAGCAGAGTTACAATCTCAAGTTAGACTAAAATGTTTTCTCAGAATAGATTAAAGCTCTTCCGTTTGTCATTTATTTGCTTTGTGACGTGACGATTGTAAAACAAGAGAGTGTGTAATTTGATATCATCGTTTTCTTTTTAGTTAGTTTCTTTTTGAAACAGAAATTTACAACAGTTGGTAAATTTTACTAACAGTTTGAAGAAACCAAGTACAGTAATTTGTTTTTACACGTGTAATAAATATTTTTTCAGAAATGAATTAAATTTCAAACTTTGCTAGATCATCAACTTGAATTTTTCTTTTTTTAATGAATTATTCATTTTTTTTACCTGAGATATGTCAAGAGAAAATAAAAAGCTAAAATTATCATCTTCCAGCAGTAGAGGGTTTCAAAGCTGATGGACTGAAGAGTATGGCATGATTAGCAGTGATGATATAGCAGTATGTGTCTTGTGTTGTAATAAAGTTGTTTGTAGAAGATCTTCAGTTAAACGTCATTTCGAAACGAACTATAAAGACCTTTATTATTTAAAAACGAAAGAAGAACAAAGAGAAATTATTTCTAAAGCTTGTAAGGAGAAGAAAATGCAATCATCCAATCCAATGAAATTTATAGACGGCTCTTCAAATGTAACTGCAGCGAGTTATATTGTGTCAAAAGAAATTGCCAAACACGTAAAACCATTCAGTGAAGGACAATTTATCAAACAAGCATGACTTGAATGTGCACCGGTTTTATTCGAAAATTTTAAAGAAAAAGAAAAAATTATTCAGAGAATAAAAGAAATACCGTTATCTAGAAATACAGTGAAAGCTAGAATTCTGGATATGGCTGGCAATGTTTCTCACCAGCGAAATAAAGACTTTTCTTGTAGTTTTTTATTTATCTGTTTTGAAAGTACTGACATAACAGGCTCGGCACGTTTAGCAATTTTTGGCCGTTACTTGGTTAATGATACCATTAGAGAAGAGTTGATCAGCTTAGCGTCATTAGAAACAACAACAAGTGGGATAGACATATGCAATGCTGTTGTGAAACAGCTTACTGAAAGAAAACTTGATCTTTTTAAAGTAGTGTCTGTATCAACAGATGGTACTGGCAGTATGACCGGAAAAACCAATGGATTTATCAATTCATTTACTCAGCATGTTGGACATTCCATCTTGAGCTTTCACTGCATTATACACCAGCAAGTATTATGTGCAAAAACTGGTTTTAAATCACTGCAGAACATTATGGATGTAGTAACAAAACTAATTAACTTAATGGCTGCTCATCCATTAAGCAAACGAAAATTTAAAGAACTGCTTGGCGATATGGATTCTATGCATGTTGGTTTGCGGATGTACAATAATGTGCGATGGCCAAGTCGGGGAAAAGTTCTTGAACGATTTGTTGAATGCTTGGATGAAATTATAACTTTTTTAACTATCGAAAAAATTATTGAAAAGTATAAAGAGTTGTTTGATAGCCAACGGATTTTAAAATTAATGTTTTTACTGATTTGTGCTTACATGTAAACGAATTAAACACAGGCTTGCAAGGTCGTAATAAAACCATTATTATCATGTTTGATTTAATGAAAGCATTCGAAGCAAAACTACGAGTTTTCTATAGGGTTGCTGATTCAAAAACTTTCAAGTATTTTAAAAACACAAAGAAATATTTTTTACAACTTGAATCTAATGACCATCTTGAACAAGGAATAAATCATTTATTAAGAATGTTTTGGGAAGTTATTCAAGAAATAATCAAGGAATTTGATTCTAGGTTTACACAATTCAGGCATTTCGCTGAAACAAAGCAATTTATTTTGCATCCAGACTCAACATCACTAGAAACACTAAATTTGGAAAGCTTGAAGTGACTAGATTTGGAAGATATAGAAATGCAATTAATTGATTTCCAATCTAGTTCTATATGGAAACAAAAGTTTATCGATCTGAGAAGAGACTTAGAATTAATAGAGAACGATAGAGTAGTTGGTGTATTAATATGCAATCCAGAAGAAAAAGTATTGAAAACATGGGATACCATTCCCAATACTTTCATAATTTTCATTTGTCTAAAAAATTTAGCAATTGCTATTTTATCAATTTTTTCATCTACGTATTGTTGTGAATCATTGTTTTCGCAAATGAACTTGATCAAAAACAATTTGAGAAGTAGCTTGATTGATGAGTCTTCATCTGCATGTGCATTACTTAAAGTGACCGAGTATGAACCAGATATAAGTCGCTTATCATCTAAATTACAGCAACAGAAATCTCATTAACATATTATGATTTATGGTAATAAATATAATCAATAATTTGCATAGCTTACATTTTTAATTAGTTTTGTTCAATGTTACTGGCACGGTATAAACTTGCTTTACGTCACTTATAATATTTTGGCATGTTTGTAAAAAAAGGTTCGCCACCCCTGTGCTAGTAGACAAATTTACTTCGTTTGCATAAAATTATGTGCAGCAAGATCGTATTTTAAATGGTACATGCGCGCTTATTGCGATCAACTGTAGGATCACACAAATTTTAATACAAGCTAGAAAAGGATTTACAAAAAGGAGCAACAAATCAAGCAAAATATGCAAAATGGTCTCAGAAATACAACGTAAAGCGAGAAAAAATGAAACCAAAATATAACACGGTCATACCTTGTTCAGAATTGCTGTCTATTGTAAAGAAGATTTGAACAGGAAGAATTAACTAGGTGGTTGTTTGAGGTAAGTTTAGTAGAAATCAAGCAAGTATTTTACGCTGTAGGTTTATTCTTCAAATTTTAGGGGTTGCAGAATGCAAAAATGCAAGAAACCGTTTTTCTTCGCCATTTAAATTCGGCTGTCAAATTTTTACAACTTCCTTAGCAGTATAATTAGCAACTTAATGGTTTGACATAATCTTGGTCAAGGCCAAATAAATAGACAAATGTGTCCAATTTCTAATTTTATGGAGTGCAGACACGCAGGAACGCAATTTTTCATTGTTATTTTGAAACAAATTTCTACAGTTCTAGGAATTTTGATGCAGCGTAACTAGCTACAAGCTTGGCGTTTTATTCAATATCAAACAAATATTTCAGGCAAATGTTTCAATCTTAGCTTCAGGGAGTTGCACATTGCATATACTTAAGGCAAGGTCCGGCTTTAAAAACAAAGGTAAGAAGCCATAAAGCTCTTTCTGGCCACTACCTATTTCACATTCATCCGCCCATCTGATATCAAATTTTTCGGTAAAAGATATTGTGCAGCTAGCACAAAAAGTTTTTTCTCATTAAATCGTTGTGTTGTTTTGGCAACACGTCGGACAAAAAATCCTTAGCAGAGAAGATGGAATGACTCCAAAGCTCTACTGCAAGAAACAGTGTAGCAGCTCGTAGCCGACGTAGCTGAAATGGTTGAATGCCTACAGAAAGGGTGGCATAGGCTTTTCGCAAGAGCAGACGCAGGCATTCAGTCACAAATGTAATGCCTCGTTAATGGTCGTATCAATAAGTTGGACATGAGCATTACGACAAGAAACACGTGCGCAGTACTCGAACGTGGAATTTACTGGTTTCAAAGTAGCCATACGAATAATAACACTCCAGCTTATACCTTTTAGCCATTTGATTAAAGAGTCGACGGATGTTAACATTTTGCACACTGCTGCCACATATCGGCGATATATAAGCGGCCTGTCCAAAGCGTGACGCCTCCGCGTTTAAACTCGATACAAATGGACAAGACCTGGCCATTTGGGTTTAAACTCACTTTTAGCCTCCTTGTTGTTTAAGTGGAAGGCTGCCGGCACGTTTCCCACTGTGCTGAGAATCAGTTGCAAGTTCATTTTAATACTCTTTGTCATATTGATGACAACTGATGGTTAAACCAAACGTAACAAATAAATCAAAATTGCTATGAATGACTGAAAACCAAGTAAGAAGCTTTCGAGAAAATAAGTCAATATAGCGGACATGCCTTAGCGTCAATCTCCGACAGAGAACGAAATTGTGGAAACACTGGAGCAAGGCAATTTTGAAAAAAGATGTTAAAATAAAGAGGGACTAGACTAAACCCCGAGAAATAACGACTTTGAAGCGTTGTAACTTGCTTCGATTACCAGAGTCATATTATTGATAAACGAATATGGATGCCGACAAGTGCAAAATATTCGTGCAAGTACCGAATGCCATTATCGCCCGTGGCTCGTTATTAAAAACATTTACTAGGACTGAAAAATCAATTTTCAAAACTCTATTTGAATTAACAGCAACCTCCCATAGCAGTAATTAGCACAAGCCAAAAAGCTCTGCCTTATCAAGCAAAAACCTAATCTTTACCAAGACTAAACTTTTTATCGGTTTGTGATAAATTTAGACAGTAACCTGAAAAGCTGATAGATCCTCTAGGTCTATGAACTCACAGTAAAACGAGGTAGCACGGCAAATACTGAATTAGCCATGGCAAACGTAGAAGAATACTTTATAATAGGTCGATATAACTAAAGATGTTTATAATTTGTCAACTTTTTTCTAGCTCTTACAAGTTTTGAGATACCACCCTCAAGTCACCAGCGAAAATGTTGCAACGCAAGTGAAATTAATTCCGTACAGCAATGGCGCAAAATTCCGTAGCGAAAGAGTTGATTAGTGGTTTTTTGCAGATGCAAAGCAAATTAAGTTAGAGATTGCAACTCCAACGAGATTACATGCAACATTAAAATACATATATACAATATCAACAATTTGTTTACCATTGTAAAAGGGAAAATTTATACATAGTAAATTTTTAACGTAAGAAACATTAATGTATTTAAAATGCAGCTTTAAGCAGTTATGCACAACTTAAGGCCGTGTTTTCAGGTATGACTTTTGACCCGATTGTTTATTCTAACATGCACTGTACAACTGCAAAAGCTATTCCGAGTTTTGTTGCATTCAAAAACAGAGCAAAAGATTCTATAGAAGCGTAGTTCTCCGCTTCAGTGGTTCCATTTCATTTTCTAAAAAATTTTGTGTTGTGAGCAACGAATTTTATCAGGTTTTGCAAACATGATTACATGAAATCTGAAGTAACACACGGGCACCACTTAGCGGTTTATTGTATGGAAAGATGTTTCAAGTAAAACCGGATTAAACTCACAGACCGCGCCAACTTAATCGTAAAGTCGCTCAATTGTTTAGTTGTCACACAGATGATCAATTTTTTTGAGGTATTGGATGGGTAGTAAGCAGGCACAAAATTTAATAGATCATTAACATAACAAATATCTATCCAACCTAACAAATTAAACTTTTCGTCAAGATTGTCTTTTATTCTTTTAATGCAATTATATATCAGATATTGCTTCTAAAGACAAAGTATCGTTGATCCTGACTTGCCTGTTACATGTATCGACTACTGTATAAAGCTTCAAAATCTCATTTTTACCTGCTAAGGGAGCTCTATTTTTGTTGAGATGTATAGGTCTCGTATTATGATTTCGGTTACTTTTGTAATTTTCCTCCCGAATGCATAACTTCGCACGACCGAAAGTGTTTTTCCAAATAAATTCCGGAAGATCAGAGTAAAGAAGAGGATTAAACGCACTGTTGATCGGTAAGAGGATAATAGCCGCCACAGCGTAAATATCCCCAGAAAAATTGAAACCTAAAAAAGAGAGAGATGTAGTTCTTTTGCTGGTGATTGACATCTTGTAGATTGCAAAGCTTTCTCTTTTGTTGGCATTAATACCGGTATTCAGGTGGCATCTCATCGCAACAATACTTTCCTCTCAATGCGAAACAAGTATTCGTACACATAATCATAGCCAAGGAAGCTACTGATGGGTATGAATTCATTGGATTCGATTCTCATATTACTATTTATGCAGCTTATGATGCAAATTTTACTACACATCTGACACCACTGGGATGAAGATGAGCTTATAATATAGGTGATCGTTTGAAATAATTATCAGTCAAAGACAAGATAACCATGTAAAGGCTACGCTTGTGATCCCTTGGACCAACAAAAATGTCAGGCAGCAGGTACAAAGCTACGCTTGGGCATAGGCCAAGGGTAACCTTGTCGGTAGTAACGCGACCAGTTTAAATTTGCATTCATCTGGGGTTAAAATGAAAAGCCGCTTTGTCTTAGCCTAATTTTAATTAGATTTGTAGTGTTAACATGTAAAACCCATTTTTTATTGATTCTCCATTCCAAGGAAGGAAAAGGTCAAGACAACAACAATTTTACCAGAAAAACCAAAAACATAAATTATTACAATTTTGATTATCTTTTTGAACACAAATAGTTTGATCCCAAATGCATTTCTTTGGGCTACGCCCCTGATTATCCCAACTAGTTTTTAAAAAATTTTCTTCGTTAACTGTTTGAATCTGCTACGTTTCTTTAACTACCAATTTTCAAACATATCTTTTCAGTTAACAACCAACCCTATAGTCAGATTGTAGGCAGAAAATTATACTTATCTGCCATGATTAAAAAAGAGAAAGAGCAGCTACATGAAACTCGCCTTTAAAAAAAGACTTTTTTCAAAATTAAAAACCAAACTTTTGGAACTCAAAATGATTGTTGTGGACTTTAGTCACGGAGTTCATGCAATTTTTACGTTAAAAATATAAGTTCCTACCTGATGCACTCATAAATGCCATAATGCAAATTGTGAAAATTATCCTCACAACTTTACGTTGTAGCTTAGCACTGTTTTTATCAGCATTACTCCTCCCTGACTTTCTGCCTTGACGTGATGAAACTCTGAAATATATTTAGGAGTACAGGATTAACATTGCTTTACAAATTTCACCATAAAAACAATGTCAATATATCGGTCTACATCAGGGGTGTCAAACATGCGGCCCACGGGCCAACTGTAGCCAGTTTTAAGGATTTTATGCCACAGTGCTAATGCCTGGTCTCCGAAATCGGTTTGCGTAAAGTGGCGGCTGGCGAGGCGGGTTGCGATTAGAGAGGTGATGATCTTTTTTTTGGAGATCAGTATCATTTCGGGCTACTTCACATGTCTTTCGGAGATCGATTGATCAACTGATTTCTGGCTTGATCAAAGTTTTGGGACCACTGATTTACAGTCTTGCCTGCTTAATTTTTTTTTCAACAGACTCTGGCCCGTACAATATCCACATATGTAAATGTGGCCCGCAGTACTGAATGAGTTTGATACCCCTGATCTACATATTATTAGAACATTTTCCTAAAAGTTAATTTATCAACAACTATGCTTTTATAGAATTCCAAGTACGCTACCAGTTTGTTCTCCCAATGCTGAGGAGGTAGGGCAAATTCGGATCTGGCTTTGCAAGCTCCGATCAAGGTCACTCAACTCCGAAGAGATGAGTGCTGCAAACGTTTCCGCTATTCCAACATCGCTTATCACTGCGCCAAAGCTCGCGGTCGCTGTTCCGCCCACATCAGGAGAGCAATGTCATTTTAAAAAGGCCAATTAGAATCACTAGAACTTTCCTACAAACAAATCCTTCGCATTCAGAATGAGGCACTCTCAATGTAGATGACGTTTATTAAGAATTTTTTCTTAGGCAAAAAAAAGCGGTTGCTGTAACAATAGGCCATGCTGAGACTCTGAGTGCGAGAGCCTCTATCCTTTATTTTTGGTGCTTTACCAGACACTGCCTCTGATACAGGAGCCGCGAGATTTCTTCTTCGGCTAGGCGTGAAAAAACTGAAGAGATTTGCTGAAGTAGTTAACACAGTAGACTTTTTGCATTCCCCAGCGACAAGGTGGCAAGTGCAAGCAACAATCTTGCCAGCAGGCCAGCACGCTTCCTAGAGCAAGGCCCTTTTTTGCTAATGACATTTCTTCACAGATTAGCCAGGATGTAGCGGTACTGATGTAACTTTGTAGCGCTTCAGGTTCTAATATTGTTTGTAATTTGTAGTTGGTTGATAACTGCACGTTACTTGACTTATAGGTTAATGCTTGCCTAAAGCACTAGAATCCAATCATTGCCATTCCTGTTACAAATGCGTTTCGTATCTCGACCAACACTAAACTAGAGATTTTAACTGAAGATTTTAACTAAAGATTTTAATTGAAGCACTAGTATGACATACTTTCTTCTTTCTATATGCGATATTTATTTTATCTTTTTTGGACATGATGCGTTTTAGTTTGTTAAAACCTAATTAATGTAGCTTTTGTAATATCATTTAATGTATGAGTTGAAAAGCTTTTATCTTCGATATCGAAGTTGAGATAGCAAGAACGCAACACGTAACTAAAAATTTCGTTATCAAAAATTGACACTAAAGTTAAACAAATCAAAATAATGTCGATTGTATTCCATCTCAAGGGCAGAGGAGCACACTGTCGACACCTGGTAACACTGAGCAAGATATACGTGCACCCCAATTCGAATACTTTTGGCATGTGGCTTGATCCACGTAAGGTGCGACGCAAATACTTTGCTTGCAGCTGCATTAGCAGTAGTCCAATCCTCTACCAAATATTACCCACCTGCTGGTGGCGCAAATTTCACTCTTGACAAATTGTCTGCGCAATCAACGTCGTTTTGCGTATTTTGAACACATGCTTGTATCTTAAACGAATAAGCTTACCAGTCTATTAAGAAATTCGACCCGCTTTACTTTGCCGACAACAAGCCACTTTGTCTCTCACTCGACGGCACTACTAAAGCTAAACCATTTACTTAATCTCATGATCCTTGCCGCAGCAAGTAGGCGACTTCAGCGACTCGCGCTAAGACACTTACGACTTAGGCCGCACTGTTGATGCTAGGAAAAGCCGACTATTTTAGATAAATACGACCCGACTCAATAGGTTGATGACTGATAAAAAGTAAAATGGCAAAACAACACTACCAAACTGCAGACAGTGACACTGTTTCGACCTATCAGGTCTCTTCAGTGCAGTTGGTGACCAATAAGAAGCTAGAGGCTTTTAATAAAGCATAGCTTAGACCGTCACACTTGTGGGACCAAATACTAGGTCCACTGTAGTGGACCTAGTATTTTTACTCGGCTGTGACAGCACTATTGTTCTAGCAGTTGTTAGACGTAGTGCACCTGCGACAACCGCCACTCATTCACGAGTGATACGGCTTCGCAGAGGTTGACAGACCATCCACTACAGTGGACCTAGTATTTGGTCCCACAAGTGTGACGGTCTAAGCTATGCTTTATTAAAAGCCTCTAGCTTCTTATTGGTCACCAACTGCACTGAAGAGACCTGATAGGTCGAAACAGTGTCACTGTCTGCAGTTTGCTAAGTGCATCCTTGGCCTCTTGCATTACTATACATGTAAGACCTTGTGACCACTCGGCTGTGACAGCACTATTGTTCTAGCAGTTGTTAGACGTAGTGCACCTGCGACAACCGCCACTCATTCACGAGTGATACGGCTTCGCAGAGGTTGACAGACCATCCACTACAGTGGACCTAGTATTTGGTCCCACAAGTGTGACGGTCTAAGCTATGCTTTATTAAAAGCCTCTAGCTTCTTATTGGTCACCAACTGCACTGAAGAGACCTGATAGGTCGAAACAGTGTCACTGTCTGCAGTTTGCTAAACACTACCAAGTTCCGTACTTTTCTTTCTTATGCTGGGTCTTATTTCATAAAAATATCCTTATCACGTTTATCCTGGGTCAGATTGAATTGGCTTCTCTCCGGCATTGCAAGTTTTTGCTCAAACATATACTAATGAGATATAAAGTATAGAAGTATTTGCGAACTGCAACTGTGCCGAGGCAGATTTTAAGACTGACTCCATTATCTTTCGATGCTTCATCGATCTACAAGTGAGAAAAACTATGAGTACATTATCAATGGCAATAATGGCGTGTACTCGTAAAAATAGGGGACATTTTATAGGCCATTTCATTGTGCATGTTTTAATAAAAACCCAAGGCCAAAGTTTTCAATTGTTTCTAAAAGACGTGGCAATCACATTGTTGCTGCATTGCGCGATTACAGCCAATCACTATTTTCAAAATTTGTCGATACAAATTTCAAAAACTTATATCAATTCTGCTCAACATTTGGTCTACCCAAAAGAAAAATGTCATTAATGAAGGGAATTTAACATCAGTAGACCTACAAAATTAGTCGTCTGCTCAATGGCCATCATTATTGACTGTGTTCCCCCTTCCTTACACTTATCAAAATTATAGATGATAGTTTGTGACATTTATTGTTACGTTTTAACTGCCACAGGTGATGTATGGCATATTGAGGTAAAATCGCACCATTCTAAGGAGAAGCATTTTTTCTATTTTGGCTGATAACAGCTTTATAGAGCTACCGGGCTTAACCTAAAAATTTGTGAAAAAGCAATGACTCTATCAACTCTTCAAAGCACACCTAAGCAAGGTAAAGCAAACGTGAAACATATTGGATAGCCAGCGAGGTCATGAAAAAGTTTGAGGGAAAATCAACAGAAAACAACATCCGTCTCTGAAATCGCATCACATAAAAGACATTGGTATTTTGTTTTACAATAACTTTATAGAGCTACCGGGTCAAATCTAAACATTTGGGGATAAACAACGACTCTTTTAACTCCTTTGAGCACGCCAAGTAGGGAAATAAGAACATGCAACATAATGCGTAGCCAGCAAGGGCTTGAGAATGTTTGAGGAGAAATCAAAAGAAAACAAAGTCTCTCTTTCTGGAATCGCACCTAATGAAAGACATTTTTGTTATTTTTTTTCAAATTGGCTTAATATCAGAAACGTGTTTCCTACTTCCAAACTAAGGAAAACGTAAGGCCCCTTTGGCTTCGCGAAAGCAATGAACAGAGCTCATAGACCTAAGGCATAGCCAGCACCTTGGAATCAGAAATTCTGTGAGAAAAAGGAGCGCACCAAGTCGTAAAAAAATATTATATGCAGAAAAAACAACATTAACTTTTCGTTACTGTTCACACAAGTGCCCGATGGGTGAAGCAGGCTTGGGCGGCTGAACCAACATTTTCAGTCTCAACGTTTTGGATGGGGACCCTACGAGCGATGCCGGCATATATACTATAAAGTAAGGATTTTTTTATTTGGTAATAAATTGCCTGTTATGGTATCTAGACTTATATTATAAAAAATTGTAATAAAATCCCAAGTTTAGGAAAAATTCAAAATATTGCCAGAAACCTAACAATTTTAAAGCTAAATTTAGATGGAATATTGTTTGAAAATAATTCGGCCTGATAGGCGCCTACTCGAATATGGTGAATGAGTTTGGAGAAGGCATAGCCGCTTTTGTCGCTATGCCGGAAACAAGGCCAATAGCGCAGCTAAAGAAATGGACACCACAAATGTAATTATGAAAGGGGCCGCACTAAATCAAAAGATAGGCTTACCACTAAATAGTTTTTATCTGTAATTGGAAAACAACCATCATTTAGCCGCGACCATTATTTTTGACTGTGTTTTAATCTCTCCTCCTTCTTACACTTTTAAAAGTATTAATGATAGTTTGTGACAACATTCTTTTTTTGTGAGTACAACCAGTTTTAATGAAGAGAATAAGATGATTGCTAGTTCGTGTACAGAAATTTTGGAAGTGCGAGCAAAAAATTAACTTGTCGTTGCCGTTCACACTTGAGCTCAATGGGAGAAGCCGGCTTAGTCGACTGAACAAACGTTACTGATAGGAGCACAGCGGGCGACGCCGGTAGAGTGGGCTTTTTGTTTTTATAAATTTAGAAAAATGTCATTTGATCTTAAATTTGGTTCATGACTACATGAGAAATCTAAACGTTATTAGTCATGTCTTAAATTAGCAGATACAACAGAATTCCCAGAAGAAACCTCGTTTTATGAAAAATCTAGCGACACTGGAAAGCATCTTCTGTTTGCGTTGAAAGATATCAAAGGGATAAAATCATCATTACCCTTCATTGATCCCTTCACTTCAAGATATCTAGCGTTGGTCCATGCTTGCTAGGATCCACTGGTATTAACAGCTTTTTTGCTATGGCTCTCTGGTTTTGGGAACTAATCCCATCAATTTCTTTCTTTTAATGTCATTTGTCTTTCCATTTTGTTTCTTTGACAGTCAGCCTATATTTTAGCCGTGACTGATGGTTTATCTTTATTCTTTCCACGCGACTGTTCCTTCGCAGTCATTTGGCTTCTCAACTTTCCTAATACTTTCAACTCCAATCATTTTTCGGTTACACTCTTTTCTGATGTTATTTTTCAGAGTTTGAAAAGTTGTTAGGCGGTATAGAATTAATAGAATAAGATATTTTATTTGAATAAGAACTACTTCCTGACGACCTGCCTTGGGCGAAACAGACTGTTGAGGTGTTTTTAACTTGAATAAGTTTCATCATATTGAAACAATGTAGATATACAGTATATAAATTATTACTCATTAAACCTGGGTAAAATTGTCTATAACTGTGAAATGAAATGGATTTATCAGCGGTGGGTTTCATTAAATCTCGTTTACGTAGGTGTCGTTGAGCATTCCATCCGCACAAAAGTTTGTTTTTGTTTGACTCACATGTTTACACTTGCTCACAATACAGTTGGCAATATGTATACTGTAGTCATCACAAGTGAGATTTTGCTCTAAATTTGTTGTATTGTTAGTCCTAATTGTAGCTAAAACTTTTTGTATCATGGATTTGTGATTACCGTGACGTGCAAACAGAGCACAATGTCCTTAAAATTTTGACTATCCCATCTTGGTTGAAATGAAGTCTGACTTAAAAGATGTAGATTTATAATTAATTATAAGCTGCAATTGTATAAAAGATCTTTTTACTCCTGAAATCAGACAATTTTTACGTGTTGTCTAATTTAGTTACATTTTTTTTTTCTTTTCACTAGTTTTATGACGCCATTATTGCTCATGATTTGTCGCCACAATATTTCGTTTCATCTGCATTTTATGTATGATATCCAGTTGAACTTTAAACCCATACGGTTATCAGTAATTATTTTTCAGCTAATAGCATTTATTTTAGTGTCAGGTTTTGTAGCGAAGGCTGATGTGCTTACTTTTGTTGCGTAATATTGTTTTTGAGCTCGGTAACTAAAAATGGTAATTTAAATTAACTAAAATATATTTTCCGATGAAAGGTGTTGATTGATAGTTCGGAGTTAGGTCGAAAAAGAATTTTGAATCCGACTTTATTATCATTTTCCACGTGGACTGCTTCAGTTTAAATCTTGACCCCAACATGACGTTGCAACAATTGGGTGGTTTCCATCATAGTTATAATCTCGATACTAATAGCCCAGCATTCAACTTGATAGCACAATACACTTCTGGGACAAAAACTTCGCTTTTTATCTTTTGAGATATCCCGGTGTAAAGAAAAAAACCAGACATCTTGAATTTACTTTATCCAGCTCTTATTCTAGATACAACTGAATCATGTAGTTTTACATTGGTGCTCAGAACATCCCTTAAGAAGCAGAACTTTAACAGCTTCGAGAGTGACTCCATTAAGAATTAACGCTTTTCTAGACTCTTCTGTAAAGTTAGATTTCAGACGTACGAAAATCGCTCAAAATCTAATCAAACACTTCTAGCATAAACAAAACGGACTTACTTGTAAATAACTATACATATGCAATTAGCATATATATGAATGATGCAAAGTTAAGAACCATTACAAAAAGGGCATAACCCCAGGACTGGTTTTTCTTTACATTAGGGAATATTTTAGGAAGACAGACATTATGAGCGGAGTAATAACCAAAGTACAATGGCGGTTTATTATTCTTATTTAGAACCTTTACAGTGTCAATCATATTTCTCCAAGATAAAGTTCTAAAAAAACATAATTTATTCGTGGCTATCTTTAAACTCAAAAGTAAGATGTAGGGCAGGGGTGGCCAACCATGGCGCATTACATACCAGCGTATAGCGGCGTTAAGCATATATACAGCACTAATGCCCAAATCTCCGTCGGAGTTTCCATGTCTTTGACTTTCCAATTTATAGCTTTGTATTGTTTTTATAAATTTGCTGCTGGTCAGAACCTACCGGGAAGCAAAAGAAATCATTTTAAAGTGTGTTTCCCTCGGACACACTAAGCATTGCGAGGTTTCATTGTCGCCATTTAACATTCGCTTTATTCAACGAGACCGCTTTCTCCATATTAATTTAGTTTTGAACATAACTTTGTTGCCTAAGTGGGTCTGATTAAACTAAAACTTTTTTGGTAAAAATATTGGTTGACGTGACGAGTAACTGGATAGATCTTGAAACAGAAAAAGATTTGTCTTAGTGGAGATCTTCATATGTCTTGTCAGAGTTTTCCTCACATTTGGAAAACTTAATTGGCTTGTACGAGTAGATCGGATTCACTTTTTGATTTTATCATACCAATATTAGGCTATGTATCCTGCTACAAACATGAAAGTGGTGAGGTGCCGCATTTTTTAACTTGGTGCTTTCAGGAGCTTGCCTCTAGCAACAATTTTATAGCCGGTCTAACATACGAGGTAAAAAACCGAAAATTGAATATTAAAAAAATATATTGAATTTAAAGTTAAATTTGCCACACAGTAATTGTCGACGTAAAGGGGTGTTATAAGTGAGATAATTTTTTTACTTTTTTATACTTAGGCCATGGCATTTTAGCAACAAGTGGGAAGGATAAATGTAGTATGCATCTTATGATGTAAGCAATAGTTGCCGTACTAAAGAGTCAAAAGCGATAACAGCCATCAATGAAAGAGCCGCTAAGCAATCTTAGTTTGAATTGGCACTTTTTTCCGTCCAAATAAAAGGTGATTACCTTTTTTTTGGAAACGAAATTAGGGCACGGGTCTTTGGCCAACTCTTAATTGGTCAATGCAGTCCTCCTACAAAAAAATTGTCCACCCATGGTCTAGCAGCAAGATAAGGACATTAAAATTTTGTTTGGTATCAACAATTAGTCAAGAGTTAGCAGTTTAACCTAGTAAAACTGCTTAGAGAGTACAACAACAGTCAACTCTCTTTTCTAAAGTTAACCTCGGCTATGAACCGGCCATTAGTATAGTTAGTGTAATGTTTAGAAACCTCTACTTTTACCTGTCCTGAAGCAAATTTTCAATCGAAAAATTAAACCCATCTTTCAAAGCCCAAATATACGTCGCCACTTGCTTCAAGTTGCTTTTATTTGTCAGCTTTAAAAACGGATTGTTTTCGTACCTTCAAAACATTGGTTGAGTTCCTGCATGTTTTTAAATTTATACTCAAGTCATGAGAAAAGCTCACCACTACACATAAAAAAAAAACTTGTTTCAAACTATTAACTTAGTTGCCAATATTACCAGGTAGGCCTACAGTAAATTTTTTTGCCTTCAATTTATGATTGTTATCAAATAGAAGAATGTAGGCTACCACGAAATGGTATTCTCGAATGATAGAAAATCTGAAAGTGACCTGCGTTGATGCTAATACTGCCATAAATTCCAATTTAACCTATGCAGGAGAGTTAGAAACAGCAGTATAGGCTACGATTGACAAAGGATTGCAATCTATAAATGCTGGATCACAGCGATCCAAAAAATACAATTTTTGGCTTTCGTTAGTTTCTACGCTTTTAGATAGGTGACTATTGGCCTGTGCATCACTGGAATAGAAATGAATAGCTGTAATTAATGCCGTTTTTTATCTACTCAGACAGCATATCCGTTGCTATTCGATTAGGTGTAGATGCGAGCCTGAACAATCCATTCTACACCGTTCCATTATTTCAAAAAAAAGCGGAAATCTTTGCAGTCATTATTCTTTCAATTCCAATATAGGAATTAAAAATGTAAGTTCACCACAACTGAGACACAAAATAATCCATTTGCGATTCAGCCAATGGCGTTAGAGCAAGGATAAAAGAAAAAACCCAGGACATCGCGACGCCGCAAATAACAAACCGAACCTTCAACTGGTAAAATGGTCTAAACAAAGAAAAAAAACTGTTTTTATACGAACACATATTCTCAAAAGAATCGTATAATAAACTAGCTGTCTGCCAGGTTATCTGTTACATAGCAATGCAAGCATTTGAGCTTGACGATTTAACAAAAAAATTGGTGTGACTGTTTTGGCAAACAGAAGACTTGACATAAAACGCCGAAAAACATATAAACGTCAAAATGTGATATAAGTTTATAAAATATAAAGTGCAATAAAAGGAATCGCTAGAAGTTAAAAAAATTATGTGGCCAAACCCTATTGCTGAAATATAATTTTGAAAAATAAATCAAAATTAGTCTTCAAAAATTACTCTTTTTTATATTGCACCAAAAAAATGTCAAAGTCGGTCGTCACATTTTCTCAGCCAAATTACCTCAGGTTCAGTGGGGTAGGCAGAAAAAATTGAGAGTACCCTCTTTTGTTATGCTGACGTCATCATTTGCCAGTGCTTATGCCAGTTCAAAAATAGAGAAATAGCAGCTCCTCTTGGCCTTCTTGGCTACCCTACTGCTCAAACCTTAAGTTTACGTGATTGGTGCCACCAGAACAAAAACAAAAATACATGAATCGCTGCATTAAAGCAATTACTTATAACAGATGCAAACATTTTAATTCTATTGGACATTTTATTTGAAAAAATAAAAAAATTAATATTACATGTTGTTGTTGTGTTAGTTCTCCTTTTCTTGTGCAATAGAAGTACAAGTTGGAATGGTTATCCAGGTTCTAACCGCAAACGAAAGCGAGATTAGATAAGAGGATAACAGCAGTTTTTTAAATCGCAGCAGTAATACAAATTAAAACGGTAGCCCAGCACTGACAAAACTGACTGTCATTGATAAATATCCTATAATTGCCTACATGGCATGCTGGATGAAAAGTTATACTATGGTGACCCGGCGTGGCATCCAATGCAAAATCAAATCAAGCTACACCTAGTTTTACTGATGCCTTTTTGTTTATCTTTTCTCTTGCAAAAGCAAGTGTTGATCATCTATATTATAAACGGCTAAAAGGCTACAGGGAGCCTGCTAATACCTTTAAGCTGAAGTGAGCTGCTACAATATGTTTGGCCAAAGCAACTTTCTTATTTTGATTACGAATTATATGTAACGTTACTAGTCTAACAAAAGATGCAGAGAATGCTTACAGTAGAGCGTGACGTTAGCGAAACGTTGCCATAGTAACCATTATAAAAATGCTGCATTCAGTGCGTATGGCCGCTATGATTCCTATAGCAACACATGTCGTACCGGAACGCCATTAAATGTCTCGTTTACAATAAATCCCTTTGTATTGTTGGTTCACAATTCCAAGACTGAGGAGATAAATCTGAAACAAAATATTTGCCAGAGGCAGTGTATCTTCTGCATCTACTGCATATTCGCATGTGACTTGGTTTTGCAACGAGCTGATAGAACTTCCACTATGGTGGGCCTAGTTTAGTTTCATTGAGCGTGAAGTTCTAAACTATGCTTTATTTTAAAGGCTTTATCGCTCACCAGCAGCAGTGATGAGATCAGACGGATAGGACTAGTGGGGCGTTGCCTACAGTCACAATTTACAGTGGTAAAAGCGTTGCACGAAGAAGGAATGCGGTGGCGTGGCCGGAACGTGAAGTCTTCTGCCGTCACAAAAGAAACTGCAGAACTTTTTTCATTAAATTACCATTTGTCATGAATCTGCAACAGTACTGTATGGAAATTCATAAAAGCTGAATGGGGAGAATCAAAATTTTGAGAATCTTCGCATTTCAAAATTTGAGACCCTTGCGCTGTAAGTACAGCTGAGGCAAGGGGCTCTACACCGCTTCAAAAAAGTAATACCAGCATCGAAATTTTGCGGAAGAAGATAAACACAACATGTATTTCTAAAAGTTTGCCAAAAACAACTTTATTTTGCACCGTTCTTTTAAGCTGATACACAAGTTTCGAGGCATTGCTCTCTGAAAAACTTTGCTTCTGTCGCAGAGCTGAATATAGATTTTTAGAAAAGTAAGCATGTTTCCAAGACACGGTTGTCCAACCTGCGGCCCGCCTTACATTTTTATGCAACCAGCTACTCACTTAAATTGTAAGGTAAAATAGAAAAGTTTGCTCAGAAATGATCACCAACATCATACAGTACCATACAGCAATCTATTACATGAGGTCAATAACCTGCGACCGGTTTCGACCTCATCGGGTCGCATCAGGCGGGTGTAAAAGAACACTCAATAATAAAAATGCTAAATAGGGACAAATTTGCCTTTGGATACAAAAAGAAGATGCAATACAAAACAATATGATACAGCTATACCTATATCATGGGGGTCTCATTTAAGGACACACACACACACATGACATGGACAACAAGTCACATCGGTAAGCTCTAACAGGGGTGTAGGATCATTGTTAAAACTATATCATCTTACAAAATATAGAGTTTGATAGTTACTAGGTAGCAATTTTTCAATGCTATTTCCTGTTAAGAGAGATCTGCCTTCAGCATCACACCAAGTAAAAAACAGAAAGTTTTCGTAAAGTAAAACAAAAAATTTTCGTTTGCGTCGCAGATTATTGACATGATGTGATAGATTGCTGTATGGTACTGTATGATGTTGGTGATCATTTTTGAGCAAACTTTTTTATTTTACCTTAGTGTGATTCTGGAGACAAATCCCTCTTTATAGGAGATCGCCTTGAAAATTGCTAATTAGTAACTAGCAAGCTCTATATTTTGTGTTCACTTCAATTATGTTTGTTATTTTTTATTGATATTTTTACTGTGTACTATTTGTGCAAAATGTATGGTAATGATTTTGGTTTCGGCCAGATAATCCAAATTATTCTGACATATCATAAACTCGAATCTATAAATTAAACGCATGATCTTCACCAACAAAACGAATTGACACCTCAGGAACAAAAATAAGACTAAACTCCACATTACTTACTACACTTATTTTAACAACAGGTATATCGTTAAGTTTGGTTTCAAAGCCAATGTTGAGTGTTGGTGAAGCGTCAATTCGTTTTGTGAAAGCTCTTTCTCTTTATGTTTAAAATAATTGGATGTAAGGCTGATTCCTTTTTATTGTACAAATAAAGTAGAACAGTATTTTCGACTAATATTAGCAACGCCTTTGCCTCTATGCTCAAATGTTGCTCACAGATTTACTGGTTTGTGTGATACGAACTTGACATGCATTTGTATGTCTTCCGGGCATTTGATTACCTGAGTAAAAGAGCAACTGAATTTACCAAATTCGAGAAAAAGAGCAATTAAAAACAACATTTTGTCATGCCCCACCAGCTGTGATTTACTATGTAATATTAGGTTTTTTACAATATTGGGGAAAAGTAATTCAGATTATGAAGCCTAAGTTCATGGACCTTTGATTATAAAACGTCGTGCCCTAACCTTAATAAACAACGCTATGCTAGTGGAGCTTTATTTTTGCTACACATATTTTAATTTTTTTACAACAACTCTTCCTCACTTCACGTAATTGTAACACCACTTTCTATATTGGACTTTTCACATAATTTTGAAGTGCTTGCTGTTCTCCAATACTGTAATTCTAATTTTGATATCATAAACAGATATAGTCGTTCCCGATCTCTCCTAACTATTTATTTATTTTAAAGTTGGCTACGTTTTTAAAGCCTTTAGCAGTATTATATCTTTATAATGTGTAATATTTGAAATTATCGTTGATTGTTTCAATTTGTTGCGTCACATTAACAGATCTTGATTATTGAAAAGAGCTTTACGAAAGTCAAAAACTTTCAAAATTTAGGATATTTTACGAATTAAAATGAGTTTAAATTATTTAAGTTGCTTGCTGTAACAACAGTGTGGATTTCAAATATAATAAGTTTGTGACATTGCGTAAAACAAAAGTAAGTTTCATGTTAAAAATTTGCAACTCTCAGTATAGCAACGTTTTATGATTTTTTTCTTTTTGGACTTCGGCAGTCAGTGAGTACTAAAAATTTTTGTCTCTTTATTTTGTTTTAATATGAGAAGTGAAGTGCATTTAAAATTTTTGTGCCATGTAAAGTTGCTAAAGTTTTTGTGAATGGTTTTTGCAATTACTGTTTTTTAAATACGATATATTTATATGATTCGACGCAGAGCTTAATTGAAGCTATTAGATATAAGCAGTGACGAACCTTGACGAATGACAGCTATGGTAAATTCAGTTGAAAACATTTAAAATAAATAGTCGTTTAATAAGTAATGTTGGCAGTGATACAAATGGGATCCTGTTGATTTTGAGGTCAAATGAAAAATAAGGTCAAACATTTTTACTCATATTTACTTCTAATTTCAGGAATATTAATAGAGGCATATGCTTATATACTGTACGTTCGTTTCATTTGTTTCAGCATTTTTCTCATATACAAGTACTTATCAATTTAACTAAAATTTGTAATTTTGACAACCCATTATTTAGACGTGGCATCTAATACTAAGAAGAGAAATATCAAAAAAAAAAGATGAAATGCAGTATCCAACGGACAGAAAAATATTTTGTATTTGAATCACACAATAATAATATTATCTTCCTCGTATTAAATACTGCAATTGCTGCATGAGAAGAATATCATGTTGGGGTAAGCGTCACTATGCTACCATCATCAATCACAATATAATGAATTAAGAAGAGAAAGAAAAAAATGACAATAAATAAACTGAAGAAGTATCCTATTTCATAACAAAAGATTCTCAAAAAACTTGCTGGGATAACTGATGCATACACAAATGTTAGTTATTTAATAGCTGAAAAACTGGCTCAGAAGGATGAGCTATTAATAGAATGGAAATTAACAAAAAAATGCATTGTAATTATAGTCCCGGGAAGGTGAACTTAGTTAAGAAAACGAGTCTGGCACATCATACACTTGGTGAAAGAATTGATGACTTTGCTGCCAGTTTCGTCAGTGCATTACAAACTCAATTACCTATATGTGTTTATTATTGTTTAGCATTGGACGAAAGTACTAATGAAAGCGGTTCTGCACAACTAGTTATTTTTATTGGAAAAATTAATGGAAATTTTGATATCATTGAATAAAAGTTGAACTTGTGCCATATGAAGGGTACGACAACTGGCAAGGATATATTTTAGCAGGTTAATTTGTCATTAGATAACTTTAGTAATGGCATCAAAAAATTTATTCGATTACTTCTGATGGTGTATCTGCATTAGCTAGTATAAAAAATGGGTCTGCTACTTTATTTCAAAAAAATGTTGATCAAGAAATACTTTACTACTGTAGCAACCTCAACTACTACAAACCACAAACAGAAAGCCACCAACAGCAATCGTTAGTTATAAACCGAACGGAATCTACAACAGTAGCAATCATGATAGAAGTGACTAGTCGCCATATGGAGTGCACTCTGTTTATCTTGGAGTCAAATCGGATGCCTGCCGTTGCGCTACACTACCATTGCTTGATTACTCAACAGCAATTACTTGTTAATATGAAACAGTGGATGAAGATGTTGGGCCGTAGTTAATATTATTTGATCTCGGGGATTAAACCATTGTGCATTTAAAGCATATGTGGAAGAAGTTGGTTGTATGAAGATGCCGTTTATTTCTTAAAATTAGATGGCTCCGTCGAGCAGCAACTCTGAATAGATTTCAATTGCTATTGTCTGAAGTAAAACAGCTTATGCAAAACAAAATGAAGATTTTTTTTTGAAAATGGGGAATGTTTGATTGATTTGTCCTTCTTGTGTAGATATCAATGAAATCTTAGCTAAACTTAATTTGTAATTACAAGGAAAAGACCAACTGTGTTGCTTAATGTTTGAGCGAATAATAAGTTTTACCAAAAAGTTAGACCTCGCAACATTGCTTATGAAAACTGAAACAATTAAACATATTTAGAATTTTTCTAAAAGGCAAGAAAAGTTTTCTGTAAACTGTGAAAAATATTCTAAATTATGTGAAGCTTTATTAAGAGATTTTGCCAACTGGTTTTCTGAATTAAGAAAAATAGAAACTGAATTGAAATTTTTTAGTAATCCATTGTCATTGCATTATGTTGAAGCACCAACCAAGTACCAATTAAAACTCATAGAGTTTCAAAGTAGAGAATTTTTAATAACTTATGACAGAGAACATGATCTTCTTGAATTTTATAAAGAATTGCTCTTTTTGAGTGAATTTAATCAAATTGTCAGTTTAGCTAGAAAAATATTATGCATGTAAGGTAGCATATACTGTTGTGAACAATTCATTTTGTACATAAAAAAGATTACAACTTGTGAAAGAAATAGGTTAAGTGATAGCCTTTTAGGCAACATTTTTGGAATGAAGACTAGTGCCACAAAAGTAGATATTAAGAATATTATGATAGGAAGGCAGTGTCAAAAATTGCATTGATTTTACCTCGGGTAAGTTAAATTTTTAGTTTTTAACGACAGCAATAAATTATTGTTATCACATTGTGGCTCGACGAATATATTTAAACTTAAAATTTGGCTCATTAGCAAAATAGGTCGAACATCTCTGTCCAAGAACGTGGTAGTGGCGTTGAGATTAACGCCGTTAAAAAAGCAAAATTGACAAGATTTAAAAAACAATAGATCTAAATCATTTAGAAGCATAAAAATTGAACGTACGCCAAACAGCAGATCAGCAACAGCTAGATTGGTGACCATAAAACGATTCTTGAATTCTAGACTGTTTCTAAATTGAAAAGTTGATTGCATGTGTCTGGCGTAGTTAAAAATTACTGTCGCATTTCCAATTACAGATATAAATCCTGAAAATATGAACGTCAAAAAACTCGGGGAGTGATGCAATTTGATTTAAATTTTATTATCTTTCCTCTTGTTTACTCTCTTCAGTGTGCCCCCAAACAATATGCCTTTTTATAAAGAACGTCTAATGGTTATTTCATTTATTTGGCTGTCAGCGCCACTAGGCAGGGCTACCTGTCAGTTAGGTTGAGATAAAAGCATTGGTTCTGCAGAATGTGCTGGCTTTATGCAAGGAGCACCAATTACACTTATAAAAACGGTTGTTATAGATTGGATATTACAGCCCTTGTTCCCCTAATACCAATCATCCTACTAACAAATTAAAACTAGCTTTACAAACAGTGGCCTGGCGGGAATTTTAGCTGTTCTGTGCCAATGCAAAAACTCTTCAACTTTTGCATCATATTGCGCAATCATTGAGAGCGATTGCGTCAGAAATCACTACAGTGAAAAAGTAGCTTGTAACTAGTAATTTGTTTCCAGATTTCGGCGTGTAAGGACGTACAACATAGTTTGCGAAGTTTTTTATGAATTTGATCTTGGGCAAAAAATCATCACTGACAGACGTTCAACGAGCCCAAATTGTCGCTTTGCATGGTGAAGGCTATACGGAAAGCAAAATTTCTGAGAAGTTAAAGTGCTCGAATACAGATGAATATAATGCAATTGCCAAACACCGGACAGATGAAATTTTTGCTACCAAAAACAAAGCGGACGACTTCATAAAACTTTAGTCAGAGATGACCATACAATGATTGTAGTTGTGCGTTCACTAATAAGCTCCTGCAAAAAAGTACCAGCTTTTCAGCGTTCTAAAGGAACTGAAGTGAACATCAGCACAGTTTCTCGGCAATTGAACAAATAATTTGACCTTCCGTCTCAAAAACCTGCACAGAAACCGCGATTGACACGGGTCATAAAGCAGAAGAGATTTGACTGTGCTAAACGTCTTCGACAGTCGAGACTGATCTGTTTTCGGAAAGTAATGTTTTCCGACGAATCGACAATCTAACAATTCGATCTAACAAGACCTGGAGGGAAAGCGTTACCATAAAAGGTACACTGTCCAGACAATGAAAACCCCCCAAGTCAAATGATTTGGGGTGCAATGTTGAGTCATGGCACTGCAGAACTCTACTTTTTTTCCATCAAACATCACTATAAATGGACCCAGGTAGATTGAAATGCTAGAACAAAACTAGATTTGTGTATGCATTTTCATAAATGCAATATATTCATGCATGATGGAACTTCGTGCTACAGATTCAAAGTTGCTTGCAAGTTCTTCAGGAAACACAAAATTTAAGTACTTGAATGGACCGGGAACAGCCCTGACTTGAATCCCATCGAGAATCTGTGGGACACTCTGAAGAATAAAGTAGCAGATATGAAACCCTCCAGCGTTGAACAACTACGGCAAGTTATCAAAGAATCATGGGTTAAAGATCTGACTCGTGAATATTGCTCTACATTAGTGGACAGTACTAAACATAAGTTAGCAATGCTACAGTCACATCTCTTTAACTCTTTTGCTCCCGCGTGAAAAGCGAAAACAAATGTCCGTAAGGTGGCAGCACGAAAAACTGTCATAATCAATCATAATTAATCATAATTATGTACCTCAAGTTTGTTTGTAAATCATTACTCAGCTGTCTACTTCTACATTAAGTGTGATATATCGTTGAAATCTACATTTCTTGAGGATTTCAAATAGAAAAAAAAAATTTTTTTTTGAATATGCAAATTTTATGCAAATGAACCCCCCAACTGGGGGGTAGTTGTCTTCAAAATTAATGAGGTACCCTCACCTCAAAGATCACTACAGATTTAATTTTCTACCAATTTTTTTAGAAATGGTCGCAAAATGATGCTAAGGAAATAAGCTTTCAAGGTACATCAATCAAAACTTACCTAAGAGCCTAGGTTTTCTACAATTTGCAATTTTCTGAGGCACATGACCTTTTTTTTGACCGGTACCGACCGGTACCAAATTTTGGTAGTTAAATTCAGTACCTAAAATATGATCAGTTATTATCTGCTAGAGGTTAGCCTAAACCATGTAACATTATGTATTTTTGAACAGGGAATTTCTTCAAGATTCAGAAAATATTAAGTTTAAATAGAATATGCTGTCACTGACAATGAAACAGCAGCTTGTTTACACCCTTCCCATTTCTTGAGAAACAAGGGGGATACATAGGGTTACCATATTTTGAAAAGCAAAAATCGGGACATTGGAGGACGAATTTTCACGAGACGAAATTGATGGCCCCTCCAACGTTTTTTTTGACAAAAGCGGGACGGTGAGTTGCGGTTACAGGCTTGACAGTCGAGGTGAGGGTGCAGATCAGACACCGTAAACGAAAATTGGTGTGATCTCCAAAAAAAAAGGTGATCGCTTGTCAGTTCCACGTTCTGAGGGATTTTCCAGCCCAAATCTGAATAAATATGGTAATCGTGAAGGCGTTAACCTTTTTTTTTTTTTTTGGAGATCACCCCAATTTTCGTCCTATGTTGCAGATACGTACCCTTGGCACGGTCGTTAGGCCTGCAAACGCAATTCACCGTCCCGCTTTTCTTGGAGAATTTGATTGAAGTGTCCATAAATTTGGTTGAATCCGTTCTGTTACACTGAAACAAAAAGCGGGATTTTCGATCAAAAAAACGGGACAAGGTCTCAAAAAGCGGGACGTATGGTAACCCTAGGGATACAGCAAACTTTGATTTAGAGAAGTCAAACTTGTGCTAGCTTTTAAACTTGTATTTCGCTTCTTGTCTCTTTGGAAATTTGATACAAAATGACGACTTTAGTGATGAAACATTTGCAATTTATTTTATCTTCTTATAGGGTGTAGTTATTCTAAAAATTATAATTTAGTGAAGGCAAGTCAAAAATTTTTGGGGGTTTTGAACTGACATGATGTACAGTACTCATTTTTGATCAGTAAATATCATATACCACTTAGTCTAAACTATTTAAAGTTATTAATTGCTGGAAAGCAAATTTCCTAAGCTTTCAAATGAGACTAGTATTTAGCAACATATCATATTTTTTACGCACTAAATTTACTTTTATCTACTTACCATTCAAATTTGTTTGGGGGGGTTATGAGACCCCTAAAAAATTTGGAAATTTAGAAACGTAAAATTTATTATTATCGCTTGAAATTTTGTCAAGTGATGCCCCAAAAGAGTAGTTTTCAGACTGTGTTAATGATAAAGGGTTTGGTTTTGTGGTAAAGATGTAATCTCAATTTGATTTTAATGTAGTTGGCACGTCCTGAGAATTCGGCCGATTTTGTCGTCTGCAACTGGGTTGTTGGTCTTTTTAACCTTTTTTGGGTATAAAAATCCAAGAATTAGGGCACAAATTATACATCATCCGATGCGTGAGGAAATAAGCATGATCTTTTGAAAATTTTATGAAAATCGGATGAAAAATAAAGTCACAAATCGATTTTTTATTAAACTAATTTTGTAACTCAATTTAAAAAAATTTGAGGTAAACACTGAAAATACGAGATCATCAATCGATGTCGCGGAAGCGAAAGAATTAATTCCTCTTTACATTCAAGATTTAGAACATAAATCGTAGCAAAAGGTAGTTCGTAAAGTCGAACTCATTTATGAACAACAATGCAAAACATCAAAGTTTGTTGATATTGTATTTGCCATGAATAACACGTTTAGCATAAGCTTCAGAGTTGTTTTGAATATTTGTTGATCAAATGCGATCCATTTTTATCGCATGCTTCCAATCTAAATCTAAATAATGAAATTGCTTTAAATTTGTGAAAATGCGGAATTCAAATTCGATTCTTGTTCGACCACACTTTTTTCAGCAAATAAAATCAACAAAACCCCACTGTGTAGTTTTGTAGATCACGTGACAACTGAGTCAAAATTAAGACACAGACAGTGTCATTTGTGAAACAATTTGCCATTGGCCTAATTTAACAAATTATATTTGGTAATAGTCATGGTTGATACATTGAAATGACGTTGTTGGACTATTTTAGTCTCAATGACGCCATTCATAGCATTGTTAATATGTAACTACATGTATATCAGTTGTCGTAATTATTGCGGTTCGCTCTACTTTTTGAAAGACTGTAACGCTCTTAGGAGTTAACATCAGTGCTAGGTCACAGGACCTTAGTAAAATGATGAGCTATTGTCATCGAAGTTAAGTCTTTTTAATAAGCAAGTTTACAATTAGAGGAAAATTGAAACTTGGAAACTCCGTGGCAGGTCTGAAAAATCGTTCAATGCTGAGCCCGCCTGCCATTGTTTTGCGAGGTCGGATGACAAACCCATTTTTTTATGCAAAAATAACCAATATTCACGTTGGCTTCCCCAGACTTCGCTAATCGAAAAATCTGCATTAAACGGCAATTGCCCACTTATTGCTTGCAATGCTAAAAATGAAAACAAACAATTTTAGCAGTATTTGTAAGTCTGAAGAAGTTCTGAGTACATGTTGCTATTTATATGATTCAGTAACGTTGCAAGAGGGAATGATCGGCTCGTTGTCGAGGTAATACTATTTAAGTTTAGGGTAAGAACTTTAGCAAAACAAGGTGTCAACCCTTCTTATAGTGTGCGGACCATAATAAACGGTTGATGGGAACTATCAGTTTTCTGAAAATTTTGAGGTGGCAAACTTCAAGCCTACCATGAATGACACGGAATTTAGTGTCGTTAACAGTATTAAACTGCAGGTATTTTACAGCGTGGTCACGTGACAAAGGTATTTTACTGTAAAATCCACGTTATTTGCGGTTTAATGTGGAATACGTCGTTTCAGCAGTCGTGTAGTTCATAGCTTTGTTGTAAATTCCTTCTTCTCTTGATGGATCTAGGACGGAACTGGAGCCTGGGAGAGCCAATTCATACGGGGATGGGTCGCTGGCTTCATTAGCAATTGCTTGGGGTTCAATTTTTGGGCGTTGTTTCAAATAGAGAAAAAAGCAAAAGGCAATGTTTGCAACAACTGAAAGCGCGAGGCCAATACTGAGGCCAGTAACGGCATTACTTGTATTCGTACCGTCAACCGTAGTAATTGCCGTATCGCAAAGTCTAGTTGAAGTCGTTGCTTCTTTCGAGCACAAGTTTGTTTCAATTTCTACATTGCCGTCTCCATATATGCATTTCCTTTCTCTTCGCTGTTTTCCAATTAAGTCACAAGTTGCTATTGGATAACAACTACCTATGTCTTTCCAATTACTCCAAGAAGGCTGACATGATACGGTTTTACTCGCATTTCCTTTACAATAATGAGAATCAACAACGTCATAATCACAATCCACACATTTACGCGTATGCAAGCTGGAACGCGAAGAAGAGCAATTTGTAGTTGAGCTCCAAGTGGTCCAAAACAAATTGTCGCAATTTTTGATTGTTTGTGTGGTACTGCCAGTTCTTGGAGCATAGTATGAACGCTCACATATTACTTTTACTATCTCAGACTTCGAAGTACAGTTTCTTCGACATTCAATATTACTTAGTTTTTTACAGTTCCAATTCTGGTTAGTATCAGAAATGAAATACGTCGTTTGTAAATTAACGTTTTCTGGCGTTTCACAAGTGTATTTAATTTCTCTGATTAAACTGATTCCTCCAACGGAAATATTCAATGTATAAATGTCTTTATCCCGATATTTGTAATATGCCCACTGGCTTTGTGGGCATACAAGTTCCCCCAACGCCCAAGCAGAAAAAGCAATACAAAAGTACCACACTTTAATCATTTCTTTGCTATCTATTACTGTTGTTGCCTATCTACCACAGTTGCTGTGAACAGAAAAAATAAATTGTTAAAAGTTATGATCAGCCAGCGGGGCATCGTCATGCGGTAGACTGTGCGTCATTCTGGTTACCAAATAGCTGCTAGTTGAGCGTTTAGTGCAGTGGTTCTTAAACTTTTTGAGACCTGTCACCATTGGCAAGATCAACAAAAACTCGCGCCCTCTTGGTCCAGGACAATCTTTGATTTCCTTATTGTCGGCCAGAATCCTGGCCGTTTTTTGACAATTTTTATCGAAATCATCGTAAAAGACCTTTTTTTATTTTTTGTAGATTAAGTTATTTCTAAGCCACTTTCTTGGTAAATTTCGAAAAATTGTTATTTAATTCAGCACAATAACTTTTTCCTGGGGGATCAATTATATAAGAGAGACCCGTGACCCCCTAGAAAATTCTCACGCTCCCTTATTTAAGAACCATTGGCTTAGAGCGTTAAGCCGAGCGCGCATAGGAAAAACTTGATACGGCTCGGAAATTTAACTTCACTACTGCGATTTGTATCAATGGCAGTTGAGGTAGTATGTGCTTGTTCAGAATGTATTGCTAGGTCGCTTAGAACAATAAATGTAACGTCTGTAACCTCGTATTTACCTAATCCATTGCTTAAGAGCATGCATAACGAACTTTTGCTACAACAAACCAACGGTTAAAATTTCGGAAATTTAGATTAAAAGTGGGACTAACCGACCGATAACATTGTAAATTTTCTTTTCGAGCTCTACAAAGCAAGCTTCAAAAGAACAGCTGTTTCTAACCAAAAACGTTTGTAAACCATGTAGTATTGAGAGTAGAGAAATTGATTAAAATCGAAACAGAATTTTCTTTTTCTCCCAAAGGAAAAAAATATGTGGAAAACATCAAAACGTCTTTCGTCAGGTTACAAGCAAGCTTCAATTTGGAATTAAATAGCGACTGCAAAGCAAGCTATTGGTCCTTTTTTTGTGTGCACGATTAAGATAAAAATGTGGTAACCGTCTGCAAAATCAAATCCACTCTAAGCTTCAATGAGTGGTATTCTAACAAATCCTTTTCTGTTTCAAAGTAACGTAAAATAAACCAAAGCTAAACTTTACTGTATTTGAGTCAAAATAAAGATTACATATCTGTACCTATACTGCTGATATAGACATACAGTTCCAATAAAGTGGTAAATTTTATGCAAACGAATTACTTTTTTATCTGCTAGTTCTAACTGCAAATGAGCAGGTTCCAATGCCATGCATACGCTAACGTGTAACGCTGTACATACCACAGCTGACAAAGATTATTCACAGGCGATCAAGGTTTTTAAAATCACGCATAGTTAACAATTTCGTTGCGTTAACCTCACTAATCGACACCGTCAGCATTAAGACCAACTGCTAGTTTACGCTGTCGTCAGTGGGGCAAACAACAAACAAAAGTGACACCGTCAGGGTCAAGGCCAAGTAACACAAAGGTTTATAAAAGTTTTTGGCTTTATTTTGATTGAACCATTATATTTTATTTAGTGGTGTAATTAATACGTTGAATGCCACGTGACATGCCGGCGCGTCACAGTGCATTCATTTATACACTGCTTTTGAAACATCTGCGCTATAAGGTAGGACTGTGCTCTCGTGTAGTCGGCACCTCAGTTAAGCAAATTACTTTGTATTAAAAAAAAATTTAGAACAACTAAAAAAGTAAGAAAGAAATAACTGTTGCAAAAATGAATACAATCAACTTAAGTTTGTAATTACACTAGCTAAAGCCATAAGAAAACATATCATGTCATTCTTTCAGTGATATTTTGCAAAGCACTGGAGGCAGTAAGGAGGCTGGCCTTCGCAATCTCTGCAGAAAGTGGTCACTTGTTTGCATTTTTTACTAGCCTCTTGTCCAGATGTGCTTTGTTTCAATTCATTTTAACATTTGGAACATCTTCTTCGCTTACGGCGATTTCTGTTGTCCCTTTCTTCGTATTCTTCCGGCCGATGGATTGGAGCAGTTGATGGACGTGTACGTAGCGCGCAGCTAGGTCTTGCACTTCCAGGTTCACCTACATCTGCAAGGGCATAGATGAGGTCGTGTCGAAATTTCCTAATTTTTACATTGTTGCCTGTTATTTCTTGACAAACTATCAGAGCATTAACAACAGCCGCGCTAAGCATAAACTCAAAAGCAACTTTGTGGTACCACCTTATCGTTTTTCTAAGAGGTGTAAAATAACTGGCCATTTGGTCTAAAATATCAATTCCTTGTTTTTCTTTATTGTAGCAAATAATGATTTCCGGCTTCATGACGACCTTGTTTAATCTGTTCCTTTTTCCTGTAGCAACAATTTTCAAATCATGTTTTGTTGAAAGCATCAGCGCATCTCGCTTGCTTTGCCATTTTGCCATTATAATGCCATCTGCATTCTCTCGACCAAAATCTCTCCTTTTATCAGCCTAGCTGCAGTTACTTCTCTTGAATTTCCTACTCGATTTTTGCAAAGAGTCCCAACAAGATGCGTTTGATTTTCAAATAATATCTTCGCCAAAGCCATTGATGAGTAAAAGTTGTCAGTTGTCACTGTTTTTCCACTGTTTAGATATTTTTCAGCCAGATCTGATACAATTTGTGTGCTATGGGTAGTGGTTGCGGTCAGTTGGCTTTTGTGTGCCAAAGCATTTTTTCAACATGAACACTGCTTGTGTATGTGTAACCTTCTGGATCGCATAATTTGTAAATTTTGGCACCATACTTGTGTTTTTTTCCTCGGTTATACTGTCGAAACAGCAAACGACCACGCCAAGGCACCATTGATTCGTCGACAGCAATAGTGTCATTAGGCATTTTCGTTTTGGTAAAATTTTCCTCCAGAATTTCAAGCATTTTTTGGACTTTGATCAGCCGATCTTCATTTTCTTGTGGGTCTTGGTTGTCGGAAAAATGCATAAATCTTAGCAATAACTAAATCTATTACGACTCATCAACGAAGGAACAAAATTGTTCTTATAAAAAGGTTCTCTACTCCAATATAGGGCTATGCTTGGGCATTTCACTACACCCATCTACAAAACTATTGTGAAAAACTTTTTCATTTCTGTTGTATCTGTATCTTTCCACCTTTTCAATCAAGATTTTTGGCTCAATCGTCGACTCATTATCACTGCATTGAAATTAGTCTGATCAACGACAAGATCATACACGTCTTCATTAACCAACTTTGAATTAACGTAAATAGGTTTAAGTGCAGATGGTGAAATCCCACTCAGACACTGGATACCAGGATTGTCAGTAAACGTAACTATTTACGGCGGCTTCCATCAACATTACACCATGTGTCTGGTATAATGTTGGTTTGCTCATCTTCACTATTATTATCGGAGCTAGCAGGCCCATCCTCAAAATCAGATTCATTGTATTGGTCTGATGAGCAGTGAGAAGGCTGGGGGGAATCGGAGTCATCCAATGATAAATCTTCTTCAGAATCACTGTCAGAAAAAACTGCTGCAGCCTCACTAGCATCAAATTGATTTGAATTCATATTCTATCTTTACTTGCATAAAATAACTTAAAGTAATGAACTATTAAATTTCTAAAATATAAAATAGCTGCAATAAATGCATGACACGCCGGCATACCACACAGTATCTAAATGATCTTGTATTATCACAGTGCCTCGTGACACGGCGGCGGTCACAACAATTAGAGAAAAAATCATGCGGTATTACATGAAGGTCAACGATAAAACATCATTCCAATGTTTATTGTCAAAGGAAACCGTCTTAAATTCAATGGCACCTTGGTTATGGGCGCGAAAACAAAAAAATTGCGCATCGGCGGTCATCGTGTTAAGGGCGATGCCCCCCAAACATCATTACAGGAGCAAAGCACTTTAAAGAGGTTGATCTTAAAACAGGTCTTTTGTTTCTGATCTCAAATCGAGACCGAAATGAGCAAAAAAAACCTTCTTTTGTTAAAGTTGATCTCCATGCAGAAAAAAGGTTTTGAAGTTGAGAAAAGGCACAAATAGAATTGCAACACGCGAGTTACAAACAAAATTTTTGGTAATTAATTACAAATTGGTATAGCTCTTACACTGGACTAGGATGTAGAGTTCAGTCAACACTACAAAGACGGACGGTCAGTTTTGACCACTGAAACTTTTGTTACTCAAATAATGACGTTGTCCGTTTAGATTAAAATTGGTCACCTTTTGAGTTTTCTTATTAATATGGATCTTTTGTAGAAAGCCCCAGCCAAAAAACACCCCCGCCACCGACCCAAACCCTAACAGGTTAGGATTAGAATTAGGGTTAGGGTTCAAATAAGGATTGTCCTAACCCTAACCTTAACCCTAGCCCTAACGTGGCGAGCGCAATCTGCAGCACTTAAAACGTGGTGGGGGTGTTATTTTCAGATCTCACATTTTTGCAATAGTGGCGGGGGCTTTCTACAAAAGATCCGTTTATTGAAGCGGTCTACCTGAAAAGACGAGCTGTTGAAAATGATTGCTGATTGCTTTTTTACTAGATTAGCTTAGATTTGGAAAGCAGCTACTGGTAAACTTTAGGAAGAAATAGCACAAAATTTTGTGCCTGCCATAAGAAAGAGCCAACACAAACATCTGGTAATCACTCAAAAATGGAAAGAAAAAACCAAAGGCTGTCCACAAATCAGCTTCTAACAAAGCTAAGAAGACGGCTGTCAACCAATCAAAGTGCAACAATTCTTATCCAAACTGGCAACGATTGAAGACAGTGGGATGACATAATCTTCATCGCTTGAAACAAGTATGGTTTTGCTGAACAAATGTTTAGATAAGCAGTTGCTGGTAGTTGTACTGGCAGGCTTTTTTGGTGTAAAGTTTTGATCTAGCAATGATTAACTGGTAGTTCTGCGCAAAACTCGCGCTGCCCCTTAATGCTAGCCGGTTTTAACATGTTTTTGACAAAAACCAATTTCAGATTTCACTAAAGCTCTATTTCAACAACCCAATCGAATTCGAATCGTTTTTACTAGGTTGGCCATGCTATTCAATCCATGTGCAACAACATACAGTGCTCTGCATTTGTTGGTCGTCAAAAAAAAGAGGTTATCATATCGGCAATGGGAATTATGCAAGTAAACG
Organism: Trididemnum clinides; assembly: GCA_963675345.1. NCBI lineage: Eukaryota > Metazoa > Chordata > Ascidiacea > Aplousobranchia > Didemnidae > Trididemnum > Trididemnum clinides. The sequence continues at coordinate 15,610,716 of OY776294.1, forward strand.
TCAAAAACAGATATCGAGTCAGAAATAGAACAACAAAGCTTTTTACACAAATTGACCTTAAAGAAATCTCATCTAATTGGGAATGGGCACAAAAAAGCTTCAAACACTAGTTGAATTGCAGAAAAAATGCATCGAGTCAGAAATAGGGATAAAAATAGATGCTTTATACAGTTTTACCTCCGTAAAGGGAAAGCCATTCAGAAAAAAGAACAACAAAACTAATTAAAATATTGACCTCCAAAGAAATTGTCTATCAAGTCAACAGGTTGACTTCCAATCACCAGCATCAAGGACGTACGCTTGCAAATATTACGGATATGTCAACTTCGTTGCAGAATGTCAACTGAATGCAGAACGTGTAGATCGATTGAATAGCCTAACCAAGCTGGTAAAAATAATTCAAATTCAATTGGGGTTGTTGAAATGAAACTTTAGTCAAACCTCGCAATCTCCAAACGACGAAGCATTTGAGAATCTTTTACTGCAGATAATGCTTTATTTTCTCACCAGTGGAAAGGCAGGCATTTCATGAGAGCAAAGACGGAATGTAAAGACAATAAATTACCCGCTAGTGGTAAATTTCCATTGTCTAAAAACAACTAATATTACAGAACATAACAAACACGCCTGCTCAGTTGGAAGAAAATACACCTTCCACCTGTTGTCAGCTTCAATTATCTTTTCAGTGATAAGTTTCATCTTGGTAAGGACCTAGCAAACAAAAAGAAAAACAATGATGGGGTGAATGTGCGCATATGATTTATGAAGCCCTACTTCAAAAAAATTGGTGGGATATTGCCATGAATAATCCTAACTTTTTTGAAAATTTGCACTTGATAATTAAAATAACAGTAAAAATAGAACACCTCTTGGTGTCGAAACAAATTCAAAACAAAAGAGCTTAAAGTTGGCGCAATGTTAAATAGCCAGTCATTACCTTTGCCAAAGACGTAGCTTGCTTTTTGTCATCAAATGCAACAACAATACATGCAGCATAAAAGACTATATCGGCCTATCTGCTATACTGGAATATCCGCTCTACTGGAATATCTGTTATACTGGCATATCCGCTCCACTGGAATGTCTGTTATACTGGCGTATTTGCTACACTGCCATATCTGCTTTATTAAACTTTGATGCACAAAACGGTTACTGTCAACTGAACCGACAAAAAAATACTTGAAATTGTAATGTAACATATTTTTTAAAACGTGGATGCCGATGTTTTGGATCAAATGGTGCGTTATTACACATGCAAAAGCGTAATTAGAAGATAGCCAAAGGCCTTATTCTTCATATTACAGGGTTGTTGTAGATTATGCATTGCACATGCGAAAATGCATACATCATTTTTTTCAAAAAGATCAGCCAGTGCATACCAACAAGAAAAGTCTTAGTGCAACTTATAAGAAAACCGTTCTCCTGAAATATTTCGGCTGTTCTTCCGGAGATGGTTGTGGCCAATGTTAGCGAATAATTGCTTAGATAGAACTAAACAAGTTGCGGCAGTGCAGAAGAAAGTCGATCCAATGCTTTATCATGTGCCATCGATGTGGCAAACACTCCTCTCAATATGCCTTCGATGTGGCAAATCATCCTCTCAATATTCCATCGATGTGCAATCACTCTTGACAATATGCTATCGATGTGCAAACATTCCTGTCATTCCTGTCAATAAAAATTTCTAAATACGACAGTGATTTTACTTCCTTGCATATTATTGTATATTTATGCCATCGATGTGCAAACATTCCTGCCAATATGTCATCGATGTGCAAATAGTGTGCAAAATTGACCAAATTTGTCTTTCTGGGCAAAACTGACCAGATTTGTCTTTCTAGGCAGAAAAAATTGTCTTCTTTCTAGAGTTGATGCTCGTTAGCCCTCATTCTTTTAAAAATTTCTAAATACAACAGCGATTTTATTTCATTGCAAAAATACAAACATTTCAAATTGCATATTTATGAGCCTGCACCATTTTGCTTGTTTGCAAAACGATTGTTGCACAACAGGCACTGAGCAAGCAGCCTATCAATAGAGAGGCGCAGAATCATTGTAATATTATTGACAAAAATAAAGTTTAAATGAACGCAGAGGCTATTTTGCCATCAACGGCATTTTACCATTGAAAATTATTTTGCCGTGAAACATTTGTGATTCATCAATTTCAATGACGTATTAAATAAGTGACTTTTGGTCGTTTCTGATTGGTCAATTTTATTGATAAATTAAAATAAATCTGCATCCCAGTGTATGCTTTCCCACACTGCACAGTCCCTCCCGATGATCACTTCCCGATGCACTTGCATTCCAGGTTTGCATTCTATTGCATTCCATTGTACATTGTACGCAGCATTTGTCTAAGTGCCCTGCCAGTGAAGATTCCAACCTGTAGCCATTACATTTTATGGCAGCTGCACGATCCACGCGCCACAGCGTCACTGCTAGAAAGATGGCAATTATGGCAATATAAACACACATAAATGGACACTGCAAAATAGCTTCAAAGGGTAAAATGCTGTCGAAGACAACTTATCCACTTCGTTAAATAAAAGAGGAAATTTAATACAATATTTTTTGAAAAATCTGACGCTTAGAATTCAGCAAAATAAGTCTTGCCACTACCACTTTGGTTAACTTCTGGAAAAAATTGCGAGAAAAAATTAGCACCGCTAATTCACGAAGTAAAATTGACAACGTAAACGTACAACACTGATTGCTAAGAATTATAATTCAATATTTGTGCAACACTTGAAAATATTAAGATTTTAATGATATGCCACTTGTACAGTTATACTGCATAGATTTCAGTGACAAAATAGAGAAAAATTAACCAATTTCTTAAGCTTGTATTAGAATTCCATTGCAGCAGGCTATTTTGTTCATGACCAATATTATAGAAGAACCATATATGAATAGACAAAATCTCTGATGCATTTATGTCGTTTACGTTCATACTTTCTAGGGCTGGCGCGCGATTCGTCCATTTTGTTGTAGAAGCAAACATGAAGATGTTAATATCACCTTTTTCCAAGCGTTTGCTTTGCCAGTTTTTGTATTGAAACCTTTATTAACATCTTTTATTATTCAAAGACTGGCGGGAAATTCGTTCAAACGTTTATTAATGTTTTTTGTGGTTTTGAAAATCATCTTCATTTTGGAGAAAAAAATTCATGATTTTTGAGCATTTTTTACAGTTTTCTTGACGCTCATTTCAACACTGAAATCGCTGAGATATCAGGGAAAATCCTGATTATGACTTCCTTAAGCAAAAAGGAGGCAAAGTTTTATGAACAGCACAGCTTGAGTTGTAGCGACAAAGCTTTCAGAAACCAAAATAATGGGGGTCTTTTCTCTCCAGTTGCAGAGCAACGTGTGCAGTTTTTAAACAAAAAGTTTAAATTTTGTGTCCTCGGATACTAAAACAGCTTCAAAAATTTCTCAAATTCAATGGTACAATCACAGACACCTTTAAGGGAATCCACAGGTACGCAATCTTAGGCTAAACAAGTCGGAACGCTTTTTGCTTTAGGCCGAACTAAGTCCTGAATTAGATTCCCACTCATTAATCTTTACTAGATTAATATATTGCTTGTTTCCAAAGTAAAATAGAAAATTTTGCTCAAAAATGATCATCAACATCATACGGTACCATACAGCAATCTATTTTATCATGTCCATTACCCGCGACCGGTTTCGACCTTATTGGGTTTCTTCAGGCGATGCAATAAACACTCAATAATAAACATTCTGAAAAATTAGGGCTTGCCGATGTGACTAGTTATCCATGTCATGTGTGTGTGTCCTTAAACAAGACCCCCATGATGTAGGTATTGCTGTATCATATTTTTATGCATTGCATCTTTTTAACTTGAGACGTCTCACTATCTTTACTGAAAATATCGGCTCTGGTACTATGTTATAGCGTTGCTGAATACTGTGCACCTATCTGGGGCTGCAGCTTACACACACCAAAAATCGACATCCAACTACGCCAGGCAATAAGAATCACAATGGGCACTCTGAAATTCACTCCATTTCCTTGGCTACCAACTCTTAACGCCATTGCACCATCACACCTTAGAAGTGAACTGGCAACTCAGAGACAGCATAGTCGGCTAAACTCCACTGAAATCGAGACCCAATTGAAACAAATAATGAAGGAAGCCCCTACAACCACCAAAATAAAATCGAGACAACCCTTCTACACTAAACGAGCAAACGATTTCAACCTCCGAGATAAATGGAAACAAGAATGGAAAGAAAACATCCCCACAAGAGGAGACCTTGTTGAGGATCTAACCAATCCACAACCCGGTTTCCGCTCACTGACAAGAAAACAATGGACAATAGCAAACAGAATCCGAACACGGCATGGCAAAACAGCCGAGAACCTGCATAAATGGGGCTATAGGGATTCTCCCACATGCCCGAAATGCCACGCCGCTCCACAAGACATGGGCCATATAGTATTCTACTGTCCAAGCACATCTTTACCAAAAGGATATGCAGCGATCCATGAGGCAGAAATGGATTTCATCAACTGGCTAGACGACATTGGTTTAGGAGTGTAATGGAAGATCTGTCATACGATACTACTACTACTATGTAGAAAAAAAATAATCGATGCAATAGACCTCCACCGACTTGAAGATGTAATGCAGACACTGCAAACTGTTTCGACCTATCGGATCTCATGAGTGGAGTTGAGGACCGACAATTGGCCATAAGCTTTAAAGCACATTACGAAAAGTTACACCTGTGAAATCTAAAGTCGGCTCCAACCGTGGAAAGCTCATGTACAGTAGGCCAAAAGATTGTCGACGGATATCGCAGGCTTACGACGTCTACCACACTGCACATATAATGATTGGCCATCAATCACACAAATGAGACCTACTATAGGCTACTGCATGTTGGTTTTTCTCTCTCTCAAAATTCTTCTGATATCTACGTTTGACATTAGTTGGATCCCTGAAAATTGAAGCTATATAATCATTGTAAGAGTTATAACTTTTCCCAAGGTGACTGTAAATAGGAATGGCTATAGGAATTTTTGTGTTTGGCTTTCACAGTAGTAGCATTTTTACGCTGCTTTGCCTTTGTTGTCGTAAATGCTCACTAATGACTCATATTGTCTTATCAACAACGTACTCCATATTACCGTAGAATTGAGTTTAGAATGAATAGCGTTAAATTGGCTTGTACGATTTTGATATTGAACAGTTAGTATTTGTTAGGTTCTACAGTATAAAAAGTTATTCAGTATTAATGTGACTACATGTTTAGACTACTATGTGGGTTCTGGTAACAGTTTTAGGCTGTTGGAAAGTAAAGATTATAGAAAGGTTGCATATGACGTCACACATTTGGCGCCAAAAAAGTGGCTGACTAAAAACTGTAGTTTATGCGGGAAAGGTATATGTCGACCACCCACTTTTAGGGTTATTTTAAAAACTAATGAAAAATTGGAACGAAAGATTGCTAGTTGGATCCTCGTAAACAAATGATATTAATCAAAAGCAATTTGGTTGAGATTAGGTCTTTCAGTTGGCTAGTCTTAGTTTAGTACTGTGTGCCAATTTTAAAAAATTGCCCCTAAGAAAAGTGCCATCTAAATACCACTTGCTCCTTAGTTATAAATAAACTCTATACCAATCAGATACTTGTCGGTACATTAGCAAAAACAACCATTATCTAGTCATTACTACAGGAATTGTAAACTCGCCGGCAAGCTTTCTTATTGTGAACATGGGCAAGGCATTTAACGGGATGCCTCCGTCTTTATGTGGTAAACAGGTGGTTGGGCTAAGCAGTCTACCCGTCGGGGTGGCCCAGTCTGACGAAAGACATTCAAACAGAGCATGAGCTCATATGCATAAATAAATGAAACGGTACCGTAAGTTTTCTTATTACCGTTGGTCCAGCAGCCTAGGCAATAGCCCAAAAACTTGTTTAAAGAGTAGTTAAGGTCACAAAATTACATCTGATATATCAATACGACTGGTATGCAAACACTTTTGACAAACAGTTTCAAAAAACTACTGATTTTATCCATCAATATTTAATCGAAAATATGACAAACGATACAGTAGTTTGCCCTATCATTTAGGCTACAGTATAATTTAAGTTTACTACTTTTCAGTATGGTTATGCAACTAAATATACTGTATAAGTTGTACATTACAATTAACTTAAACTCAGCATTCCCAAATACGCTGATCAATTGAATATGAAACCCTCACAGAAGCTGGCTAAAAATAACCCTGCATGTATAGCCCATAAAATTAGCCCAACTATTAGCAATGACAAGCAAACCTTAGCACCTTTTATCTTACTTTGACTTCAGATTCATTCCTTAACATCAGTAAAACAACATATTTAACGTTCATTTAACAACTGTCACGTTCATCCATTCGATTTCCAAAAAACGATACCACTTTCATTCAATTCAATGCAAAAATACTGAAAGTGGTCAGCCACTTTTTTCAAAAGCGCATTTTGATGACGTTTGATCACGTGCTTGCAACCTTCCTATTGATTCGATTGCCATTTAATGGTGAACGATAGCCTTTTGAAAATAGTTCAGTATGTCAAATCGTTCCTTTAACTTACATGCTGCATAATATAAATGACTGTGAATTGTTTTGATGATACTTGACGAAAGTTATGTATACTTTGATTAACTGTTACAGTCGCCTTTTGATTGAGTCTTAATTCATAAATCGCCCTTGATATTACTACTTGCATAGGTACGTTTCATTTGTTGCCAATAAACCGCGTTTGTGTTTCCGTATTCTGGTGTTCCGTTGTCATGTGTTCCTGTTTTGCAATTGAAGATTAGATTGCTATTATGTTATTGATCATGGTCATTAAATCAGGAACACGAGGTTTAGAGTATTTACAAATATTATAATAGATTGCACTCTATGTTTCTATTCGGGCAATAAAGACCGCCTATTGAAGAAGAATTTACAGAAATGATTTCTACTAAAGAATGCTTACATCTACAGGAGTGCTGATAAAAATGAATAAACTGGGTGCATGGATTCCAACTTTTTAAATAAATGAGCGAGCTTATCACAAAAGTCACCCACACTTCAACTATTTACTTAATTTGTTTTATCTTTTCAAAAATAATTGAAAGCATTTTCAGCTCGCTGCCGGTTTGCAATATCGTTGTTTTATAGTTTTAGCTCAGGTTTGCAATATAACTATGTATCAGCTCAGTGGCCTCACTTTAGAAACCCGACTTTTCCTGAATGGCTGTTTCACGGGAGACTGTCAAGAAGCGATTCACTTCTAAAAGTTTCCACATTTTTTGAAATTGGGAAACTGGAAACTATCATTTTGTTCCAGAATTTATCCAGACATTTTTGCATTCGCCAAGAGTGACACGGACGATAGCAGTGATACAGCGTCGGCTTAATGTAATATGGTTTCAGTGATAATTTTGATCCAAATATGTCTTATATTAGTTGATTATTCATGGAGGACGCGTAGAATGTACAGTATACGAAATGTATTTTTGGGATAATTCTAGTTTCGTTCTGAGTATAAAATCCAATTACGCAATTATCGTAAGACACAAAGTCGCCTCCAGGATAAAATAATGGCTAAATGACATCATCACTGCTATTATGACATACATAATAAATATACATTTCCACGAGTATTTTATGATGCCAAGATAGAACTAAGGGATTAGATCAAATAGCAAAAAACGAAAAAATGACATCAGGATATTGTTTTAACTTGACTGAATGGTTTTAGAAATGATTCCCACTAAAGATGGTCTACAAGGATTCTTCTACAAGGATGCTGATAAAATTTCATTTTAGTAGAGGTGAGCAAACACTTGCTGCTGAGATTGAAATCGTTTTTCAACTTGAACTCTTTTTAAAACTAAGTTTCAAAAATATTCTTGATGCAGTTGATTACCACAAAAAAGATTTCAACTTTGTTTTGAGATCATAATTCCGTCAGTCACTCCGCCAGCAATAAAACAAAGTGCTGCACTTATGAACGGAGAAGGCAGTGGTGTTAAAAAGATTGCGAACCACGTTCGTAATTAATGCATTAACATATCAATCAGTTATGGATAGGGGGAATACTTCGACCAGCAGAATCCTCTATACAGAAACATTTTCACAACTTGGTACATTACATACATAATAATTTGACTTTTTTATGTTAAATATTAAACTGGCTAAACGTGCAAAATAGGCTCGAAAAAGAAACGTAATTTTGATGAAATAAAAGGGTTAGTTTTACTGCTGTATAGCTGTTATTTGGTAAGGTTGTCAGAATTATGACGTCACAAAGTGATAACAAGAAATATGTGCAATTAACCCTTTAACGTCCGGTGTTAATTTGAAGCAATTAACTAAAAATGCTCCGTTTATTTCAACTTATTGATTTTGAAGTTGCCAATGACAAATGTTAATATAAAGACACATAGATCTTTCCCGGTAATCTAAAAGAATTTTGAAGTTTTGGATTTTATAAGTATTTTAGAAGATCTTTTTTCAAAATTTTTTGGTGTGTTTTAACTTTCGGCATGGTCATGAATTTGCCTTACACCAAAATTGGAAAAAATTAAGTTTTTAATTTCTGAAAAAAATCACAGAAACAGCAGTGAGAAAAATGTGTTCAAAAAATGTTATTTTAGAAAATAATATAGCTCAATAAGTCTTGGGGAGGGTTTTTTTTATTTGTTGCTTTAAAGTAACATTCGGCCCAGCTTACACTAAGTTATCTCAAATCAGCCTAAATTAAATATGATTAAATTACTTCCAATTGTTCCTTGTAATTTTTTAACTATGTTTGAATGTTTATATTGGCAACATTTTTACTTTAGAAGTTTCTCAACTCGTAATGACAGTATGGTTTTTATCTCTTCAAACAGTAGTTTTGTAGGAAAACAGTACCCTAATTCTTTTATTACTTTCAAGATAAGTTTATTGGAGTATGTTTGTAGGTACAGTAGTCTCTAGTTAAAAAGTAGCCTAGATTAAAATATTCACATTTAGATTTTATTTAATATTTATTAACTATACAGCCTATTAAACACTTTCCTTATAATGAGACCTTCATCATTTTATGGCAAAAATTGATGCATTCCGTTACCATTCGATAGTGATGTGTCATCAGAAAGCAGGGGAAACAATCATTTGCATGGGAACAATCACAACCAATGGAAATTGATATCATGAAATCCCCTGTTGAATATTTTAGATATTACTTTGATGAAACCCTTCTTGACCAAATTGTTTTTCAATCAAACTTGTATTCCATCCAGAAAAATTCCAATAAACCATTGAGACTAACTCGATGGGAATTGGAACAATATATTGGTGTTGTTTTGAACATGGCATGTGCAACATTACCAAACTCTCGTCTTTACTGGAGTAAAGTGTACAGGAACGATAACATTGCTAATGTTATGTCAAGGGACAGATGGGAAGAAATAAAAAGAAATTTACATTTTAATGACAACAGCCAACAGCCTTCTTCTGAAGCTTCAAATTTTGATAGAATGTTCAAAATAGGGCCACTAATCGACCATCTCCAAAGCAAAGTACGGAGAGTGCCAAGCTGTGAATTCCTATCAGTGGATGAACAGATTGTGCCTTACAAAGGAAATCACAGCTCCAAACAGTACATTCCATTGTTTCCTTTAAACGCGAAACAGTGCGAATTTGCGAAATTATGTCCGGCGGATTCGCAGTTAAAATTCAGCAGTGCGTAAAATGTCCGGCGGTTTTTGGTAACTTTTTCCGTTTGTTAAAATTTTTGCGATTTGTAAATGCGTGGGAGACAGTAAATGGGAATGAAAGGTTGGACAGCCGCTTTTTTATGGCAATGCAACGTCTCGCGTAAACATCGCCCGGCTATGACACAACAACGAGTGACGGCGACTTAAAAATATCGCGCATGCCGTTACCAAACTTCTTTTGTATCACAAATCAACCCCAAAGTAAGTAACATAAGGAAAACAGGCCAATTTCTATCGTAGCTAAAGAGCAGCAATAGCGAGTAGCTATCAAACTTCACTTCAACTCAAAACATAAGTTTTCGAGGGAAGTTTGAAACTGGAATTGCTTAGCCTTAACTTACGTTTTCTCTACGTTTCAACGCTAATTTCAACCGTGCTTGTTAATATCAAAAAGCGCATAGCTCTCGGTTTCACTTTAGCGTACAAAACGCCATTTTGTAAATCAGAAATAAATAACCTCTCACTTGCTATTTATAAAAACTAAAAGTAAAAAAAGAGTACGATCTCTAACCAATTTTAGTTTTAAATCCCCTCCAAAATCTTTTTTTAAATAAAATGCAGCTGACAGCCACGCGCTGTGATAATTTGCCAGCCATGATTGAAATAAGCCTTAAAACGAGAAGAAAAAATATAAAGTGCAGTTTCAATTTCTTTAACCCTGCTTTGGTACCATGAAAAAAATCACGTTAGTAGTACCTTGGGGTCAATATGACCCCATTACTAAAAATACATTTGCCAACAGTAGAAAAACTCAGATTGTTATCAGTCTGCGTTTATTGCTTGAAAAATGTAGTGGAGTGCACAATACACGAATATTTTACTTCTGACACTGGTTACAGACCATCTTGCTGTGTTCTTCGCAAGTGGTGCTATGACATCTGCTGCAGGTGAGTCTGTGCTTTTTGTCCTTCAATCTCGGACAAAGGAAGCATCTCTTGCGCCCTGATGGACAATGCTGGGTGATGTTTTGAACAGCTAAAGGTGCTTCTGATAAAATTCCAAAGCTGCAAATGATTTGTGTCATAACCTGAAATGTTTGCGGGGTCACCAATCTGCGCTTAGCTAGAGGAACAATCAACGATATGAATAGTTTTTTCATGGGGTCAATATGACCTCAAACAATATAATGTGAAATTTACAAAAAAAGCAACATTGAAAGTAAGATTGAATGAATAGAAACAGTTGACAAGAACCTGTAGAGAAAATACCAAACGAGATGAAACTTTGTAATCTCAAAGTTAGGAATATTTAGCCTATCAAATGAGCCTGGGGTCATATTGACCCCATGGTACCAGAGCAGGGTTAAACACGTTTTTTGCTCAAGTCTAGCCTTTCTTCAATTGCTGGAAAGGAAGACTTTGTCTTGACTTGTTTTTTGATTTCAGTTAGTCAACACTTCTGAAATTTGCTTTGATAACTTTTTTGAGGTCGGGCAAGAAAACGAGAAAAAATATGACCAGACCACATGCCTCTGAGCATTTCAAAAATGGGCAAAATGCCAAAAACGCTTGCGAAAACGAGAAAAATGTATGACCGGATCGCATGCTTTTGTGCATTTCGAAAATGGGCAAAATGCCAAAAACAATTTGAAACCAACAAATGCAAAAAATGCTCATGAAAACGAGAAAAAATATAGCCGGGCAACATGCCTCTTTGTATTTCGAAAATGAGCCAAATGCCAAAAACAATTTGAAACCAACAAATGCCAAAAACGCTCATAAAAACGAGAAAATGTATAACCGGGCCACATGCCTCTGTGCATTTCGAAAATGGGCTAAATGCCAAAAACGCTCATGAAAACGAGAAAATATATAACCGGGCCACATGCCTCTGTGCATTTCGAAAATGGGCTAAATGCCAAAAACGCTCATAAAAACGAGAAAAATGTATAACCGGGCCACATGCCTCTGTGCATTTCGAAAATGGGCTAAATGCCAAAAACGCTCATGAAAACGAGAAAATATATAACCGGGCCACATGCCTCTGTGCATTTCGAAAATGGGCTAAATGCCAAAAACGTTTACAAAAACGAGAAAAATGTATAACCGGGCCACATGCCTCTGTGCATTTCGAAAATGGGCTGAATGCCAAAAACGGTTTAAAAACGCTGAACTAAATACAAAGTTTCATCATCGAAGTACGTCGGAGGAAAAAATGAAGGATTTTGTTGTACGCCAACCAACACTATTGGCAAACTGTAAGCTATGCAAAGTTAGTCTAGCGTATACAGTGACTAAACAGCAGTAGGCTACTGCAAGCATCTGTTTTTACTGTTTCAAAACATGTTACTAAGACTGGTGTAACCGTTTGTTTAGCAACGTCCACCGAAACTTGTCCGGCGGTTTTTGTACATTTGCTAGCGATTTCGCACTCGCGCCGGCGGTTAGTCACTAACAAAAATCTTAGAGGGAACAGAGGCACATTCCTAAAAAACCTAAGAAATGGAGTTTTAAAATTTTTGTATTGACTGACAATTAAGGCATTGTGTACAATTTTGACGTTTATTGTAGTGCAATAAAGCCAGTCAATGGGTTTCCAGACATAGGAGCTAGTGGTAACATTGTGTTGCAGTTGGCCCAAATTGTGCCAAAAATGAAAAATTACAAGTTATTTTGTGACAATTGGTTCACAAGTATTCCTCTATTACATGAGCTGGCAAAAATCTGGATACAATGTCTGGGAACTGTACGGCCAAATCGCCTCCCAAACATTTCCATGCCAAATGAAAAAAAAAGGAAGAGGAAATTATGAACAACGAGTCACAACAGTGAGCGGAGTGGAAGTACGAGCAGTGAAATATTTTGATAAAAGGCCGGTAATGTTTGCAACGACTTATGCCAGCGTGGAACCGATCATAGAAAAACTAAAATATGACAGCAAACAAAGAAAAAAGATACCAGTGCCTACCATTGTTTCTTTATACAACAAGCACATGGGAGGGGTTGATCGTTTAGACCACTTGATTGCCCTGTACAGAAGTGTAACACGTTCGAAAAAGTTCTATCACAAAATTTTTTACCATTTAATAGATATGATGTGTGGAAGTGCCTGGCAGGAGTACAAACAATGCTGTAACATCCTTGGAGTTAAAAAAAGAGAAGTCAAATCTCTTTTTGCTTTCAAAACCGAAGTTGCAGAAGCATTCTGCAAACAGGGAAAGGTGGTGCTGAAGACAAAGGGAAGACCTTCCACCAGCTTTGTAGAACAAGAGTTTGCAAAAAAAGCGAAAAAAGGCCCTGTCAAACCAATTCCAAGTGCTCCGGTGAGAAAAGACCAAATTGGTTATTTTCCTGTATTCGGGAAAAAAGGAAGATGCAAGATGCCAGGATGTAAGGGAATTACAAAAATCTCCTGCATCAAATGCAAAATCAACCTTTGCTTTACAGCAAAAAACATTTGCTTTTTATTGTTTCATTTATGTTAAATTGTGTTACGATTTTTCATTATTTTCTGCTATTTGTCAAAAAAATCAGCTTTTGGTGACAAATGTTGCTTTTAATTAACAAAAAAATAAAGTTGTAAAAAAAACATAAAATTAATATTTTTTGTATATTGTACATTGTCTAACAGCAAATCATCTATAAAACAGCAAAGTAGATTTTTATACTAAAACAATAAAATTCAGGCAGTAAAGGGTTAATATAATTGCAATGGCAAGACTTAAGAGATAAAGAACTCCACAAAGATATAATGCTTTGCTAAAACAAAGAAATAATGCATGGCTGGGATCTATTGCATATATCGCATCCAGCTTGCAGCAGTAAGCGTGCATATACAGTACAAGCTTAAAATTAACAGCATCAGTTGATGGGACCGATGGCGTAGTGATAGAAACCTGAGTCCACCTGAGGAGTTCAAATAGGAACGAAACCGGCCATGCAAGTGATATTTTACAACTGATTAAAGACGCCTTACTATCATTGAATTGAATCAATATCTATAAATATATTCTTTCTATTACAATTAGGTTACATATTAAACAAAAAATTGATAGAAATGCTTCATCTAGGTTAGCCTTAAGTAACTAATCATATAACTGATTGTGGTTTTAGCCAAAAAGCCAAACGTTTTAATAGAATATTTATCAACATCTTGGCTTTATTCTATTTACTAAAAATGGTACTAATTTGTTTCTTCAAAACTGATTGCAACGTCAAACATCAAAGATGAAAGTTAAAGCAGCTACAGAACAACATTTTAGGTGTGGATCTTAACATTCCCGAAAGTAGCAAGGTTTCGCAGTACAAGCAAAAGTCTGCAGCGTGCTGACATGTCTTTAGAAAGTTACGTAGCACTTTACAATGAAATCGAGAGTTTTTGCTGGCATTTACAGGATGAATATGATACAATTGAAAGGATGGTTTGAAACTTACAACCGTTATACAGAAAACCTATGTGTCTCAAAACAAACAAAACCGAAAAACGAAGAACACTTTTGATTATGAAGGAGACTGGATTTGGATTATGAAGATTATGAAGGACTGGATTATGGAGGTCACTGGATCATGAAGGACACTGGATTCACTAGAACTTTGAAAGATGCTCGTGAATTCTTTCGTATTGGAACTTACCTTCCAATCATTGACACCCTAATTGCAGAAGTAAGAAGACGAAAATCTGTGTACTGCATATTGCAACAGAATTGTAATTTTTTGCTGAATCTGAACACTTGGGCTATCAGTGATATAGAAAACGCTGCAAGTAAATTGTTGAAAATATATGCAAGCGATTTGGATAGCGACTTTCCTTCAGAAGTTGCGCACTTCGCTTTTCATTTAAGTTCATCTCCTGACCTTGGTTCGATGACAAATGCTGCGCAAGCACAGCTGTCATATTTGAAAAAGAACTGCTTAATTGAAACTTTTCCAAATGTGGCTATTATTTTTCGTACATATCTGACCTTGCTTGTCGCAAATACGAAAGGTAAACGATCTTTTTCGGGATCGAAAAAAGTAAAAAACTACCTGCGCTCATCTCTGATGCACGATCACGCCTGTGATTTCTGTATTATGGCCATCGAAAAGAGTTTTACAAAATCTATGAGCTTTAAGGATATTATTGATAAATTTGCAACAGCGAAATGTCGAAAACACCAGTTGTAATACATTATTTGCCTTAGCTTTTTTGGTGTTACACTCTTTGTGTTGTTTATATTTGACCCGTTAATGAAACAGTGCGAAAATTTTATTCTATATTTAACCTTTCAAAATAAATTTTAAAGTAAATTTTAATCAAAATTAATAAAATTTACTTTTTTAAATAAATCAAAATAACAAGTTAGACTCAACTTTTTTGAACTAAATAAATAATAATCAAAATAAAAACTTGTGTTTTTTATTTGAATCTCTATCAAACAAAAACACAAACAACGCAAAAAAATCAATTGTTAGTTTAAAATAAATGCTGTACAGTTGAATTAACCCATTTATATTTCACCCATTCTAAATACCAAGGATTACCTCTGGGACACTTTATTCCCGGAAGGTAAGGGCTTATTATGTCTTCTATTATTAAGATCTACTAAATCAGTGGCTCCCAAACTTTTTTGAGCGCGACCCAAATCTGAGTAGTTGTTTTGGCGTTCCATAATTCAGGGGCCCTGCACTCCTATCTGCCCCGGGCCCTGCACTCCTATCTGCCCCGGATCTCTTAATCCGCCCCTGTGTGGCGTGACTACAATACGTAACATCTGAATTACACTTGAAATGTATCCATCCACTGCTTCAAAAATCTAAAGCTTCAATATAATTCAGCCGGTAATCAAAAACGAAGACCCCCTATTTAGAGGCTAGTCGTTAGAAGGTTGCCATGACGGTAAATAAATTCATTTTGAAGTCATCACAAGCTGCTGGTAAAGGTGGTAATAGCCACTTCCATAAAAGATTTATCAAATTCTTTGCTATAAATCAGTTTCCAAAATTTCTTTAAAAACATAAAGATAAAAAAAGACCAGAGTTTTTCTAATTGTTCCGAATCAATCCTTAAACTCAAAAGTTTTATCAGGATTTCTATGTTTGTAAAATAGAAGAAGTCAGTATACGCATTAGTATGTAAAAAATGTAAGATGTAATTATAAAACGTGAAAGATAAGGATTTCGGAAAGAGAAATACGTGTTCTTTATTTTAGCTTCTCCAAGTGTTTGGAAATATCGATGGTTTCCCGTAAAAAGTTAATTACTGTTTGTCACAGGCTTTGCTCCACTTTTATTCGTTTATCAACAATAACTAAATTTTTGTTGATTAATTATTCTTATTGCTGATCTTGGCACTTTTTGTGATTTAGTGTAAGCAGAGTGTCTGCTTGAAAGGAGGAATGGGAAAAACAAACGTTAAGAAACACTGGTCACGAATATTCTTTAATTGTTAACTTAAAACTCTAACCCTACAGCAAAGGTGGCCAACCTGTGGCGCATGCGCCATAAAACTGGCACATTGCATCTTTTTGATGACAAGAAAGCAAGCCACTTGTACTCACTAATTTTGATGATTTTATATTTCTTCGCGTCCTTTGTGGAATTGCTCAGTTTTTTTTTCGATCAATCTGGCTTTCAGTAGTTAAAAATGTATACAGTATATCAGGGGTGTCAAACTCGCGGCTCCGGAGAGGATTCTGAAATTACTAATGAACTTCGGCAGTATTGCAACGGACAATTGACGAACGAACGCGTGAAGTTCTGATCACAGGCCACACTGTAGAGCAGGGGTGGCCAACCTTTGAATTCCATGCGCCAATATTTTTCGCCAATAATTCAGATGCGCCACAATGCCAAAAATGGGTTATCAAAACGTGACAATGTTAGTTACTGGACTACATTCTCGCGAAAAAAATCATATACTGCAGGGGTGTCAAACTCGTGGGCTTCTGAGAGCCAATTTGCATGTATGAGCAATGGTGCTGAAGGCCACATGATTGGGGGCCTCATTGCATATGTGAGCAATCGCGCCGGGAGCCGCATGTGGTTTTGGATTTGGGCAACGACCTCTGAAATTTGGCCCAGAGATGGATCGATCTCCAAAAAAAATGGTCATCGCCTTTCTGACATCGAAAAAGTTGCCTCTAAATGACAAAGATTTGTACCTCTACAGCAGGGGTGGCCAACCGTGGCGCATTGCGCCAAACTTGGCGCATTGCATGGTTAGAGGTGGCGCATTGCAGGTTTAAGATGAAAATAAATGAAGCTTAAATACTGATGCTAAAGGCGTGTTAGCATAATAGTACGCCAAGGTTTAGTTCTTGATCGTATCTTGGCTGCATCAGGCGATAACTGCAGTATTTTTGCCATAGGCGTAGGAAGTGGGGGGTCCGGGGGGGCACTGGCCCCCCTGCTTGTAAAATTTCGGGCAATTTTTGATTTTTCGGGCAATTTGAGTAAGTGCCCTTATATTTTGCCCGAAAAAATTGTCACTGCAATAACATCTCCAAAAAAAAAAAAAAAGGTCCTCAATTGGTTGGCCTCACGTTTGGTGGCATATTTAGGCCAAAAGTGATGGAAAAGGTGCAGCGAAACAGGCGATAACCTTTTTTTTTTTTTTTTGGAGATCACCCCTGAATATGGCGTTGTTTTGACTTCAAAGTATAAATATACTACTACACGTTTGTGAGCAATGAAAAGAAATGAATGTTTGTGTGGCGCATCTTCAAATGAATGTTTGTGTGGCCAAAAATTTTGGCGCATGGACTGAAAAGGTTGGCCACTCCTGTGCTATGGGAATCACTCAAAAAGGCAACAACAACAACATTAACACAAAGAAACCCGACAACCCAATATTCACAGTCCCCAAACAAAACCCAGGCGATTTTACGATGGTGGGCGATTACAGAGCCTTGAATAATGTTACCCAACCAGATCGTTATCCTTTGCCTTATTTAGCAGATTTTGTTGATATCACCCAGGGTGCATTAATTTCAGCAAAATAGACTGCTCCAACGGGTATTATCAGATCTCAGTAGCAACGAACCATAAGCAAAAAAACTGCCATTATTACTGGTGCGGCAACATCAGGTTTCAACTTTCTGATTCCCGCACCAGGAGTACCGTAATTAATTCGCACTGAACCAGTCAAGTTTTTTTGTAGAGGTAGTAATATTAGCACTACTCATCCTTTTTGCTTCGTTAAACAAAAACAGGAAACGGTCGAAGTTTTCTAGCAATTTTTTTCGCAAATATGCGCAGAACAAAAATTCGACGGTAATAAAGGCTGCCACTAGAGTGGAGTGAAAAAAATTTTTTTTTAAATCAAAAAACCAGGTTTATTAAAGTAGGTGGTTCTGTCTAAAAAGACCTTCCAGAGTTGTTTTGAAGTTCTGCCACTTACGCCCAGGTGACTAAACACTCCCAAAAATTTTGCGCTTTCCAAATTTATGAAAACCTCATAACTTAAAAACTACTTAAGCCAGAAAGTAGTTGGTTTTGAGCTTAAAATGCTCAGAAGATTCAAGTTTATATCTGCTCCAATACAACTTTTTCTTCTAACTACATCACACAAGCCACAAATTAGCAAAAATGATGTTTTTGCTAATGGCGAAGTAAAACTTTTACTTATTACGTAAATCGGCTTGTTTATTCACTTTGTACTTTATATGTACACCATTGATTTTGCAGTCCATTGGTGGTGTTGATTAACTACTGTATTACTAGTCGAAATTTATTAGGTACCACAAGTTCAAAATGTTTTTAGGAGATGAATAAAATAGACAAAATGCTTTTTATTCTCAAAAATTTCTTATAAACTTAGTAATCTTACTGTGTAAAGTGTTATCATTTTGGAATGCTTACAAGAAAAGCTGTTACCAGAGTTTGTGAGCGTCAAGGAAAATATCTTTTTAAAAGCTCTAACTACTTTTTAAATGGTGTTCTTCCAACCAAAAGAGATGCTTTTCAAAGATTACTTCATGAAAGAAATTGGCAAACAAGCGCTACAGCTGTCATTGTTGCAAATAAACTATGTGAACGTTGGATCCACTGTAATGTTTATTGCATAAGTGTAGGTGGCATTGTGTTTAGGATATTAACTCTTGTCAAAGATTTTCGACAAATTGAATCTCAGCCAAAAAAAGGGAAAGGAGGATTCAAAACCAGTGCGATATGTAATTACAATATGACGGATTTTTTACGTGATATTGATGAACTGTTCGATATTTTTTGCAATAAACAGAAACAGCGATGAAAACTTGAAGAAATTAATAAGTTGAAAATGAATGAAGATGACTTTGCATTTTATGGAGATCAAATAGGTTCTAGAAAAAGAAAATGTTTGGATGCTGTTGAACCAATCGATCAGTCTGATATAAATTTTCTTCAAAACATTTTTCAAAAACAATCCAATTCTACTGTAACAATACAATTTCAACAAGCTCAGCAAATATTGATATTGTAATTGGTTTTGAATCTGATACAAGTACTAGTGAATATTCAGAAATATCAGTATCATTTGATTCAGCGTTACCTTGCTCTTTAAAATCGATTTTGCAGCAGAATCGAGTTACATCAAAAGAACTTGCGATAGTTTGTGAGCGATATGAAGTGTCTGATAGAGCTGGTGCAGCTATAGCTTCGGCTACATTAAAAGCTTTTGGAATCGTTACTGAAGAGAATAAAAGATATGTGGTGGATGAAAACAAGTTGCGAAGATAAAGGCAAAAATACGGAGAAGAAATTAGAAACAAGAAACAAGAATTATTTGAATTAGTGGATTCCATTTTTGCAGATGGAAGGAAAGATGCAACAATGAAAATGGTTGAAGTAAATAGAAATTATTATCGCCAAACAGTCATTGAAGAACATTTTGTATTGTAGGAGAGCCTGATGGTTTTTATCTCTCACATATAATGCCAGAAGATGGCACTTGATATAAAATAGCAACATCAGTTCATTCTACAATCAAAGATACAGCTCTGGAACAAAAATTGATGATTGTTGGATCTGATGGAAGCGCTGTATTGGCTGGCAAAAGCAAAGAATTTATTGCATCATTAGAAACTTTAAAAGGAAGACCATTGCCATGGGTTATATACTTGCTCCATTTAAATGAGCTTCCTTTCAGACATGCTTTTCAAAACTTAGATGGCCTAACTTCTGGACCACATTTTTTTTAGAAGCTATTGGTAGGCAGTTGAATGGTGCTGTTTCTGAATGGAAAGTAGTGAAGTTCAAATCTATCCCAAATCCAAAATTTCCTGTTATTTCAAACTTTTTGATGGATGATTTAAGCAACAATCAATATTATCCTTACAGGATTTGCTCTGCCGTCATGTTGGAATCAGTTGATGCTTATCTTGAGTTTCTCGAAGTAGGAGCGTAAAACCATTCACGCTGGTTTAAACACTTGGATATGGTATTCTTCGATTTTATGTTGCCCAAGAAAACCCGACATCTAATTTAAGCGCTTTGGCAGAATTTTTAATTAAAGTTTGCTTTCCTGGTTGGTTTCAAATCAAATTCAACAACAACATTACAGAGGGACCAAAGAACTATTTCAATATCCTTACACAAGTAATGGGATTTCCAAACAAAATTATTTAGGATATTACTGTAGCGGTTTTGCAACGAAATGCTTATTTTTGCTCACCATAAAAATTATTATTTGCGATGCTGGCTGATAATGATTACCATGTCTTAGCAAAATACTTAGCATCAGAGTATCTAAGAAAAATTTGGATAATGTTGGTCGTGATGAAAAAGCAGATGTAAGAAAATTCATAGTACACAAAATCAATACCAATGCAACAACTTATTATTCCTTGTCAAGCTTAAGTTTAAAAGACATGCATAAACCACTTGCATTAAAACACTTATTGAATGAAAAAATTGACCGACGCGATGGTGTAGTGGTTAGAGCGTCTGCTTCGCAAAGTCGGTAGACTTATGGTTCATTCCCCTTGTCGAGTCATACCAAAAGACTATAAAAAATGATATTCACAGCTTCCGTGCTTGGCGCTCAGCATTTAGTGGAGGTTGTGGAGAACAAGCCGGCAAGTCCGCTTGTTGTGTCCTTGGGCAAGACACTTGACCGGACGCCCTCACCTTTACATGGAAGACAGGTAGCCCAGTTTTCCTTCTGAAGATAGGGTTGGTGGCAGGAAGAGCATCCGACCGTAAAACAAATGCCATGTCATAAAAATGCAGATATATGCTGTGGCGACCCCTAATCGGGAATAAGCCGAAAGAAAAAGACAAAAATTGAATGAAAAAATTGAGACTTTTCAATAACATAAACTCAACCTGGAACATCCTTGCCAAAATCAAGCTGTTGAAAGTCATACAAAACTGGTTTCGGAAGCTTCAGAAGCTGTTGTTAGATTAAAAACTAGAGATGCACTTATCAGATAGAAAATACGATCTAGAAAACAAATGAAAACTTTTAACACCGAAAAGCAATTTAATGTCTAAAAAACTTGAAAAGTCGTAAATTGGGCAACATTTTGTTATTCGACATAGGATGTCACTATTGTTGAGCATACAGTGTTGGTAGCATTTTTGTCAATTTTTCTGGCTTCAAAAACTGTTAGATTAAAATGCTAAGTAAAAATTTCTTTATTTGTGCAATTAGCTAATAAATGACTTTAGTTAAAACATGCATTTCACAACAATTTCTCAATAATAAGTAATTTTTTTAACAATTTTTATTAAAAACATCATGTTTGCTAATTTGTGGCTTAGAAGAAAAAGTTGTATTCGAGCAGATATAAACTTGAATCTTCTGAGCATTTTAAGCTCAAAACCAACTACTTTCTGGCTTAAGTAGTTTTTAAGTGATGAGGTTTTCATAAATTTGGAGAGCGCAAAATTTTTGGGGTGTGTAGCCCCAAAACAACTTTGGAAGGTGTTTTTGGACTGAACCACCTACTTTAATAAACCTGGTTTTTTGATTTAAAAAATAATTTTTTTCACTCCATTCTTGCTGCCATGCAGCCTTGATAACGTTCAAGCAGGGGAACCAACACGCAGTTACTAACAGAAATCCGAAGCATAATCGGGCTGAAACGACAATTCTCTACTCGTTTTGCTACGTTTATATTTTGACAAAAAAATGGTAAAAATACACCTGATCAGCATATAAAAATGTATGTATAAGTAGATGTAGCTGTCATACATATGAGTCAAACACGCGGCCTTATTTAACCACAGTGAAAAGAATAAAGAAAGACAATAAAACAAAGGAAAGGCTTTAGAAATAGTTCGCAGGAAGCCCGGTTACAATCGCCCACTACTTCTCAGGAGGGACCTATTGTTCGGTTTGCTGTAGAGATCTAAATTTGAAGCTGTACTTTACTTAAACTCTTTATTACAAAGCCAACCATTCACATGAAGGCCATTTTCTTTTTCCATTTTCCATTGCTTCTAACATTGTCACCCCGACCCACTCAGCTTGGTGACCGGGCATCACATGACTCTGCAACGTGAAACGTATTAGGAAAATGCAATTTTTAGAAATTTGTTTCATTATAATTTAAATGTCTGGGCGCTGTTATTCGTTGCATTACGTTTTTTATGTTGTGTCCAGATCCGCTTTATAGTTAGCAGTGCGTCCACACTGCTGCCAAGGTGCCGTTGTGAGGAGGAAAAATTCAGCTCAAAACGAAATTGAGTTCGTGGATTTTTTACCAGATATACCAGCAAAGTGGTGTTGAGGTTGAGCAACAGTTCAGTTTTGCAGTAGACAGATCTGGATTTAATTCTTTTGTCAAGTCATATTAAAAACTTCAAAAAAGTATTTGCAACTTTCCTGTATGACGCTTTGAACAAAAATGATAGCGTGAAGAAAAAGCCGGCAAATTCGTTCTTTGTCAAAGGCACTTAACGAGGTACCTACGTTGGTACACAGGTGGTGGGGTTGTACAGTTTGCATCCCAGTCTGACAAAAGACTTGCAAATATATCAAAAGTTCTAACACATACATAAAACCAGCCGTGTATTTCTGCCATAATTAACCAAGAAGAAATTGCTGTGACGTGTTTTCTCAAAATAAATACAGAGCAACAAACAAGCAACCAGTCATCTGCAGGCATCACTTAACCACTGAACTCATCACACTTACTTTATATTTATTGTATGTCTCTTCCCTCTTTAACAGATCATTAGGATAGAGATCTATCTTACTTCTCAACCAACTTTAATAGCAATTCACGTTTTAGACTCAGACTTCTTCCTAGTTTTTGCAGTCGCTTCAAGCAAATCTGAAACACGTCCAAGAAAATAATTAAAAATAAATTGAGGACAGTTCTCACACATTCCTAATCACTTGCATTCCTCACTCTTTGTTTGCAAAAGATCGAAACCAGCTGAAAGTGCAGATGACAACAAGAACGAAGTTTTGATTGATGTGACAATCTTTGCGAGTTGTTGGAAATAGCTCTGTTGGCCTTAACTTACACAAAATTTAAGAGTACAAGTTCCAGCTTTCAGGGCGCTCAAGAGTTTCGGGGCATTTGTGTTCGTAATAAGCCATGAACATTGAAGTTGTTGCTATAGCCGACTCCTTTTAAAGGAATGGGCATGGAAACACAAAAGCTGTTTAACACCCCCACAGCTTAAACCACAAGTCGTATAAAGAGCAAGCGACGCCAAAAGTCCGTATCTGGACAGGACAAAATAAGATAAGAATAGTTTAGAGTCGGATGACCGCGAGGGCTGCATGAAGAATTCTCAATTCTGCCAATTATTCAGAGAAAACAGTTTAACAGAAGGTTGTGTTCGTTGCAGCAAAAATGAGAGACGACACAACGATCGTGACAACGAGCACAAGTCCCTCAATGGATATTGAGCGTGTTATAGAATTTTGATAAGACAATACGCCTCCAGCTCAAGAGAACAAGTAGGTGGGTGTGAGAGGTAAGAGACTATATAGGACTGCAGATGGCTAAAGCAGCGAGCCTTGTCTAGCCAACTCGTAGGCTCTATCATTGTCGGAAAAGAGAGCGTGGAGCAGCAAGTGTGAGCTTCACGCAGAAGAAAAGCAAGGACCAAAGAGGACAAGGAAGAAGTACGAGCATGTGAGAGGACGCAAAGTTTCTTCATAAGGACCAGCAAAGCCATGATTTAATTTCGTAACTGGATAACCTGAAATAGAAAAAGAGATTGAATGACGGTCCGCCCATAAGATGACAGAGCGAAATGAGTTGCAATAATTCTGAAGAGAAGCAGGAACGCCTTAAAGGTTAAAGAAATAGGGGAGGACGAAGGCGGCCGGTGATAGCGTGATAGAACGCTCGGTGGGAGCGTTTCAACTTGTTAACGTTGATCTTCTGAGTGAAGTGCGTATGAAAACAGGCCAAAGAAAACTTTGTGCAGAAGAGTTTCAGAGGCCCCGTGGGGAAGCAGATGTACATCGTAAAGCGTTGAGATGAGGAAAGAACTTTGCCTTCAGAAAAGATGCAAGTTCTGAAGTGGAAAGAGTGCGCTTAAATGTGACCTCAAGAAAAGCGAAAGTAGAATTGAAGGGGAGAGGGAATTGCAACGAAAGAAAAGGGGATGAAAGCTCGCATGGAGAAGATCTACCAAAAACAAGGAGTCTTACATTCGCTCGGATTGACAGCAAGACATCAGCGGTTCAATCGAATCTGGGCTGCATGTGTTGCTTTCTTAACAGCAAGTGCCAAGAGATGAGCCACATGGCCTCGTCATCAACATAAAGAGAGCAACTAACTCCACAAAGTAGAGATGCAAGAAGACTATTGATAAAGACAGAGAATAGAAATGAATAAGAATGCTTTGTCGCGAAACATCATTGTAGACTCGAGAGGAGTGACTCTTGCGATTTTGTAAAGCCATGCAATCGCATCTATGACAAAAAAAAGATTGAGTCTAGCAAACAAAGCAAGAAGGAGACCAACGAAAACAAGTTTGTGGAAAAGAACCATGTGCCAGACAAAATCAAAAACCTTGGAAAATCGATTGCGTCAAGCATCAACCGAGAGCCCAGCATAGTTTGCCAATTTATCCACAATAGATTGCAAAAAAGGATGAAGAATTTGATCAACAGTAAACCGACCAAGGCGGAAATTGGTCTGGCGAGGAGAGGGGATGGAGTTAGATTCTTGAAAGAAGAGTATATTGGATCGAATGATGTGCCAATGAGATAAAGAGCGACTGCAGTAGGAAGTATTTCATTGCATAAAGATAGTGTAAGTCAACCTAAAGAGCAATGCAATCCCTACGAGCTTTCTAACATTTAAAAAAGAAGAAAGCCTATTTGTGTGAAAGAGGAGAGAAACAAGGATAGTAAAAAGAATTGTAAGATGACAGGAACTTAAGAGGCAAGAGAAGAAAGTGTAAACAAAAAGACAGATGACGAAAGACTGCCGGAGAAGCGGTAAAGAAGAGGTGTGTCACAGCCACTGAGGGGAAAATAATAAACCAATGACATTTTTCATCCCCGCAAGTCTCTCTTAAGCCCCATAGGAGGTGATGGCAGTTGAAGTCTCCCAAAATGCAACAATTTATAAAGAAAAGAAAAGCAAAGTAAAAAAGTAGTCTCTTCTACTATCTGAAAAAAAGAAGCAAACAGGAATAACTTTAGAAAGACGTTTAATACTTTAGAAAGACCTTAACCCATATAAACCCGAATTATTATTTTTTAATTATTCTATTTTTTTTGTATTTTCGGAGTCATTTGGATCAAATTCATTAAGAAAACATGTCTGTTTATATGGGTCTGTAATATTTTTGGCCGAATATGGCGTGCCATATTTGTACCGCTAAGCACATACATGTACATTTTGGGGGTTGAGGAAAATAGACACAATGTCCAAAATAAACATGTTTATTTGTAATTTTATAAACTTTCTTGTATTCATTTTCACAATTTTGATAATGTAGAAAAAAAGTTCACAAAGAAATATAGGTTGTAAAGTTTTTTTATTGCTTTTAGGCAAAGTAATGTAAAAAAAAAGGAATAAAAAATGAATATTTGTTTGAGCTAATAAAAATCAGTATCAAATTATGCAAATAAAATTTACCCCAAAAGTTTGCTTATATGACAAAAATAAAAAAATAAAAATATGGAAAGCTAAAGGTTTTTATTTTTTAACATGAAAAGGCAGATTACACTGCAAGCAAAGGCCAACATCACATTTGTTACACATACTCCAAGGTCTTTTCTTGCATCCTTCTCCGGCACATCTTCTTCTTTTGTTGTCTTGTGTTTCCACAAGATAATGTTGTATTCCATCATAACGTATATCTTCTAAGACCCGTTTTTCACCTTTTGTTGAGTAGGACCGTGGTCTCCCAGCACCTAAAGGTGGTGTACCAAACCGAGTAAGGTATGCTTGAGCAATTTGTTCCTTGAAATCAGACTGTTTTAAATCACCACCTGAATTTTTATATAGTAGCCAAGCATTTTGCACTGTTGCATCAATCGACCATGAAAAATACACCAGTACCCTTCTTTCCCCGAATAGCAATGCGATGTTTGTTTACATTTTGGTCTTGCCTGTCAGTTCCTCCCATATGTTGATTGTATTTTTGGACTATCTTTGGGCAGTCAACTTTTACATTTTTTTCTCTCTTTGTGAGTATCTCCTTACTTTGCTTGAATTATTGCTTGTATGAATTGTTGATGATACTGATACTACTGCATTATCCGTCCATCTACACACCATTTTTTTAATATTTTTCATCTGTAGCAAACTCAGCTGCAACGGCGTAGCCAGAAAAAAATTGAGAGGGGGCCAAATTTTGAAACTTTTAATGTGACGGCATTTACTTATAACGGCATTTTGCCTTTTGTGAACTACGCTCGTCGCTACTATAAAAATTGCTGTACAAAACTGAGAAAGTGCGAATGCGATTTCACTGATCTAATGTAGTTTTATCAAGAACGGCTTCAATAGTTCAACTTCAATTGTGACATATAACTCATTATTTAAGGAATTTCAAGGAAACTATTCCCATTGGTAAGTTGAACGTTCTGATAAAAGAAGCGACGTCTTTGTAGTAGTCAGCATCGCAATAAAACAAGAAAGCGCTCAGCGAGACGCTTATTTCTTGCAATTATCATAATTGGATTATCAATTCATCACTCGACAGCGACATCGAAGAAAAACTTCGGCGATATTTAGTGTGTAAAGCCTACACATCTTGTTTGATAAAATTTGAAAGTTTAAAAACTTAAAAAGTCACGCCCTCCCCACCCCCTTGCTAAAAGTCAACAATAAACTCTAACGTACCAGCAGAGGCGCAAAAAAATGTATGTTTTTATTTTTTGTATACTGTTTTGTAATTTGACTTAAAATTCAAGGGGGGACCATGGCCACTTTGGCCCCCCTAGCTACGCCTATGCTCAGCTGTACCCCTTTTAGTTTTTTTCATAGCATCAACTGAATTTAACGGCAATTTTTACATCTGTTTGTTCTTATTGTCCCTGTAGCGCCATAATTTCTATCCTTTAGCTCTTTTAGAAGTGGAAATGTAATAAATAGATTATCAAAATAAAAATTA
Source organism: Trididemnum clinides (assembly GCA_963675345.1). Classification (NCBI taxonomy): domain Eukaryota; kingdom Metazoa; phylum Chordata; class Ascidiacea; order Aplousobranchia; family Didemnidae; genus Trididemnum; species Trididemnum clinides. Next base: position 15,637,935 of record OY776294.1, read on the forward strand.
TAAAGAAGTAACCGTTTATCTTCTGGTTTTGAATCAATGTTTTTTAAGAGTGTAGCTGCACATTTGCCAAATACTTTTTCATTCTGTTGATTCCCTTCATATTTACATCCTTGATAAAGGTCAAAGGTCACTGGATACCCATCATCTGTGATTTGGGGGAACACCGCGTGCCTCTGTTTCAAACACTCGCTTGGTTTACGTAGATGTATTTTCTCGTAACCCTAAAACATAAAATAACAAATAATGTGCTCATAAACGAATTAATAAACTAATTACTTACAAAAGTGGCGAGCCGAAATAGATTTCAGAGACAGGATAGATTATGAACATAAGTACTAGCTACACAAGTCTAGATCAAATAAAAATGTTGTTAATTAAACAAATTCTAACTAAAGCTACATGCTATCCGAAAACTAAAATAATTCTAAACAGGTGCCCAGCTTCCTTAACAAAGAACAAACTACTACTGCTACTGCAACAAAGGAGATCCAAATAGATTGTAGTGCGAGATGCGCTAGGCAAACTACGCAAACCGGATTAATTACTCATTTTAGATACGGGCAAGCACGCAAAATCATTAAAAAAAAGATTAAACAAAAAGGGCACGAGTAAACCAAATCACTCCCCGCCAAGCGCGGAAAGAAATTGAGCAGCGATAACAAAACTTATTTTCGGTAAAACCCGGAACCAGAGGGGACAAAGTGGAGTCAAAACACAATAAGCACATCAAATAAACTATACATCGTCACACGGAATAAATATACATTACACGCAATAACAAAACAGTAGGTCTAACTATCATAGTTCAGTTCTTCAGCGGTTGCTATTAAGCAAAGTTTGTAAATAGGTCGTATTAGCGTTCGTTGACCAGAGAGATGCAATTCGCATTTTCGTACCAGTCCGTCAATCCCAGGGAGGGTCTTAGTGACAATGGCGTGTTCCCATAAACCGCGGGGCGCAGCTCGGCCTTTCATCCCGGGTTCCAATATTATTACATAATCTCCTGTTTTCAGATTCTTCCGTGGCCGAAACCATTTATTTCGAAAAAGTAAATGTGGTGGCATGTGGCGAATCCACGCTTCCCAAAATTGTTTAACGAAAGATTGAACGGATTTATAGGATATTCGGGGGTCCAATGGCTCGATCATTTGAGGTTGTGGAATTGAGGGTTGTCCGTGCGGATAAAGCAGTGTATTCCCAGTGAAGGGTTCTTCATCTAGATCATCAACAGATTTAGGAAACAAAGGTCTGGAATTCAAAAGATAATTAGCTTCTGCAACAATAGTTTCCCACTCATTTCGAGTGTATGCTCGAGTGCGGTAGTTAGAAGCTGCATCAAAGGCTTTGCGGCAGCTTCTTATCAACGATTCTGCCACTCCGTTCATATGACTAGCTTGTGAAATATTGTACTTCCACTCGAACATAAATGAAGTGTGATGAGTGGCCATAAAGTCAGCTATGATTGTTTTATTCCACCCACTAATCCATTGCCTGATGGGGTTTTCAGCACCAATGAACGCTTTTCCTTGATCACTAAAAACATGAACAGGGTGAGTACCTCGTTTAGATACAAAACGTCGCCAAGCTAAGATAAAATCATTTGTAGATTGAGTTTCAGTTACTTCAAGGTGAACGACTCTTGCGGTGTTGCAAGTTATCAGTAATACACATCCATCGATTACAACATTTCTTGTTTTTCGAAGTTTAATGGGGCCAAAAAAATCCATAGAAACTGATGTAAAAGGGGGTTGGTTTACTTTAAATCTGAATGTGGGCAATTGTCCCATCTGCTGTTTCATCAAATTGCGTCTATTGATTCGACAAGTTATACATCGGGCAGCAATTTGCTTCAATAGTTGTTTGCCACGTAGAATGTAAATACCTTCTACACGCAAATTAAGAATAACTACACGATAACCTTGATGCCCGAGCTTTCGATGCATATAATCTGCGTATAATACCACAATTTTGTTGTTGCTAGGCAGGGCAATAGGTTTGGTTACTTCATCGATATACGAAAAGTTTGATAAACGTCCACATATGCGAAGGAGGGCAGGTTGAGTGTTTAGAGCCTTCAGATTCATTCTTTTACGAAGTCGTTGTTGTTCAGGCTCTCTCAAATAATCCTGTGCGATCCAAAACAAACACAATTTTGCATCGGTTAGTTCACGTGACGTTAAAATAGAAATTCTATTCTCGCGATTTATTGAAGGTCTTTTTAACCATGCCACTACCAGAACTAATTTTTGCCATGACGAAATACGTGCTAATAAATGTGATGTAAAATCGATCAACTGTTCTGAGTGCAGTACAAAAGGAGGAGGACATTTTTCCTCACCTTGTGCCGTTGAGGAAAGTTTATCCAAAGGGGGTTTACCTAGAGGCCATTCTTTTGGAAGCAATACAAGAAACTGAGGCCCTAAATGCCATTTTGCTAGCTTAGAAACATGAATAGGTTTCGTTAATGCATCAGCAGGGTTTAATTTGCTATCGATGTATTTAAAACATGCAGGGATATCGGACAAACTTTCTTGAATTTCTTGTACACGAGTTGAAACGAAGGGCTTAAATTTCGATGAGGGCTTAGATAACCAATGAAGAACAACAGCGCTATCAGTCCACATATACACATTAGAAGCAGCAATGATAGTTTTAATAGAAGTCAGCATACGAGAGAGGACGAGTGCACCCAGCAGCTCCAGTCTCGGTGTAGATTTCCGTTTGATGGGCGCTACAAAGGATTTTGCAGCAACAAATCGAAGAACAAATCCATCTGAGGTAGGCCACCGCAGCCAAATTGCGGCACCAAATGCTTGCTCTCCTCCGTCACAAAATCCATGGAGTTCTGCATTGCCAGTTACATTGTCAGGTTTTACAGATCGTGGCAGTTCCACTCGATTGAGAGCTTGCATTTCTTCGATTATATACAATACGTTTGATTCAATTTCTTTGCTTACAGGGTCGTCCCAGGATATACGCAAAAGCCACAAAGATTGAAGCAATATTCGTAACCGTAAGGTGACAGGAGCGAAAATTCCAATAGGATCCCAAAACTTTGAGATAACCCCAAGGATGGTTCTTTTAGTAAGAGAGTCGGTTATTTTTAAATTGGGAATTTTGGGCTTGAACATATCATTAGATTTATCCCAATTATGACCTAACACGCACAATGTTGGTTGGTCAGGAAACTCATCAACTTTTAATGAATTCGAGTGCCAACCTTTGACAGAAAATTTTCCCTTAGCTAATATCACATTGATACCTTCTTTGGCTATGATCGCTTCATCTTCAGAAGGGAGCGAAGTGACAATATCATCCATGTAACAGTGATGCTTGATAATTTGCGAGGCAATGGGATGCATTGATGACAGTTTATCAGCTAGATAATGGAGGGCACTAATGGAAAGATCAGGTGCGGGTTTGTCTCCAAAAGGAAGTCGTTTCCATTGATAGTCATTGGGTGGTTGACGGATATTTCCGTTTCTCCATAAAAATCTGTGATAGATTCTATCAGCGGGCTTCATTTCAATTTGATTGAACATCTTCCTTATGTCACCAGCAATAGCAATAGTGTTGTTGCGCCAAGCAATCAGGACATGAAATAGGTTGTTGAGCAAGTCTGGTTCTTTGTGAAGACCATCATTGAGTGAAAATCCATTGTACTTCGCGGCGGAATTCCATACAATTCTGCAGGATGTTGATTTTCCTGGACTGAGAACTGGAAAGTGATTCAAATACCAGCCATTTTGCCGAGAAATTTCTTCTTCTGGAACAGGTTCTGCGAATTCTTTGATAATCTGGCTCATCTCCTCATTGTAGCTTTGCAATAGATTGGATTTCATGAGTCTACGTTCAAACAATTTTAGATTAGACAAAGCCTGATGCCTATTAAATTTGAGACAAATAGGAAAGCCTTCTTTCCAGGGCATAGACACTTCGACACGTCCATTTTTAGTCAGATGAATAGTCTTTTTCACGTGCTTTAGGAACTGGGATTCTTTTATATCGTTATTAAAACAAGTACATATTTCAGTTGGCTTGACCCCAGATAAATTCGCTTCATACCAAGACTTTACGCAAAGTAAATCATTCTCAACCAAACGGACATGTTACGATTGTACAAATCCCTCAGGAAGGGATTCTGATTGATTAGGTCCAAAAACATACCACCCTAAAGACGTTTCTGCTGCTGTAGGATAATTGTTCGGTTCAGTAGGATGTTTTAGATAGGACATAGGGGCCATTAAATTCGCATAATCATATCCAATTAATATGTCAACTGCGCTGTTTTCTTTAGGCAAATACTTTTTGATTGCTTTTAGATAAGAATGATCTTCAAACAACTCGTTTTTTAAACAGTGAGACGGGTGGGCTGGCTTTTCTAATTCTAAAGCATTAATGTTGTATCGACAAGACCTTTTGTCAAAGCGACGAATCCAAACCGACACAATAGCAGACTTTTCATAGCGATAGCCGCCACCAGCTACACCAAACTTATAAGTTTTTGGATGACGCTCTAACTGAAGTTTCTTTACAATGTCCTTTTTAATTAAAGAAACATCACTTCCGGAGTCAAAAAGAGCTACGGCTTTATGCCAAGTACCGTTAGTGTCTAATAATTCTACCAGAGCCGTGGGCGAGTAACGAAAGTTAGGTGCACATTCATTTGTCGATCGTACAGAAGGCTGAGATGGTTGAAAGCTTGAAGCATTGGCATTTAGCGAAGAGTTTTGCTGAGAATTTTCAACGAAACCGGACAATGCTGATGGAGAGGCTCTGCCGGGCGACGCCGGCAAAGCAGACTAGTAGCTTATAACGATAGTAAAGCCTACTGACTCACTTGTAAATAGTGATATATGCAACGAGCATATAGATGAAAGAAATAAAATTTATGATAATTACGAAAAGGGAAAAGCCCCAAGAGCGGTCTTTCTCTACATCTGGGAATAACCGAGGAAGGCAAACACCATGAGCCGAATAGTAGCCAAATCTCAGAGTAGGACGAAATGTTTCATTCAGCAGTACGACAGTGTTGATCATGTTATCCCAAGTCAAAGATCTAAAATGCGATTCATACAAAGTTACTCATATCTTCATTCTACGATAACGTGTAAACTTCTAGAGTTAAACATAAAACAACTTGTTTCCAGACCTGCTTTAGAGTTACCAGTATTGCTGGCAGAGTATTCTAATTACAAATGCTACAACCAAGCCGCAAAAGTTGTCGAAAATTGCTTCTTTTTAAAGACAAAACAAGTAGGATTTATTCACAAATAAACTATCTATGTTTAAAATGTCACCTACCTTCTTGAATTTGATTTTCGAAAGAATGGTTCGCACCATCATTTAACGACCAAATATAGGTTACCAATTGAGTCAAGCTATTTCTGTCAGCCATTCTTAAAAACGGATTGTGTTTATACCTTTAAATAATAAATTTGTCAAAAAATATTTTACTGAAAGATTGCTATTATGAGAATTGGTTCACTTATAATATTAGGTAAATAATCTACACATATTTAGTATCCATTCATCGCAAACTTAACCATCGATCTGACCAACAAATCCAAAAATAACAAGGCTTTGAAGATTTGGGTTTGGGGAGGGGGGATTTGGTGTTTGATCTTCTTTCGCATCGAAAAAGTTGAAGTTTTTAAAAATTTTCATCCATTAAATTTTTTACTAAGTAATTATCAACAACAACCTTATCTCATATTTATAACTCACCACACTTGCGACACAAAATAATCGATTTGTGATTCAGCTAATGGCGTTAGAGCGATTATCAACGCAATGGTCCATGACGTCACAATCCCAATAATGACGTAACGACATCTTACAGTTGAAGAGAAAGGACTAAAAAACAAAATGTGGTTCTATTAATTCAGCAGCAGTAGCGTTTAGAGAAATTTAGGAAATAGCTGAGGAGGCGAGTCCAGGATTTTCAGAAAGTCTAGGATCATTTGAAAATTCCCAAAAAATGTTTGATTTTCACCCCATTATACCCTTCAACATATTCATTTTTAGCAAATATTAAGGTGACCTCTAAAAATGTTACTGTTTTAGTTTCAAAATAATTTGGTAATCAACTCCGAACAATCTCTCAACATCCTTGCCTACCAATAACGTGTCATTTAAATGGCATTAATTCAATTTACAAAAATTGTGACGTCATATAAAAAACAAACAAACACAAATAGGTTATAAATTTTAACACACTATTTGAACTAAAACTTAAAAATAAGATTTCGAAACATATATCGCTGAGCTTGAGCCCCATAAAAATAGTAAAAAAATGGTAAATGTTGCTGCGTAACTTCTGAATATTCTGCCCAATTCTGTTTTGCGGTGTGTTTCATGGCAATTAAGTCACACCAAGTTTTTAATGCGCTTGTGTTGCTGCAAACCGTTTAAATATTCCCTACAGCTGTGGTGTTATTGTAATGCTTTCGAGAGCAGATTACTCCAATTTTTTTGAAGGGTGATTGACTAACTGTGAAATGCGGTGACTAGTTACTGCAAAAAAAGCGTTTCAACATTTCTAACGTATGTTTTGATTATAAATATATCCTAATGTATCTGCATCAATTTTTTTACAACAATCTCGAGTCTATACTGTAGCATTTTAGAAGGTGGCGTTGTTTAATTGCAATTATTTATAGCTACATCAATTTTTCGGGGCCCCTTACTAGAATTTTGCCTCAGGCCCCCAATTTTGAATATCCACCATTGCTTGTTTTACGTTTGTTTACGTTTAAGTTTGTCATTATGTTTTATCAATCATACAATTTATTGTTTGTATTGTTTTTAGAAAACGACACCCGACGCCAGCGTGAATACAATTAATCTAAACCAAATTTGAAAAGATGAGAAGTGGTACAAAATTTGAATAAAGCTTTAGTTATCGACCATTTCATATTACTCTTTTGCAAAGAATAAGTGAAAACTCTAACGTTTTCGTCTAGCTCTCATCAGGAGTTATCGCTAGAATGAAGCCTGGTGTTGATGGCGAGGTATTTATAGCGAACGAAGCTGGTGAGAGTGGCGGAACGTTCTGATTGGTAGACAACCAGACGTTTCGTCGAGTCCGAATCAGTGACGTAATTTTAATGTGTAGACGAATTCTTTTTGGCGGCAAAGCTCCGGTTTAAGCATTTTGATGAAAGTCGCTTCCAGGGTAGATAAATGAAAAAGTGTTCTTCCTTTAGCCAAAATAGAAAATTGGTTATCATCATATTGAGCGGCGCATTTTTTATTGTTGAGGAGGTGTTGTCCAATTGCCGAACTACAGGTATGGTTGGATTGAGATAAGTCACAACTTGTTTGAGCTTGATTTCTTATTGCTTTCGGTACATGCTGTTTTATTCTATCCTGCAGTCTTTGAGATGTGCGGCCTACGTACCGACAATCACAGCGGCACACGTATTGGTAAACGACCATACTTTGTTGCTTGGTAGGCACGACATCTTTGCGGACCGTTGGAAGCATCTTTCTTGTGGAAAACGCTACACGAAGCTTTACTGCACCAAAACATGAGCTGACAGCAGTTTTGCATTGATTTTCAAATTTTGTTGAGATATTGCCAATCCATGGTAGCTTAAGGTGAACTGGACATTGTTCCGGTCCTTCTTTTGGCGGTAATTTAAACTGTTCAATCTTCCTTTTTATTCTCGAATTAATTACATTTTCTGGATAACCATTGGAGTAGAGAATCGATCGAATGAAATCTATTTCCTGGGGTAATTTTGAAGGCGAACAAATTTCCAAAGCTCGGTGGACAAGAGTTCCAATAAGATTGTTTTTTCTGCTTTTGGGTCCAAACGGATCCCAGCGATTGTACTGGCCGGAAAATGAAGGTTTTCGGTAAACGGAGGTTAAAAATTTTTTGTTACTTTTTTCCACAAGCACATCCAAAAATAGTAATTTGCCATTGACTTCTTTCTCATGAGTGAAATTGAGGGACTGATGCAGTGAATTGAGTTGCTTTAAGAAAAGATTGCAATTGAGCTCATCCTCAAACATGGCAAAGGTGTCATCCACATATCTGAAATAGATTAAAGGTTGATTGTTGTCAATAAATAATTTTTCTTCTTGATATCCGACGAAGATATTAGCTAAGGCTGGACCAAGTGGACTGCCCATAGCAACACCATCAATTTGTTTATATATTTTGTTATTAAAACTGAATTCAACAGAAGTAGTTGCAATGTTCATAATTTCAATAAAGACGTCTTTATCCATGATTGGAGGAGTCAAATTGCTTTCATATAAGGAGTCCGCACAAATTTGGATAGTTTCTTCCAATGGAATGTTGGTGAAAAGGCTGGAGATATCAAATGAACAGAGAAAAGTTTGATCCGAGTCTGTAGTAAGATCTTGAATAGTTTTAGCGAAAGTAAACGAGTCTTTAATACAGTGGGCTGAGTATCGATCAAGCACCGGTTGAAGTATTGTGCAGAGCCACTTGGCCAACTCATGTTGAGATGAACCAATCATGGAGAGAATTGGTCTCAGAGGAATAGATGCTTTGTGGGTTTTGGGAAGTCCATACATTCTGGGTCTTTGTGAACCTGTAGGCCGAATGTCATTGTATATCGAAGGTGTAATTTGATGATCTTTCTTTAGTTGCAGTAGTCGCCTTTGCAATTTAGTCTCCAGCTTGGCAGTGTTATCATTTTCTTCCACCGGGCCTAGACAAATAAATTTGGTACTGTCGCATAAAATGGTTTCCATTTTGGCAATGTAGTCGCTGCTATTTAGAATTACTACTCCGGAACCCTTGTCTGGTTTGGTGATCAGAATGTCCTTGTTAGAACGGAGTGACTTGATTGCTTGAAAGCACTCACGATGCATGGAAAAATCTGTCTAGTCGATCGGCGAGCCACAATAAGAATGAGCCAGGTTGTTCAACTTAGCCAGGAGGGTAGAAACGCTTTCTTTAGATTTTGGTGTATGGTGTAGTAATTGTTCAATTAACACTTCAAATTCAGAAAAAACTTCTTCCCGGTTAATTTTGGAAGGAGGCAGACCAAATTCTAGACCATGGGCCAAAACAAACTTCTCAGTATCCGAAAGATCGTATTTAGATAGATTTACAATGCTATTTTCGGTTACGGAAGCTGCTGTACCAAAACGCTGCTTCCTCATCCAGTTGAGGTTGGAAAAGTGCTTGGCTTGAATTTGGTCTCTTTTGCGTATTTCGATCTCGGCCAAATATCTGCAGAAACGAATCCAATCGAAAAACGACAAAAACTTTTGAACATTGTCCAATTGCTTCTTGTAGAGTGGTTTTAATCCAACAAGTTTAGATTCATTAGCAGAGATTTCATCGGTTAGAAAAACGCGTTCAATGGTTGGGCTGTGTCTGATTTTGGCATTTTTAATTGTCGTGCCTACCAAGCAACAAAGTATGGTCGTTTACCAATACGTGTGCCGCTGTGATTGTCGGTACGTAGGCCGCACATCTCAAAGACTGCAGGATAGAATAAAACAGCATGTACCGAAAGCAATAAGAAATCAAGCTCAAACAAGTTGTGACTTATCTCAATCCAACCATACCTGTAGTTCGGCAATTGGACAACACCTCCTCAACAATAAAAAATGCGCCGCTCAATATGATGATAATCAATTTTCTATTTTGGCTAAAGGAAGAACACTTTTTCATTTATCTACCCTGGAAGCGACTTTCATCAAAATGCTTAAACCGGAGCTTTGCCGCCAAAAAGAATTCGTCTACACATTAAAATTACGTCACTGATTCGGACTCGACGAAACGTCTGGTTGTCTACCAATCAGAACGTTCCGCCACTCTCACCAGCTTCGTTCGCTATAAATACCTCGCCATCAACACCAGGCTTCATTCTAGCGATAACTCCTGATGAGAGCTAGACGAAAACGTTAGAGTTTTCACTTATTCTTTGCAAAAGAGTAATATGAAATGGTCGATAACTAAAGCTTTATTCAAATTTTGTACCACTTCTCATCTTTTCAAGTTTTTTCGACAAAGGTACAACAAGCAACAACTGATTGACCTGAACAACGTGGTGAAGATCCGTGGCAAAATCAGAACTATCAAATTATCAACAGCCTTTTTAAAGGCTTGCATTGCGAAGAAATTGGCTCCTAAATTTATTACCAGCAGAATTAAAAATGCCAAAATCAGACACAGCCCAACCATTGAACGCGTTTTTCTAACCGATGAAATCTCTGCTAATGAATCTAAACTTGTTGGATTAAAACCACTCTACAAGAAGCAATTGGACAATGTTCAAAAGTTTTTGTCGTTTTTCGATTGGATTCGTTTCTGCAGATATTTGGCCGAGATCGAAATACGCAAAAGAGACCAAATTCAAGCCAAGCACTTTTCCAACCTCAACTGGATGAGGAAGCAGCGTTTTGGTACAGCAGCTTCCGTAACCGAAAATAGCATTGTAAATCTATCTAAATACGATCTTTCGGATACTGAGAAGTTTGTTTTGGCCCATGGTCTAGAATTTGGTCTGCCTCCTTCCAAAATTAACCGGGAAGAAGTTTTTTCTGAATTTGAAGTGTTAATTGAACAATTACTACACCATACACCAAAATCTAAAGAAAGCGTTTCTACCCTCCTGGCTAAGTTGAACAACCTGGCTCATTCTTATTGTGGCTCGCCGATCGACTAGACAGATTTTTCCATGCATCGTGAGTGCTTTCAAGCAATCAAGTCACTCCGTTCTAACAAGGACATTCTGATCACCAAACCAGACAAGGGTTCCGGAGTAGTAATTCTAAATAGCAGCGACTACATTGCCAAAATGGAAACCATTTTATGCGACAGTACCAAATTTATTTGTCTAGGCCCGGTGGAAGAAAATGATAACACTGCCAAGCTGGAGACTAAATTGCAAAGGCGACTACTGCAACTAAAGAAAGATCATCAAATTACACCTTCGATATACAATGACATTCGGCCTACAGGTTCACAAAGACCCAGAATGTATGGACTTCCCAAAACCCACAAAGCATCTATTCCTCTGAGACCAATTCTCTCCATGATTGGTTCATCTCAACATGAGTTGGCCAAGTGGCTCTGCACAATACTTCAACCGGTGCTTGATCGATACTCAGCCCACTGTATTAAAGACTCGTTTACTTTCGCTAAAACTATTCAAGATCTTACTACAGACTCGGATCAAACTTTTCTCTGTTCATTTGATATCTCCAGCCTTTTCACCAACATTCCATTGGAAGAAACTATCCAAATTTGTGCGGACTCCTTATATGAAAGCAATTTGACTCCTCCAATCATGGATAAAGACGTCTTTATTGAAATTATGAACATTGCAACTACTTCTGTTGAATTCAGTTTTAATAACAAAATATATAAACAAATTGATGGTGTTGCTATGGGCAGTCCACTTGGTCCAGCCTTAGCTAATATCTTCGTCGGATATCAAGAAGAAAAATTATTTATTGACAACAATCAACCTTTAATCTATTTCAGATATGTGGATGACACCTTTGCCATGTTTGAGGATGAGCTCAATTGCAATCTTTTCTTAAAGCAACTCAATTCACTGCATCAGTCCCTCAATTTCACTCATGAGAAAGAAGTCAATGGCAAATTACCTTTTTTGGATGTGCTTGTGGAAAAAAGTAACAAAAAATTTTTAACCTCCGTTTACCGAAAACCTTCATTTTCCGGCCAGTACAATCGCTGGGATTCGTTTGGACCCAAAAGCAGAAAAAACAATCTTATTGGAACTCTTGTCCACCGAGCTTTGGAAATTTGTTCGCCTTCAAAATTACCCCAGGAAATAGATTTCATTCGATCGATTCTCTACTCCAATGGTTATCCAGAAAATGTAATTAATTCGAGAATAAAAAGGAAGATTGAACAGTTTAAATTACCGCCAAAAGAAGGACCGGAACAATGTCCAGTTCACCTTAAGCTACCATGGATTGGCAATATCTCAACAAAATTTGAAAATCAATGCAAAACTGCTGTCAGCTCATGTTTTGGTGCAGTAAAGCTTCGTGTAGCGTTTTCCACAAGAAAGATGCTTCCAACGGTCCGCAAAGATGTCGTGCCTACCAAGCAACAAAGTATGGTCGTTTACCAATACGTGTGCCGCTGTGATTGTCGGTACGTAGGCCGCACATCTCAAAGACTGCAGGATAGAATAAAACAGCATGTACCGAAAGCAATAAGAAATCAAGCTCAAACAAGTTGTGACTTATCTCAATCCAACCATACCTGTAGTTCGGCAATTGGACAACACCTCCTCAACAATAAAAAATGCGCCGCTCAATATGATGATAACCAATTTTCTATTTTGGCTAAAGGAAGAACACTTTTTCATTTATCTACCCTGGAAGCGACTTTCATCAAAATGCTTAAACCGGAGCTTTGCCGCCAAAAAGAATTCGTCTACACATTAAAATTACGTCACTGATTCGGACTCGACGAAACGTCTGGTTGTCTACCAATCAGAACGTTCCGCCACTCTCACCAGCTTCGTTCGCTATAAATACCTCGCCATCAACACCAGGCTTCATTCTAGCGATAACTCCTGATAAGAGCTAGACGAAAACGTTAGAGTTTTCACTTATTCTTTGCAAAAGAGTAATATGAAATGGTCGATAACTAAAGCTTTAAACCAAATTAAATACGTCAAATCAAATAAGTTGGTGGTGTGCGCTAACGATCTCCAGAATCAGATAATCGCATTAAAAACAAACGCCAAACGAATTCCCAGTTACACACACTTTTAAAGCTAAAATTTTTTAGCTCTAGAACATATGCAAATCAAGTATATATAATTAAACACATTCATTTTAGAGGTTTACACCCAAGAAAAAATTACGAAATTTTCCCCCACAAAAAATGCCGTCACAGTGCCAAACATTTTAAAGTGCTATTTAAAGTTCCTCACTACAAATGTCAGAAATCTGCCGTTTCTGCTGCTACAAAAATGTGTAATGTAGTCTGGTAATTGCTAAGAACAGCGCGGAGAAAAAGTTTAAGACAACTGCTAGTTATTCCTTTTTTTGACAATTCTGCTTTAAGAGGAAAAAAGTTGATAGACTTATAATGCATGAGCTTTATATGTCATACAATGCTGCAGCAAAACTAGATGGCAAATGAAACAACTTGTCGAGATTTCATCTTTTTCCTTTGAAAACCGGAAAAACCAAATCAATTTTATTTTAAAAAAGGGAGCTCAAGTTAACATTTTTTATTATTGTCCCAATCATTTTTAATAAATTCCCCCCTTAAAATCTATTGAGTATTTACCCTCGATCCTCTTTTCCATGAAAAGCACTTGACATTATTTTACAAGTGGCAAACGATGATTATTATTATGTCTAAATGATTTTCAAAGTAGCCAAAATAAATCATGTCTAAAATAGAATTGAAAGATGTATTGCTCTGACGACTTTTAAGTTAACAGGTAAAAGCTCAATAATGACTCTCGTAGTCGATTCAGATATTTAATTATGCAAAATTTTGTCTCGCTTACCTTGTCTGGAAAACTTAATCAGAGACTATAAAATCAACTAAAATTAGTACAAATAGTTATGGCAATGCATTAACGTTAAGTATATAGAGAATGACTTCACAATACAATAAGGTAAGAATAAATAGTATCACAAAATATAAAACATACCGAGAAAACGAGTAAACGTATAAAAGACGGAAAAAGGTAAAATAAACATAAAAAATTTTATTAAAATCATAACTGTACCAAATGTTAATATTCGTTAGAAAAACCGGTAAGGAAAAATAAAACTGAAAATATGGAGAATAGAACAGAAATTAAGAGAAAAATAAATAAAGAAAGAAATACCGATAAAAGACAGAAGCAGCAAAAAAGCCAATTATCGTGTTTTTTGATATAATGTGATAAAAATCCATAGTTCTTTTTTTAGCTTTATTGAATAAAATTAAGTTTGAAAAAATGTTTTTTTGTTCTTCGATTTGTCGTTGTCTCCGGTCAGAATTGGTTCGCATTAACACAGGTACTTGTAGATAGCTGACAGAATGTTGGGAAAGAATAAAATATTGAGCAAAAGGTTCACCATACAAATATTTGTTAGAACCATAACGAAATATTTTAGTAAATATAAGCCATAGCTCCTGTACATGTAATGGTAATCATATTGGTTTATTAATAAATGTTACGTTGTGTCAATGTAATTTTTGTTGGTTTTTAATTTGTATATACAGTAATGTCGAACCTACGTTTTGTAATCGTTATTTGTTATTTGTTAAATGTATCGGCACACCGTCACATAATTTTATTCGCTTTGAGCAACCTACGGCTGCCTTCGTTTGAGCTGGCGGATAATCAAAACTTTGAGATGATACTGGTGTTGTTTTCCGGTCGGAAATTCATTCTAAAATTAACTGACGAGTGTGAAAGAGTGTAAGATGCTTGTGATCGCCTGTAAAAGAAAATTTTATAAATCCAATCGAATCGTTTGCTGTTAGATGAAATCGAATAAATCAAAATAAATTGGCAAAGGACAATGTATGTTTATCGAAGTCAGGAATCGCGTTTACAGAGCTTATGTTAATCAGTGGTGAGCAGGCGCACCGAAAGGAATAAACAAAAATTGCTGGAAAGCAAATTTCCTAAGCTTTCAAATGATAGTAATCGTTAGTACTTTATTATAACGTTGTTGTATTAAAGCCACCTGTTTTTACTGAGCTCACCACTTTTAGGAGGGGTAAAAAGTTACACCACAGATCATAAAGTTCAGTTTTTTCAGTATAAAAACTAATATTAATTAAACATATTACACACAATTGGACTCGCCTTGAAATAATCTTTCATTTGTTGAAGAAAGTTTGAAAATCAGTTGAGAAATAAAGTCATAAATCAGTTTATTAAGAAACTGATTTTGCAAAAAAGTTGCAATTTTTGAAAACATCTTCATATTATGATCTTCGTTAGCAAACATTTGGGTTAATCGTACGAGACATATTAGAACGTCATAGACCCAGTTTAAGCGTGCAAGCGAAATAGAGAAGAAAAAATGCTTTGGGCTTGAGGTGCTTAAATAAAGAAGTGCTCGTAGCATAATCCAATAAACATTAATTGTTGTAAAATTGTTTTTATCAAAAGCAGCTAATTAATATCTCCTAAAAGAACGTTTAATCGCGTTTGTGTGATAAGTAGTTTTTGAAAAAAAACAAAAAACAGATAAATTTGTTGATTGTGACGTCATTTTAGACCTCAAACAAATGAAAGTTTTGGAAATGTGGTAAGTCGGAAGCTGGTTTTTGTTTGAGCCAAAAGCGGTTGTCCTCTGTCAAGTAATGCAAATTCTAAAAAAATTATGCGGTCGACGCAAGTCATACGACATTTGAATTTGAAGCGTAAACTAAGAATTAAACAACATTTCTGTTCGACATGCAGCACTTATACCATGCAGCTCATAAGCGCACTGCACCCGTTGTTTTGACTTAAGCTTGCTGCTTAGTTCGTAACAAAGCACGAGCCTACAGAAGTTGAGATGTGTGCTTGCAGAGAGCTGACCAACATTTCACAGGCTGGTGTAATTTCATAAAATAGTTTAAGCAAACAATTTTTTTTAAGCGCAGATTGCTTACCTTTCTACATCCGCAAGAGTGGTGGCGTCACATTTGGCAATAGAACAATTTGAATGTTTTGCAGTTCAGTGATCATAGTCATTTACTTTTTGCAGCAAAACATGGAAAAACTACAAGTGGTATGTACAGCACAATACAGCAGTTTCATTTCTGGAAAGGAAGGCTGTGAAAAAACCATAAACGATTATCGAGTCAAGCAGTAGTAATCAGCATACAAAGCTTTACTACTAGCTAAACCCTGGAGACCATTAGGTTTAATAACCCGTGCATTAGGTTAATTTAATAACATCGCAAGTTTAAAGTGAACAATTTACAGTTGTAGCTAACTTCTTATGTCTAGTTCTTGCTGTCATAATTGCAAATCTTGGTGGCATGTTGCACAACAGTATTAAACTTGCAATTTCCTCTGCACACAAGTTGTCAAAAAGTCGTTATGCTTGATGTTATGAAATTGTCAAAACTGTGTTCCAAAAACTGCGTTTGCCTAAATGGCTGTCCTCAGATGTAAACGACTTAGATTATCGGTGACAAGATATCATTGGTTTCGGATTGAGAAAAACAGAGATATTAAGAAGCGCTTGAACATTCACGCTAATATGTCTATACGAAATGTTTACTACCCTATATTATTTGAATCAGATAGTAGTTACAACTACTGGGCGATGTTGTGGAGTAAAAAGAGCAATATAATGCAAGCCATATTTGGACACCGGAATAGCCGCATTTTTGCTGCAAAAGATTGGAAAAGACCAATTTCAATAACGTCTTCAAATCTGTTTCATTTGGTATTCTTTACACATAAACTTAGCGGACATGACTAGTATTTCTGTGCAGCTCAGGAATGCGCTGACTTCTCTTGGCACAAAAGCCTTTGGCGGTATTTATCCTTTCCAACTTCACTACAGCCTTACATTACAACACCATTACGTTATCACAATCTTATTCAAATAGAATAATATGGTAGCATGCAATACAAATAACAGGTTGTAAGTAGTTAAAACTATCCAAAAATTTAGTTAAAGCTAGCAATCACATAGAGGAAAGACTAACTTATGCATCAACTGTACAACTAAATACCTAATTCAGCTTAAAAAACTAGTTAAACCAAATTACCCAATTACAAAATAAACAACTAGAGCTTGCTGATAATTGTAACACAATAAATCCGGGTTACTGATATAAACAAAGGTAATGTTGCCAACTAATTCCCAATTATAGCTAAACAGCAAAGGCGGATCACAAACATGAAATGCAGTTATATACAACAAAGTTAAGCAGAGTCAGAAGATAAGCGAATGAAAGTGACAAACGGCAATACTGGCAGTGGCGATGGTGTAAGCGAACGTCAAAATGGTGGGGTTAGGTTGGGATAAATAACGATTGTGCATTTCCGCTTTTATGTAATTAATCACAAAACCGCAATGATAGTCTTATTGATCGGCGTCTTCTCGTAGCACCTCTAGGCCGATTTATTTTCGGTGACGTCGAAACCACTAGACTAGAAATAAACTCAGCAAATGCAAGCTAATTGAGTCTACAGCATTTCAAAATAATGGCGGAAACGTCAATCAGCCAGCACTAACATGAGCTGTACTAATTAGCAGTTTAGTGTAAGTGAGCCAACCGATCTTATATTATTAGTTGGTGCATAGACTTTGAAAAAATTTGTACCATGTGGTTGTGACAAATAGATTTTGAGCAATTTCCTATTCTTGAAACAGTGGAGTTGGTTTGCAAAGATATCGATTTTCAATGCAGCAGCTTACGCTAAGTCTATTTTCAATCACTGCTCTGTTGCTGCTAAAAGTTAAAAGCGAATAAATGAAATTTTAATCAATTTCCTAGTCAATGTGCAAAAAATCGCGTCAAAAGAAGTTTCAAGATTATGAGTTGCCAACTGTAAAACACGTGGTAAAGTAAAATTTTGCAAAGTTGAGGGCATATCATACTGAAATGATAACATATTTCCTTCTTAACGACAATTCATACAGCAACGAAAACGCGCTGAAGTGCCGTATGCAAAATAGAGTTACTTGTAAAATAGTGCTTCGTACAAATATGTTCGAAACGTTGATGGTAATTCTGAAGCGGCGGGATTCGGTTTACAGTGAAATGTATTGGTTTTTCATTGATAGACCTAGGCTTTGCTTTGTTGCTAACCGAATCTCGCCACCTCCGAATTACCATGAACATTCCGAACATATTTTATACGAAGCACTATTTTACAAGTAACGCTATTTTACATGCGGAACTTCAGCGCGTTTTCGTTACTGTATGAATTGTCTTTGGAAACGAAAAATGTTTCGTTGGTGTATGATTTGCCTTTGGAAAGAAAAGATGATTTCTTTTGGTGTATGATTTGTTTTCGAAAAGTAAAAGAGTTATTGTTGCAGTGTAATATGCCTTTGGAGAGAAAAATTTTATTGTTGCTGTTTGATTTGTCTTTAAAAAGATAAAAAATGTTGTCGTTGCAGCACCATATGTCCTAAACTCTGCCAACTTTTACTCTACCAAGTACTTTAAAGTTGACACCCCATACAAAATTACGCAATTGCTTTTAGCAAACAAAGCATTACTCGTGGAAACCTTAAAATTTGATTTTTGACATACATTCAATTATTCATGATAGTGCTGGAATGAATATGAGGGTAAAAAATTTGAGGTAATTTACTTTAAGAAAAAATCTGATTTGCTTTATCTACAAGTTTGCAGAGAAGCTTTGAAGCAGTTGGAGAAGTTTCAGTGTCTTGCTGAGGTCAGAGTTTGGCTTGCGAATGATGCTAAGCAAAAAAAGGACTCGACTTTCAAATAGTCAAATCAAGCGAAGTAATGCGTGGTCTTTGACGTTTATTTGTCACGAAATAAGATCGGTTGTGTAGGTATGCCAACATTTCAATATTTATTCGCTTTTTGTTTTTATTCTCTCCGATATCAATAAATCATTGGTAACCACCTCACTGGCGTATTTAAAACAAAAGTTTTCTGGGAGTGGAATGAGCACTAAGTGAGCTTAATCTTGCTATCAAATCCAGCATCTATACAAGTTTGTGACCAAAATCGAAAATTTTTCCTATAGAATATTAGAAATGATGTTTTTGGTGTCTGTTGACTTATAGACCCTTTTCTAGAAATCAACGTTTGAAAACAAGAATTTCGGCCATTTCAGTTTCCAAGCAAACGTGAAGATATTTTTAACACTATTTTTACTTTCGTCAAATCCTTTGGAGGGAAGACACCGTTTTGGGGAAGACACCCCCCCTAAATGAGCTACTAAACGATAATTGAATGCGATCTTAAGTGCAAGCAGTAAAACAAGATTTTTGAAAAGAATAAGAAGAGCATAAGCTCTGACAAAATTCTATAAGATTTTTGATAACTTCAAGTCTTGAGTTTAGTCAAGATTTGGAATTGAATCAGTTGAATTAGTACGTGTAACTGGAAATTGTAAAGTTTATACGCAATCCTGGGACTGCTACCCTCGTGACCCTCCTTATAAGAAAATTAGGTGAAAAAGAGTTATGTATATAAGTCAAAAAATAAACAAAGTTTGAACAGTATTCTGACGACAACAGTCGCATAGACGTGTGTTCAATCGCATGGTTGTGCTTTTAGTCTTCAAATAAATAGGGCAATTCTCGCTTCCTTAACAGCTCTTGTGATAGATTTGAGCTTCGCCAGCACTATCGTAAAATTCCTTTTTCTTCGTCGTATGGCAGGGTATCTATGATCCAGGTCAGACACAAGAAAAGGATGGGGACCGGGAGGTTTATCCTTTTACAACCTCAACCTACTGTGTTGTCTGGATCAGATGCTGGCAGTGATGGAGTTGAGCCAGCACCTTGTTTCGTCATCCAAAACTGTCAGACCCATTATTCCTCGAGGTTCCCGATGTATGGGACAAGTTAAAAAATGTGGTATGCAGTTTGTTCACTAGCGCCACACTCACATTTCGATGAAGAAGCAAGACCCCATTTGTGCATGGACGAACCGAAACCCCTAACGCCAGTACGCAGGCGATTGAGTTTGACCCAAGCTGTTCTAGTCAAACTCATTCCAATAGGCCTTGTGCTGACCCTAGGAATGTAAACACCGAGCGCTTACATACTCTTGGAGTACTCTGTGTCCCATGTCAAGTTCGTCCATTGGGCAGCGCGGATGACCAACTCAGATAAGTTGTGCAATAGTTTTAGCGCGGCAGGAGCAAACGGGCGTCTAGATTTTAGTCTCTCCTTGCTAGCAGCCTGCGGCTCAGTCATCTGGCTATGTAGAATGTGGCCATGGTCTAAAGAATTGCGATTAGCCAAGAAGAGTGTCGCTACTTGGCGGCAAAGAATCCCTATTGGGTCTCAACAGAAGTTGTTCATGAATAACTGTAGAGCAGACGGTGCGCAGAAATTTCTTCAGAAGGTCGAGAGACATTTATTTTTGGAGATCGGGAACGATGAACGCAGTGCTCAAAATTGTGCGGAATGAAGCATTATTGACCTCCGTGTTTTTGAAGATCAATTTTGAGGGGATCAAAATTTTGCCGAAGTAGAGGTGGATAACCTGAAAGGGGGAGCGAGGATAATTTTTGGCAGATAATTGTTGAAATAAACATTTTGTTGTTTTTGAGGGGGTGTCACGAATAAGCAAATTTGCTTCGTTGGAATAGTCTATATGTGTATAGTTTCTGTAATTTGTTGCTTTTGTTCTGTTGTAATTGTATTATTCGTAAATCTGGAATTGTCTCGAGTTCAAACTTGGTTTTATATCTCGGTTGCTTTTTTTTTAAAAATAACTTTTTTTTAGCAAACTGGAGACAGTGACACTGTTTCTACCTATCAGGTCTCAAGAGACCTGATGGGTCAAAACAGTGTCACTTTCTGCAGTTTCCTAAGTGCATCGCTAGCCTCTTGCATTATTACAAAATCTTTTTTTCTTTCGCATTAAGATTTGTTTGTGCACGCCTCTTCTGACGTCACAATGGTAGATCATGCGTTTACGTTCAAGGCTGATCCAAAATACACTTTTTCTTCTCGAAAGTTTTCGATCGACGATATTTCGTAATTTAGTAGTTGGTGTTTTTTTGTAGCGTGATATCGTTTTTGAATTTTCTAGAGTGCAGAGTGAAGAGAGAGAGAGAGCGTGAGAGTAACAAAGAACCTAGAGAGACGGATAGCGTGTTATTCTGTGGTGATTTGTTGTGGATTGTTAGCGTGACAAGAATCAAGCGGTTAATTGATTGATTTAGTTTTCTAGTCGGTTTCTCATTGATATATTTGAGTGCATTGGTTTGTGTGATCGACGAGCGAAGTATTTTGCACTATATTTGTTCTTTTCTTCATCGCGAAGTGCGTGGTTCAAAGTATCGTGGTTAAGTATTTAGTTGAAGCCAGTCTTCACCTAGCTAATTATTCGAGCGATACTATAAGTCGCCACAATTTTAAGAAAAAATTAAAGTTGAGATGGAACCAAAATTCCATTTACGCGACAAGGGAGCGCGCGCAAAGGAGCCCCCCTGCTTATGCCGCTGCCGTAGAGGCTTTTACACACCAACTTTATTTCGACTATTGCATTTATAAATATAAGTTTCTCTTCCTTAGTAACTGATCTTAAAGTGCGATAGAAGCTTCCTTGACTCCAAGACTTAACTTCTCCCGTATTCTAATGATGCTTCTCGGTTATCAAGAAAAGCAAACCTATACTTGAAAATGCAGTTGTCGAAGAAACGTTTGTACAGTAGGCGCCGCATATTATGACCACGGATAATATGACCAGCCGCTTATTATGACCAATTTGGTACTGTCCGGAATTTCTCCATTTAAAATTCTCCGTTTAATATGACCAAATTTCGGATAATATGACTAACATTTTCTCCATTTTTCTTGTTACAGTGCAGTATTTTTTCCCGCCACGCACTTATAACTTCGCCTTTTCAACATATTGTTACACACTGTACTAAATTTTACCGTCACTTGTAGTGTTACAGTACTGTACTTTGTTTTACTGCCAACGTCACACTGTTACTTCGGGTAAACGATAAATTTGACGGTCTTTGGACTTCTTGTGGCTTACGGCGTCGATTCAGGAGCTGTTACGGAGTTGGGTTTTTATAACCATTCGGATATTATGACCACAATGGTCTGGTCCCAAGGTGGCCATACTAAGCGGCGTCTACTGTATTAGTACATAAGAGTTGGTATTTTTCTACGTCAGTCTTCTTAATCTGGTGTCAATAAAGTTACGGTTTCGGGAAAATACTTGAAAAGGTCTGCTAAAAGACAAAGAAAATTGTGTTAAATATTTTATTACCTTCAAAACAGTGGAAAAAACTGAAATGGGGTAATGAGTCTTGCGATAAAAACTTGCTTTCCCTTGTAAGAAGTCGCATTATTCTGTGATAAATTGCTGTGAATTGAATTGTTCTAAACTTTGAGTGCTGATTGACAAATCTTTGAAAATTTGTCAAACCAAATTTGACAAATTTGGTATATTGGGAAACCAAATTTGCTGTTTATTGTGAACCAATTGGTATTTATCTGTTTCATGCACCGCTAGCGTTTTTTGCGGATAAAATGAACCCTATCGGGTCGAAACTACTTGATTTTAAAACTAATAACTTGCCTCAACTTTGTAACCTAGACCACTCAAAATTTTTCCTGACCGAAAAAATTGTCTCCTATTAAATGATAGTTTGGTAACTAGGCATATTTATCATGTGTAGGCCAAATAACAAGATACGTGAAAATAGTAATCAAAAACAGGAATAGTTCATCAATCATCTCATTTACAGTCAACAAACTTATGGCCAACAAGTCATTGAAAGTACTTTTCACCAACAAGAGCTTACAACCAATCACATTGGCAATTTTCTTTTGTTATGTACTCAAAAATGGAAAAGATAAAGGTAAGAAATGAAAAAAATCACTGGTAAACACACGTTTTGGTGCCGAGAAAGGTATAACGGATTTATTGTATTTTGATATCGCGAAATCCGAAAATGACGTCAGTTTCCCAAATTGGCCTTGAGCTGTTTCATATTTTCGATCCAAAACAGTGCTAAAAACACTCAAATTTTGACATTGGTATTCAATGTATAATGCAACTTTGATAAGGCTGTATCTCCCTTTTTAAGCATATTCATACGGTATTTCTTCATTTTTGGGGCAAAAATGGCAACCGTAAATTAAAGCAGAAAGCCTTCTACAGGGTGTTCAAAAAGCAACAGTACATCTAGTTAAAGTAAGCATATATATGTTGTAAATCCGTGATAATACCGCTGCGTATTTAATCATTAATTGATAATTTTGCCAAGCAGCATATTTTGTAGTTATGAAAAACGTTTTTGAAGTCATTATCACATTGCCACATGAATAATTCCCATAGTAACAGTCTATTTAACTTAATATCTAAATATCGAGCAAACGAAAAAAGTTTAGCACATTCACATTTGATATTGGCCAGCTAACTTTTAAAATGGTGCTTGCTGTATTTCTAGCACAAAGTGAGTTTGCTAATAGAAGAGAATATTCAAGTAAGGTTCAAGAGGAATTTGAACAACAATTTGGAGATGAAAGCTTACCTCATCGTAATTGTGTTTTTGCGTTGATCAAGAAATAAATGGAAACCGAAACAGTTATGACAAAATTTGTTGTGGTAGACCCCTAAAACTAACAGAACCTGTCTTGAGGGATGTAACAAACATATTAGAAAGAAGGCCAACAAAATCTTTAACACGGTTATCGCAGCACACACGACTTTCGTTAAGCTCAATTTACAATGCAGAGCATAAAATGATATTTCGCCCACACAAAGTGCATGTTGTTCAAGAAAGCAAAGCTCATGATAGAAAAGGCTGTGCCAATTTTGGTAAGTGGTTCACTGCTTTTGTTGCTGACCAAGCAGCAAATATGCTGGATAAAACGTTTTTCACCAATTAGGCGTGGTTTCACTCATCAGGATATGTCAATAACCAAAATTCGGAAATTTGGTTAACCGAAAATCCATACAGGCTTCATGAAAAACCTCTTTACAATCACAAATTTGACGTTGGGTATGTTGTTGCACGAAGTTTCATAATTGGCCCAATCTTTTTCGAGAACATAATTGATTCTGATAGGTTTATTAGTGATATTCTTGAGCCATTCTTTGCACTATTAACGGAAAAAGAAAGAGAGAACTTGGCTAGTTTCAGCAATTAAAGACGGGGCAACAGCCCACAATGCTGGAGTCAGCACCAAGCAGTTCAGAGTGTGTTTGGTGACGGCATTATTTCTCGTGGTCTATGGCCTCCTTGCTCCCGGATTTGATTCCTTCGGATTTTTGACTACGTGGAAAAATGAAGAGTTCTGTGTATAGCAACAATCCCTAAACGACAGCTGAACTCTGCGATAAAACATGTCAGATGGTATTTGCAATGTTTAACCTGACTAACTATTGCGTGTTTTCTCAAATATGCAGGGTCGTAGCAATCTTTGCCTTCAAGCGCATGTGAAACACATACTTACGTACGTGCACTTTAACTCCTCCAAAACTACTGGACGCACAATCATCAAACTTGGTAAGTTGATCTCCACCTCGGAGAAATTATCACAAGAGCTTTGAAGACTTCATCATCAAAGATAACTTTTTCAAAAATTGTATTTTTGAACGAATGAATGCAATTTTGTAATTAAAAAAAAGCCAGTGCCCGAATTGCCAACTTAAAATATTTTTTTGCGTTTTTACGACTAGTTACGACGTCATAATCAACAATTAGAAGGAAAAATGTTTTTCATAAATATCTTCAAAAATACTGATTACAAAAACGTGGTTGATAACTCATTCGGCAGATATTCACAAGTTTTATCCCAAAATTAGATTATTTTTGAAAATGACATTTATTGGTGGTGCAACAAGCCATTTTGTGTTTTACTGCCGATTTAAGCTTGACTCTTCCAAAACTACTAAACACACAAACTCTAAACTTGGCACCTTTAATTAATACACCAAAGTGAGGGTCACACCGAAGTTAATGACGTCATGATGACGCTATAATTAAATATGAATTTTTAAAAATTACACTTTTTGACAGAAGAATGCTATTTGTAGCTTAAATATAAAACAGCGCTTGACCTGCCAACCTCATAAACTTTTTCTTATTTTTCGATCTATGATAAACATCATAATCACTAATTTATTGTAAAAATGGTATTTTTTCATCTCTAACAAATATTGATTTCACAAATGTGGTTGATATCTCTTTTAGGAGATATTAACAACAATATTCCTAAAACACAGCTGTTTTTTATATTTTAGAATTAATGGTGACGCAACAACCGATGTTGTGATTGACTACTTTTAAGCTGAACTTTTTGAAAAACTCAATATACAAACTCCAAACGTGGCATCATTTATGGCCACACCAATAAAGGGTCATAAAGAGGTCGTCGCTTCATGGTGACGTCACAATTGAGGGTAAATAGCTTAAAATTGCATTTGCTGATGGAGAAAAGCGATTTTGGCTTGAATGTGAGCCAGCAACCAACCAATTTTAATAAATTTCAACTTCAATGAATTTCATGCTTTTAGGAATTGACATCAGGTCATAAAACCAAAATTTACAACAATTTAAAGCTTCTATTTCAAATGCAACGCGCAATATTTTTTTAAGCATTTTAATTTTGCACGCCTTTTTTTCTTCAACTCGCTATGTCACATTGAGAACACTTTATCGTCAATGCGCTTTGCCAACACAACTGAAAGCGTTCGTGCGCAACTATTCCCAACAGATAAATCACATGCGCTCACCTTTCGTTGCTATTAATCCACTAGCAAACCACTCACAGTAACAGTAGCTACGTTTGTGCGTGACCTTAGCAATAACTTATAAACATAGCCTAGCGAGGGACTAAAGAACATTTTTGGGGACATTACAAAACTTATTCTACAAAAAAATTTCATCGAGTATGGGGAAATATTTTTGCTTCCATTTCTTGACCAAAAAAAAAACGTTTTTTTTGCTCAAAGGAAAGCCAGTACCACCATTGCACAGGTTACTGATTGCAAAGTTTGTTTTCTTCATTTCTCAAAAAATCAGCGTTTGTAATTGTATGGCTCTTTGTACCGCCAAGTACGATTAATCTTCATTTGAAAGTAGTAAGGTAGGGAGTAGCGGCAAAGCTAAATGAAATAAAATTTCAAGTTTTAGGAAAGATCAGAGTAAACAAAATAGCTTCAATTTGTAAAACTGGATTTAGAGGAACATGTTTGCTTGAAAATAGCTTAATGGGCGCCTGTTGGAATTGTGTGTATGACTATTGTAAGGGCAAAGACATAGCCCCTTTTCTCGCAACGGTCGAATTAAAGCAAACAGTGCAGCCAAAAAACATAAAAATATAAATATCAGAGCAAAAGATACGATAATAAATTGCTACATAGCCCTATCACTATCTAGCTTATTTCTGTAATTGTGAAAACGACTACCATCATGGCAGCGCCTTCATTTTTTTACTGTGTTTCCTCCCTCCTCTTTACACGTTTTGAAAATTCGAATGATAGTTTGTTAAATCACTGTTGATATCATAGCATTATCATTCTTGATCAATAGACTAAAGTTATCACCGTTACGTGTTTTCAAACCATAGCCTCCATTTACAACAACTTGTTGTTACAACTCTGGCAAACGTTTGTATGGTGAAGTCGTAGCTGCCGCCTGAACTAACAGTTTTAGACTAGACACAGCCAAAAGTGCTGAAAGCAATTAAATATTGGGAGGGACACAAAACTGCAGATTTTATACACTTGAAGTTCGACATACGTTTGTGCTCTAGTGGCTTAAGAATTTCCACAAAAGATTCGCTTCAAGGTTGATCTCTAAAAGAAAAAGAAAAAAGATCTTCGCTCCCCACAACCTCCCAGATTTCCTCAAATTCACCGAAATATTGGCTTTCCACACCACTCATTATAATAATATTGGGGAAACAGTTTCAGTATTACAAACATTGGGGACACATTTCCCATTGTACTCCCTTCTTGCGCCCATGAGCACAGCTGATGGCAAGTCTTGCCAGGGTAAAATTGCACCACATTTGGAAGAAGAAGTTTTGTCGTTTTGGTTTTATAATAGCCTCATGAACTTACCGGGATCAAAACGCAAATAGCGCAGTAAAATAGCTAAATACCACAAATAGAAAAAGAAAGGGCCGCAACAAATTGTAAAATAGGCTTACCGTTAAATAGTTTATTTCTGTAATTATGAAAAAGACCATAATTTCGCCTCCACAATTATTTTAGATTGTGTTTCAATCTTACACTTACGCTTTTCAAAAGTATTGGTGATAGTCTACCACTATAAAGCAAAGTAATAAAATCACAAGTTTAGAAAAAAGTTAAAATGATACCATAATCCTAACAAATTGCAAAGCTAAAGTTAATTTTGTCACAGCGAATATTTTGATTTAAAGTAACTTGGCCTGATAGGTACTTAGTACAATATGGTAACTGATGATTGGTAAGGCATAGCCGCTTTTGTCGCTAGGCTGCAAAGAAGGTAAATAGCGCAGCTAAAGAACAAAATACCACAAATATAAATACAGTGAACCCTCGTTTATCGCGGGGGATACGTTCCAAAAATAACCCGCGATAGGTGAAATCCGCGAAGTAGTCAGCTTTATTTTTTACTGTTATTTTACAATGCAATACTGTACTGCAGAATGAAACAAAAAACAAAACCTCTTTTCAGGCCCAAAATGTGTTTAAGAAATAGAAATATTTACGTATATATCAACTTTTTTCACTTTTTTCAACTTTTTTCACTTTTTTCAACTTTTTTCACTTCTAGACAACAGTAAAGCCCAGGAGCCAATCAGGATTCACTGTAAAAAAAGCACTGTAAAAAATTCCGCGAAGCAGCGAAGCCGCGATAGGTGAAGCGCGATATAGCGAGGGATTACTGTACAAAAAAGGCTACACCAAATCTAAAAATAGGCTTACCATTGAGTAGTTTATTTCTGTAGTTGTGAAAACAACAGCATGTGGTTCCCCTTTATACCTTTCTAAAAGTATGAACGAGAGTTGGTGACAACATTCTTTCTGTGTGGGCACTACCAGTGTTGATTAATAGAGTAAGATGACCACCGTTACTTGTACATGAATTATAGATGTAAATAAAAACACAATTTTTTCGTTTCTGTTCACACAAATGCCCGATGGTGAAGCAAGCGCAGTCGGTAAAACCGATATTTTCAACCCCGACGTTACTGATGAAGACCCCTGCGGGCGACGCCGCATAAATGTGTTCTAAAAAAATGTAACGTTCTATTAGGTTACTCACAGGGAAATACCTTCTATCAGTGACAACCTCCAAGCCTATAGTCAGACTTTACCAATACACACAATTCTTGCTTGAATTACAAAATTCTCCTTATTTTCTAAACTGTAGTTGGGTGAGCATGAGCTCAAACAAGCCTTATGGTATCCTTATCTCAGTTTATAGCACTATTGAACTTTGATTACAACATCTAATCTACAGGAACAGGGCCACAAAATGGTATACTGACGTGATATAAGAACTGAAGCGAGTACTTTACTTTGTACAAGTGGTCAGTAATGCCAAGAAACCGCAACTTATGATAAGCCTATTGTTACACTACTATCACCTCGTTCACTGTTTGGTGGTGTACAGTTTGCAAAAAGCTGAGGAAACTGCTCTCAAAGCTAAAGATGCACAGTAACACAGCATACATTCGCTGCAGCTAAATAACTTGTGCTATGGAAAATGAAGTCAGAAGTCATTAGTCTCAAAGGGCGTCTTCAAAACCTTTGGTGAAGTAATGGGGTAATACAATAACTGTTAGACATATTGGGGTATTTAGTCGCAAATGAGAAATGCTTATAGCCGAAGAGAGGTTTTCGATTCGCATTTTACTGATAGTTAAGTTCACCAACAATTTTTCTCTCATTAAAAACTAAATATTGATATCATAAAAACTAGAGGCAATTCAAAGAAACGAGTGTCATTTTCGGATTCAGCAGCATAAGATTATTCGGACATCATCAAAATATCTTTGACACTCGAAAATAACATTTTTTTCGGCCAGTGATATCAGCAATAAAGCATTTTTTTTGAGACGACATTTTATTCCTGATTGAGAAGTTATAAATAGAGATTTAACGAATAGAGAAGAGCGAATTTCATTATTCACCAACAATACAATGACTTCACGCGGTGTCAATTAGACCGACTAGAAAGTGAATAAAAATTAGTTAGTTGATCTATAACAAGCAAAGTCAAAATGAAATTGACGTAGCTACGCATCTTTAATCTTTGGCAGCGGAAATGTCCTTGCATTTGTCGAACCCTGAATTCTTGAATTCAGACCGGTTTTGTAGTTGCTAGTAGGCCTACCACTAGTGTAATGCATAGCTGTCACAAGCAAAGAAACCTAGCATCAATGCTTTTCGAAAAAAAGAGAGACAACGTGGCAGGATTTACGCGAGAATTTATCTCACCAGCTTTTGATCCCGGTGTGTCATAGATCAACTACTGATATTGGAACCTTTGAGGGTCACTTGTACTTACAATGAAGCACAGCGAAAACCAAAACGACTCTGGTGGAGTTCGAAACCATTGTCTTCGGTAAGATGTTATGAAAATGCAGCGGGTTCAAATTTCATTGGAATCTTTTTTAAGCTTTTACACCGCTCTATTACCTATCAATCCATACGTGATCTTAACTTGTGTAAATATGATTAGGAAAAATATTAACTTTCGTAGAAAGCCTACAATAGTTATTAATTTGTACTTATAGATAGTTGGCTAATAAATAGTATTACTCAGTGGCATTACTAGAGCATTAGTTGATGTCGCCCGAGACAAACTCCAACAATGCACCCACATTAAAAAAGTTAGTTTTCATCAATTACTAAAATCAAGGTTAAGTTCTTCGTTGAGGCAAATGACTTAAGATCGTTTCGGAAGAGGCTAATTTCTAGTGACCAGCCCCTACACCTTCTCCCCCTTAATGACCTATTGATGACTTTGAAACAAGCCAACCCTTTCAATACCGATTTGTAACAATGCGCTCATGCCAGTAAATTTGTTCAAAACTAAGTAACTGAATGTTATTAGTGAGGTTTTTATTGAATTCACCCTTTCGCGGTCCACCAAGCAAAACTCATCGTGCACAAACGCGAACGACGTCTATAGCCGTCCATTTCTTAGCCTGCATAAAATGGCCCAGACGTGTCATGCCGTCGTGTTCCCATGCTATTTAGGGGGTAGATATTAAAGGTGTGTATGTTGTGCACTGCTTTATCCCACTCAGAGGGAATTTTGTACAGATTTTAGTCGACACTATGTATATTTCTCCAAAATGATTAGAAGTAGTTGGCATCAATAGTTGACACATGGTTTTTATTGAATTAAAAAAATCTCTTATTTTTTCTTTGTTTTTCAAGTGGGACAAATATGTCCCAACGGTATTAAACTTTGGGATGTATTTGTCCCAAAAAACGCTTTGCTACTGTGATGCAATATCTTGGGACATATATGTCCCGACGGGATTGAAAGGGTTAAACAATTGTTCAATTGATAACAAGCAAAAGATTTTTCCGCGACTAAAAGATAAAAAGTGTTGTTATATGAACTGCTTCTGTTTGATAGCGCAAACTTAAAATCAACATATATTTAAGTAGGCCTAGTTAATGCAGAGGTGCATTGTCCATCCAAAATTTTCCTTTTGAGTCAGGGTATGCAAGGGAAAAAAATTAACCTATCCAACTCAAAGTAATTGAAACAATACTTAGTGAATAAGTTGGCTTTGAAAAGGCTGTAAATTTAGTCAAGATGATTTTTGCTACACAAAAAACAGGGAGCTTTACTTTTGCTTAGGCGTGTAGTCAGAAAAAATTGAGTCTGACCAACTACTAGTCGTGATGACGTCATGCAATTTACAGTAGTTACATAACAGCTCTAAAATTAATTAAGAAACTCCTTTTTTCGGCCTCTTGTTCTCTCTCCTATTGCTGTTACTGATTTCTTCCTCCTTTCCGCAAAATATGAAGACTCACTCTTGCATAGAGTTGTGTTTTTTTGAATTTTCTTGGAATAAATCTTTTTTAAATTAATTTAAATCCTCCCATTCCCTAACTTTTTCGAAACACATTGCTTTACAACCTTGCCCTCTTTTAGTCGCCTTTGATTTTAGAGACTTCCCGTTTCAAATGTCACTTTTTTCTTATACTTTTGTCCGCGAAGTGTCGCTTAACTCTTTTGCTCCCGCGTGAAAAGCGAAAAAAAAATGTCCGTAAGGTGGCAGCGCGAAAAACTGTCATAATCAATCATAATTAATCAAAATTATGTAGGTCGGTAGCGAGTGGTGAGCGAGTAAGCATGGCAGGTAATTATAAGCCATCTTTTGCCCAAAAAGTACGAGGCAATACAGCTGTAAATCTAAAGAGACCAACATGTCTGAATTTCAAAACAAAGGCGAACTTAAGAAGAGTTGAAATACTGCAAATGTTATCAGAAATAAGCTTTAAAACTGAAAACTTAATCGGAGTAGCAGAGATGAAAAACAGAAGTATTGACATAACGTGTAAAACCAGGGAGAACGTTCTAGAATTGTACGCTAAACTTAAAGATATCGAATTCATTTACAACCTGTTGCTTTATGAACCAGTAAATATAAACATACTATTAGGATGGGTACCAATCCCCATGCCCAACGAAACAATAAAACAAGAATTGGAAGCTAATTTTGGCGCCGTCTTAAAAATTACGGATAAAAAACATAGTGACGGTTTACGCTCAGGAATGAGAATAGTCACTATGAAAAAATCTGAACTTCAAAACAACCCTATTCCAAGCTACATTCGCGTTAGTGGTTGTGAAATCTATGTTACCTGTCAAGGCCAGGTAATTACTTGCAAATACTATGGTGAAGCAGGCCACGTGCAATCAGAATGCCAGGAGCGGGCAATGGATTTTCCTGCACTTACACGCAACAAACCAGGTGAATCAAACACAGTTTTGCCTGAAACGAAGGTACATTCCGAACCAGTTAACTTGTCGAAGAAAAGAAAGATTTCCCAATCAGAGTTAAACCAAACTGACTCAGTAGCTACTACAAGCTCAATCAAAATACGTAAACAGCTTAACAACACTTCCAACCACCTTGAAACGGATCAGGTGGAAAATCAAAGCGAAGCAGTCGGTAATATTGAATTCGCCAACGACCAGCCTTTACCTACTGAAATACAACCAACAACGGACAAACCTAAAAAAAACAACCAAAACGATAGTCAAATTCAGCAATCCACATTATCTCAAGATTGGTGGCGAGCTACATGCCAGATTGCCTGCATTTCGTGTAATGCCCAAGTTCTGACCGAAGAAACTTCTACTGAAACTACTTGTGACGAATGCCGCGAGGAACATTACGTGGTAAGTCCTTGCTGTGATAAACAGGATTCAAATCAACGCTTTTCTGTCAAGATGAATGAACGCTATACAGAATGCTGTGTCTGCAAATCAGACATGATGCGACTTTCGTGCTGCAATCTATTTCAACCCATACAGCAGCTTGACAATAATTTGTTTGAGTGCTTAAAATGTGCAAAATATTCCATCGTTTGTTTGTGCCAAAATGTTAACAAGCTGCCTCCTAAAACAATGAACTTCAAATGTGCTAATTCTAATTGTTCCCATTTCACAGTACACTGCAACTGTGGTAGAATAACTTACCGAGAGCTTAAAAGCCCTTATCAATGTCCTTGCGGATATGAATTTGAACATGACATAAACCTTGGAGTTAAAACTAATTAGCCTTTTCTTATTTCCTCACTGCTACTATATTGATAATGCTGTTAACAATTGTAAGCTTTAATGTTAATGGGTTGAGGAATAACCTCAAACGTAAAACGATATTTCATTTTCTTAAAATGAAGAAATTTGACTTCATTCTTCTACAAGAAACTCATTCCAATCAAACAGATGAGAAGTTGTGGAAATGTGAATGGGGAGGCGATATCTTTTATTCTCATGGTACTAATCATTGTAACGGTGTGGCGATACTAGTTAAAAAAAATCTCTTAAATACGAACAAACAGCTACATATGTTGATCAAACAGGCAGAATACTGCTTATCGAAATTAAATTTAACGACAAAGTCTTTGTCATCGGCAATGTCTATGCACCCACAAAGGACGAACCGACTTTTTTTGACGCCCTTTTTTCAACAGTCGTAAATTTTACAAAACACGATTTGGTTTTAGGCGGGGATTGGAATCTAGTGCTTGACAATAAACTAGATAAAGACGGGGGCCCAGCTCACTCAAATCAATTATCCAAAGAAAAAGTAAAATCATATCTCAACGTTTTTGATTTATGCGACGTTTTCAGAGAGCTTAACCCTTTTAAGAAAAGCTTTACGAGATATCAGTCACAACCATACACTGCCACAAGGCTGGATTTTTTTCTTACTTCAAATGGGCTGCGCCAGCACGTAAATCAGCCAACATCTGCCAAAGCATTAAGTCAGATCACAAAATTGCCTTATTAACGATTAAAGTAGGACTACAAGAATGGGGCAAAGGGTACTGGAAAATCAATAATTCTGTTTTGCTAAATGATGATTATATAGCGCTCATTAAAAATCTGATCAGTGATTTTGAAAAAAATAATCCCAAAGGACATGTTACACCTCATATCAGGTGGGAAACTCTCAAATGTGTAATTAGAGGGGAAACTATTAAGTACTGTTTCTTACTGAAAAAGACCTTCAACAAAGAACAATCAGTACTAGAATCAAAACTTGAGGCCATGGAATCAAATTTATTATCCTGTGGTCCAAAGCAAAAAGAAGAAATCCTTAATAATATAAATCTCACTCAAAACGATCTTAATAAGCTAATTGAAATAAAAACTAAAGGCGCGGCTACAAGAAGTAGAGCTCGTTGGATGGAATCCGGGGAAAAAAATACTAAGTATTTTCTCCATTTGGAAAAATGGCATCTAGAAAAAAAATCCATCAAATCCTTACGCAGTGCCCAAGGTAGACTGATTGATAAACAAGAAGATATTTTGAAAGAGCTCTTAACCTTTTATGAATCCTTATATTTTGAAAACCAACAATGCTGTGAAAAAGATTGTTGTGATTTTATACGTACACTATCGCTACCAAGTATTAATAAGGCAAAATTTTTTGAATGTGAAAAACTTATAACTGATAACGAATGCCAACAAGCCATTCTTCAACTAGCCAACAATAAATCCCCAGGTCTGGACGGCTTTTCCATTGAATTTTATAAAACTTTCTGGATTGAAATTAGGAGTCTATTTATGGAATGCCTTGATTTTTCCAAAATTACCAACCAATTGAGTAAATCCCAGTACGATGGTGTAATAACGTTATTGCCTAAACCCGGAAAAGACAAATTGTCTCCCTTCAAGTACAGGCCAATCACATTGTTAAATTGTGATTATAAAATAATATCCAAAGTTATTACCAACAGAATACACCCTTGTTTAAATGACTTTATAGAAAAAGAACAAAATGGCTTTATGAAAGCTCGAAACATTGGCGATAACATTCGTTTACTATTTGATATTATTGATTACGCAAACCACGAAAAGATGCTAGGCGCTGTATTATTAGTAGATCTACATAAAGCGTTTGATTCTTTGCACTGGTCTTTTATTTTTACTATGCTAAAATCTTACGGTTTTGGTAATTCTTTGATTAACTGGATAAGAATTCTGTATAAAAATCCTAAATGCCGTGTTGTAAACAATAATTTTCTAAGCCCCCTTTTCGAAGTCAAAAAGGGAGTGAGGCAAGGAGATCCCCTCTCTCCGACCATTTTTCTTTTATGTATAGAGTGTTTAGCCATCATGCTGCGTCAGAGCAGGCAATACAAAGGCATTAAGTTAAATCAACAAACCTTTAAAGTATCTTTGTTCGTAGACAATATCGCGATTTTTTTGAATGGAAATGCTTTGCAATTTAATTACGTTTTTGACATTCTTGATACATTTGGGCAAAAATCAGGCTGCAAAGTCAATATGAGCAAATCTAACGCTTTTTGCGTTGGATCTAGCAAGAGCAACTTTTCTCAACCTTTTTCCGATAAAGGCTTATCTTGGCCTCAAACTCTTGTCAAATACCTGGGGGTTAATATACCAATTACCAACTTTGACAACAATTTCCTCTTCAGTGAAAATTTTCCAGGTATAACGCGAGAAGTGCAAACACTTTTAAACATTTGGTCATCTCGTGGTCTCACGTTGTTAGGAAAAATAACTATACTAAAAAGTCTGGTCATTCCCAAAATTGTGTATAAAGCCACTTATTTACCGGTAACATTGCCAGAAACTTTCATAAAGGAACTTAATCAAATTATGTATAAATTTATTTGGGGCTCCAAGTGGGAAAAAATTGGTCGCTCTCAACTATGTTGTGATGTGAAAGAAGGAGGTGGTAAAATGATTGACATCAAACAGTATGTGCTTTCTCTCAGGCATAACTTCATTTTTAAACTATTTGATAACAATTATCAATCCAGTTGGAAGTCGCTTGAACATCGATGTATTGACGAAAATGTTCTTTTCTGCATTTTGCGTTCTAATATAAAGTTGAATAGCATGTTAATTGTGGTAGAGTGGCCTTTTTACGCTTTACCCTTACCACCTTAAGAACTTTAAAACATTTCTGCAATATCGACAATGATTCCAAATATTTATAGTTTAATAAAGCGGTAAAATACCGAAATCAACCAATGTTTGTTGAAGAATTTTGCAAAGCCGGGATTTTTGATTTTTTTCAGCTGCTTAAATCGGACTTTGAATTATACTCATATGATGAAGTGGCATCAGCTTTTCATATGACCCCAAATAATACAAGCTTCATCGAATACATTAAACTCATTTCAGCTATTCCAATGGCTTGGATTACGACTACGAACAGTAACTCTCATAACCCTTCATGCGCTTTTTCTGACTTGAAACAAACTGTCAAAGAACAAATTACTACTCTGGGCAGCTCAAGTAAAACCGCTTATCAATTTTTGAGAGACAAAGTTAAAATACTACCTGTTAAACAACAACTAAAATGGTGTAATATATTGCAACTGCCATCCGATACAATTGATTGGTCAAATATTTATAAAAATAACTACTACGCCAGCGCTCTTCAACCAGGGTACATGGTGCACCCTAGGGTGCACCACAACTGCCTCAGGGGTACATGAGTTCAAAAGAGTACATTGGGGTTCACCACGAAATTTGTAGATGCGCACTTGTGCATTGTGATGACGTTAATTCCATCATGGTAAATCTAAGCTATTTTCAATCAAACACATTTTTAACATTTGGAAGAAGTTATAGCGCTCAGATATGACGTAATCGTAACCGCAAAGAAACGGATACACTCCCCGCTATGCTTACTGCCTGGGATTTTTGCGGTTTTGATGCCAAAAATTTTCATTATTAAGCAGTAAATGAGGCTAGTGTTAGCAGTGCACGAACAAAGAGGATGAGGTAATGCTGTAGTAAAGTTTAATTACTGAATTTTGTAGTTGCAGTCTTGCTTGTCAAGTTATTTGGTTAAATAAACTACCCGTGTAGTGGCAGAAAGTTTAGTGATGTCTTTGCTGCAATACTTAAAGAAAGCTTCAACTGCTAAAGATTCAAACACTAACAATGATAATGAAACTAATGGACAAATGCAAAACATAGATGTTGAAAATTGTAATGATAATGTAAAGCAACAAAAAATCCAAGCTTTTGTTTCCAAAATTGGTGAAAAGAGAAAGCATCAGTCACCGCCCTCTCCCACACAAAAACGTAGAAAATGGAAAGACGACTATGTTTAGTATGGCTTTTTTCTTCCAAAAAGTGAGCAGAGCAATCTTTATTCTACAGCTCAATGCCTACTTTGCCTTGTGGAATATGCCAACTCGAACCTTGTGCCTTCGAAACTTCTTTCCCACTTAAAAAACCAACATCCCGAACATGAACATAAGTCTCAAAAATTCTTTCAATCAAAGCTAGCTGCATATGTAAAAGAACAACGTGATTTTGAAGCACGAGTGACCGAAAAAGTCTCTGAAAAACTTACTTTGGCTTCATTCCAAATGACTCATGTGCTATTGAAAACCAAGCGACCTTACACTGAATTACAGACTGAAGTCCTACCGTGCCTCAAAATTGCCGAAGCTTTAATTTATGGAGGAAGATATTCTGCTGCTAAAGTTGAAGAAATTCCAGTTTCTGACACAACAGTCTATGGTCGCTCCTTAAGCATAGGAGAAGACTTAGAAAATCAGCTACTTCTTAAACTGAGAAAAGCTCCTTCTTTTGGTACTCAGTTGGATGAGACAACAGATGTAGGTTCAGAAGCTCAGCTGCTTGTTTTTTGTAGGTTTCCTGATGTTGAACTGAACAAAATCTCTGAGCATTACTTGTTTTGTCAACCTCTAGGGGTGAATGCAAATTCTACAGCTATTTTTCAAAAGCTTGACCATTATTTCAAGCAAAACAACCTCAGTTGGAAAAAATGTAAGTCGGTTACAACAGACGGTGCTGCCGCAATGCAAGGGAAGATTAATGGTGTTGTCTCAAAAATAAAAGATGTTTCTCCAGACTGCATTTCAATCCATTGTGTTATCCACCGAGAAGCACTAGTTGCAAAAAAGTTGAAAGGAACGGTTAATAATGAATCGAGTGCTGTATTTCAAAGTTTTCTTGGCGATGTCATTAGTATGGTGAATTACATCAGGTGCCGTGCCAAAAAACACAAGATGTTGATGAAGCTGTGTGAAAGAATGAAAGCATCACATAAAAGATTGATCTTTCATTGTGAGGTTCGCTGGCTTTCAAGAGGAAGAGTTCTCAGTCGAGTGTTTGAACTAAGAAAAGAATTGGGAGCATTTTTTCTGGAGGAAAAAGATCACCGAGCTACAAAATTTTTCGATCATTTGTGGTTAGCAAAGCTTTCTCACATGGCATGTGCTTTTGAGCACCTCAACAAACTCAACATCAGCCTGCAAGGAAAAGACAGCAATGTTTTTAAAAGCACTGGTAAAGTTGATGCTCTGAAACTGAAAATTTCTCTCTGGAAAAAAATGGTCAAGTCACAGAAATTTTCTGATTTTCCGATATTGGATAATTTCATTGACGAATGTGAAGAAGGTTTTGCAAAATCTGTAATGACTGATCTGGTACCACTGATACTGGCACATTTGAAGCTAATACAAGAAAACTTTAAAAATTACTTTGCAAAAGAACAAACTTCTTATCTAGAAGCAAATACCTGGGTTTTGCAACCCTTTATCGATTCACCCACAGAAGATGGAGGCCTGCTTGATCTCCATGCAGATCTCTTTCAGAAAGTTTTGTTTGAAGGCACACCATATGCCGACTTTTGGGTGCAACTTTGGCATTTTCCTGAATATAAAAAACTAGCTGAAAAAGCCATCTCCCTGCTCATTCAAAGCCCATCAACATATTTGTGTGAAAGTGGGTTTTCCACTTTAAGTCAAATAAAGACCAAGCAAAGGAATTCAATTGAGAAGATTGATCATTTGATGCGGGGAGCACTTGAAACTGAACTTGTTTCTCGCTATGACCAACTAGTGGGAAAATTGCAAAACCAGAAAAGTCATTGACTTTTGACAAATCTTCTTCTTTATTTTCTTTCAATTAAGGGGATTGTTACTGAACCAAATTTGATTACATTTGGAAGCGTTTTTTATTTTCTGTAAATTTTGCTTTTATTTAAACACCTACTGTGTTACTGTTGTTGCTTGATGATGGTTTGCCTTTCCTGATTATTATCTACTAGCAGATTTCCCCGTCGTTGATCGGGTAAAATGTAAAGACTGATTAAATTTTTACATTGAATAACCATAATTTAAGATTAAATTTGTTAGTATTGTTGTTTACAGTTTGGTAAATTAACCTCTTTCTAGATCTTTATTTATCAAAATTTTCTGGCTCCAGGCCATTGTTTAAATAGTTTTACACCTTGGTATCCGTGGAAGATGCGATTGAGAAAAACAAGTCTAACATCTTAGCCATGCACAATTTGCACTCATAAAATGACAAGACCAAAAAACTTGCGGTTTTTTGCTGCTTTTGGTCTTTGATATGGTAGTAATCACAGGTATGGTGGCAAACCATGGAGCGTCATTTGTTTACTGACTCTTGTCCATCTTTTGGGACCACATAATTCCTGATTGTATTTGATTTACGCTCAAATGGATTTGACCCCAAACCACATCATTAAAAAAATGCTATTAAAGACAATCCTGCAAACATTGTTTTTCGACTGTGTTTAAGATGTTGGGACAATTGCATGACACGTGCGCTACTGGTTGGAGCAAACGGGCCGGCAGAATTTTGAAAACAAGGTATACTGCGTAACTCGAACAACAAGGTATATCATACATGTATAAGCAGACAAGCGAATAAAAATTTTTTTATAAACATGGTAAAGAAAAAAAACATAAAGAACAGGATAAAACCTACACAACAGAGCAATGTGGATACGTCCACCTTAGCGGTTTTAATTACTGCAAATAAACTTTTTCCAGTTCTTTAACACTTCTGCTGCCCAGTACAACCTAATCAATAGCACGTGTCTCACTTAATGGATTCAATTACCAATCACAGTCCAAATGTTTGCAGGACATTGTCTTTGAAAAATTTTTTGCCCCATACGATAGGGTAAAAAATGTATTTGATGGTAAATGCATTTGTGAACTCAAACAAATGTGTTTAATTGCAGATCCATTATTTGTGTATATAAAAAATGCATATAATTTTGCCACAAAAGTTGTCTTAAAACATGCAAACGGGCAGTGAAAGATGTCGCCCCTTATTAACCAAGATATGCAAAAGCCAGGAAACAGGGACTGAGAACCTCAGAAAATTGAGTAAATAAACAGTTCTTACAAATATTATTCGTGTCCGCCCAAAACTACCATCGTCACCAATTAGTATACATTGTTTTTTTTACAGCGGCAGCAAATAATTTTAGTTGAATGGACTATATGTAAGGTCATCTGAACAGTCATTTTAACTTTTGGAAACGCCACCACTTTCCAGACTCCTCGTTCCTCTTTTCAATAACTTTTCTTGGTGCTTTACGTAAAGTTTTTAACAAAAACAAACAAATGATTTTCCACTTACCTTCTGACAAGAAACAAATATAAATATCAGTAGGCTACAGTACAACTTGCTACAGCATATTACACTACATTTAATACCAAAAAGGACTACATTTGAAAATTGACGTCATTGAAAGTTATTTTAATAACGTCAATTTAATAAAGAAGTATTTACGGTTGAATCCCCAGAGTATCATGTAATGGAAGATAGTGCTCACTCTTTTATCTTTGCATACCTTACGCTGTAAACTGACTCTTTACATTACCGGTAATTTGATATTGATTAATTTTGAAATTCTGCGCCTTCGTGTCAAAGTGACCTAAGCGACATTTTTATCAATTTTTAATTAATATTCTTTTTGTGGTAGTACATAACCCTAGCTATCTTCCTGAGAACCGACAGCACTTAGTTATATATCTATTCCTCAATACATGCTTGTGTCATTTTAACCTATGTGCATCACTGCTTAATTTGTTTGAAATAATAGCAATTTTTCATCTCCTCCTATAAAAAATGATTTTGTCCGTTAGGTCATTTTGACACAAAGGCGCAGAATTGGTATTCGATATTTTGAATGTACATTTAGTTTCCCGACCAACCAATCTGTTTGCAAATTATGCAACTTTATTACGCAATTTAATTTTATTCAATTACAATACGTAGGTTGCTGAGCGATACGCTAAAATTAGGAAGCATGACCGCGGGAAAAAGTCTCCCAATCGTGTTACTTCATGTTCGATTGTTTTAAAGGCAATGAAGGGTAGTGAGAGAAATAACAAACTGTTTACCACACAGCATTGCATGTAAGAAGCATGTAAGAAGCATGTAAGAACTCGAACCAGGCGCAAAGTATTGAGTTTCAGCGCAAGAATACACGGCAGCAGAATGTCGCGTAAAGAATGGTAAGGAGAGAAATTAATTGTAAATACAATTCATTGGATGGTGCCGACAATTTTTCAAATAGGTTTCGAATTGGACATGAGTTTCAGTAATATTAACAAGTAAATTATTTGAAATGACTAATTTATATTGTCAATTGGCTTTTATTATATTTTTTGAGGCTACTGAATAGGGCAACTTTTTGTTGCAGCAAAAAATTGAAAAAGTTTCATGCATTTTCAATAAAAGTTGCAGGTAACAATTTACATCTTCTTACAAGCATGTCGAAGTACTTGTTCGTACAAAATAAGCAAAACAATAATTTTCTTATGGTTAAAAGTATAAAACACGGTCTTCCACAAGAAAATTTATTGACAAAGAGTCTTCAAGTGGTGAAATAAAAAAAGAGGTGTGTAAGCGATCAAAATGGGCAAAACAATTTCTTCATGTTGTTAATCTCAAACAAAGTTCTTTGAATTCAAATATTCTTGCAAATCGCATCGCTGCACAATATCTGGCAAAAACTGCAGTGTTTGCTTACCACTACACACTTGGTTTGGAACCAGAATTTTTACAGAATCAACCCAGCACTTTAAATTCAGGATCTTCTTTACAATGTCGAGTTTAAAACTTCACATCTTTCCTTTCGAAGTCAAAATCATTTATCGCCACACAGTTTTTTCCATCTAATCCTTATCAGTGTTTATAGCATTTATTATGTCAACGAATTCATGTTCAAGTCAACGAATATCAAGTCCCCTCTACCTTCATTTCACTCTTTCATTGAAATTTACCGCATTACAAAACTAATCCCAGAGTAAAGATTGGGAAACTGGGATAAATTGTCCCTAACTGGGATAAAATAAAAAAGGCTCGGGTGAAACAAAAATCTTTAGGTATCTTGTTTTTTGTGTGTTAATTTCATTTGCTGTAAAATACTATATAATAATTAATTTAAACTAAACAATTGCAAAACTTAAAGAAATTAACACCTTAAAGGGGCAAAATTCGATTTCATAAGATTGATCTTCAAGAAATGGTTTTTTATTTGAGAAACACAACAAGATCCATTGCAAAAGTTAACCTCCAAATAACGAAAGAGAAAAACACTTTCCCAAATTTGTTATCGAGTGAAGGTCAGCTTACCAATGGTCGTGTGTCCCATTATGGTATATAATCCGTGTCGATGCTTGAACGATTGCGGCAAATTTTATTTTTCTTAAAACAATTGTAGTGAAATATTCAAAAGAGTTTCCCTATCTGTGCCCCAGAGAAAGCATTCGGAATCAGATTCCCATTTTTCCCGGTGTTCTAACTGCCTGCTCAGTGATTCATTTTAACATTTTTGCTGTTAAATTTATCAGAATTTTCGAACAGTTGTATAAAGTAGTTTCAATTTAGTAGCCAGCAGAATTTAACGGTTTTGTAGAGATAAATATTGTTTTCACATTTAGATTTTTCAATAGCTCAAATTATTTTGGTTTTGCTTTCAGAAAATTTTATCCACTTTTTCAAGAAAACAAAATGGATAAAGGTTAAAGATATTTCCTGATATGAAATTAAAGTAATTTGAGTTATTGAAAAAGTGCAGTAGAATAACGTCACATGTTTAGAGAAGCCGCCAATTACTAAAATCATTTAGATATCTAACAGCAAATGTTTTCAAAAAGATTACCATTTTTGAAATTTCTGAAGCAAATTGACTACTGCAATGACAAATAACTTCCAAATAAACTCAAGATTTTCTTTTTACTACCAATAAAAAGGCCAAAAAAGAAAAAAAAGACTTGTTATTTGAATTATGCTGTTATATATTGGAATCTTTGTGTATTTATAACATTTTGACTTGTAGAAGAAATTATCAAGATTGCCAGGTAGCATTTATCAAATTTGAGTATTTATGACCCGGCAACACTGCCTCTAGGTCGAGAATCAACATATTTCAAGTGACGTCATTCTCTTTCTTTTACATTTGTTCAGTTTCAAAGCATTACAAAATTGATCCCAGAATTAGGAGAAAACCTTCTATTACTTCTTCCACTATTCGCGACGCTTCTTTCTCGATGTACGATCTTTGATCCAGGTTCTCAGAAGTTCCAGCTCTTAACGATTTTTTATTTCATATGGTCGTTTTCCATCTCATCATCCCGAGAAAGTCTCAAGCAAGAACAACGACAGCAATAATCTAATTTATTACGGACGCTGTATGTAGTGGCTGCTTGGAGTTCTTCTTGAAAGCTTTCATTCTCGTGCTAATGTCTTTTCATAATACAATTAAAGCCGTATGTTATACGACCTAGCTTATTTTTGATTTCGCAGGGTGATATCACATATGTCTACTAATTGTGGATGCAAGGGATTGCTTACTGTAGATTAATTCTTATTGCTCAACTAAAAGCTTAGGTGAACATGATGACCTGGTATTTGAGTCTGGCATCTGCTATATATCACACCAACGAGCTTTTCATTGTATTGTGGTAGTGTTTAGCTGGCATTATCTCGTAAAAGCGTCAAAAGAAGTCTTGATGTCTAACTAAATGCTAAAAGCAAATTTTTGCTAAAATTTATTGCAAACGCGTTGCCATAATGCAAAAATGGACGTAAAGTTTTTATTCTTCGCTTGTCATAATAATATCATAACGTATTCGGGATGTTATCAATGGAAAATTTGGAAAGCGACGACATTTCCGGCACTTTTCTTTGTTGAAGCATGTCACGAATACGTAAATTTGCGATAAGGAATAGTTTTACATATGTATAGAGTTGTAATCTATTTGTTTTGCCGTGATTATTTTATTTGTAAATCTGAATTGTTTGTAAACCCTAACTTGCTAAACTGTTTTCAAAACGAGATCTTTTTTTCTTTCAGATTTATAAATAGATTTGTAACTCACACGTCTTTCTGACGTCACAATGGCTGTCTACATGACTTTCCAGCGTGTTTTAGTGATTCTTGCTTCTTCTCGAAGATTTTTCATTTTATTATTATCATTACCGATTATGTAATTTATTAACGGAGTTTTTCCTGTGTCACTTGATGTTCTAGCAATTTCTAGATTATTTTCCAGCCGTACATATAAGGCGACGAGATTTTTTTCATTCATTCAGAAATTCATTGAGCAGTAAATCAGTGTAGAGTAAAGATTAGTGTTGTAAAAGGCGTTGTTGTGTGGTGATTGTTGTGACAGGAATCAAGCAATTATTTTGGTGGTTTTAGTTTTAGTAGTCTCTGATATTTAAATATTGAAGTGGTTTAGTTCTGTATTTTGGCAAGCGAAGGAATTCGAAGTCATAAAGTGGTTTGTGAATACATTGTTCTGTTCTTGATTGAGAAGTGCGCGGATTAAAGTATCTTAGTGGAAGCCAATCTTTTTCTCCTAGCTATTAAGTTGCAACCAAACTTAATTATTCGATCGATACTGTAAGTCGCTTCAATTTAAGAAGTAAATTGAAATTGAAACAGAATCAAAAAATTTCTATTAAAATGCGACAAAGCACAAACTGCTAACTTCATTGATCAATGACTATTATTTTAAGTCATACGACATTTTTTGACACATTTCTGAAATCTAAACTAAATGCTAACATGAATAAGCATCATG
Source organism: Trididemnum clinides (assembly GCA_963675345.1). Lineage (NCBI taxonomy): Eukaryota > Metazoa > Chordata > Ascidiacea > Aplousobranchia > Didemnidae > Trididemnum > Trididemnum clinides. The sequence continues at coordinate 15,682,147 of OY776294.1, forward strand.
ACATACGCTATTTCTGATCGATTGATTAATTGTCTTTTGTATTTTATCACTAGCCGGCTCCGACAGCCTCGCCCAGCAATGCTACTGGTCAGTTATATCGAGTTAGTTAACATCGGTTCAGCAGGCTGCGCCTGTTTCAACCAAATCATATTTTTAAAGCCGTAAGTGTTAAGTTAGTACAAATAGGGACATCACCCCTATGTCCTTAATTATGATCGTAGTACAGGTACTTATAGAATTAAGGATTTTAGAAACTCTCTATAATTTCACAAATTCTGTCCATTTCTTCAAATAAGTGTAGAAGAACAAACGCAAAGTTGGAAGTGGGTGCCGCACTGCCTTTTGTTTTACGTTTATAGAAATCAGTTATTTGGTGGCATGCATAGTTTACGACTCGGTGCAACTCCCCTAGCGAAAATATAATACTGCAAAGAAACAAAAGAAATCATTAGCATAAATGATGTCCCTAGTCCTGGCCTTCTTGTTCCTTTTAATGCGGCACGCTTTCGAGGTAATTGGCAGTGTTAATTGTATTGATTACATGCTTACATGCTTACAGCACAAAATAAAGATGATGCAGTCATATACCAGATATTGAGTCAAGTAGTAATCCTGGTTGGTCAGTAAAAAAGCAATCAAACCAACAATATACAAATAATCTTTCTATGCTGAAGTTAAGCTCTCGAAACACTTAGAATTAATAATTCCTCACAAAAGCGAACACTAAGTGGAGGTAGAGAAATAATTTACTTGAAATATTAGGCAAGGAGTCGAATAATAAATCAATTGTTTTTCTTGAAACACTCCTTCCTTTTTGATGGAAGCTGGCATCATTTACAATCAGCCTATTGTTTTATCTCTCAGTAAAGGTTTCAACCACATTTATGCGGTCAGCACTTTTTTGAAGAAATAACAAAAACAATTTTTATAATCAATCACCGGTTATGACGTCATCTTAAACAACAAAAAAATAAAATTGTTGAAATTTAGTGAATCTGGTACTGGCTCTTTTAAGCATCAAACACTCTTCCTTCTTCAAGAGATGCAGATTTAAAACAAAAGTTTTCCGCGGTGACGTCGTGGCGATTTCGCGAAAGTTTATGACACTAACCCCGTGGAGGTGATAAATCTTGACAAGCTTTATTTATGTCTTGTGCAATTATGGAAAGAATAAATGGGAAATCCTCCAAATCTATAACAGGACGTTCAACAACTTGATCTCAGAGAAAAAAAGTGATTATCTATGTTTGGACACGGTTATGGGCAAATTCTTACTTTCTAAGCGTTGACCTCCAGAAAAAAGGTGTTGATGCTAGTTTAGAGACCACAATTGGCAAGATTTTCACTTTCAAAAGGTTTGTCTCTCTTAGCCCTTGGTCCAACCCTGCCCCTTGAATATATTAGTGCTTACCTATCTTGCAAAATTGCTTGATAATACGATTGAGTTTACATAAGACTCGGCCCGTTTACACTTTCCCACAAAAAGAAATACGGCACTGATAAGAACCACCACGCTCTTGCAAGTAGCATACGATTTGTAGTTATACGAAGACCAGAGCTTGACCAATAAGACAAAGACACTTTACTACATCGTGGAGTCCCTGGCTACATGTTGATTCCCTTCATTATCAGCATACGTAGGCACTGAACTTTCTTTCAATTTAAACAGCCATACATTTCAATAAGTTTATTTTTTCATTTCCTGGAGTGCATGGAAGCATAATTTAAACGTTAAGAGGAAAGAGGAGGCACCAAAGTGTTTAATATGTACGTATTTTAGGTAGTAACCTATTAAGTGTTTGGTCCACTGCTTAGGCCATTTATTGTAACTGTATGCCTATTTGTACGACCAAAATCCTCTGGTTGTTGTTTCTGACATAAACGCAGCCGGAGAAAGAAGAAATTAATTCAAAGTAAAGCACACACATGGCTGCCCCGGTTTTATCCAATGCGTGGTTAAAAAACTTTTATAAAAAATAAAGATTTTTTTGACATAGGCAATTCTCGTTTCAAAATGAAAAATGCTGTATTCAAATAGGAATCGAGTAGAAAAGCATTAGGTGGTTGCTCACAGCCGCTACATTATCCCAAAGTTTTGAAGTTCCTAGCAACGTTATATTTTCCTTGTTTGCAAGATTTGCTTATGTAATGGGCTTGTTCACAATTGAAACAGCCAATGAATTCCCACCTTTTTGTACGTTTACATTTCACCACTCGCACGAAAGCATAAAAGTTAAGCTTTAGGGGAGAAGGAGCACCAAAATGATTGCAGCGTAATTTCAGAAATAGAAAATTGGCATACTACTTGCGACTTTTTGTAATTGTATACCTATTTTTATGACCTAATATTTTTAGATGCACGCATATTGCTAGGTCCTGACATAACGTAGCTAGGGAGGTGCTAACTAACCTCAAGTCAACCACTTACAGTTAAATTATTACAATAGGTTATGGTTTAAAAGTATAAGACATGAACAAGGTTTTCGTGGCTACGATGTAGCTAATTGTTGTGATTCCAGTCAGAGTTCACATGAAAAATTGTCAATTTGTTCAACTCTGCTGCATTTGATTAGAAGGCTTTAGAAGTCAAGATCAGGTAGGCTTGCGACACGACTGTACAAAAGTATTGTAAGTTGCCATTGCATTACTAGGAACCAGGTTTTTTGACCAATCCCTGTGTTAATACTGTAATGTATCATTCTCTTTTGGCAGGCATTTCATAAGTTGTTAACATTTGAGATAACTGTGAACAAAAACTATACGCATAGCTTGCTATCTGTTGCTTTTTTCACCTTTATTCACTTGAGTCGTGCCAGACCCATTATGACATCGTAGAGCAACTTTAAAGAGTGCTACGTAAAATAAGAAGCATGCTTTTAAATACTTAAATTGCCTAAAAAAGGTATCAGTTCTTGCGTCGTCAATACTGCTTAAATTGTTGTAGAGTATTTTTATTTGAAAGCATCGCGTTAATATTTCCCAAAAATGTTATCAATCGCCTTTTTACGATCAGTAGTTTTAGAGTAAACAGAGAGCACAAATAGTGCAATCAAGCATTAGCTGTGACGTCATTTCAAATTTCAAAGGGATAAATTTTTTGAATTTGATAAGTTGAGGAGTGGCTTTGGTTTGGAAAAAAACTTTTTATAGCATAGACTGGTAAGAAGCTCAAAACTGCTAAAACTAGACCAAAGAAACGCTGTCATGAAAAGCAAATTAAAAAATATCTTTGATTATGACGTCATCATGACGTCGCAAACTTCCTTATGACACTCGCATCGAAGAGGTGATCAATCGTTTCATGTTTGAACGCTTAGTAGTTTTGTAGGAGGTAAAACAGACAGACAGACAGAATTGCTCATTATCGTATAGCTTAAGTGCCTTTGCCGACGTCGCCCTCCATGACCCCCAGCAATTACGTCGAGGTTAAAGAATATCGGTTCAGCCGACCAAGCCGGTTTTATCCATCGGGAAGTTGTGTGAGCAGTAAAGAAAAGTAACTGCTTCTCCTGCACATACCATTTTCACAACTTGGTACACTTTTTTTCAATCAAATTTTATCATTTTAATGCCCTGGCTGCGCCTTAGAGTATGTGCTCTGTACATTGCTTACGCAAAGCCAAGTGTGCTTTGCATTTCCCTTAGTTGCGAAGTAGGAACAATAATTTCAATATTTGAGCTGTTTTGAAGCAAAATAGCAAAAATGTCTTCCAAGTGCAATTTATCATTGAGACGTTTTCTATTGATTTCTTCTTACACTTTCTCACGTCCCAGCTAGCTACGCATTATGTTGTATATTTGTTTTTTCCCGCGTGTGCAGGAGAGTTAAAAGGGACCTTGCTTTTCCCTCAATTTTTAGCTTTGATCCTGGTAGCTCTGTAATGCTATTATCATGCGAAATAGAAAAAATTATTCCTGTATATGCAGCGATTTTAACCGGTAGGGCATGCCATCGCCTATGCCACGTTGACACGCATCAATTAATGTAGCTGTGCCGGCTTCAACGTAAATACATTCGTGAGAGCAGCAACGAAAAGCTGTAGAAAATATAGGCCATAGTTCCTGTACACGTAACGGTGATCATGTTAGTCCATTAAGCAAGATTGGCAATATTCACACAGAAAGAATGATATCACAAACTATCATACCTCCTTTTGAAAAGTGTAAGGAGCATGGGGGGTGAAACACAGTCAATAATGATGGCGGCACCCACATGGTTGTCGTTTTGACAATTAAAGAAACGAGGTAATTAGTGGCAGGGCTATTTTGTGATTTGATGCTTCCCCTTTTGCATTCATTTTTGTGATATTCAATGGCTGTGCCGTTTGTTTTAATTCCACTATAGGAAAATTGATAGCATGATTGAATTTATATAAGGTGGTACCCATTGTGATGTCATTTAAGATCATGATCCAACAGTGCTTTTTGAAAGAATTCAAAATAGAAGAAAAAAACATGCTTAAAAACACTACACTGAATAATCGCTTGCTGCGTCTTAATACAGCGTAAAAGCTGGTTTCCATTAGGCGTAAATTGCAGGCGTAGCGTGAAAAATTTTTTGTTTCTCTATGCGCGAATAAAACTAAGTAGAGAAACAATGAATTTTTCATGCTACCGCTGCAATTTACGCCTAATGGAAAACAGCCTTACGATGTTAAACAATCACTTTTAGCGAAAGCTAAGGTTAATATTTTCCATAAATGCTTTCAACCACGTTTCTACGGTATGTCATGTTTGAGGAAATGAAAACATCAAATTTTAAAATCATTATTTTAATCATGACGTGATCTAAATTCCAAACACATAAATTAGTTAAATTTGGAAAGTTGGTTGCTGGTTTGCGTTTAAGCCGAAAATTGCTTTTCTTCATCAAAAAAATGCACTTTTAGAAAATGTATCTTCAACTGTGTGATCGCCATGACGTCACCAATCTCCTTATAACCCTCACCTTGGTGTGGTGATAAATGATACCAAGTTTAGAGTTTCTATGCCGAGCAGAAAATTTCAAAAGTGTTGAGCTTGAAAGATGGTAACGCAAAACCGTCTGTTGTGCCTTCAATAATCGTTATATTAAAACAAAACGCTGTTTTTGGAATCGTATTGCTGATATTTCCCGAAAGAGGCAGCAACCGCATTTCTACGGTCTGCATTTTATAAGAAAGTAAGAAAAAACATTTTTGCAAATAAATGGTAATCTTGACGTCATCATAGATCCTAATGAAGTGAAATACGTTTGAAGTTGGCAAGTCAAGTACTTTTATTTCAGTTTATTTATTTTACTTTTATTTCAGCTTAAAATGGCTTTCCTTTGTCAAAAATGCAATTTTTAAAAAGGTATTTTCGATTGGTAATCAATGATGCCAAGTTATATGTTTGCACGCCAAGTTGTTTTGGGAGGAGTTGAAGCGCACGTACGTACGTAAGCACATTTAAATCCATGCTTTTTTTGTGGGATGTGATGTCGTGATGACGTCACCAACCCCTCAGGACGATCATCTCGTTTCGGTGATTAATCGTGCCCAGTTTGATGTTTGTACGCTCAACAGTTTTCAATTATACAACTTTGGCAGAGAGGTAAAGCATTTTAAAATCCACTCTGTTGATATAGCAAGTAACTTTAATAAATTAAAAATCATTTTAATTCGTATAACATCTTAAATTCGAACGTTTTCGACTTTCATAAAGCCCTTTTCAAGAATTAAATCTGTAAATGTGACGTAATAAATTAAAATAATCAACGATAATTTCAAATAATACACATTATGAAGATATAGTACTTCTAATGGCTGTAAAAACGTAGCCAACTTTAAAATAAATAATAGCTGGGAGAGATTGGATGCAAAAACTTTTAAGCTCATCAAAACCAGGATCAAAGTCTTCCAGAAATGGCAAGATTCCAAAATTATGCGAAAATCCAATATGGAATGTCATGTTACGATTACGTGCAGTAAGTAAAGTTGTTGTAAAATTCTGCTAATATATGTTTAGCAAAAAAGAAGCTCCACTTGCATAGCATTGTTTATTAAGACTAGGGCTATGCCGTTTTATAAGCAAAGCTTCATGAATTTTTGCTTCATAATCTGAGTTACATTTTTTCAATATAGTGAAAGAATTAATATTTTAAAATTAATATAATTTCACTATATTGAAAAAATGTAACTCAGATTATGAAGCAAAAATTCATGAAGCTTTGCTTATAAAACGGCATAGCCCTAGTCTTAATAAACAATGCTATGCAAGTGGAGCTTCTTTTTTGCTAAACATATATTAGCAGAATTTTACAACAACTTTACTTACTGCACGTAATCGTAACATGACATTCCATATTGGATTTTCGCATAATTTTGGAATCTTGCCATTTCTGGAAGACTTTGATCCTGGTTTTGATGAGCTTAAAAGTTTTTGCATCCAATCTCTCCCAGCTATTATTTATTTTAAAGTTGGCTACGTTTTTACAGCCATTAGAAGTACTATATCTTCATAATGTGTATTATTTGAAATTATCGTTGATTATTTTAATTTATTACGTCACATTTACAGATTTAATTCTTGAAAAGGGCTTTATGAAAGTCGAAAACGTTCGAATTTAAGATGTTATACGAATTAAAATGATTTTTAATTTATTAAAGTTACTTGCTATATCAACAGTGTGGATTTTAAAATAGTTTTCAATTAGTTAACAAATAAATAAAAAATCCTTGCTTTATATACATAGATATGCAACACCGCAAGATGTCTAATATTACAAGACTACGAGAAAATGCAAATGAGCATGTAAGACCAAAGTCAGGAAGAAAAAAAAACCAAAAAGTTTTCTAGTTAATGCTGCTTTCTGATGGAGCTAAAATTCAGCGTAAATGCAACAAAATGATGACGCTTAATTATAAGTATGTAAAGTGAATATGAGCCTACTTAAATATAAAACCCATGCATATGCCAATCTATCACAACTGGACCGGCAACCCCTGTGGCAGCGGCAACATGCCGGCCATAATCGATTGGCTCAGACGCGATACGCCGTGTCCAAGCAAGGGCCGCGCATGTATATGTAAGATTAATAATATAGTCGAAAACATGCAGAGGTTTTTTCTTTGATATATTACATAGTCAGCATGAAATTCCATTACCGTTAGCAAGCTGCATTGAAATATCTTTTTGTAATTTGATCTGTTTAGCTTTCATCAAAGATTTCATTAACGTGTTTAATGGCTCAGGCTCGGCTGATGGCGTTGTAATTAAGGCTAATGATGCGGAAGGGTAAGCAAGGGAAATCGTGGGCCCTTCCTGGAAATTGAAATAGAAGTGTGCAACCTGCAGTCAGCTACATATTGTGGATGTCAAAAGCCCCTATGTAATCTTTAAAAAATTGATCTCCAAAGAAAAAAGTTCTTCACCTTCCTTTCGAATTAAAAATGCAACCACCCAATGCTATGTGTAAAACAAATTCGGCATAGAAACTTTGCCTCCCTCAAAGTTTTCGACGACCCTATATTGTTTCTATCCCAACAAAACTTCCTATCAATGCCCTTGTTCAAGGCTGACTTCAAAATCTATATCTATCGCACATTTTGATATTTTGTTAATTTGAATGTAATTTGCTTTCAAGAGGTTCGAAGTTAATTTGTTTAACCGAAGCCAATAATTAGTTTTGCCCAATTTGTAACTAACATTTTTTCAAAAGCTGAGACTTTTGTACGACAGCATTAATTTGGTGTCGTCATCAAATAGCATAGCTTCTTTTTGGCTTAAGAATGTAACAATTAGGTCTGTTGTTTTGACGCATTCCAAAATTAAATGGGTCTTGGTCTCGGTTTTAGTCGATTAATCTCGAGAAATTCTGATAGTCCTTGTAGATATTAATACGCAGTCTTGACAAAAATTAGGCCTTTTCTTGAATTAGCGAGTCTTGGCTACAACAAAGGAAAATCTACAAGGTATTTCAGTTGCACACTGGGATGTAGGTCTCCCCTCCTTGACGATATCCACAGTTGGAGATATAAAAATTTTAGGATCCTCAGATCTAAGGCGACTATTAATACTACTATCGTCAAATATGTTTACGCAATTCCATAACATTGTGTAATTCAATAGAAGCTTCGCTCTCAGTAAGTAAAATCTTAATTTCAGAGAACCATTTTAATTATCTTTGTTTCTCTTGACTCCTCAGAAGAACTAGTAATCACCAGCGCGCCTCTATTTTTTTCTTGCAATGGCACGCTAAAATATAGGCCCAAATCTCAAAAAAAATCAAAAGATGATCCTTAATCATATGCTTGGGGCTTAACATCTACTTACGCCCCAAATAGTCTTTCCACCAGTAACGACATTTGAGTTAATAACACTCTTTTCAAAATCCCCGAATCAAACATTATTCCAAATTTATGGATGCTCTGTAAAAAAGACATTTAATCCAAATACAATTACCTCTAAAAAAAGCGCTCGGCCGCACCACCCCCTGGTGACACCATAGTTTTTATACTTGCTATTTTAGCGCTGCAATGCTTGTTAGTATAGAGACAATATTCTAAATTCTATCTTTCACCTTGTCATTAAGACTAGCATGGAAATGGTTTATCATCATCTTCGGTAAAACTATCAGGGTGAACAGACCCGAAAATTTGAAAAGGCTAAACTAGCCCAAAAACATGCCAAATATGAGCAAAAAAAGACCAAACGTTGAAAAGCTGTACAAGTAGCACAAAACAAATAATTACAGCAAAGTTTATACCGCAAAAGCAAAGTTTTAATAAAGAAATTGCATTGCATCCTCTATGCTACTGCTGGTTGTCTGTTTATATTCAATATCAGCAACATGAATTGGAGCAACATGTTCTCCGATACAAACAAATCTTTGCAACAGTTGCCCTTCAGCAACATGTCTGTTCTAATTCTGATAATAGCTTCCAAGAGCTCCGTATCCATTTTATTTCATGGTTTCGTCTTTACAGCTGTGAGTGAGAAAAAGATTATTTCAACCACTGCGTTACTGACCGGAGTAACAAGACAAGTTAGAGCAAATTAAGCCAAATCCTTGAAAAGGGATGCTGCAGAATCGATACCCAAAATTTTTTGGGTGATAGACTGGAATTCGTTCTGCTTTAAAAATATTTTCATTTTTCCAATCGAAAAGATTAAATTTTCGATGCTGATCTTTTAACAGAGCTAATTTGTCGGCAAATAACTTCAAAAATGATAAATCAAAAATATACATCTGCTCATTTGGCTTAGAATAATCTTGGGACTTATGATTGTCAGATTTTCAAATATGCTTTGTGTAGAGGGCAATCTCTTTTTTATTTGTTCTGCAGCTACCTGCATCATTTGCTCATAAATAGTCTTTATTGCAACAACATCACTAGATCTTTCCAAGCCACAATCTTGAATAAACTTTTCACATTCTGCCATAAACTTGACTCCAAAATCTACATTTGCCAAGATTTTTCTGTTTCCTCTCAAATCATACAGTCTGTTCTATATACTATGATAGTGGAGAATGCTAGCCCTGCTCTTGTGTGAAATCAATCCAACTTTTTTAACTGGTTACAGATTTTAGCCTACTGATCCACTCACTCTACTGCCTCAGGCGGGTTAGTTTTTCCAGGTTTTAAAATTTTTGTAATCAAAAGTTACATAAAAACCCGCCAGGGTAGCCAAATTAAGAAACTTTTATGGCTAAAAGTAAATAAATTATAAAATAAGGATACTGTTGGCAATTGTAGTAACGGTACCAAATTGCTAAATGATCCTTGCTAAAAATAAGACAAGACAAAGATTTTTACAGCTTTATATTCTTTTGGATTTCCAACAAATGAATAATTGTCATTTCCAACATCTGCCAGCTGCCAAAAGCAAGCTTGCAACCCACCAAGTATTCTAAAAATTAGCTAATTTTTGCCGGAAAATAGCCAATTTGGCTGTACTTGTTCAAATCTAGTGATATGGTTTCGTGAAAATCGTTAATATACATTCTTTCCTATGACGAAAAAAGTCAAATACACACTGCACATTTGGTGAGTGGACACGATTTATTAATCAAGATTGTAACTGGTGTTGCTACAAGCCATACCTTAGCTGAAATATCAATTCTGCACCAGTACTAACGTTGGGTTAAAAAAGCCAAAAAAGGCCAAAAGCCCAAACCAAAATTCAAACTTTTGGCTACCGAATTTTTGGTTTTTGGCCGAAAAAGAACAATCTGGCAACCCTGAAAACTATCGGTTTCTTAAAATCTTTGCTCACTTCAATCCATGTGACAGTAGGCGTAGTAAATTTGCCATCTATAACGTAACTTAGTCGTTTGTGTGATTTGGCTGTGCAGTGGATAACCGGATATCTTACCTTACCGTCATGCATACCAGTTACTCGTACCTTGCATTTAATCGCCGCAGCACGACAACTATTCGAATTCAAGTGAAGTATGCGCAGACTTCAGAAAAAATGCCCGCTGTTATATTGCTGAAGGGCTACAATTTTTAATTTGTCTTTGGACTGGGTAATTATAAGTGTGAAAATGCCACGACCGCTAGTTCTTCTAGAATTACAAGAAGCAGCGGCTTAAAACATTTTGGGTTGACATATATAAATTTTCCTGTAAAAACAGCATTCATAAGTTGATTAAAGCAAGACTATAAATAGACAGCTTAGTTTGCAACTGGTCTGGTGTATTTCACATGACGTTTTTTGTGTTGGCGAATAAAGTTGTTGGCAATATCTTAGATCAATGTAAGCCTGAACGGAGAGTAAGTTTTATGCTGCGAGCAACATGTCATAACCACTTGCTCTCTGGTTCTACTAAAAATACATTAGCGATTGAGGTGGAGTTCGCGGGTAAACACCCGCTCTAAACTGTTTAATATAGGGGCAGAGGCATCATGGCCGTCGTTGGAAAAGACATTTGAAACACGGTAAAAACCCATTTCTCTTTGAAGAACATTTACGAATTGAAAAAAAAGAACGTGGCTGAAAAAGGTGCCTCTTATGTCAGAGATTGTTTTTTTTTTTTTTTTTGGAGACAAACCAACGAATCAGGAAAAAACCTTTTACCAAAAAGGCGGAGTTCACAGTCCAAGTAAGTGCGTTAGCAGTAAGGTGAAGACTTTTTGATTTCAAATCAAGAAAAAAGAGATAGAAAGTTTTTTTCAATAAAGACGAACCTAGGTTCTCTTCGACTTGTTTGAGCACTGGCTCTGACCAATTTTGTAATGGTTGACTCAGCCAGACGAAGAGCAAGCGATGACCCAAAATAAAGCTAGCAGAAAGTTAAGCGCTTGGCTTACTGTAGACCGAGCTTTAAAAATAAAGTCAGGTGGCCATTGATAGTGAAACAATTGATTTTCTTGTTAATGTTACGTCACAGAAAACTTGAGTCGTACGTGTGAGAATATTAATAAAGCAAGAGCTAAATATTGAAATCTTAAACAGTACGGTGGCTACTGTAGTAAGCTCTTCTCCTGTGTTTAAAGCTAAATTTATCAGTATTGCAAGCTCCTAGCCAGAGTGGGGTCAGTGTGACGGACAGAACACCCCAAAGTGTATTTGCTTCTTCCTCAAAGTCATGTCGATGACACAAAAAAATATGTTCACAATGATTTAAGGCTATTGCAAAGCAGTTTCGTAGAGAGGGTGTTAGGCCTGAAAATTTTGCAAAATGTTTACTTTTTTTAAAGAACCTCTGAAAAATAGCACGAGCGAGGACGATTACCTCTTTCTTTAAACAGATTTGCTTTATTTATCTGGCTTTGAGAAATTGTGCATCTAATTTACCCTTTTTGTAGCAAGTTTTCCCTCCGTTGTAAATTTATCCCTTCCACTTCCCTGTCTTGGCGATCTGCATATGGGTCTGTTATATGTGTCTTTTCTAACTACAACAAAGTAATTTAACTAAATGATGTTTGTGAGAACAGTCGGTGAATATTTGACGGCAAGTAGCGTCAGCTACTTGTAGCTGATTGCGCTGCTCATCACTTTAAATAATGCAATTGCGATGATCAATAAATCATTTATATCCGTCATTCGTAGCTGCTTGTAGTCAAATCATTATAGTTGCATTGCAGTAAGTTGCAAACAAGACTGCCAAGAAGGATTTTTTAAGGTCTAAATTTGCAAAAAAGCAACCGTTTTCATCAATTTATCAACGAAATGGACTTAATTATTTTCACTTTTTCCGCTTTTAACAATTTGACAACATTCTTGGGATCTTTTTCAGAAAGCCCCCGCCACTAATGCAAAAATGTGAGATTTAAGAAAAACACTCCCGCCACGTTTTAAGTACTGCAGATTTTAGGGTTAGGGTTAGGACAAAATATTAGCTGACATTGCTGAATTCCATCAATGAATTAAAATTCTAATTGGATAAGAGCGGTGGCGAGGGCTTTCTACACAAGATCTCATACTTGTTTTAATTTTGAATATTTACGGACTGATTTTTAAAAATAACAAATCAGGCTGAAAATATTTTGAAGCAATAGAAAATGAATTTCAATTCTGAATGACTTTGAGTAAGTCGCTTTGCAATTAGTGACGAACTGCTCTGCTAAAAGTCAATTATGGCTAGCGTAAATGTAACATATCGGTAGGTTTAATGGCTATTAAAAGTTGATGACGTTTCAAAAAAGAAGTGTGAAAATATACCCTTTGAATTTGTAAGTTAGATTTACCTGTGAGGCTTGTATTTAATGCTAACAATAAATTTATAAAGCTAGTTGTTGTTGTTGTCGTCGCTATTGTTATTTTTAATCCACTTTTTTGGGTTGAGGCACGCCTTGTAGCCATAATATTTATTCATAAATCTTTGCACTGCAGGTGGAAAATGTTACAGTGTATTTATTTACCGGAACGTCTCTTGTTCGAATAAACAAGAGATTACTGGTTCTTTCGGAGCATTTTTACGTTGAAAAGAGTAAGACTGTTTTAAGGGCAGAAGTAATGAAATGTCACCTTTTCTCTTAGATCGCTTTTAGAAAGTATCTAAAGACATTTTAAAGTTATTATTTGGTTTACCTCCCTCTCCTTTTTGCTACAAAAACATTCTTGAAATTGTAATGGTGTTCAGGATTAAATCGATACATTTTGGTTGCTGCGAGTTACCCTCATCTCTTAAAAATATGCACTACCCTTCAGTTACCTCATTATAGGAACGGTCGGTCTCGTGCGATACTACAGTAGACCTATTTGTGGTTAAAATGTCATGCTTGACTGATTCTAACTGGCAGTCGGAACAACCATTCCCTTGAAAATTTAACGTTACGTTTTTGAAGTCGTCCTTGCTGTTACTGTCTCTAGAGATGTCCCGCATTGCTAGAGATCACGTTGCATTTTATCAAAGACAAACTATGTTAATATTAATAATAAGCTTTCTACATCAAGCCATGAAATTATTTCACATGATAATAGCCATAGGCTGTTCTATTGCTCAATACGGACCAGTCAACATATACTGCAGTTTATATTAACTATTGGTGGCTGACTATAACATTGATTGATCTTTAATGAGGTTTTTAACAATCGAATAGCTTAGATATTTTAATCATGTTTATTACAAACCTTACTAATGCTTTGGCAAAAAATAAATTTATTTCGGATGAGTCTTTAAGTGAGAGGAAAGCCTGTAATTGCTTGTAGAAAAACTTTACTTTCACCTTGGGTTTAATGGCTTGATGGTTAAACCATATTTGCAAATCTTGAAACAACTTTTACGCCCTAGTAGTTCATTCTAAGCAATTTTAAATAATGGCAATATCTAAAAATACGATTTTAATCATGGTTGACGTTGCATTCCTTTCTAGCCTCCGCCAGCTTTGGTGAAGTGCATACGTTTTGAAAATCTGAATCAGTTTTTGTTCATCGGCGCTAGTTGATTTAGTACACTCAAAGGCAAAAAACTTTCAAGTTGAAGACTAGTACTAGTGGGTAAATCTTATCGTTTTTTGAGCACGATTTCAAAGAGCGAAAAAACACCATTGCTTTTACCCCTTACAATATTATTCACATCTATTTCCAAAAATTGGCTCAAAATTCTTTGGGCTCTAGTAATTTAATGTAAATGCTTGTTTACCGACGTAAGCTGTTGATAATTATAACTTACTTTTGAAATTAACTAAACCAATTAGTAATTATAGGCGTAACGTCGACTACAACGTATTAAAAACAAGGCATTTAAGGTACTGATAACTAGCTTCACTTGAAGTATCGTTATAGCTAAAGACTGTAGTTTAATTATCATAGTTGTAGATTTGATTCAGGTATTACCACTAGGTTGAACTGGAACAGTAAAATCAGGTAAACTTTAATGGTGTAGGGGTAAATTTTATTTCATTTTGTGGTGCGAAGAAGTAGTTAAAGCATCCTCTGCAGTCGGTAAACTTGGGTTCAATTTTTTTTCGAATCAAAACGAAGACTTTTTTTATTCACAGATCTCCTGCTTGGTACTCAGCAATTAACTAGTGAGGAAAATGATCTATATTACATGAATCCGAATCTTTTTAGTTATGATTAAAACACGCTCTGAAGCGAATGAAATTATTTGCAGTTAAAAAGCGATAACAACAGAAGATATCATTGTATGCACGACAAAAATATCAAAAAATTAATTTTAATCAAGTCCAGTTTTAGATGTTAAGTCGAATTTCATATCGTGAGGCATCAAATTGCAATTAACAATACACATCAGTCATGGTGAAAATGTATTAAATCATCGATTTTAAGATACGTAACTCGCATTTTTCAGTCCTGGCAAAATGAAGTTTTCAGTTTTACAAAATATAATGATTGTGGAACGAGATAATGACGCAATCAGGAATCTCCAAAGTTTTTCAACAGGGACCACATTGCTGAATATTTGAAACTTTAAGAGCCAAGATTCTAAAATTGTTTCATTTCTGACAAAATTTTGTCCCACTGAGACTCAAAATGAGTAGTCTCAATAACAAGCAAAGCATTTAGATATTCTCGGATAGCTATGATCTATAGCAAGATTTTGTGTATTTCATTTTTGAAAAAGTTTTCTCACGCAAATATGTCATATCATACCAAAAACTGAAACAAATTTGCAGGCTAACTTCCTTAAGGGACATGTTGGCAGATGGAAGACATTTGTAGCGATCAATTAATTTTTCTTCTCTATATTTGTCCTTTAGGATGTCATGGAATTGCAAATCAGTAATTTTCATTTGTAAATTTGGAGGTAAGTCTCTTATAATAGGGTCAAATGGATTTTCAAAATTTCTTATTTTTGAAGAACATGTATCCAGATCATAGAACCGTTCTTCAAACTATTGTTTCATCAAAAAAGTTTGGAAATGGAGTGGCATCTTTCTGTTTATATTTGTCACATCGTGAAAAATGAGTAAAACTTCTTATTGACTGACTCTCAAATAGTTTAATTTCTGATGAAAAGCTTTCACTTTTGAGTACAAATACTCGTAGCAGATGAGTAAAGTTTCATCTTGTATTTGTACGTTGAAATCGTTGAAATGCAAAGTTAAATCGACTGAAAATGCTAATTTCCAGAGCCGTTCACTGTCTTTGAACAACACCCGAAAATGATTTTCTGGTTTTAAATATTTCAATTCTAGTTCGAAACTCAGAATCCTAGCCAGAATTTTTGTACAGCTAAGCCATTTTACCGAAATATGGAAAGGTAAGTCTGGAAACTCTACTTTCCTTTCCTTCAAGAAATTACAAAATGGGCAATGTTTGAGTCCATGAGATCTCATATAGTTAAGAGTGGAAATCACAGGTTCTATTACCCATGAAAAATCAAGATGTTTTCCACACAGTGACTACTGATGAAGAATGCACTGTAGGTCTAATACTTAATGTTTCGAACCCCAGGAATTCGCAACTGTGTTGTTAATTTGCCAAACTATGCCCTTATAGTTCCACAAATGTTTCTGCGACCACCTGTTGTTATGCATTTTAATTTTTTCCATTCCAGATTATACACATCCGCTGACTTTTCCACTTCTATAAAAATAGCCATGCCTGTTGTTGTTCCATGTATGCTGAGCACAGATACAAGTTCCTCAGTAATCTCAAAATTGGCATTTTCCTGCAATGAATATAACAGTTGGGATGTGTCTGTTACATCAATTAACTCATCGTGGGCACCAGAAAAGCATACAAACTTGCTGGTTTTGTCTTTCAGCTGTGATTTAATATTTCTAGCAATATTTTCAACTCTACGACTAATAGCACGCTTAACCGATGCGATGGCGTAGTGGTTAGAGCGTCCGTTTCGCAGTCAGTAGACCTGGGGTTCATTTCCCTAGTCAAGTCATTCCAAAAGACTAAAAAATGGTATTCACAGCTTCCCTGCTTGGCGCTCAGCAAAGTAAGAACAGTGTGGAGAACAAGTCGGCAAGCTGGCTTGTTGTATACTTGGGCAAGGCACTTAACGGGATGCTTCTATCTTTATGTGGTAGACAAATGCCAGAGCCAAGCAGTCTACCCGTCGTGGTAACTCCAATCTAACTGAAGACTCGCAAACCGAGCGTGAGCGCTCGTTCATTGTGTATACATCTTCCTGCATAATGCTCAGAACAAATAGCTCAAATGACGAAGAACAAGCACGCAGAAAAACTAATCGTGGAAATTAAGTCTACTTTTTCTGGTCACACCTTCGTAACTTCAATATAGCTTTGAAAAAAGCTGTTTTAGCCATAAGCTTTTCGTGACGCTCTCATCAGTGGCGATATCGCGTCAAAAGGGAAGATCTAGAGTGAATGAGTCTTTTAGAGGCTACTTATATCAAGACCCGACGCCCGGTGTTATGCAGACAGAAAGAGTTTGTTTACACTCTCAAACTCTTTCGATAATCGTAGCATTTGGCCTCCTGCCGCGCCTTCTTTAACTTTCGCACTTGCGAAATCTTTCTTTCGCGCGCTTTGCAATACAAACGCAATCATTGGCCTGTCTTGATTACGTAACATCCAAATTATTCACATAAAAAAATACATTCACTCTAGATCATTCACTCTAGATCTTCAGACTCATTCACTCTAGATCTTCCCTTTTGACGCGATATCGCCACTGATGAGAGCGTCACGAAAAGCTTATGGCTAAAACAGCTTTTTTCAAAGCTATATTAAAATTTTGTACCACCAACAAGATCTTCGTAACTTCATCATTTAAGCACTTTTTGATATCTTCACTATTTGCAAATGGCTTAACTTTTTTCGATAAATGGTGAGCACATTGAAATAATCCGTAGACTTTTGCTTAAAAGCAAACTGCATTAATGAAAAATGCTTCTTTAATTTATAAAACTTCTCTTTACGTAGCTGTCAGTGAATTGGTAGCACTGTGACGAATGCTTTTTTTCATAATGGATCCGCATGTTGTACAGCAATTGTTTGGTTGCATACAAAACAGAGTGTTGTGTTGTTTGATTCCATGACAAAATAGTCTATGTCCATTGCTCCTGAAAAACTCTACTCAGAGTCAATTTCTCGTTTTCTTTCTTGATCTAACATTTTTTTACGGCACGACATATTTTGCTCGACAATATAAAATGGTAGGCAACGCCAGACAATAGACGACAAAATACGGTGTAAGACGATAGAAATAGCAACAATATTCTCACGATGCTCGATCGACCCCGCGCTTATAGTTAAAACACCATGCACTTGTTTTATAATTATGAAGAGAGCTCGGCGGATCGGACTTCATCTAATGTAATGAAAAAGCGTTGAGAGAAGCAATGCTTTCTGAATAAAATAAGTGTGCATGAAAATTACCAGCTACTGGTAGTGATGACGAGCAACATTCACGTCACAGGCATTGTTATTGAACGTAATTGATGATGGAGAAAATTCTAACTGAAATTAATCGCTTTGTATAGTTATTTAAATCCTTGACTACTCGCAATACGAATTGGTAAATTAAACCACATAGTAACTTACATACCGTGAAGCAGAGGTGCACACCCTGTTTTGCAAACAGACCGATTATAGACTTAGAAAATTATCCAAGCCAGTTGAAGTTCGTATCCAGGTTCAGTTAAGTTCAGTAGCAGTGATTAGTGTCAGTATTCATGGGATTCGGCGGTGATTAGTGTCAGCATTTATGGGATTCGGCAGTGAATACCTGTTATTTTCTTTTTGTAGATCACAGTTTTTACAGCTGCCAAAAATTAGCTTAAGCTAGAATTAAGTTACTATGTTCCATTCATTACTGCAATTGACTTCAATAGTTTAATATGAGTTCAAGTAATGGAACTGATATTTTGTGATTCTTAACTTCGAGTTCAAGAATCGGTGTTAATATTTTAAGATTCTTTACTACAAACATCAACAGTTGAAGATAGGCCTAATTATCTTGTGCACATGACCAAAACAAATGTTCAGCTTTTTACGTAAAACCTCAGTGGAAATCAAAACCTCCGTTTTAGCTTCTTCCTACAATGGCAAGTGAGCCTTTTTATCAGCAACAGAGCTGTGCAAACTGTGGTTCCTGAAATAAAAATTTCACGGCACATTTGTGAAAGTGATTTTTGATCCGCGTTGAAAAAGAAGGAGTTGAAAATTAATTACGTAAAAAAGATCTTTGGTTCAAGGTTGCGTTATTTTGGCGATTTAGTCTAAAATTTTTATTGCCTGATATCTTTACACATTGATA
The DNA here is from genome assembly GCA_963675345.1 of Trididemnum clinides. Taxonomy (NCBI): domain Eukaryota; kingdom Metazoa; phylum Chordata; class Ascidiacea; order Aplousobranchia; family Didemnidae; genus Trididemnum; species Trididemnum clinides. Next base: position 15,700,762 of record OY776294.1, read on the forward strand.
TCAATAATATGCCCAAAAGAGAAGCAGCTTTACAGAAGAATTGAAACTTCAATTTCTTTTTTTAAAAGAAACTTCTATCAGCAAAGTACACTGTAGATATTGTGAAAGTATCTTTTCAATCAGCTACGGTGGGCGTTTTTATATTAAAGACCACATACAAACGAAAAAACACAAAAGTTATGGTAAAGCATCAGCTTTCTCAACTCGTATAACAACCTTTTTTGCAAAACTAACTCTGAAGCTACATTAGTATAAGCAGTAAAAGGAGCTACATTTGTTTGCCTCACAGCAATTTATGGTCAGGGTTTTTGAAGTTTTGATTCTACCTCCAAATTGCTATCAAAGCTATTTGAGTCTAAATTTTCTCTACCGAAAACAAAAACGAAGCAGTTATTGTTACTATCATTGCTCCCGTGTGTCTGGACAAACTGCACCACGACTTCAGGAAAGTTAACTTTATTGCCATCACAAATGATGTTACACACAGAAAAGAACTTAGACTTGCTCCCATTTTTGTTTGCTACTTTGTTCCTAACTTTGGCGTGAAACCGAAGCGGCTAGACTTCAAATTCCTCCTTGTAGAGACTGCAAAAGTACTGAGCGATTATCTGGTTTTAGCTTGTGAATCAGTTTTGAGACGAGGTTTTTCTCTTTAATGCTGATTTCAAAGAGAGCGGCGCTCTGTATGCACTCCGTATCAAGCAGCAATACCTCGTCTCAAAACCTGCTTTAAATATTCGATATGAAGTGTTGTTCCTAGTTGTGAAAACTGCTATGTGCGAACTCAGCTCAAGTTTTCAGTTTTCGGCCCTTCGTCGGTAGATTCCCGAAAACATAACAAAGGTTTTGGAAAGAGTCCGTACCTGGCCCACGGTATCATGCGCAGTGTTGCCAGATTTTCTTCAAGTTTCCCGCAGAAATGATACCTAAAAACTAGCCCAAAATAGCACAACGCTTGCCTGTTGCAAATTGTTCCGAAAATTTGCAGTTAGTCGATACAGGGCCGTTGGGAGAACAGTCCAGGCCCAGCATCAGCACAGTATTTGGTCTCCCATCGATGGCCATAAACAAGTCAGCCTGAGCTGCCATTTTTACCTAACTGGGGAGGAATCTTCGATGACAAGGTTGGTTGAGCCCGTTTTCAGGCTGTTTCAATTACGAAAATACGCCAGCGACGGTATCGACCTCCATATAACACACCGTCGTCTGACACTTTTACACTTGTTGTCACTCCAAAAACTTGCCCAAAATAGCGAAACGGAATGGCTAAAAATAGCCCCAAAAACCGCAACCCGCGACCGTTACATTTTTCCCGCAACGCCTAATTAAAGCTAGCCCAATCTCGGGGTTTTACCGCGGAACTGGCAACACTGATCATGCGGTTAATAAAAATTGACTAGCCTGCAAGAGCGTTTGCACATCTCCATTCTGAAGCCAAGTTTTTCAAGTAACTCTGTCGAGGATATGATTGCAAATTTTTCTATAGACAGCCACAGCGGTTTACGAATTAATTAAAGAAATTCAATCATCACTCACTTAAAAATTTTTACAGATTATTTTTTATTGCCTTAACTAGAGCTGAGTATGATTGTTGCAAGATTTATATCACAGATACTGCTTTTTTGTGTCACTTTCTTGCTGTGTACGTTTTCGCAAGAGTTAGTGGACAACGGTGAGTGTTTTAGAAGGTTTGTAACTTTGTAGTTTGTAAGCAGCCGTGGTTTAAAAATATTTAGCTCCAACAGGTATGTCACCAGGTTCATTTAGTTCTTTTACTTAATGCAGTTAATTATCCTTCAGACTAACAGGACAGCGGCAATGACGTTAACCATTGGGCAATTGTCCCTACTTGCTTGGGAGTTACCAAGTTTCAACGTTTCTTTTGAACTGCTGGTATTCCTTCCGATAAATCTACTGCTTGGTAGAATCCTCTATGCAAAGTAAACATAGTCAATTGGATGAGATGGTCTAAAGTTTGTTTCGCACTGAACCACAGTTCCGCTTAACAATAGTCGATAATTCCCATTTGTCATTTAAACATCAAGACTCTCTCTCAGCCAACACTGGTTCGAATTCGTATTATTCGCAACCAAGTCCGTCTGCTCCATGGCTCAGCATTGTCAATGAAAGAATGGGTTGGGAAGGGATAGACCGTCAGAGCAAGCAACAAAATGCACTGTGCTGGCAGTAAGGGCGTAACCAAATTAAAATGTGATGGGTGCTATAACTTTCGTTGGAAACTTTACTGGAGCAAAAACACCTAAACCCTTTATGTAATTTTTAGAAATCATTTTCACCTTAGCAGTATGCCAGTTTTAAGAAAGTTAAAATGCATATTCCATTCCCTTCTACTGGCTACGCCTATGCTCCGTAGTTAATTTAAACACCAGTTTTGCTCTCTGATTGTTTAATGGGTTTCCCTGTGAGCGGAGGATTTGTTCTAAAATATATGGCAGCGCAAATTTCTATGCATTATTGATACGAGGATGTTTTATATATATTTTTTTTCTTGACAATCTTTCTGATAAATCTTGAATGTTATTTTTTCTTAATGCTTGAAATTTCAGACCAATTTTGACATAAAGAGAAGCTTTATTTTCCCTGAATAATTCATAATGATATACTGTCCTGTTATTGGAAATCACTTAATATATCAAAATACACCTACAGTACTGTGATTGAAATAAATTGGTCTAAACGCATTTCAGCCAGGCGGATACGAGACACTTGCACCTGCTTCCCAATCATTGGGCTACAGCACACGGTATTGGTAGAAGCAACGGCAAATTTTGACAGTTGTCTTCAGAAGTTTTAAAATCATTTTAAAATGTTTGGTACTGTGGGGCATTCTTTTGGGAAGATACAAATTTTTGTAATTTGTTTCAAGGAGTTTGAACTCCATAAATGCACGCGTTCGATCATGAACAGACTTGTTCAAAGCTTTATTTTTGTCACACCTCTGTTGTTTTTTATTGTTTAGGTAATTTCAAAAATTTGAATATATCTAAAAATCGCGGCGTTTAACTTTAACAAATTACAGCGTCAGATGTCAATATAATTATCACTAAGTATTTTCGGTTTTATATTTCATTTCCACTCATATTGCTGAAGGACAATCAGGAGGTCTAAAAATATCAATTTGAAAGTCTTAGGGGGGATTTGAAAATAACATTAGAAAGCCCTACCATCTACCCAGCAGATTCTAGAACCAATACACGACCGTGAAAAATATAAAATACAGACTTATTCAATCATGATCGAAATAAGTCCTTGTGCTTAATACCGTTGCAGTTAAAAGTGAGTAATGTTTCACCTCAAATATTTAAGTTCACTGGTTTTGTTGCGTGGGAATTAATGAGGTTATAATTGTGTTTAGAATTTTTGATGGCGGCGGAAAAAAATTGTTCCTCTCTCCGCTTTCCTTTTTATTGCGGTGGAGATGGTGCAGGATGCATACCGAAAGAGCAGTTTTGTGACGGAGTAGCACAATGTCGGTAAAGCTGTTTGTGACGTTATGTAAGCTAGCGAAATAGGGTGACTATAATTTGTTTTGAGAAGACAGGAGCATTGGACTCTTCGAGCTCCCCTAAAAAATTTTCTGACTTATATATTTTTTGTTGAGGTACAAGAATTAGCCTAACCCCTGACAAATGGTAGGTCCTTATTTCTTTATTCTAATTTTGGAAATTGAAAACTCAGCAGTTTATCTGCTTTGTATATCCTGTTGAAGGTACAATATGGAACGCTGTTAACGTTTAAGTAATGTTTTATTGCGGTAAACAAATTCATTTATTTATGATTGATGAAATGGTGCTACTAGCGTAAACGGCACTGTGGTTTTCTAAAGTCGCCTCTCTACCAAAGACATAAAACTATGTTGTGTTTTGCAGAGATGGAAGTGACGAGAAACTCTATGAACAGGAACATGTTGGTAACACTGACGGAATAAACTGTACCCGGACACGAACAACTCCTGAAGGAAATGTGACGGTTGCTGAATGTTTGTTACCAAAACGTTATGTCGGAGATAAAATAAAAAACTGTGTTTTAGGTAAGTGAGCAAGACATTTAATTCGAGTATAGAGGGAAGGGAATAATAATGCAAAATAAAACTTTCCACAAAGTGGCATCAGGAAGGACATCTTTACAAAAGGAAGCCTCTGGTCTGAAACTAAGTTAAGTCTTCCCTAGAGAATTTTGTATTTTCTTGGAATTTTTTATCCTCTATTACTACGGAAGCCTATCGTATCGTTTTGCATGGGGTTCTGGTGCACCTCTGTGAGGAATTTTACATTCCTTCCATTAGAGTCAATCTTTGATTTTTAAGCCACCCTCTTGGACTTGGCACGGACCTGAATAAAGTTGCTGTCGTACATTCCAAGAGTGAGATTTCCTTTCGTTTTTCTCTTGAGCTTGTGAGCCGTTTCATCATCTTTCCAAGACTTAAATCATAGCTACAGAATTGTTGTCGCGACACTATCAGTGGTGATATGCTTAAGCCGTTGCAACCCATTGCATTTCTTTTCATCATCGCCGATTAAACTCGAACTTCGCCATTTCCTCCTATTGGTAAACGCCTAGCCGAAGATTTAAAAACAACATTTTTTTGTTATTTTGATACAACTCGACAAGGGAATTAAAGCCAGGTCCACTAATTGTGAAGCGGACGTGCTAGCCACTACACTATCACTCAAGTCAGTGGCAACAGCGCTTGTTCATCAAAATTTTAGTTTTGAATCTACCTCTAAATGTTTAAACCCTGAACCAATTAAACACCTCGCTGAGAGTGTTGTTCTAGCTCACATGCATTCCAACTAGTCGAACAACAATCTTTGGCTTAAAGTAGAGAAAAATGCTTCTTAGTGGCAACGCTAGAGTTGGTGATACCAGAAAGCCTTCGAGAGATTCACTCAAGAGTTCCCTGAATTAAAAAAGTATACCTACCAGCAACCACCGATCTGACAAAAAAATTATTTTAGAGGTATGACTTTTCGTTAAAAACATTTTAATAGGTTTGACCTTTTTGGAATGTGATTGAATGTCATTCTTAAAAATAGAGCAATTCAAGGCGCATTGTCGCTTCTTTCTACGAATTGATGCCACTGGAACGTTCTGTTTCGAAGGAAATTTGTTGAAGCCAGCGAGGCAATTTCGATTCCTTCGCGTTATCAGCCTTTTGTATTTTCTTTCAGTGCTTTCCAAACTTTTATAATTTTTTTAAGACAGTTTTTAAGTAAGTGCAGCAATGAGTAGTTATTGAAGCAAAAACTTAAAAGTTATTATTTATGGCGCTATCGACAGCGAAGTCGGCATGAAAAACTGTTCCCCATCAAAAGGCAATGCAAAGCTTTGAGTTTTCTAAAAATCATTGTACGAAATCAATCCAAAAACTTGTCTTTTGTATTATCTTTAAAAATTGAGGCACAACCCCTAGGGGTTGATCGGAGGGATAGTAAGTGAGTACGAAACAGTTGCACGGAGTTAAATCTTCCACGAAGCTTTCACAATTTACTAAATTATCTCCAATTACATAACTTTAACAAAAAAGTAAAACATCTTAAGATCCAAATTGTTATGATAACAAGCAACTCCAATAAATGAAAAAGCATTAAGTTTTTAATTAATTGAAGTTATTTGCTATTGCAGTACAATTATTTGAATAGTTATCTTTAATTGATAGCTTTATTGTTAGAGTCAAGCGCAGGAATGAAGTGGAAAGTACCTCTCCCAAGAGCACAACAGTTCAGCCATCTTGAGTGTCGAACGTGATCACCATAAAAACAGTTGTTTAGTAGGCTTTAATTGCCAAATGCCGACAAGCGTGGGCTTTATAAAATGAACAGACGTTATCATCAAATATTGCGTCATAGACGTTTATAATTGGTAAATTGTTCGGAGGTAATTGATTTCTACTTGATAAAAATAATTTTTGTCCTATTTTTTATGCGACTTGCAAAGTTGCCTTTTTACTAAATCTAATATTTTCTGAAAATTAGGGCAATTTAATGAAAAAATTTATTGCAATATGATAATCAGCTCCAGTGGATTGCATGGTAAGTCATTTCTTGAATGTAGATACAGCAGAGCACTACAATTAGCAGGTGTACCACCAGAATTTTTTTAACAAGGAAGAGCTCATACAAAACTGAAAAATAATGTTTTGTTTTAGATGTGAGCAAAGCATTTCATGAACCCAACTTGTAATGTAATCCACGCCTATGCTTTTTTGAAAGGTGCTATTCTCAATTCTGGGGCTACAATGCAGTACAAGACTGTTTTTTTGTCGTTTTTACACTAATGTTTTCTTGAGGTGGACCCATGGCATGTGTCATAATATATCCCGGTCCATACAGCAAACCTTGATTTCATTGTCCTATTTCTGTCCCTGCAAAACTTGACTTACTATGATTTTTAAATCGCTTGCCAGCGATTGTTAAGTTATGTTTGCAAAAGTTAGTGAAAGAAAGTGACTAAATTGGACCTGATGAGCAGCATGATAATTCATGGTTGACTGATTGATCTAGAGTGACTTTAAATACCATCAACTCTTGACGAAAAATTAGACTTGAATGACTCCAGTTGTGAAATATTTGTGCTGTGGTGTAGTAGTAAAAGCGTCCGTTTTGCAATTTTTGACGTTGGTTCGATTCCGTAGTGGCATCGTTTGAAAGACTTTGAAAACGATATTTACTGTTGACCTGCGCGATCGTGTAGTGGCTAGAGCGTCCGCTTCGCAGTCGGTAGACCTTGGGTTCATTCCTTAAGTCGGGTCATACCAAAAGATTTGAAAAAATGGTATTCACAGCTACCCTGCTTGCCACTCAGTATAAAAGGGGGATAACGTGGAAAACAAGCCGGCAAGCTGGCTTGTTGTGTTCTTGGGCAAGGCACTTAACGGGACGCCTCCACCTTTATGTGGCAGACAGGTGGCGTACCCGTACTTCACCGGGTTACATTTGTGAAGCTGCTAACCCAGCATGTCAAACGACTCTTGGGTACCCACCAGTGGTAGTCCGCGTTGTTGGTGGTGGGGCAACCAGTCACTCATGACTGGTTCGAAATGGGCTGCCATCTTTCCCCTAGCCTAATTTCAATTAGATTGACGGCATAAACCTGAATTGCCGTTCGTGCCGTACCTCCATCCCAAGGAAGAGGAGGGGTAATCACAACAACAACAACAACATATTCACTGTTTTCTCGTTGGCGTCCAACTCGAAAGAGATGGCGTACAAAAGGTCTGCAAGTTCGGGGTACCTTCATGTTTATGTGGCGGACAGGTAGTTCGGTTAAGCAGTTAACTCGTTACAGTGGCCAGCCTGACAAAACACTTGCAAACAGAGCATGAGCTCATACGAAAAAAAAATCAATGAAAATCTAGTTTTAAAAAAAGAATCGTTGTGCAAATCGTAAAGAATAATTTTGTGCACGATCACTCGGTTAATGGCTTCCTCAGTGATCCTAGCGATAGCGATAGCAGCCAATCGAGACGCCAAACTTGAGCTTAAAGTCTACGCTAATGGTAAACTTTTGCCATTTTTCCCAGTTCCAACTTAACTTGGGGTAAAACTAGATAGATCACTCGCGTTCCGCCACCATCTCGAGACATTGCTCAAAAAATTAACTACCCGCGTCACGCTGACTTGCGGGCTCAAAATGGGGCGCTGGCGCTAAAACACTGCGCACAGCTACCCTGTCCTTAATTTACTCTACAGCTGAGTACTGTACACCAGTTTGGGGTGGGAGCACACACACCTGACTCATCGACAGTGTTTTGAATGACCCCTTGCGCAGTGTCACTGGATGCCTGCGTCCTACACCAACGGACCTTCTGCCAATTCTTTTAGGCATCTAGCCAGCTGAGCTTCACCTGGGGAGCGACACTTACCTTTGCTAAGCGTGGCACCCTAGACCCTGACCGTATTTTTCACGATCAACTAGCTGGGTCACCAGATGTGCCCCAGGAGAGACTAAAATATAGACGCCCATTTGTGCCTGCTGCGCGGAAACAATTGAATGACCTATCTAAACAAGGCATCTACACCACTCAGCAAACAAGTTATAGATGAAGTGCGGAGTATTCAAAACAAACATCCGTACTCCGTGTTTTCATTTCCAGCCCCTTGAAATGGGCTTGAGCATAACATCTTAAGTTATGCTCAATCGCCTGCAAACTAGCGTTGGGCGTTTTCATTCGTCCATGTGCAAATAGGGTCTCGCTCCCTCGCCGAATTTCGAGTGTGGCGCCATCGATCAAGCCGCAGACCACGTTATCTCAGTGTACCCCATACATTGTTCATCTCGAGGGGTGACTGGTCTGATGGTTTTGGATGACGATACTCGATGTTGGCTTAATACCACCTCATCCATCATCTGATCTCATCGGTAAATGGATGCCCCTCCACACGAAGAAGAAGTGATCGCAGCCACTCAACCGCATTTCTGACATTTCTCCATCTATTGAAATGCATTGTATTTTGTTCCAATAGCGCAACCGTTTTACTGCGAATTTATTGGTGATAGGCTTAATGACGTTCTGCTTTACTCTTACACTCTTTATGTAAATCTCATGAAATTAATGTTGAAAGGAATTTTCTCACGGTTTTTCTTAAGATGGTTTTTCTCACGGTTTTTCTCAAGAATTTCAAAAAAATTTCAAAAACAAAATGTGCCATACATTTTTGGTGTCCGGCATGGTAAAATCTGAGGTGGATTATACTGGTACTTTTGTTGCATTTAAACTCGCGTTGGAGTAGCCAATACTACTGGTGCAGTGCATATCTACCATGAGCGCTCGGATCAAGCAGGAAACATTGTGGTGAAGGGCTTTTTCAAAGATACAATGATGCTATTTTCATGAAGTTTTGAACCCGCTCAGCCATCTAGCAGAAACGAATAACAATAAAAATATTTAAAGTACATTACCAATTTTATGTTTGTGTGATAGGTGAAGATGAGTGTAATTATAATCACTCCTTTGAATGTGCAACCTTTCCATATGGTGGTTACACGAATCAATGTATTCTTCGAAGTTTTTTCTGCAACGGAATTTTCGACTGTTTCGATCGATCTGACGAGCTTCGTTTTGTGTAAGACTTGTGATTATTAGTGCATAGTAGAGCTGGGTACACGCTAAAACAGATTGATGAAGCCCAGAGAAATTTCGCAACTAAATTTTTAAACTTGCAAAGAGCAATTGGAAATTCCGCAAACGTTTCTTACATCATGGAAGCGAAAACGCGAATTCAGTAACCGTGTTTAAAACTCGCAAAGCGCAACGGCAAATTCCGCAACCGATTTTTCAAAATGAAAAATTAGCAAACAATTGATAAAAGCGCGATCGCAAACATTTGCATGAAACAAAATATCTGGTAACAGCAGGAGTGAAACTGTATTAATTTTCTCACCTGAACTGTAGCCTAACTTTTCAATCCGCAATAGAAACCGGGGGTTAACAAACTAAGCCTAAGGCCAGCATATCGAACGTAGCTTACGTTCATAACATATTTTTAAATTAAACAAGAATAAACCCAAAATAAATCATTAAAATACTTTCCACAGAGGTTTATCGTGTTTATTTTTTCAAATTATGCCAAGTTATGCAGCTAATTGAGTGAGGTCTTGTTCTTTCTTTTCCCATCATGTCTTTAAGTATGGTCTGGATCTTATTTTTTACACAGATGCCCTGCAATACTGATATAGATCAGATTGTGACATTTTTCGTGGTTATTATATTTTTGCTATCAATTATGATATTGTCAGAGGGGTTGAGAGATTGATCCGGGCCCGTTTGCAAAGCTTAGAAGCCGTTATTGTGGGCTTTTTGAGCTCTTTTATTTATTTGGAAAAACTTCTACCAAAATTGCTCTTTCCATTAATCAGAGATAGAAGTGGTATGGATTTTCGCAAACCGACCCTACTGGTAAAAATTTAATCTATCCGCCGGTTGATAGTTTTAATGACAATTTATAAAATAGCATTGATCTTTTAATATTGTAACACAATAGAGTGCTTTAATACTTCTATACAAGTGCAATGTACCATTAGTATCGTTACAAGGGGAAACCTTATGAAGGTTAGTATTTTTAAGTGTATTCAATCATGTGGCGCTTCGAAAAGCTAAAAACGATTCCGATAAGATTCAAACCCACAATCTCCTGATTACCGTCTTTAATTAACCCACAACATCCTGATTGTCGGGAGGCTGTGGTTTCGAATCCCACCGAAATTGTTTTCCACTTTTTGCGCTGCTACATTGTAAGTGATCCAATTTATCAACTGCACTTCCATTAAGTTACAACACAAAAACCCCACATGCAAAACCATTTTTATCCAACCCACATTACAATTGCAAATAGTCTGATCGCCACCCAAAAAACAAAGTAAACTAAATCATTCAGCCATATATTGCTGTCACGGCGCTGTTGAGTTCTTCCGTGACTTCATCATCGGATTGAAATAGTAAATTTGCTTGCCAAGCACATTGAAAACGTGACCTCTGAACAATGAACGCTCACAAATGGTAGTCAGTCGTGTTGGTAGCGGGGCTATTGGTCTGTGAGTTGTCTTTGCTACCGGTTCGAAATGGTCTGCCGCTTGCCCTTATAGGACCTACACTAATCTTGATTAGTAAATGGTGAGATGTTACAACCAGATCAAGTCGTTCTTTCGAAAAATTTATTGTTGAAACTTGACGCTTCGCTTCCCTTAGTTACCGGGGAGCTTCTTAAGAATACGTTAGATGTTACTAGTGTAACATATAAACTGTACAACATAAAAATATAAAGACAACTTGTATTACTAAACACTAAAAATTGTTTACCAACAGTGAAGGCAACACGTAATTACGAAAGCATTGTAACATCACAATTACAGGACTAGGCATAAGTAAAAAGTGTTGTAAAATACATAATACATAAGACATTATTTATTGGCAACAAACACACTATAAACAGCAGGAAATTTTGCACCATCATTACGATTAATTACATTACATGAACAAGCCTTTTGATTTATCAAAAAACTTTCCGCAACGCGACGCCTGTATGCATGCTATTCTGACTTCAGTAATTTGAAATTATCCCAATCTATTCTATGATCAAAATCCATAACATGTTGACTCAGCGCTGACTTTTTAGTGTTAAAAGTCTTGACCGCACCAGCATGTCCCCGTTTTCTGGTTCTAACACTACGTCCTGTTTCACCTACATACACAGGATTGCAATCCCGGCAAGAAATTCGATACACCAAACCACGCTTTTGTTCAAAATTAATAGCATCTTTAGGTTTACGAAACAACGAAGACAATGTATGATGTGGTTTTAAAGCCACTCCATTACCAACTTGAGTCAAAATTCGGCTAATAGGTTCGGAGACACCTTGCACGTAGAAAATCGAGGTAAACCGTTTCAGTTTTTCTGTTTTTCTGATACCATGATTTTACAAGTACTTCCTAAAACTGCATTTGCTACTCGAAAATCCGTTATTCTAAAGATTCTTATAAATCCGATTCAGTTTGTCAGCTGCCACCCACTTTTTTCACATCGCAATTCACATAATATTTTCTTATTTCCAAAATCAAAAAATAATGAGATTTAGTAATGACATCATCATTTGTCATAAATGGTGTGAGTGCAAAGTACAGCTTCATGCCGTGTCTCTATTCCAGAGCAACATGATCAGCATGATTCGACATTCTTCTGACATGAGTTATACTGAGCTCTTGCATCTGGGTGCTGGCTTAATACGATCTGAAGACTGTAGTGTTACGACCATTGATGGAATCATAACACGTTACGTAGGCTTTTTGCAAGCTCATTGCGACCTCAAAAAGTCGCCGTAAAAGTAGAGACGAACAAACACACAACATAAAACACTTCGTGCTTCCTTTTAATATCAAGCGCCCAAAAATTCCAACAAGCCCACAAATTTATCAAGTCTTTCTTTTAATCCGATTTGGAGTTGAACTGCAGGTCTATCGACTACAAAAACAAGTCGCCATCGCGGCAGTATCACGCTTATCAACGATTGAAATATCGCGCTGATTTAATCACGTACCACAGTTTGTTAGGGCAAGGGCATATTTTAATCATGATCAAGTAATTTCGATTTCACATATTGTTGAAAGAAATTTCAAATTTTGTTCTCCATAATGTCCCCTATTTTGAGTGCCAAGCAGGCGGTCTCTGAATAACATTTTCAAACGTTTTCGTTTGACTCGACTAGGTAATGAAATCTGTTGACTTTTTTTATCTTAATTCGATGAATGAATTAGCCACCAAAAGCAAAGCTCTTTCTAACAAAAAGTATTTACCGAACAGAGAAAACACAAAAGCTTTTTATTTAGAACATATTGTATTCTAAATAAACAAATTAGAAGGAATGATAATAGAGATTTTTTTTATGGCAACAACTAGGGTTTTTTATTTATTCACCAGATAATCTATTCTCTCTTGTTTATATTGTTTTTTCGCATTCCAATCAAATTAAGACGAAAGCTCATCTACCAAACACCAATTGCCATACCAATAGGAAAAGACCGCTTGGCCATCCAAGAACCAGGCAGCTACAAAAGTGACTTGTCTTGGTTAAACCTTGGAACTGAATCAGCTGAGTTACCACTTGTGCAGTAGGTGGAGATCGTGAGATTTGCAGGAACCCCTAAAGATCCTGCTCCCATGATTTTATCCCAGTAGAAAAGCAGATTTAGAAGACTTGTTTTTTTTTCGTCTCACTTTCACACTGAATGTGATATCCCCGACAAGCTTTTTTATGGAAGTAAAGGCAAATTCCGGATTTAAAACACCTCTTTTGAAGATTTACTCTAAGCTAACATTTGAGAAACCACTTTTAGTTAAAATTTTAGTTGGTTTAAAACCACATGCAGCAGTTGCTATATTTCTCGTAATTATAATGCGATCATGATCTCTTTTTCCACAACGCGTAAACATTTGTGACCAATAAAATCACGCCTTGAGATCACGAGGCTTGACAGCGTTTCATCGAACTGGGTCACGCTTGACTTCCTGTGTTTTTCAACAGACCAGCCTATGGCTCTTTTCAATGCAAAACATCAAAATACCAGCAAACATCTACCTGCGACTTGCCAGCAAAATATGTTTGTGACGGAATCGCAGATTGCGAGAAAGGAGTTGATGAATGCTTCTGCGATCCGACTACCGGAGCAATGTTAAGGAACAGTGAGTTCACACGACTATATCACGTAGTATCAAAATTCTTAAAATCAAATTTTAAGTGATAAAAAGGCGTAGTATTGGATTAGTGGTATTGGATTCACGTTTGATGTTTAGTCCTGGCAAAAATAGGCTAGGTGGCTTTATATACAAGTAGATGTAAACTTGTTTCATGTGTAATTATAAAGGCTTCCCGTGTCTAAAAACCACTGACACAACTAGCTTTGTTAAGGTTATACCAACGAGCAATGCTTTCGATGTCTTGATGGTGACTTAATCCTGCATCATAAACAACTTTGCGATGGAAAATTTCAATGCAAAGACTTATCGGACGAATGTATGTGTGCAAACAAACCTCCAGTTTGTAATAACATATGCAAAGGTAATGATGACTGAAAGTTTATCGAAGAAAAATAGTCTGCGTCAGCAGTGCCCAGTACTTTTTGTGTCAGCAGTGCGCCGACTTTTTTGAAGATTAATACCTTGAATGCCCGCATTTCGAATTTTGTTTATGAAATGGATGTAAAGTTCCATTTTTTCTTTTTTTGGAGAACAAGTCTTTCAACACCACCGACGATCCAGCTTGGGATCGCATCACACAATTTAGTTTTGCAAACCATCACCAAAGGTGCTAAGCAGCACTACTACTACTACTACTGCTACAGTGATTGTTGCAGAGATAGCAAACTCTTCGCAGCAATGTGCTTAGCTGCATGGTTACTACTACTGTAATTGCAGCAAAGGTGGTGAGATCCTGACAGCACGATGTTGAAAGTTCAGTTTCTCACTTCTTTATTGCCATGTGCAACTAGTGGCGTATTTAGCGGGAATAAAGCTTGATGGGCCCTCTCAAACAGTATGATAGCAGCAAAAAATGCGACAAAAAAAAGGATTTGATGTTTGTGTCAAGACCAAAACGAGAGAAAAAAGGTTTTTCACTGCGGTTTGAAAACGAAATTGGGCAAAATTCTTGGCTTCAAAAAGTTGGCATCAAAAAAGTATTCAATGTTCGGGCTCTTCTCTGCAGCATTGCCTTCGAATTACCCATTGTGTGCAACAGAAGGATTGAGAAGGATTCTTTATATATTTTTCTTTTATACTGTAGCTCGTAACTCTGGGTTGAAAAATGCTTTTGTGGTGATACGTAAAAAGCTTGCATGCAGATTTATTATAAAGTTACCCCAGTCGAGCAAGCAAGATGTGTTTCTACCGTATCATAAACGCTTCTTCGTATGAGCTACATAGTTTGCTTTTGTCAAGACACAGGGCCAAAGAACTATTCTTTTATCACTTATAACTATAACAAATCTTTTATAGGTAAAACATCAAAAAGAGTGTGTGGCAGCAACCATTTAGTGTTGTTTCCAATCATTCACAGACCTTGTATCACGTTTCGAGATGGACACTTGGTTCATCGCAAGATGATTGGGGCATCACTCGTTATAATTATGTAGAGCGAAAATGTCTTCGCGCCACATTCAAAGACGACAGAAAGTGCCACTTTTCATTCACAAGCGCCACTTCACAAGCGCTTCTGCAAAACAAGAAAAATTAGCTCTAAGTGCTTTTTCAAAGAAAAAAACGCACAAATTTTGATGCTGAGTTTTTGCTACAGCGATTTGATTTTTTTGCCTTTAGATGGCATGGATTGCGATGGTTGTGGTGCTGGGCAGGTTTTATGCAGCCTCAATGCCAGTTCAACGCTTCACAAATGTATTAACATTTCTCAAATATGCGACAGTATATATGATTGCCCTCTCCAAGATGACGAAGTAAATTGTAATGTGGATATGTCAGAAACTTTTACATGTAAAGATCAATCAAAGTACTTACCAAAGAACAGACACTGCAATAGTAAGTAAAGATTATTCTGCATTTATTCTCAACTTTTAGAAAACGGCATGCTTTGAAGGTTGTTCTTGTCACTATGCTTTGTGAAAATACTGTAGTCTTTTTCACTGTAGGTAAATGGTAGTACAAAGAACTAGTATAAAATTATCATATCTACATTTAACTTTAAGGGTCGGCAATTTGCTTCGATTAACTAAGCGTTGAACTTGCAAACGGAAACCTGATGATGGCACTGCCTAGCAGAACCAATATTGGCAGTGGCTTATTTTCAACGAAACACTTCAGCGTGCGCAATGAGCGTATTTTCATCAAAACACCACAGTATACGCATGTTGAGAGTGCGTAGGACACTCGGTCTTACGCGCACGTTCAGAAAAGTTTGCAAAAAACAGGATAATTTAGCCTATATTGATTAAATTGTTGTTTACATTTTGATATTTACAAGAAACAGTGTAAGAAATATAAATTTTAAACTCGTTTAAAAATGGCCTCAGGCAAAATAATTGCAGAATACGTGATATCGTTGATTTGAAGATAAATAATATTTTTTTAATTATAAACAATTTGAAGCCGGCAGTAAACATGTCGGCAAGGAATTGTGACACCGAAAACGTGAACTTTGAACTACAGCCTGTTACTGTGTAAAAATAAATAGAGTAAAAGAATTGTAACGACATGTATTCCCATTTGTATATTTTTTGTGATATATTCCGTCATGTTTTGTGACGTTAAGTTATATATTTGTATACCTAGCAGCATACGTATAACCAGGAACAAAATTTCCCGTCAGTCAAGGTACGTTATTGCATCTCGAATCGAAAACGCTAACAGTTATTTTGAGTTGGTTTCGTGATTGATGTTGTACTACATGGTACCATGGGAGGACGTTAAAAGTTTTTAATCTCATTGTTTGGTAGCGAGGACACTGCTTAGTTTAAAAACTGGATTATTATATTTGATCCAACTTACAGCACGATTCTGTGCGTATGTGTGTTTTTTACTTTTCTGAAAGTACTCAGTCCGTGTGGCAGCATGATAATATTTGTTATAATTGATTACCACCTAAGAGAGGGTATTACAAAAGTTAATAACAATCGAAAATAAATTTTTTTAAACCCATATTTTGACGAAATTAACGTTTACACCCAAACAAAGGCAAACAATTTGCACTCTAACAAGTGACTCATCTTTTTGCGAAGAACTGTACTTCTATAGGGGTTAGATAACGTCATGATGAGTGTTTTTTTGGCAAATTTTTGCTTCTTTATATTTTTTCAAATAGTACTGGGCGTAGAAAGGCGACCGCGAGCTCTGCAAAAGAAGCTTCAAAGCTGCTTCCGAATGATTTGACGCGGCGGTGTAGTAGCTGGAGCGTTCGCTTCTCAGTCGATAGACTTTGGTTTAATTCTGTTGTCAGATAATACCACACGACTTTAAAAGATAGTATATACAGCTTTCTTGCATCCCGCTCAGCAGTATAGTGTGAAGTAAAACCCGACCAGTTGGCATGTTATATCCTTGGGAGGACCACTTGTGTGTTCTTTTATTATGTAGCAAACAGATGGGGAAGCCGAACAGATTGTAAGCAAAGCATGAGCTCATAAACATGAATAAATGAATGAATAAAAGATAGCTTTCAAAGCATTGCTTTATTTTATATTTATGAGTCAGCACCACAAATTTTCTCTGTTTGTATCAAAGGGGCTAAATGAGAGAGTAAACACAATAATCGAGCCTTAGTCATCAAAATATCTTCAATAGGTTGGTGAATTAAGCAAAACAAATCTTTTAAAGTTACTGTAGTTTTAACGCCACGAAAGCTTTAGCGGTTTATGATAATTTCAATACAGTTATGACAGCAGGCATTTTTACAGTGAGAAAACAAGCTGATGATAAGCATTTTAATATGGTTATAAAAACCTTGGTTCCTTGAGGAAATTTAATAATATGCCCATTTGGCGTAAAATTACCTTATCACATGCTACAATTTTTCATTAAATTTCAGGCCATTGAGAATATTTTGAAAAAAATTTGTCGTAATCTTTCATGAAATCTAATATTTTCGCCATTTCGGCATAATTTTATAAACAAAAACAAACTCCATAGATCGACGTATACTGGCTTGTATGATTTTGTAAAATAAGAATATCTATAGTTTATGCAGTGATAAAAGAATAAATTTATATTTTTATTATAGATGCAAAAATAAGGAAGTTAACATCTTCACCTATTTGTTTCGCTTCTTCCCCAATTTACTACCCTTCATGTGTTTTACAACACATTTGATTGACTTGTGATTCTTTAGTATCAGGAAAAACAGGGTTTGCAATTGTAACTGGCTCATGAAACGTTGCGTTTCTCTGTAACTTAGTGGTCGGCAAGCTGTTCTTAAATTGGCCCAAACCCACCTTTCAAACATTGCTGAAGGCCCATACAGCATCAAAGGAACACGATTCATACAGACTTCGGGACAAACTTCTAATATTGACCACAATTTTCCAGTTGAAAATTTTTTTGGAAATCAACATTTTGAAAGTGAAATTTTTTGATGTGAGAAAAACTTCTGTTTAAATTGATGTTTTTGCTGCTTAAATTATTTGAGGTGATGACTGAGTGCGACCCAGCGACAACTATCATTAAGCCCAAGCGTGGGCGGTTGCCACAGCTAGCGAACCACTGCTCTAACAAGATGATCTTGCTTGATTGGAGTGATGCTTGGTTGTCACATTTTAAAATGTACTTTATTCAAGAGATAGAAAAATCATCTTCCTGTTATCACCTCTTGAATGCGAGAATTAATGAAAATATTTTTCCAGACATCACTGATTGCTTGGATGGTTCAGACGAAGAAGATTGTTCAACTTTGTTCTTTAATTGCAACCCTACTTCTTACCGCTATAGAAACCCTAACGAAGAAAATGGTAAGTTAAAAAATACAGTGCTTAACTGCATGCAAATGGTTGCGGCAGAAGTGGAAAGCTCCTGGCATATCTATTTGAAATTTCAGCATCTCAGTACTCTTTTATTGCCAGCAGGCACACAACAAGGATTTTCGCAAAAAGTGGCTAAAGTTCATTTTGAGACAAACGTTTGAGCTAAAGGGTTCAAAGTTCAATTTCAACGCTAAATGACCTATTTAGGGCTACGGCCTCTCCTGGTTGCACGCTTGATTGCCAGGTGCAACAAGATGGTAGAGAAGATCTTTTAAATCTATTTTTCTTTGCTGTGTTTCAGGTTTGCCAGCCAAGCTGTTTTGTAAAAAATCACAATTCTCGGTTGCGTGCAATAAATCAAATAGATCATTCTATGCGAATAACTAGTACGGTCCCACTTACACCCCATTGCAAAACACTTCAATCACTTTTGCCAGTACTGTGTGGTTTCATCGTGGCACCGTTGATCAGAACACTTTTTTGTTACGTTTTATCTACAAGTTTTCGCAGTCCTGCAGGCTTAGCGAACAGGCAATCATCTGCATACCACTTAAAGGAGTGCAGTTAATTGCATTTCATAAGGACCCAACAAGCGAACTTCTCGACTTTTTTTTCTCACTGTCTCTTGTGCGCCAAGTGCCAAGCAGGGGAGCTGCGGATACCATTTGAAGATGCGAATTACTATTACAAACACAAATATTATATCACGAATCTCTGTTGAGATACATTTTTCCAAATTTTTATGAAACAACTTGCAAGTGAGCGTTTTTGTTTACTTCAAGCACTATGTTATTGCTCCAAATCAGGATTTCTTAATCTGAGTTTCATCGAACCCATTGGATTAGATAATCTTTAGAGTTCATCTTTTTTTGAAAGCTAAGTAGTGTTGTTTTTCCAGTGCTCTCTTTTGCATCGAAGACCTCGTTTTCGAGTTGGAAAATTACCCCCCGTGGCCTGTAAACATTTGGAGAAATAGATTGAGTTTCGGCGTGTTAAAAAAGATTCAGAGCTACTGTTCTACCAGCAATATATTGCTCATGTTTGTTTGTATTTCATCAAAATAAAATATTTACCATTAACAAATCAAACCACGCATCAAACGTTTTCGGCCATACACAATATCCTCTCCTAGATTTAAAACAAATCCTTTAGTAAACTCCTATTTTCAATTGATTTGTAAAATCTTGAATAATTCAATTTTGAAATAACTTGCACGCCCCCAGAAAAATAAACGATTAGGCCAAGAAATCTTTTCATTATATTTATATATATATATTTTAAAGTTTTGTTCACATAGCATCCTAAAAGCGTTATGCTTGCTCATTGAAATATCAAGAACATACGCTTGACATTCAACATTTTGCATACCAAGTTAATTAATTTCTGCAAATAGCATATAATTTGCAAGTGGACTGAATTTGGTATGCAGTTACAAAGTGATTAACTTAAAGCTCTAACGACTGCTTCTAACAACAAATTGTTGTTTTGTGGGAAAGTTTATTTCATGGTTCAGATTCACAACTTAAAAATGTCGATTGTCATATTGAACTCCTTAATTATGTGGAAATTGACGACTAAACGACCTTTTAATGCGGTCCGTAGCTTATGTGTATTTATCTGGTATTTTTAGGTGCTTGGAATGTAAACGACGATTTTTGTTTGGTTAATTTTTTATAAGGGACTGTCTAAACAAACAAACATTTCTCTCTTTCTTTCTTTCGTTCTGTTTATGCAATGTCACAGACTAATCTATTTTATGGCTTATGAAGCATGACGAAGTCATCTAAATCTTCGATCTTCTGTTGTTCTGTTATTATGTTAAAAAAACAAGTCTTTTGGTTGATGTTTCAAATTTTTTGAGGATCTACTTGACACTGTTTCAGCTTATGAACCTTTTCGTCCTCGCTTCACAAAGGCTTGTGACAATATCTCGTTTTGTGAGGATTTTGAAGATGAATGCAACGCCACTCTTTGTGGGCAATATCTTCCGCCCTATTGTGAGTTCGTAGAAGGAGAAGACGGATTTGTGTAAGTTGATCAAACAGTTACTAGTTAGACCTCGTACGTCAAAAATCTCGTTTTCAGACTTGCTTCAGAGTTACCAGTATTGCTGGCACAGTGCATTTCTATCACAAACTTTGCGACCAATTGGAGAAAATTCCCGTAATGTGCTTGAAAGTTTGCAACTGACTGATTGAAAGGTTGCAACAAAGCGCATTGAACCCACGTAGCCTCGTAACTCTAAGGCTCGTCTTAGGATGCTTATGACGCTGCTGACCGATAAGCTTTGGTTTTTCAATCTAGAGATTCTTAGTGCAAGGCTCTTGTAATTCGAAGTTGTATGGCAATTTGAGTTTTCTCTAAAAGCATTCGCTGAAAAGTTTTGCCTTGCTGTTAAAAGTACGGCTTGAATATGGTCAAATAAATTCCTTCGCAATTAGCGATGTAGCACTTCACACCGTGTTGTGTGTACATGAACCAATAATTGCTTTCCAACTTCCTATTTGTGGTTCGTACGTAGATGCTACATAACCGTTTCAGCTTGCTTTTCAGAAGAAAAGTAAAATCTAAATACTTCAGCATAGACTTGTAGGGTGTGCAAGGTAGAAATGTTAAACGCCTACCAAGGGTTCGATACTGGTGCCCCTGGTCCCTGTCTTCACTGCTACCATCATTTAAAGCAGTGCCTTTTTTAACTTGAGGGTCGCAAACTTGAGATTACGTTAAATATTTATTATAATTGTTTTTGTGCAAGAAACAGCTTCAACGAAGAGATGCAAATGACGTTATAACCAGTGTTTCACTTTATTTTTAGTTGTCCAGATAGCGGTTATACGTTGATGGGGTCGGAGATTTGTGATGGCTATCCCCAATGCAACGTGGACCATCCAGATTGGTCATCAGATGAGCTGTATTGTCCTAATAGGTAAATTTCTTCCTCAAAAGAAGCCGATTTTACGTTTTTCTACCCGCTTTTGCGCAAGCTTAAACCTGCTGATTCAGAGTATAACTACTACACACACGCTTTCGAACCACTTTTGTCGCTGGAGCAACGCAGCCCTTTAAATTCCTAATGCCCTTCCAGGCACATACCGATTGTGATTTTATAGAGCTTTCCATTATCATTTTACCACATCGAGTGCTAGTTTAGATTTGGTGGGATACACAGCAAGGTATTTCTTGTGTAGGGGAGGCATTAAAAGAAATATCTTTGAAAAGGAATAAAGCTTTCGCACCATTGCGATAAAAAGTTACGTCGTTATGCATTATAAAAGCTGCTTATTTTAATGGCATGATGAACAACGTATGTTTACCAAGCTTACAAAAATGTTCGATGAAAATAAAAACGAAACATATAATAAAATCCTTTGAAATGGTTTTCAGTGTTTTGAGCTGTTCTATAGTGCAAATCACCCCAATTACTAACTGTACATAAAGATAAGCTTTCATATATTGTACAGTATGGCTATTTCTTGTAGTAACAATAACAATTAGCCACTATGCCAGCAATTACTTTTACTGAATTGAACGCTTCGTAATATTTTCTAGCGTGATCAGCAAATCAAACCATGCTTAGCAACCTGAAATGGACTAAAATTTTTAGATTGCTTTTCAGTATTTCTTCGCTGCCGAGCCAAATTTACTCAAGCAGATAAGGTTGCTGGCAGCAGTTTACAACGCAAAGCCTTCACAAGATAAATATTGCTTTTCTTTGCCCTTTTATTAAGTCAAAGGTCTTTTTTTAAATATCAACTTTTTGAAATCGGCTGTTTTATCTTAAGCCCTGTGTTGCAATTATCATTTTTATTTTTTCCTCATTGGTAAAGATTGAGATCATCTTTTCTAAAGCAATCACTTTGCCTATCAGACTTTTTGCGAATTCTTTCTTCAAAACATTTAACCTCAACAAGTTCTTCCTTCAAGCTATAGTTTTTGCGTAGCGATTGAAGGCCCGAATGCCGAATGTTGCTCGTTGTTGCGCAGTGCAATGTGTAGTTGTTATTCTATCACTAAAAATGACAGCTTTCAAGGCATTCGATATTGCCCTTGGATTCTTGCTTTTGTGCGAGCGCCGATCTGTTTTCAATTATATCTTAATTAATCAAGACCTGTTTGCAGTCTTTGTTAGGCTAACTGCGGTACTGAAAAAGAAATCCCTTTTTCCTGAAATTTACTGATCTTTTTTACGACGCAGTGTTGGATTTAGTTAAATTCTCTAGTGATCAAAATAGTTTTAGTAATTTAGTAAAGGAATTAGTAAAGGAAATTATATCATAGCAGCAATGCATAGTAAGAACATCTTTTTTGTTAATTTACGGTTTTAATGATGAAAATATTATAATTTTGACTTTGACGACTTTGTTAAAAGCTACTTTGTATGAAAAAATGTGGGTACGAGTCATTAAAATTATTCTACAAAAAAAACGAAAACGATCAATTTTAAAAATTTTTTAGGTTTTATTGCGAGGATCGAGGAAAGCAAAAAGTGCCGATCCATATTCCTTTATCCGCCAAATGTGACAATATCAGTGACTGCTATGATGAAAGTGATGAAGTCAATTGCAGTTTGAACACCCATTTCTACTGTGAATTCGGATCTGTTAAGTTTGTCCCCCGTAGCAAGGTAGGCAACACCATGAACAAAGTAAAAGTAGAAGGTGTCAAGTGGCATTTAATGGGCTCTGCAATGAAAATCTCTTTGTCTTAAATATCCAGAAGCTTTTTTGAAAATTTGACAGACTACCTTTATCTACTGTTTGTTGCGTAGAAATTTCATTTTTTTGTGTTTAGGTTTGTGACGGAATACAGGATTGTAAAGGCGGAGAAGACGAATGTCAAAATTGTTCAGTTAGTCCGTTTTCCTCCGATAAATTCTTGATTAATCCTTATTTGCAAGTTTTTATTTGGTTAATTGGTAAGTGAATGCTTTATCAGATAGAAAATTGCTCCTTACCTACAATGTGATGTAAATTGGAAACGTTGTATAAAAAACGTTCAGGTGTAACGGTTACGTAACAAGGATCAGGAACATTGTGGCCAGCTGAGGAGCAACAGCAACATTAAACCAGTAATGTACAAATTAAATTAGGTCAACAAGGCAAACAAAGATAAGTGATTGCAAAACCCCACGATCGGAAGCAAAAGCCACTTTTCGAGCGACTTTAAAAGTTTTTTCGCGATTTGTTTCAACTATTACATCAACAGAAAAATTTGTAACGACAGAAAGTTATTGCTATCTATAACTCTCTTTGTAATTCGTCAATATTTCCCATTCGGTAATTTTTTTGTGTTGCATTTGCTATCCTTCAAACTCCCGATCACCAGTAGTGGAGCCAACGACAGTCTAAAACTGTCTAAACTGTCCAAACCTGCTTCGGAGTTAAGAGTCAACATTTCACTTTATTTGTCTAGCGTTAAAATTTACTGCTTGTTGGAATCCGCCAAGTACAGCCAATCATCACAGAGTGTTTTTCCTTCAGACACATCAACGAAATTATCTTGAGATTCGAACGCATAATCATTTCATCCTTGTCGCCATAAAAGAAAGCATCGGCTTGATGGATCATGCAGAAGATTTACTTTACAAGTTTAAGTACGCTAGTCCAACTGCCATGGGGTGTTGGATTGCGTTCAAAGACTGCTAGATAATGCCCCCATGGGTTGTGATTCACAGTGTCTTTAAATAAAGCACTTCGTGTTATTTTTCTCTGCTTGACCACATGTCTTGAAAATGCACTGTGATCGCCGTATTTACTCGGAAGCGCGTCGGAAAACATCTATATTACAACTCTGAAGTTTTTCCTCGATTAAAGATAAACACTTAATTAACAACACTTTTAGGCGTAGTATCAGTTATTGGGAATCTGGTAGTTTTGTGTCACAATTTTACTTTGTTTGGATGTGGGAAAACCAACAGTCGACTGTCATTCAATCATAGGATACTGGTTACTAACTTAGCTACTGCGGATCTGCTGCTAGGGGTGAGTTTTAAACAATTTTACAAAGAATGCAATGCACAGTGCTACAACCTGCTCTACCAGCAGATACTGATTCAGCTTATCTACCGACATTCGTAATTATGCCCAGAGGTGGTCAGTAACGAAGTAGTTCTGGTTAAGTAAACTGCTTAAGTGGGTTTTTTCAGTAACAAGCTACGTACTTGAGTAGTTTCGTTTTTTGATACTTCTGCTTTTACAAGAGTAGATTAAATTATAAGTAACGCTATTTGAGTGGTTGTAACATCTGCTAAAGTAGATGCTAAAAATTTAATGTTTGTTGAATTAAAATGTGGTATGTTAGTATAAAAAGCTGCTTGGAATTCAAGTTTTTATTCTCTGCAAATCCTTCATTGAATAAGCCATTTTTTGTTCAAGTTTAAAAAACCAATTACCGTTTTTAACGCTTACTAGGCAACGCGCGATGAGCTATTATCATTGGGCGATGCTGTCATCGAACTTATTGATTTTAAAGTGTTTAGCACCAACAGTAAGTTTAAATATTTTCTGGTGTTGAGTTTTTTGCTGCTTGATTTACATTTCCAATCGTACATCAGTGTGTTCACAAACTGGCTACTGCTCTGGTCTAGGCCTCTCGAAAAGGCGATTATGAGAGCTTCATCTAAGCATTTATCTATAAATTTGCTTAGTACTGTATTGACTCTTCCAAAAATTCTCAGGAGGACTCTTAAATAAATGAAAAGAAAGGTCATCGCCAAAAATGTGATATGAGTTACAAAAACTATTGGTCTTTATCCATCCGCATTAGCTTACTACGCCATTTGTCTCAGGCGTTTTGAAGTTGAAAATTAAATATCATAAAAATTGTAGTTTTTCTATTTAGAAGTAAAAGGCATTGTTCTTATTTGACCACTCGGATATTTTGTTTAAAGTCCCCGCCACTAATGCAAAAATGTGAGATTTGAGAAAAATACCCCCGCCACGTTTTAAGTACTGCAGATTTTAGGGTTAGGGTTAGGATAAAATAATGGCTGACATCGCTGAATTCCATCAATAAATAAAAATTCTAACTGGATAAAAGCGGTGGCGGGGATGTTTTTTTGACGGGGGCTTTCTACAAGAGATCCAACCACTCTATGTTGAACGAATGTAAGCATTAACAAACGTTCTACCAAAAGCATTTGACCAAAACTAAAAAATTATATTGAAATTGACCGACAAGATAAAGTAGTAATTATTATGACAATTAGGCCAAAGTGTCTGTACTATGCAGCACTATATAGGTCTAGATCAGCGGATATTAATTTATTTCGTATCTTGCACTTCCTGCCTGAAAAAAATTCCTTTCATTCCCCATCCTATCATTATATGTAACACCCAAAGAAAATTCTAAAGAGCCAACCGAAAATCGACAAAATGCTTCAAAAAATTATTCAATCTAAAATTAAAAAGTGTTTTTCAAAAAAAAAATCATTAACCTGAATTAAAGTAAACATTTTCAAGAGATTCCAAAGAAAATTGTAACCCACTAAGCTAGTGTCTTCCGGGGCAAAACCCTTCGTATAGTGAAGTCACTGCACGCACCATACACGTAAGCCTCTACGGTAATATGAATAATGCTACAAATTGACAGAGACGACTGCGCGTTCAGAAAGCTCATTTTCCCCTTTTATGTAGTGCGAGCATCGCTTATTAGAACCATTGGTTTAGTGAAATGTAGGACAGAACGGTCAAAGAATGGAACTAGTTCATCCTGTTACTACTTAAGTAGTTTAAGTCTCCCTTACTTTTTTACTTTTACTCAAGTAAAAATACACATGATTAATTTCTACTTAGCTCGAGTATTTTTGTGAAAAAAAAACAATGCTTTTACTGAAATAGATTTTCGAGCTACTTTGGCCACCTCTGTTTATGCCACATAATTCTGCTAAATTTGATGATACAAGATAATTAGTTGTACGATGTGAAAACCTGTATTATCTAAAAAAATTTTAGCACCTTCTAGTACATCAAGACTTAATTTTCAAAGATATGATGTTGGGAGGAGTAAAAATAAAAAGAATGCTGCTTCAACGTCGAGCTGACATGTTTCGCATGTCCCGATGAGAAAACAAATTCAATCTTTGTTATGTTACAGATTTACCTGATCAGTCTTGGAATCGTAAACCAACAGTATGAAGGAATTTATTGTAAACGAGATATTCAATGGCGTTCCAGTAAGTCGTGCGTTGCTATGGGAACCATGGCGGTCATAAGCACCGAATGCAGTATTTTCTTAATGGTGACCATGGCAACAATGCGCCTGACCCTAGTAGCGTGGTGAGTTTTTAATAGCACTAAGCTGATAATATTTCTTAAAACAGTTTTTAAGTTTGGACCGTTTTGAGACTCCTTGGGGCAACAAAAAACTGAAACCCTGACATTGACTGTTTGAAATCACTAATATTTTCAAATTTTTGTAGGCTCAAATCTTTTTTAAATAATTTAAGGATATTGAACCTTACTCAGGTGCATTGCCCAGCGACATATTTTTTGAGATCTCAATTATAGGTTTTAGTTTAAATGGTGTGTTAAAATTTAAAACCAATTTGTTTTTGTTTGTTTTATTTTTCACGTCACAATTTTTGTAAATGGAATTATTGCCATTTAGGTGACGAGTTACTGGTAGGCAAGAGTGCTGAGAGGCTGCCCCGGGTTGATTACCGAATTATTTTGAAACTAAAACGATCACGTTGTTAGAGGTCATCTCAATATTCGCTAAAAATGGATCTGTTGAAAGGTATATTGGAATGAAACATTGTTTTGGAATTTTCAGATAATCCCGAACTTCCTAAAAATCCCGGACTCGCCTCCTCAGCTATTCGCTAAATTTCTTTTAGCGCTACTGCTGCTGAACTAATAGAACCACATTATGTTTTTTCAGTCCTTTCTCTTCTACTATTAGACGTCGTTACGTCATTATTGGGATTGTGACGTCATGGACCATGGCGTTAATGATCGCTCTAACGCCATTGGCTGAATCACAAATCGATTATTTTGTGTCGCAAGTGTGGTGAGTTACAAATATGAAACAGGGCTGTTGTTGATAATTACTTAGAGGGAAAAAGTAGTTTAATGGATGAAAATTTTTTTAAATCTTCAACTTTTTCGATGCAAAAACAGATCAAACACCAAATCCCTCCTCCCCAAGCCCAAATCTTCAAGACCTTGTTATTTTCGAAATGATTGATTAGATTGATGGTAAAGTTTGCGATAAATGCGTATTAGAGATGTGTACATTATTTACTCAATATTTTTACAGAACAAATTCTCTCAATACAAATCTTTTAGTAAAATATTTTTTGACAAATTTATTATTTAAAGGTATAAACACAATCCGTTTTTAAGACTGGCTGACAGAAACAACTTGACTCAAGTGGCGACGTATATTTGGTCGTTAAATGATGGTGCGAACCACTCATTTGAAAATCTAACTCAAGATAGGTATGTGAAATTTTGAACATAGACAGTTCATTTCTGTATATATCCTGCTTGTTTTGTCCTTGAAAGAAGCAGTTTTCGACAATTTTCGCGACTTGATTGTGCCATTTGTAATAAAAATGCTCTGCCAGAAATGCCGGTAACTCCGAAGCAGGTCTGGAAACAAGTTGTTCTGTGTTTAACTGTAAAAGTTTACAATGACCACGGATGATGAAGATATGACTAACTTTGTATGAATCACATTTCAGATCTTTGACTTGGGATAACATGATCAACACTGTCATTCTGCTGAATGAAACATTTCGTCCTACTCTGAGATTTGGCTACTACTCGGCTCATGGTGTTTGTCTTCCACGGTTATTCCCAGATGTAGAGAAAGACCGCTCTTGGGGCTTTTCCCTTTTCGTAATTATCATAAATTTTATTTCTTTCATCTACATGCTCGTTGCATATATCACTATTTACAAGTGAGTTAGTAAGCTTTATTATAATTACAGGCTAATGACCGTATTTTCGCGACCATAAGGCGCAGTATCAAAAAATTGCTGCAAATGCATTTTTTTTGTTACATAAGACGCACCGGACTATAAGGCGCAATAAATCAAACAAAATCCTAATTTGTTTTTTGCATGTTTTAGATTTAAAAGAAACGATTAAACGAACAAATAAGCAAACAAACAAACGTTCATTACATAATACAACGTTCCAATAAACTTATTGCGTACACGGCGTTCTATTAACAAAACAATTCCTGGCATGTGAAATGCTAAAGCGAAAAAATACCGCTATTTGTAACATTAAAGATGGTTCGCAGTTTTCTTATAAAGCATAATTTTATCCAAACATAAGACGCACTGGACGGTAAGGCGCATGTTCAACTTCTGAGAAAATTTTTGGCTTTTAGGTGCGCCTTATAGTCGCGAAAATGCGGTAAGTGTTTTAGAATTTGTTATTATTTAGTTCTCCCTTTCTTTGAGACGAAAGCACGGCATTAAATGGTTTTCCAGATTCACACCGCAAACTTAATGAAGACCAGGCTAGGGGACACGGCAGTCCATTCTCAAGCAATCACGGATATACCTGATAAGCTAGGAGGTAGCTCTATGATAAATAAAAAAGTGCTTGTGTGAGAACGCACAGAGTAGAAGTGCTAGTGTGAGAACGTAGACAGTAGAAGTGCTAGTGTGAGAACATACAGAGTAGAAATGCTAGAACGCACAGAGTAAAAGTGCTAGTGTGGAAACGAGCGGAGTAGAAGTGCTAGTGTGAGAATGCACAGAGTAGAAGTGCTAAAACGCACAGCGTAGAAAGATTTTCCAGTCAGGTTTAGAGTGAAACGGTGAGGGGTTCTTTTCCCACGCGTTTCCACATTTCTAATACCCCTGCTTATAAGCCACTACTTTCATTACGAACAAGTCATACTGCTATTGAGGGGTGTTCTAGAGTCGCGTTTCACTACAGGACACGTCAGCAGCACAACATTCTGGTTTGAAAACGTTGGCTTGTAGTTCCACGCAAATCCCTTTCACTAACTTCACTTATCATAAACCTGTTTCTACATGTAAATCGTGTACTTTGAACGCAGTCGGTAGCTAGTTCAAACCTTGACCGTGTCATACCAAGATCTCTTAAAGCAGTAGATGTATTTGCAGCTTCCCTGCTTCGCGATCAGTACAAAAGTGATAGAGTTGAGAAAACACTGGCAAGTTTACGTGTTTAACGGAATCTTCCAATCTTTACGTAGCTGGCATGTAGCGGGGCCAAGTAGCTTTCCCGTCACGATGCGTCAGTCAGACTAAGGAAACAGAACATGAGCTCATTCCTATGAATAAATCATTTCTAAAATTACTATTACGAGCGGTCACACAAGGTCCGGGAATAAATAGACCAATTAGTTTAAAATATTATGTCGGTGATGTTTTGTAAATATTTGGATCAGACATTTATTTCATTGAATATCTGTGGCATAATGATACCAAGGTGTACGCTGCACAGCATCATTTTAAAACTTCATTATGAGCGCTGTGCTGCATATGGCGGTAAAGCAATGGTAAGAGACTGAAGTAAGCCACCCTAAACGTAATTCTGCAATTAAAGTTATTATCACAATTTTGTCATACTCTTCCTTGTACTAAACGCAAATTCATTGAAGCTGTAGAATCGCTAAAATTATTTTGAGAAAGTAGTCGCTAGCGATATATATTAGTATCCACACTATCAACCAGACATGCTTGCCGTAGGCTTTGGTAAATGATGAAATGCCATCTTTGCAACATGTTGACAAGACCTTCTAGGAATGCGAATGTCACCAATTAGCTGTGTTTTATCGCTTAGAATAGTGTGAAGCTGCCCGTCAAGGGCAGGGTAAGAGGCGATTTTTTGCTACCAAACAATTGCAATTTGTTTTGTTAATGTTTTAGCTATCACTCTACAATTGGCGTTCGTGAATGATTCAAAATAGATTTCATTTTTTTCTAATCTAATAGCCCAGCCAGATTTGAATTACATTAGTTGTCTGAATTTGATTTTCGATTTCTCACCGTGGCTTTATCTCACGGAAATATTCTGCAATTTGGCGTTCGTGAATGATTCAAAATAGATTTCATTTTTTTACTTCAATAACCCAGCCAGATTTAGATTAAATTTGCTGTCAAAATTTGATTATCGGTTTTTTACCGTAGCTATACCTCACGGAAGTATTCTGCAATTTGGCGTTTGTAAATGATTCAAAATAGACTTCAATTTTTCTAATCTAATAGCCCAGCCAGATTTAGATTAAATTTGCTGTCTGAATTTGATTGTCGGTTTCTCACTGTAGCTTTATCTCAAGAAAGAGAAAGTCAAGATATCAAAACAGACAACTCATTATATATGTCATGGTTTTATACACATTAAAAAAAGTGAATCCATTGCACCAGCGGTTTTCAGCTTTTTGTGTCGTGACCCATTGTAAGGACCAACTAAAACCTAAGAACTCCTATTAAACAAATTTTGCACAAATGAAATGTAATGCATTATTATTATGTACTCGCCTTTGACAACAAGTAAAATCACACAATCACTCTTGAACAATTTATTGCAATATTTATGCATTAAAAATTAGTCCCAATGAGATAGCTGTTTGTTTGTTTGTGGTTACTCCTCCTCTTCCTCGGGATGGAGGTACGGCATGAACGGCAATTCAGGTTTATGCCGTCAACCTAATTGAAATTAGGCTAGGGGAAAGATGGCAGCCCATTTCGAGCCAGTCATGAGCGGCTGGTAACCCGACACCACCAGCAAGGCGGATTGCCACTGGTGGGTACCCAAGAGTCACCTTTTACGACATGCCGGGTTAGCAACTTCACAAATGTAATCGGGTGAAGTACGGATGGGCCACCTGTCTGCCACATATAGGTGGAAGCGTCCCGTTAAGTGCCTTGCCCAAGGACACAACAAGCAAGCTTGCCGGCTTGTTCTCCACACTATCCCTTTTTTATGCTGAGCGCCAAGCAGGGAAGCTGTGAATACCATTTTTTAAAGTCTTTTGGTATGACTCTACTTAGGAAATGAACTCCAGGTCTACCAACTGCGATGCGGACGTTCTCACCACTACATCATCGAGCCGGTCTATGAGATAGCTGGTGCAGCATTTTGGTGACCAGCCAGTCCATGAATGAAATGGTTGTTGAATTAGTTCACGTTTAATCTACTTTCATGGCTTGCTTGTTTCTGATTTTTGGCTTTATTTCCTGCAAACCGTAGAAACTAGCCTTGCACAAATAGGGTGGTGGAAGTGACATCAGGTGGAGGATGGCTGTGCTTACAACTTTGAGCACGAATAAGCCATGCCAACCCAACATTTAGGTAAGATTTTGTATTTGAAGGGATTTTCCGCTGTTGAACTCTTTTTCGATTTATGAACATTTCTTGTATCTCTTTATCGCCATCCTACATATTAACAACGTCTCTTGCAATCATGTACGTATTTCCAACAAAAATCACATCTTTTCTTTCTATGTGTGGAAAATATTGGAGAAATTTCCTGCGAACAGATTGAAGATAGCTGATAATCTGCAATTTGTATCATCAATAAGCGAAATATATTCTGAATCTTCTAGAACTCATTGAGGATAGAAAAACTTCCGGTCTTGCTTATTTCTAACTTCCCTTTCCTTAGTTCCAGTTTTTAATTAAATGCCAAAAGCGCATCGATAAAATAAATGATTGGTTTGTCTCTAACTTGCAAACAGATGTTTAACTGATTAAGTTGACAAAATAAATCAACGAAATAAGCCAATAATACTACATCATGGGTAGGTTGGTTTACCCCTCCTCTTCCTTAAGATAGAGATGCTTCGCAAACGGCAATCCAGGTTCACGCCGTCAACCTAACTGAATTAGGCTAGAGGAAAAGTAGCAGCCCATTTTGAACCAGTCATAAATGCAAATTACGGAATGGTAGCCCACCACTAACAAGGTGGGACTGTAATTGATGGGTACTCAAGAGTCACCTCTTACGATATGCTGCGTGAGGAGCTTCACAATTCTAACCCGGTGAAGCAGGGTGGATACTACATCATTGTGCAAAAACTTAACCAGATCTTCCTTTTTTTGGTCTACAAAAAAGTTGATCAGTTTAATCCGTAGTTCAGAGAAACGTTTTAGCATTTTTTTTTCGATAATCACCGCACATCACTACAATACAAAAGGTTGCTATGATTAGAATCCATCTTTTCTCAAAAGCGCCAGAAAAAACTTGTGTGAATTGCGTTAGATTTTACTGTGTTAACAAGTTTTACCACTTGCATAAATATCTTTATCATCTCAGTGATAATGACTTCGAAGCCAAAGTTTTACGATGAAACATGCCATGCATAAACGTACAGTTCCAAAACCCTTTCTTAACCTGTGCTCGAAACCCTGAACTAAGGCCTTACCTTGCCCCAGCACCATCTGTATAAAATCCGCACTGCTTTTTCCATTTTATATCATATTTCCCAAAAGATGTATTAATGCTCACACAAAAATCTTCCCCACATGTTCTGGATAGCAGATATATACAGCACAAAAATTTGTCCTTGAATACATTATTGTGAAAGTAACGCACGAATACAATAAACTGTGCACAGAATAAAATGAAACATCTGAACACTCATCCAGTTGGAGGGAAAATGGCTCATCCGACTTCATGTCATTAATTACTTGAACATTGATGTCTTCCGACATCGTATCTCTTCGCTGCACAGTGTTATCTGAAAGTGATATTAAGTTCAAGTTCTTTTTTGCTCTTGCGCCGTTCATTATTCAATTTATGTCTTTTGCTCACGACGGTATCAATTGTTTCGCTATAAGTGCGTTGGTTTTTGCTTTAGAAATCTGCAAAGATACTTGGAATGACCCTTCAACAGCGGTTCGATTTTGTTGCTGGATTACTGCGAAGTTGTCCATTTGAAATTTCTTCAAACTATTTGCTTTCCGCTCAAAAAATGTCAAGTTTTTGTTTTGGAAATGACGATAATTCCAGCTTTTATGGTTTTATAGATTCTGCAGAAAGAACCTTCATGGAATGTAGATGCTGAGATTTTTAATCGATTAGAGGTAATATCGCCAATCCATGCTTCAGAAATGCGTGAAAAGAACCTCGTCTTTTTTTGCCATCACTACGTTAATCTTTTTTTTAAATTCTTAAGTTGCTTGTAAATCAAGCAATTCAGATACAGTCAAATTAATTTACAACCAGTCAACTTTAAATACACTTGGTTACCTATAATTAAGTCCGACAATGCTTTTAACCTAAAATATAAAGCAGTTAGTAAGAATCGAAGAAAACAGCTTGTAAGGCCTAGTGCTGGTAAAATGAAGATAATGTAAAGGTAGGCAGCGAATGCTGCTTTCAACAACAACTGACTTTCCTTTTCTTCCATTTTTGCAACGCGCTGGGAACGACAAAGTAACTGACGCTATTGTTAGCTTTGTTCCCTCCCGTGATCTGACAATCAAGGCATGAGATGAAGTGAAATGGAACGGAAAGCACAGTTTGGCATGAAAAGTGAAAGATGCCAAAGATGAAAAGGAATGGAAGATTTGAATAATGGAACGGAAGACGATCTTTTATCATCTCACCCTAATTCCATCATACCACTTTTTAGATTTGTCTTATCAAGCTACCTTACTTTTAAGCAGTGACGTACGCAGAAAGTTCCCGATGGGGGCCAAAGTTTCGTCACAATCGTATGACGTCACAAATAAACTTTATGAGGAGTACCGAAGGCACGACCATTCTAGGGAGGTCTGGAAACATGCTGCGGGAAAGTTTTGCAAAATTACACCTAAAAATAGGCATTTTTGTGCATTCTGGAAGCAGTTTTAGTATAATGCTTTTACAAGACTCATTGGAAGAATGAAATCGTAAAATAAAAATCAAGCATAAAACAAAGTCAGTTTATTCAAAATTGAGGCAACGATTCCTTTTCGCAATTTGGTCAATCACTTGGCTATAATCAAGTTTAATGTGGTTGGTTATATACAAAAGAGGCAATGCATTGAGCCAATTTTCTTGCATGCTCGTGCGTATTGATCAGCTTTAGGTCGCTGAATGACCGTTAGCCCGTAGCCGTTGCAACTGGCAACGTTGCAAAAATTCGCAGTAATGTTTCAGTGATCGAATACGACCCAAGTTGTCTCGTAGTTTTAAGAGCGTTAAGGACATTCCCTGGACGGCAATCTGACGGCTGTCGAGCCCAGTAAGCTTTCCATCGTATCAGCTCGGCTTCGAAGCACTCGGCGTCTTCCGCGAAAAAGACAAACCAAAATAATGATCAATTTATTTTGCATTTACTTGGTAAAAACGTGCGTCCTCCTAAAACTGTTTGTTTGTTTGCTTGTAGTTCCACTAGGAACATTGATTCGAACATACCCTTAAATTTTCATTCACATTCGCTCACACCGTAGACCTGTGTGAGTGACGTAATATGACGCAACACCGGAGCCGTAGCCAGCCTTGCAAATTTGTGGGAGCTAAAGAAAATTTTTGGGGGGACTGAAAACAGACGTCCAAAACTTTTTTCAGCGGTGGGAGCTCGCATCCCCTTGCTGTAATGTTCTCAGATTTTTAATGTTACAAAATCGTAAAATTTAGCTACATCTTATCCTATTACAGCCTGTCCCAGACACGGATCTAGCATTTTCTATGAAAAAAGGGCTAAAAATCCTTCCTTGGAAATCAAAAATTTCTAAGCCTATTTTTAAGATGGTCCGTCATGAGATCGCAAAAGAGGGTGAGGGGGAAAAGCCCCGCCGCTGAGAAAATTTTATGAGTTTCAATGCCTCATTACACTATTTCAGCTAAAGATACAACCAAAATATACTTTTAAATCAGAGAGTTTCTTTTGTTTGTTTTGGAAATGCTCACGTATAATGCCCAGTGATACCAGTAGGTCTCTTTTCTCGTAGTACGATTCTCTTTGTTGTACGATTCTCTTTTAAAAACGTGGCTGCCAGTAGCCACTCTGCAGAAAGCTGATATTTCGCATAAGTAGCAGAGTTAATTGATCAAATATCGCTTGAATAATTGGTCACATATTGTTTGTGCGGTTATATGTTTTCCCTTCACAAGGTTTTGTCTGCCCGCTAAAACTCTTATTCACTTTCAACAGCATAACAAATTTTGATAACTGTTTTACTTTAACCAGAGAGTCCAGTCCAGATTTCTACCAGCAAGTGGTCAGAGCGAGGAGTGGTTTTTCACAAAAAAATCGAAATCCTGGGCGAACCCCGAATACTCGCGAAAAACTAGCTTTGCTTTTGCTAGAACTGCTTAGTTTTGCTTTACATTGTTTCATTTTAAAGTCTGAGGGGGGACCATGGCACAGTGGCCTCCTCCCTCGGTATGCTTCTGCTCTTAAGAATAAACAAATGGCAATTAGCGCTAGATAACATAGACAGCCTATATAAGCTGGTAATTTGTAAATAGAAAAAACTGAGATTACATTTTAAGCTATTACAACCGGTGCTTCTGGGATAGCTAACAGAAATGTATAGACGGAAGATGGAAAGAAATTTTGAGATTGAATGAAAATTTCTGCTATGGAATGGAAGAAAATGCCGGTGTCGGTGTAGAGTGGAAGAACTTTTGAGATCTTAAGACCTGTTGACAATGCATGTTGAGGCGTTTCTAAGCTAGGTGATGTCCCGTTCATCCATGCAAAACGAAGTTCTAATTACCATTATGACATTGTTTTATGACTATTGCCTGGCTCAAATATTCCAATATCATCAAACTACACAAAGGAAGTTTGACAAACGTCAAATCGAGCAAAGATATGTAGCGTAGGCATTGGCAAGAGCTTGTGTTACACTATATTTCGACATCTTGCTGATGACTACTCGCGATCGACAGGTTGAAAACCATTGCTTTACACCCATACGTAGGCCTTATTTATTTTTTTACTTTGATTTAGAATTACGTCCATGCAAAGCAGAGAAGCTGGAAGGTCTGACGTTGACCTTGCTACTGCTAAACTACAACGCAAAGTCACTCGGATAATATTTACGGATTTTTGCTGCTGGATTCCCATTTGTATCATGGCATTTATGAGTGCGGCAGGTAAGAGCACCGTTTATGTAATGTAAAAATATCACCCGATTTCTATAATTTTTTAATTTTGATATTTAACATTCAATAGTTCAATGATACTAAAAATGCTCTTTTTCCTTTTTCTTCTGCAACTAGCAAGCAGCAGTTATAAGTGGAATTGCCCGAACATCGCTACCAGTAGCTCGCCTACTTTGGAGCAATCATGGCAATAGCAACCAAGTAGCTCAGATCCAAGAGTGAAAAGTCACTTTTAAAAAATACTACTTCATTTTACTTGCAATAGGCCTATTTTTTGATTATTTACCATCCCAAAAAAAGCAGAGATATTAGTAGTCTATCAGAAACACAAACAACTGTCGATGTCAAAAACTATTATACAAAGCTAGCATAAAGGTGATGTAAAAGTACAAGCGAAGCATAGATCCTTCTGCCTTACGAAGAGCCGGCATCACTTGACGTTATTTGATTTCCGACCAAACTAATTTAGAAGATTTTTTCATATTATATCTACTAAAGCTTCTTTTTCGCTTTAGGTTATCACCTTTCTTCAGAGACTTACGCAGTATCTGCCATCATTCTCCTTCCGATCAACAGCGCATTTAATCCACTTCTTTATTCCGATCTACCGGATCTGATCTGGAGGAAAATTGGCTCCAAAACTAGATTCGGACAATGGCTGAGACAAAGAGAGATGGAATGGGAGTTTTCGAGAAGATCGACTGTGAACACTTACCTAAGTTAGTCCTAGCATAAGTCGAGGCGATTATGCTCTTTACAGAGAACATGCTGCGCTGCAAATGACGTCATTTACAATACAATGGTCTTTTTATGAATCAGTATTCTCGTAAGGTCTACGGCCAAAATTTGTCATAATAATGCTGTGTCGTGGTTGATGACTCATCAAGTTAAATTGAAGTCATTACGTCATAAATGACGTTATTGTCATCTAATAATACCATCATGTTGTTCTAGAAATAAATATATTGCTTCCAAGAAGGCAAAGAATTCAACTCTTTCCATTACCAATAAAATCTTACTATCAAAAATAAAAAAAATTTATCAACAACTTAAATAATGGTCGAGCGACTTGGACCGCAGTCTGAAATATCAATGATTCGCGTATTCACACCTCA
This sequence comes from Trididemnum clinides, assembly GCA_963675345.1. Taxonomy (NCBI): domain Eukaryota; kingdom Metazoa; phylum Chordata; class Ascidiacea; order Aplousobranchia; family Didemnidae; genus Trididemnum; species Trididemnum clinides. The sequence goes on from OY776294.1 coordinate 15,737,884, forward strand.
TGATGGTTGCATCGTCCTGTGCAGTGTTGCCAAATGTAAATCTCTTAATAATGCTAGATTTTGAAAGAAAAAATGCTAAAATTATTTCGTGTGTACCCATGCCAAAAAGTATTTTACTTGCCAAACACTTTTTGAATTATATCTCCAACAAAATTTTATCATAACTTGAAAATGCAGACACTTCTTCTTCCGAAGCTTTCTAGGGTCGTAAGATTCCATTGTCCCAATTTTTTTGATTACGATATTTGGTAATTCAAAGTTTTTACAACATTTGTTGTGCCTTTTCATGTCATATTTAACGGTAAGAATAGCTGAAAGCATTGGCAGAAGCATTTTATTTTGTAATTTATTCTCGACGATATTTATGCTGCTGAATAAGCGTTCTACTTCAGCATCTGAATTAGGCAGAATTAATAGACTAACTGCAAATGTTGCAATATTCTTGCATAGATTTCCTCTGAAAGCATCTCTATAATCAGATAACTCAAACCAGAATTCTTCAGTAATGTAATATTAGTCCATTTATTTAAATGGATGTTCTTATATTGCATCTCAATTGATCACTTCACTTTATCCTCTAAGCGAAATGATTCAAGTAGAAGAATGATGGGAGGCTTAATATGAGTCAACGTATTTTGTAATGAAAATAAGTTGATATTCTTTTATATACTGATGTTTTCTGGCAGACGATTATGTAACTCTTTACCTTAACACCAACGCGCAATAGCTACGGCACTTGGTTCCATTGGGTAGAGATGAGACAATTTATTTTTAAAATGTGATATATGCGACGATTTATCTACATTTATAAATTATTTTCATAATAACACTATAAATCTTTAAAAATGTCAAAAAAAATGCTAGAGGATGCCGTTTCTCCTGCTAGATGCTAGATGGAAATTTTCAATGCTAAAGACTCTGAAAAAATGCTAAATTTAGCATTAAAAATACTGAATTGGCAACACTGGTCCTCTCCTTGGGAAAAAAAAGCTCTGCGGCAATTTTTTCTGCTTGGTTCCACGCGGTTGTAAGAGAAATCGGAGATATATCAACACTCGTTTCCCATTAGTTGGTGGTTTGCTTCGCAACAGATGGAATTATTTTGTAAAGTTTGTTCATAAATGAACGGGTAAAGTAAATAGCTACGTTCAAAGTGAGTGTCTGGTCTCCAGACTTAGCACCTCAATTTTTAAGCTGGTTTTGTATTTTTCCTACTTGAAATCAACTTACAACGTAGCCAAACAATAGCTTTCACAAATCTATCATTCTTAGTTTTGTGAGCCAAAATCTGAAATTTTGCTAAGTTACAAAAGTTCTTTGTTAACAATTTAAAGCCATCATAAACAACTAAAAGAAATTTTAAGACACAAAAAAAGATTTCAAAGCAGGATGGTAAGTCATTGGGACAGATGAGCCACAAAACGTATGGTATGCTAATTTTACATTTGTAAGTTCTATAGCTGCAATTAGCTCATGTAAACTGCTGTCGTATCTCATGCCAACTGCACATGTACGAACCGCTTAGTCACACGTTTTTCAAACTCTTTGGTCCGTTTCGTTGAAGCTGTAAAAGTTCTTGTTGTACAAGTGATGTTTTCTTGCAACTTGATCGATGAATCGTCCGTGCCACGATATAGTTCATTGGCCCACCTAGCTATGAGTTATGAAGCAATGAGAAGGCAGTAACAAAACTAAATTATGTACAAATCAAATGTGCTGGGTTTATGTTTTCATTCGCAGTAATGGTTTTATAGCATAGACTGATCGTAAAAGTAAACTGTTTTGTCTAAATTAAACATACTGGATTTTATCTCATTTAAAAAAAGCTGCTTATAGACTCTTGGCTTGCCCCTACAAGAGTAACTCTAAAGCGATCTGTGTAAAAGTTGTCTAGTACAGGGTGCGCCAAAAAGACCTGATACATTTGAAAGTTTAATAAAAATCAAGCCTGTTGACGAAAACAGGAAATGTTCACATTTTTGGAAAGCGTACAGCATGCCATCTTATACATGAGTTGCTAGTTGCTAGCCAGCAATTTTCAAGGCAATCTCCTATCAAGAGGGATCTGCCTCCAGCATCAAAGTACAATAGAAAAATTTGCTCAAAATGATCACCAGCATCATACGGTACCATACAGCAATCTATTACATCATGTCAATAACCCGCGACCGGTTTCGACCTTATTGGGTCTCATCAGGCGGGTGTAAAAAACACTCAATAATAAACATGCTAAAAAAAACAAATTTGCGATTGGGTGCAAAAAAATGCAATACAAAACAATATGATACAGCAATACCTAAATCATGGGGGTCACACTCAAGGACACACACACATGACATGGACAACAAGTCACATCGGTAAGCCTTAATAGGGGTGCGGGATCATTGTCAAGACTTATCATTAATACATGAGTTGCTAGTTGCTAGCCAGCAATTTTCAAGGCAATCTCCTATCAAGAGGGATCTGCCTCCAGCATCAAAGTATTGTATGACATAGGTATTGCTGTATCATATTGTTTGTATTATATTGTTTCCCCCATGATTTAGGTATTGCTGTATCATATTGTTTTGTATTGCATTTTTTTGCACCCAATCGCAAATTTGTTTTTTTTAGCATGTTTATTATTGAGTGTTTTTTACACCCGCCTGATGAGACCCAATAAGGTCGAAACCGGTCGCGGGTTATTGACATGATGTAATAGATTGCTGTATGGTACCGTATGATGCTGGTGATCATTTTGAGCAAATTTTTCTATTGTAGCATGCCATTTTGTGTGGAATACGCGAAACATGAACACTACATTTTGTGACGTAATAATAGTTGATGTTGAAAAATATGGCATTTTGTAAGCAAAGTGCTTTTTAAATGCAAAATAGCAATTATATTAATGCAATATAAAAACCAAAATAACACTAAAAACCAAACACTACAACATTTTTAAATAAAAACGTAAAATAACAAAATAACAACGATGCATTTTATTAGGTTTTAAAAATTAAATCAGTTAGGTGCTTGCCGTGATTGTTTACGCAGAGGTTAACACGCTTATGAAAGTTGTCGATTACTCGGTTGATCATCATGGGTGTTATGGCAGCAATTTCATGTCGTATTGCGTCTTTTAACTGTTCTACTGATCGTAGGCGTTGAGTGTACACTTTCGATTTCAGGTAACCCCAGAGAAAATAATCGCATGGATTCAAGTCAGGTGATCTTGGTGACCAGCCAATGTCACCACGCATGGAAATCAAATGATTAGGGAACATTTCTTTCAAAGTCTTTATTGCATTTCGGGAAGTGTGGGCTGTTGCTCCATCCTGTTGAAACCAAAGTTGGTGTTGACCTTCACGCTCGTTCAATCTTGGTTTCAAAAAATTCTCTAGCATTTTGCAATATCGATCAGAATTTACAGTTGCCACAACGTTTTCTTCTTCAAAGAAATACGGACCCCATGTGCCAAACCTTGCTATTGCACACCACACCGTCACTCTGGGACAATACAACGGACGTTCATGCAGCGAACGAGGGTTAGATTCAGCCCAGTAGCGAAAGTTTTGCTTGTTAACGGTACCACACAAGTAAAAATGAGCCTCATCGCTGTATAGCACCAAAGCATCCATACGAACATTTTGTTGAATTTCCAAACACAAAGCTCTTCGGGTTTCAAAGTCATTTTCGTTTAGTTCTTGTGCCAACATAATCTTGTACGGATGCATTTGCAGTTCTTTGTGAAGAATTCTTCTTACGCTGGTTGCGGAGATCTTCAAAGCAGCTGCGTGTTTTCTCGCAGAACGTTGTGGAGATTGTTGAACTGACGCTTTTACTGCCATTGCATTTTCTGGAGTTGTGGAAGTCCGAGGTCGGCCGGTCGATCGTCGTTTTAGTGCAGATCCATTTTTTCTAAAGTTCTTTATCCACAACAAAATTGTGTTTCGACTTGGCATTGGATCGTGTCTTCCAAGCTTGAAGTGCGTACGAAATAATCTTTGAGTTGCAGTTATTGATCCACTGTTCGTAAAAAAAGTTTCCACAACGAAAGAACGGTGTGAGCCCAACCACTTCATTTTAGCAAATAAAGCACAATTTTAAAAATTACATTAATTTAAAAATCAACCATTATGACGTCACAAATGCATTGTAGATTGTTTTTTGGACACCGCACAAAATGGCATGCTATACGCTTTCCAAAAATGTAAACATCAATTATTTTCGTCAACGCGTTTGATTTCTATTAAATTTTCAAATGTGTCAGGTCTTTTTGGCGCACCCTGTATAACCAATAAAAGCTTTCGAAAAATCGGAGAATAAAAGATACGCGATTTTCTTTTTTCCACCTCTTTTTGTTATCTTTTTTTCTTTAAAGATCAACTTTACTGATGAAATGTTAGAGTTATCAAAAATAAGGTATTCGCTCGTTATTTATTGCTAATCATTATTATTATTTTCAGACAGATCAAATAAACGATCATCTAGATCCAGAAGCTCAAGAAGTCGTCGCACGCTTAGTAAATCTGCTACTTTGGAGAGCACAAAGATGTGAGATATTTTGCCGTTATTGGTGTTAACAACCGAACAATGCAGTAGCAGAGAGACATAGTTTTGGAAATCACAGCCCAGGTTTAAATCATCTCGAGTTTCATTTCACTGCTTTCGTTGATCATATTTAGCCTGCAAATGATGTTTTGTGCGCAGAAGCATTTTGCGAATTACACTTTCACAGCTCGCGCTTGTTGATAAAATAATGAATCAAAACACTTCAAAATGCGACTGTAGGACAAACAAGCATTATTGAGTCTGGGCACCGTACAAAAGCACAACATTTTGTAATCTCTCATTTTGGTGCTGCAATATTGTATAGACCGTTACATGCCAAGTGCGCACCCAAGAGTTTTAGTGGGGAAAAGCGGGCTATCTTTTCGATGTTGATAGGGGTGGCGTAAACTCCAAAATGTCTCTGAAACTTTTATTCAATTGTGAAGTTTTACCTTGATTGTTGTTTATTTTCTGCTCAATGAAAAAGTGCATGTTCGTAGTCCTCCGTTCACAGAAAAATCTTGCCGAGCCTCATAGAATGACCTGTGTTGACACTGTTTCGGTGTTATCGGTAATGCTGGCAAATTTCACGTTAACATTTTGCTCACAAAGCATTGCTTTTATTAAAAGTTATTCATTTACTGTTGTACCGGCGCGATGGGGTAGTGGTTGGAGCCTTCGCTAAGCAGTCGGTAGACCTGGGGTTTATTTCCCAAGTTGAGTCATAGCAAAAGACTTTAAAAAATGGTATCCGCAGCTTTTCTGCTTGGCGCTTAGTACATTAGGGATAGTTGTGCAAAACAAGCTGATAAGCTTGCTTGTTTTGTCCTTGGGTAAGACACTTAACAGGATGCCTCCATCTTTATGTGGCAGACAGGTGGCGGGGCCAAGCACTCTATCTGTCGTCGTGGGCCAGTCTAACTGAAGACTAGCAAAAAGGGCTAGTGACAAGCTCATACTATGAGAAGCTTCTATAAAAATGAAAAAGTTTGTCCATACGAAGAAGATGAAGCACCCCAACTAAGCAGAAAAAATTGCCGTAATTAAGTGTTTTACCTGGGGACAAAAAAAGAGAGAGTTTTTTATTATTGCTTTTGCGTGCACCGACACAATAATTGCATTAACAATACCAAAAAAAACATTCGTAGCAAAAGCCAGGGAGCATCGAGGAACCTTTCGGTAATCAAGCAAAGAGGCTCCCTGATCTCAACAGATTTAGATAACGGCGAGAACCATTAAGTAACACTGTTGTAATTCGATTAAATTGTCTGTATAAGTTTAGAGTTCAAGTTTTTAAAAAATAAGGAAAAAAGGAAACAGAAGACAATAACAATAATGTTTTTTACACAATCCAATATTTTTGCATGAGTTAATATGCTTTCAACAATTTTACTTTTTATGCTTTTTTAAAAGAAACCCAATGTATAATCTTTAATTCTGAATCGAGGTTACCTCACAGCTTTGAGCCTCTGTGAGAAAATAGCTTTTGGCCAAATAATTTATTAATTCAACGATAAACAATAGCAACAGCAACAGAGCAATAATAAACTTTTGACAGCAGCGAATAAAGCCTAGTAAATTGTTTTAGTTGATTTGTTTAGGTTGTTGCTTTAAATTTTGTTTTGTTTTAGTAATAATAAACATTACATGGTGCTGGACTGTTTCTCTATCTTCCTGTCGAAAACTCTTGCTATGGCATGTTGGTGCCTGTGAATCATTTATGCTTTATGTTCAATGTATAACTTTGTCGTCAATCTCTATCGTTAAGTAAAAAGCGATGAACATTAAATTGACGAATTACATGTACTTCAAAAGTGGCGTGGTCCTCGATGCACGACTTAAAACTGCAACAGACGACAGGACTCTTTGCCGTTAGACACAATGGAGCTATTCCTTAATGTCGTTGCTCCAAGGTCACCCTTGGGCAAGGTATAGAACCTGACAGCCTCCCCACTAGGATTACAATTTTTTTTTCAGTAGCCAGCATGCTATTTTTAATCTTTATGTAACACTTTTGTACATTTACCTACTTTATTTCCAAATATTCGTGGTTTGGTATCCATCTCTTAACTGCACGTTTTTTTGTTTTTTGTTCTGTGGGTGTTCTTCTTTCCCTTTGTGTTAATATAGGTGCGATGGCCGTGCATTTAATTCAAATTCGGTTTGATTGCATTAAATTCAATTATGCGTGTTTTAACGTATATCGTTTTTGTCATTTACTCCCTTCTTTCGTCTGCTGCTGTTTGATTTTGCTTTTTATTATGCTGTCTTGGACGAAAATAAAAGTATTACAATTACTATATCATATATCACTATTTATTACCAAACATAGTCTACCAACTGCAATATCATCACCAGTAACTGGAACTGCTGGCTACACTAAACTGTATAGCCTATAACATAAACTCAAAAGTTGCTTATGCATGGATTCAACTACAACACTTGTAAATATTCTTTTCGGCAATTTTTTTTCAGCTAGTTCCAGTACATAACACTTGGGCTTTGCAGAACCTGACGCAGTGTCTTTTTACCGTAAGCACTGCAATAAACTGTCGGAAGAAGCGAAGTATTATATTCAAAAGCAAAACTGCTCAAAAGTGTGTCATCTTGATTTTAAATTTGTTCGTAACGACTGTTGGGCTACCAAGCCTTTATCCCAGTTCCTGATCACAATTATCCAAACTCAGTATTACTGTGCGAAAAGTTCTATTTTACTAACGCACTTTTAAACACTAGCGTAAAGAAAAGCTTTAAAAAAAGATAGGGAAGACACATGTAACTATTATGAAGATTTTTATTATTGGTTCCATAAAAATTTATAAATATAAACCTTTGCTGAAATAATGGGATAATGCAATAACTGTTAGACATGTTGGGGTATTTAGTCGCAAATGAGAAATGCTTATAGCCAAAGAGAGGTTTTCGATTCGCATTATACTGATAGATAAGTTCACCAACAATTTTTCTCTCATCAAAAACTAAATATTGATATCATAAAAACTGGAGGCAATTCAAAGAAACAAATGTCATTTTCGGATTCAGCAGCATAAGATCATTCGGACATCATCAAAATATCTTTGGCACTCGAAAATAACATTTTTTTTTCAGCCAGTGATATCAGCAACAAGCATTTTTTTGAGGACGACATTTTATTCCTGATTGAGAAGTTCTAAATAGAGATTTAACGTATATTGAAGAGTAAATTTCATTATTCACTGACAATACAATGACTTCACGCGGTGTCAATCAGGCCGACTAGGAAGTGAATAAAAACTAGTTAGTTGATCTATAACAAGCAAAGTCAAAATGAGATTGACGTCGCTATGTATCTTTAACTTTAGGTAGCGGAAATGTCCTTGCGTTTTGTCGAACCCTAAATTCTTGAATTCAAACCGGTTTTGTAGTTGCTAGTAGGCCTACCACTAGTGTAATGCATAGCTGTCATAAGCAAAAAAACCTAGCATCAATGCTTTTCGAAAAAAAGAGAGACAATGTGGCAGGATTTACGTGAGAATTTATCTCATCAGCTTTTGATCTCAGAGCCGTGTCATAGATCAATTACTGATATTGGAACCTTTGAGGGTTACTTATACTTACAATGAAACAGAGCGAAAACCAAAACGACTCTGGTGGAGTTCGAAACCATTGTCTTCGGTAAGATGTTATGAAAATGCAGCGGGTTCAAATTTCATTGGAATCTTTTTTAAGCTTTTACACCGCTCTATTGCCTATCAACCCATACGTGATCTTAACTTATGTAAATATGATTAGAAAAAATATCAACTTTCGTAGAAAGCCTACAATAGTTATTAATTTGTACTTATAGATAGTTGGCTAATAAATAGCATTACTCAGTGGCATTACTAGAGACGAACTCCAACAATGCACCCACATTAAAAAAGTTAGCTTTCATCAACCACTAAAATCAAGGTTAAGTTCTTCGTTGAGGCAAATGACTTAAGATCGTTTCGGAAGAGGCTAATTTCTAGTGACGAGCCCCTACACCTTCTCCGCCTTAATGACCTATTGATGACTTTGAAACAAGTCCAACCAATTGTTCAATTGATAACAAACAAAAGGTTTTTCCGCGACTAAAAGATAAAAAGTGTTGTTATATGAACTGCTTCTGTTAGATAACACAAACCTAAAATCAACATATACTTAAGTAGGCCGAGTTGTTGCAGACGGGCATTGTCCATCCAAAATTTTTTTCTTAAGCCTAAATATGCAAGAAAAAAAATTAACTTATGGAACACAAAATAGTTGAAATAATACTTTGTGAATAAATTTGCTTTGAAAAGACTGTAAATTTAGTCAAGATGATTTTTGCTGCACAAAGAACAGGGAGCTTTACTCTTACTCAGGCGCCTAGTCAGAAAAAATTGAGAAGAGTTTGATTAACTACTAGTCGTGATGACGTCATGTAATTTAGTTACATAACAGCTCTAAAATTAATTAGGAAACTCCTTTTTTCGGCTTTTTGCTCCCTCTCCTATTGGTGTCACTGGTTTCTTCCTCTTTTCCGCAAAATATGAAGACTCACTCTTGCATAGAGTTGTGTTTTTTTGAATTTTCTTGGAATAGATCTTTTTCAAATTAATTTAAATCCTCCCATTCCCTAACCTTTTCGAAACATATTAATTTACAACCTTGCCCTCTTTCAGTCACCTTTGATTTTAGAGACTTTCCCAAATGCCACTCTTTTCTTACACTTTTGTCCGCAAAGTGTCGCTTAATATTAAACTGGTTAGTATTGTTGATCACAGTTTGGTAAATTAAGATTAGGAAGCTTTACAATAGTACTTCAACCTCTTTCTAGGCAAATTTTCTGGCCTCAGGCCATGGTTTAAATAGTTTTACACCTTGGTATCCTTGGAAGATGCGATTGAAAAAAATAAGTCTAACATCTTAGCCATGTACAATTTGCACTCATAAAATGACAAGACCAAAAAGCTTGAGGTTTTTCCCTGCTTCTGGTCTTTGACATGATAGTAATCACAGGTATGGTGGCAAACCATGGAGCGTCATTTGTTTACTGACTCTTGTCCATCTTTTGGGACCACATAATTCGTGATTGTATTTGACTTACCCTCCAATGGATTTGACACTAAACCACGTCATTAAAAATGCTATTAAAGACAATGTCCTGGAAACATTGTTTTTCGACTGTGTTTAAGATGTTGGAACAATTACATGACATGTTCGCTACTGGTTGGAGCAAACGGGCCGGCAGAATTTTGAAAACAAGGTATACTGCGATACTCGGACAACAAGGCATACCATACATGTGTAAGCAGACAAGCGAATGAGAATTTTTGTATGAACATGCGTAAGAAAAAAACATAGAGAACAGGATAAAACCTACACAACAGAGCAATGTGAATATGTTCACCTTAACGGTTTTAATTACTGCAAATAAACTTTTGCCAGTTCTTTAACGCTTCTGCTGCCCAGTACAATCTAATCAATAGCACGTGCGTCACTTGATGGATTCAATTATCAATCACAGTCTAAATGTTTTCAGGACATTGTCTTTGAAAAATTTTTTGCCCCATACGATAGGGTAAAAAATGTATTTGATGGTAAATGCATTTGTGAACTCAAACAAATGTGTTTAATTGCAGATCCATTATTTGTGTATATAAAAAATGCATATAATTTTGCCACAAAAGTTGTCTTAAAACATGCAAACGGGCAGTGAAAGATGTCGCCCCTTATTAACCAAGGTATGGTTATATGCAAAAGCCACGAAACAGGGACTGAGAACCTCAGCTAATTGAGTAAATAAACAGTTCTTACAAATATTATTCGTGTCCGTTCAAAACTACCATCGTCACCAATTGGTATACATTGTTTTTTTTACAGCGGCAGCAAATAATTTTAGTTGAATGGACTATATGTAAGGTCATCTGAACAGTCATTTTAACTTTTGGAAACGCCACCACTTTCCAGACTCCTCGTTCCTTTTTTCAACAACTTTTCTTGGTACTATACGTAAAGTCTTTAACAAAAACAAACAAATGATTTTTCACTTACCTTCTGACAAGAAACAAATATAATTATCAGCAGGCTACAGTACAACTTGCTGCAGCATATTACACTAGAATTAATATAAAAAAAAACTAAATTTGAAGATTGACGTCATTGAAAGTTATCGTAATAGAGAGGCATTTACGGTTGAATCCCCAGAGTATTATGTAATGGAAGATGATGCTCACCCTTTTATCTTTGCATCACCTTAGGGCTTAGGCTGTAAACTCTCTCTTTACATTACCGGTATTTTAATATTGATTAATTTTGAAATTGGTATTTGATATTTTGAAGGTACATTTGGTTTCCCGACCAACCAATCTCTTTGCAAACTATGCTACTTTATTACGCAATTCAATTTTATTTAATTACAATGCGCAGGGCGCTAAACGATACGCTAAAATTTGGAAGCGTGACTGCGGGAAAAGTCTCACAATCGCGTTACTTCATGTTCAATTGTTTTAAAGGCAACGGAGGGTAGTGAGAGAAATAACAAACTGTTTACCACACAGCATTGCATGTAAGAACTCGAACCAGGCGCAAAGTATTGAGTTTCAGCGCAAGAATACACGATTGCAGAATGTCGCGTAAAGAATGGTAAGGTGAGAAATTAGTTGTACATATAGTTAATTCCATGGTGCCGACAATTTTTCAAATAGGTTTCGAATTGGACATGAGTTTCAGTAATATAAACAAGTAAATTATTTGAAATGACTAATTTATATTGTCAATTGACTTTTATTATATTTTTTGAGGCCACTGAATAGGGCAATTTTTTGTTGCAGCAAAAAATTAAAAAAGTTCTATCCATTTTCAATAAAAGTTGCAGGTAACAATTTGCATCTTTTTACAACCATGTCGAAGTACTTGTTCGTACAAAATAAGCAAAACAATAATTTTCTTATGGTTAAAAGCATAAAACATGGTCTTCCACAAGAAAATTTATTGATAAAGAGTCTTCAAGTGGTCAAATAAAAAAAGAGGTGTGTAAGCGATCAAAATAGGCAAAACGATCAAAAATGCGATCAAAATGGGCAAAACAATTTTTTCATGTTGTTAATCTCAAACAACGTTCTTTGAATTCAAATATTCTTGCAAATCGCATCGCTGCACAATATCTGGCAAAAATTGCGCATCAAAAACCAAGAACGTGCATTGATAAATTTCTGCGTCGAACTTAAAATATCTTTATACATAGGTTTTGCATTAGAAGGGCATCTTTTCGTTGCTGTAAAAAATGGAGAAAGTTGCATTTATTTTTAGCGAAAATTGCGAAAAATTTGTAAGTTTTTACGTTTATTTGCATTAAAGTTACATTTATTTGTCGCTTAGGAATCTCTCCGCCGTAAAAAAATTGTCCTACCAATTTTTCTGTTAATTTACAAAAAGTTGTACTTTTAATCTTCTAGGTTTTGTCAGTGCATTGCACTGATGGGTTGAAACAGCGTCACTGTCTGCGGTTTGCTGGAAACGCATCGATGGTTTCATGCATGAATCCAAGTAGGCTAACATGATTTTCTAGTTTTATGTTCTAGACGTCTGAATCAGATACATTGCGTTTCTTTAGCAGCTTTGCCTGCTAAGACAACTCAATTTCAGCATTTCGATTGAAATTGTTAGCTTCGTCCAAGGCATATTTGGCAATAAAGTTAAGAAGATCAAAACGCTCATAAAATGGCAATTATAACGTGACCAAACAATTTTAAACCCTTGGTAAAAGCATTTCAAGATTAATTTCTCTGCTCCATTGATTCTCACAAACAGTAAATTTATAAAAAGTAAACTAAGTTATTTTTGACCGAAACATGAAGAAATAGTAAATCCGAAACAAGTCTGGACGACTTTTTTTTATGTAATACCACTATTTTTGTACTATTAGCATGAAAAACATGAAAAAAATGCTGGCTAACACTGCTACTAAATTTTACGGCTCTTTTCCCATATTCTTTTGCAGGCTTAGAGAAGCTGAATCAGTGCTTGCCTATCACTGCACACTTGGTTTGGAACCAGAATTTTCAGAATATCAACCCGGAACTTTAAATTCAGGATCTTCTTTATAATGTCGAGTTTAAAACTTCTATCTTCCCTTTCAAAGTCAAAATCGTTTATTGTCACACAGTTTTTTTCATTTAGTCCTTATCAGTGTTTATAGCATTTTATGCCAACGAATTCATGTTCAAGTCAACGAATATCAAGTCCCCTCTACTTTCATTTCACTCTTTCATTGAAATTTAACGCATTACAAAACTAATCCCAGAGCAGAGGTTGGAAAACTGGGATAAATTGTCCCTAACTGAGATAAAATAAAAAAGGCTCGGGTGAAACAAAAATCTTCAGTTATCTTGTTTTTTGTGCGTCCATTTCATTTGCTGTAAAATACTATATAATAACACTGGTCAACAAAAAAATAGTTTTTCTTTTAAACGAGAACAAGAACACTCATTTCTTGGTAACATTGAGGCGCTGATTCTGAATCTGGTATTAGTTTTCTTCTAACACATCAAGATTTTGAGATATGAGGAGTATGGCGTGTGAGATTGCGTGCATTTTATACCCCATAAACGACAATATCTCTGCCATTATCATTGCTGTTGTTTAGGTTTTGACATAAGCTACTAACTAAATTAGCATGCTGTTATACCTAATTAAACAAATTTGAAAAAAAAGATCTAACAAAAAAGATTAAACAAGTTTAATGTACTGGTGTGGTTGTTTACCATTAGACTGAAGATTAGGCAATGGGCAAACTCTTTTTTTAATTGTAGTTTTGAAAAGGACTGTTTATTGGCAGCCTTTAAACAGCTTGTACTTGGGTGATTTTGAAAAAGTCTTTTCGGAGTAGCTTCAACAAAAGTGTTTTTCAGAAAAACACATGCGGAAAATGTTTGCTCTCAATCTGAGTACCACTTAATACTGCAATCAATACCAGTTCAAATGAGGAAAACTAAAAAATGTTTGAAATATGATTTGCGTTTGTATGGATAGTTTGCATATCACGGTACAACATCCAGCAATAATCACCCATCATACCTTCATTCCAAACTCCTTTATACCTTTCTTCCGTAGCTTGGATATCTCGGTGAAATCCTTCACCCTGCTCATCACTAACTGTTCCGAGATTTTCAGGGAAAAACTCAAAGTGTGAATGAAGAAAATGCATCTTTAAGGACATGCGACTCCCCATCTCTTTGTATGCCGCAAGCAACTCTGCAACACCTTCTTGATACGAATTTGACTTGACATTTCCCAAAAAATTGGAGCAAGTCCATTTAAATGCATGCCAAGCTCGTAATTCCAATGTATTTAATGTGTTTTCAAACTCTGGATCTTCAAAAACTTCCCGATTCTGTGCACCAACAAAAATTCCTTCTTTCAACTTGGCTTGGCTTAGCGTGGAAAACTTTTTACAGAGAACTTCAAAACCATTCGAATTCTGTTTTGCCATAGTTTTCACAAAGTTCTTCATTAATCCTAGCTTGATATGCAATGGAGGCATTAAAACTTTATCGGGATTTACAAAAGGGATGTGTTGGATATTTTTCACTCCAGGTGAATATGAATTCCTTGTCGGCCATTCTTTTGTTTCATAGTGATGTGCAGTGGCGCGACTGTCCCACAAACATGAAAAACAACAGTGTTTTGTAAAACCCCCTTGCAATCCCATCAGAATTCCAATTACCCTAAGGTCCCCACATAAGCTCCACAGGTAGTCAGAATAGTGAATCGCATTCAACAAAATTTCAATTCTGTCATGAGATTCTTTTAACTGGGCAGAGTGTGCAATAAGGATGGAGGGTTTTTTATTTTCAATATGTAGAAGAACTTCCTTTAAGCTTCTTCTCTTTGAGGAATCAATAAAAAGCCTCCATTCGTTCACAATGTGAACTAGACCCAGAGTTTGAAATAGCTCTTCAATATCATGGCAGTAACAAAGAGGCCCCTCAACTCTGAAGGCCGAAAATAAGCCCCTATTGCGCTTCCTGTAGCAACTTACTTTGACATCTTTTTCAACCATATTTCGTTCTTTTAACCTTGATGCATGGATCTCCGCATTTTTTTTAGAAAGACATAAATCTCTAATTAAGTCATTTAGATGTTTTTGTGAAAATAACATGGGATCTTCTGTGGTATCAGAATCTGTGTAGTTGGAAGAAGTTAATCCGTCGGAGTTGTCTTCATCAGCACTGTTATCAGTAGCATCACGTCCATGTTGAGGAGGTACTGGTGGTGGCATTGAATCATCATGAGGAACTGGGGTCCTTGCTGAATCCAAATTGGAATATGTTATTTTGTCTCACTGTTTAAAAGGAAAAATCCTTTGTTTTGGTGAGACAAAAATAGCAATCCTGACAGTGATTTTTAGCTTCACGCCAAATCATTGGGACGGAAAACGGCATAGAAGGAGACCGTTTATTTAGCCAGTTGTGCAAGCCTAAACAGCATATCTTGCATATTTTATGGGGTGCCCTGGTCTTATCTTGGTCGCCTAATGATCAACCGAAATATGCAGCATGCATCTTCTGAATATCATGAGTGATATTTCTTTGTTGTTTTTTGCTTGTAAACTTTCCACAGACAAAGCAAAATCGATCTGAATGATTTAAGCATTTTCTAGGTATTATGAATATATTTGAAAATTACTTTTAGAAATACTGTTAGTAAATATACCTATTTTACACTTGTAGAAATAAATAATTTATTTAATAAAACATATTGTCATATACTGTTAATATTATTCCCTCAGTTCCGCCTGCGTATGTTCCTACATTTTTCACTCTCTACACTTACTGCAGACTACTTAAGTAACTTGCAAAACCGCCTGCTTCACCCTTTCTTTGTCACTCAGAGCTTGCACTTAACGTTATTTCACCACTTAAGAATGTTATGCTGTGACGTCATAATGCAATGTTCTATCGTATTTGGACTGTAAAATGCTTAACAACAAAAGTTGATTTAAAATTATAAAAACCGAAATATCTCAAAAACCTGATGAGCTAGAGAAAAAGTAAAATCATTTTTAGAATCCGCATCAAAAATACATTAAGATGCGCTCACCAGAATCTTCTTTTGAAATTTACTGTTGACCAGTGTAATTAATTTAAACTAAACAATTGCAAAACTTAAAGAAATTAATACCTTTAAGGGGCAAAATTCGATTTTATAAGATTGATCTTCAAGAAATGGGTTTTTATTTGAGAAACACAACAATATCTATTGTAAAAGTTAACCTCCAAATAAGGAAAGAGAAAAACACTTTCCCGAATTTGTTATCGAGTGAAGGTCAGCTTACCAATGGCCGTGTGTCCCATTATGAAATATAATCCGTATCGGTGCTTGAACGATTGCGGGAAATTTCATTTTTCTTAAAATAATTGTAGTGTAATATTCAAAAGAGTTTCCCTATCTGTGCCCCAGAGAAAGCATTCGGAATCAGATTCCCATTTTTCCCGGTGTTCTAACTGCCCGGAAGTTCCAGCTCTTAACGATTTTTATTTTTGATTGTCGTTTGCCATCTCATCATCCCGAGAAAGTCTCAAGCAAGAACAACGACAGCAATAATCTAATTCATTACAGGCGCTGTATGTAGTGACTGCTTGGAGTTCTTCTTGAAAGCTTCCATTTTCGCGCTAATGTCTTTTCATAATACAGTTAAAGCCGTATTTAAATGTTATACGACCTAGCTTACTTTTGATTAACTTTTTCGCAGGGTGATATCACATATGTCTACTAATTGTGGATGCAAGGGATTGCTTACTGTAGATTAATTCTTATTGCTCAACTAAAAGCTTTAGTGAACATGATGACCTTGTATTTGAGTCTGGTATCTGCTATACAGGGTGTCCGTAAAGTTACTATGCAGTCTTACAAGTTACTATACAGACACCCTGTAATATATTAACAGTACAGTAAGATATTGTATTACAATATTTATTTGTAACAAAAGAAACAACACCTTTATGTTTATAAAAATCTCAGAAAATACATGTGTTACATCCGAAAAGACTGTAATAATCAAGGCAAACAATTTCTATGACAAATATTCAAATTGGAGGCCTTCAGCTTCAACACGTTCTCGACAACGTGACACCACACTATGACAAACTTTGGTGCACAAGTCATGATCAAGGTTGGCAAATGCATCAATAACAAATTGTCGAAGATCTTCAACACTTCTTGGCTTTCTCGAATACACAGAGTCTTTGATGACTCCCCAGACAAAGAAGTCCATTGGCGTTATGTTTTCTGTTTTCCAATATCGCTTCAAAATAAATTTGCGCTCTTCCAAAGTTAGCTTGCGTGGCATGCTTAATTAAATAATGCTATAAAACTACAACTATAATACAATAAATAATGCTTAATTAAATAGGCCTGTAAAAAAAATAAATATTAAATACAGTATAATACAATAAAACTATATAGTAACAAAAACTATTACATATAATGCAATGAAACTGTATAGTAACTTGTAAGACTGTATGGTAACTTTACGGACACCCTGTTTATCACACCAACGAGCTTTTCACTGTATTGTGGTAGTGTTTAGCTGACATTATTTTGTAAAAGCGTCAAAAGAAGTCTTGATGTCTGACTAAATGCTAAAAGCAAATTTTCGCTAAAATTTATTGCAAACGCATTGCCAGAATGCAAAAATGGACGTAAAGTTTTTATTCTTCGCTTGTCATAATAATATCATAACGTATTAGCGATGTTGCTAATGGGAAATTTGGAAAGCGACGACATTACCGGCACTTTTCTTTGTTGAAGCGCAAACTGCTAACTTCATTGATCAGTGGCTATTATTTTAAGTCCAACGGCATTTTTGGACACATTTTTGAAATCTAAACTGAATGCGAACATAAATAAGCATCATGACATACGCCATGTTTGATCGATTGATTGACTAATTGATTGTCTTTTGTATTTTATCTCTAGCCGGCTTCAGCGGCCTTGTCCAGCAATGCTACCGGTCAGTTATATCGGGTTAGTTAACATCAGTTCAGCAGGCTGCGCATGTTTCAACCAAATTATATTTTTAAGACCGTAAGCGTTAAGTTGGTACTAATAGGGACATCACCCTTATGCCCCTGATCATGATCACAGTACTTAGAATTAAGGATTTTAGAAACTCTCCATAATTTCACAAATTCTGTCCGTTCCTTCAAATAACTGTAGGAGAACAAACAAAAAGTTGGAAATGGGAGCCGCAATGTCTTTCGTTTCACGTTTACAGAAATCAGTTATTCGGTGGCATGCGTAGTTAACGACTCGGTGCAACTCCCCTCGCGAAAATGAAATACTGCAAAGAAACAAAGAAATCATTAGCATAAATGATGTCCCTAGTCCTAACCTTCTTGCTGTTTCTAATGCGGCACGCTTTCGAGGTCATTGGTAGTGCCAATTGCATTGGGTTATCATTACACCACAAAATATATATGGCACAGTCAAAGACTTGATATTGTAATTCTGGTCGGGCGTTACAAAACAATCGAACTAACAATGTCCAACAAACTTTTTGTGCCGAAGTGTAGCTCTCCCA
Source organism: Trididemnum clinides (assembly GCA_963675345.1). NCBI lineage: Eukaryota > Metazoa > Chordata > Ascidiacea > Aplousobranchia > Didemnidae > Trididemnum > Trididemnum clinides. Next base: position 15,755,981 of record OY776294.1, read on the forward strand.
CTGAATTAATAACGCATTTAAGGCATTTAGAATTAATAATTCCTCATAAAAGCGAACACTTGAGAGATAATTTACTTGAAATATTAAGCAAGGAGTCGAATAATAAATCAATTGTTTTTCTTGAAACACTCCTTCCTTTTTGATGGAAGCTGGCGTCATTTACAAACAGCTTATTATTTCATCTTTCAATAAAGGTTTCAACTGCATTTGTACGGTCAATATTTTTTGAGGAAATAACGAAAACAACTTTTACAATCAATCGCCAGTTATGAGGTCATCTTGAACAAGAAAGAAATAAAGTTTTTGAAATTTAGTGAATCTGGTACTGGCTCTTTTAGGCATCAAAGACCCTTCCTTCTTCAAGAGATGCGAATTTAAAAACAAAAGCTTTTCCATTGTGACGTCGTGGTGATTTCACGAAAATTTATGACACTTACCCCGGCGGGGGTTGGGGGTGGTAAATCTTTTCTAGCTTTATTTATGCCTTGTGCAATTATGAAGAAAATAAAAAGTAATACCCTCCAAATAATATAATAGGACGTTCAACAACTTGATCTCCGAAAAAAAGTGATTATCTATGTTTGGGCACAAATATGGGCAAAAATCTTACTTTCTAAACATTGACTTCCAAAAGAGTTATTCATGCTTGTTTAGAGACCACAATTGGAAAGATTCTCGCTTTCAAAACGTTTATCTCCTTTAACTCTTTGTCCTCCCCTCCACCCCGAATAAAATATCGCTCACCTATGTTACAAAATTGCTTGATAATACAATTGAGTTTATACAAAACTCGGTTCATTCGCCCTTTTCCACAAAAAGATATTGCTTCTAAATACGGTACTGATTAGAACCACGAAGCCCTTGCAAGTAGCATACGATTTGTAGTTACACGAAGACCAGAGCTTGACCAATAAGACAAAGACACTTCATTACATCGTGGAGTCCCTAGCCTCGAGTTGATTCCCCTGTTATCAGCATAGGCGCATGTACACACTGGACTTTCTCTCGATTTAAACAGCCATAGATTTTAATAAGTTTTATTCTTTCATTTTATGAAGTGCATGGAAGAACAATTTAAAAGTTGAAGGGGAAGAGGGGGCGCTATAGCGATTGAAATGTATTTTTGGGAGTAACCCATTAAGTGTTTGGTTCACTGCTTACGCTGTTTATTGTAATTGTATGCCTATTTGTACGACCAAAAGCCTCTGCTTGTTGTTTCTGACATAAACGCAGCCAGAGAAAGAAGAAATTAGCTCGAAGTAAAGCACACACACGGCTGTTTCGGCCTTATCCAATGCTTAGTTAAAAAACATTCACAAAAATAAAGTTTTTTCTCATAACCAATTCTCGTTCCAAAATGAAAAGTGGCGTGTTCAAATAGGAATCGAGTAGAAAAACGTTAGGTGGTTGCTCATAGCCGCTATATTATCCCAAGGTTTTGAAGTCTCTAGCAACCTCATATTTGCCCTGTTTGCAACATGTACTTAGAGAGTGAGCTTGCTCACAATTGGAACAGCCAATGAATTCCCACCCTTTTGTACGTTTACATTACTCGCATTAAAGCATAAATGTGAAGCTTTAGGGGAGAAGGAGCACCAAAATGATTGCAGCGTGATTTCATAAATAAGAAATTGACATGCTACTTATGACTTTTTGTAATTATATGCCTATTTGTATGACCTAATAATTCTAGATGCGCGCATATTGCTAGATCCTGGTAAAACGCAGCTAGGGAGGTGCTAACTAACCTCAAGTCAAGCACTTGCAGTTAAATTATTACAGTAGGTTATGGTTTAAAAGTATAGGACATGAACAAGGTTTTGTGGTCAAGATGTAGATAATTGTTGTGATTCCAGTTAGAGTTCACATGAAAAATTGTCAATTTGTTCAACTTGGCTGCATTTGATTAGAATGCTTTAGAGGTTAAGATCATTCAGGCTTGCCACACGACTGTACAAAAGTATTGTAAGTTGCCATTGCATTACTAAGAACCAGGTTTTTTGACCAATCGCTGTGTTAATACGGTAATGTATCATTCTTTTTTTACAAGCAGTTCATAAATTGCTAGCATTTGAGATAACTGGAAATAAAACTTTACGCGTAACTTGCTATCTGGTGCTTTTTTCATTTGAGTCGTGCCAGACCCATTATGACATCATCATTTTAAATGCTTAAATTGGAACTAACGAAATCGCGGACTGTTTTACGTCTGCGGAAAAAAGGCTAAATCAATAGCATAAACAAAATGAAATTAACCCAATCAAACAAAGTTAAACAAAAGAAAAATTTATTGAAAAAGCAGACAAATGTTCAAATGAAACGACCTAAATGTATGACAATTCGCGCAAACTGTTGCTATGACAACAGAGAATGCTAAATCAATACTACATCAAATAATGCTAATTTAAACGAAAAATATCTGAATTAAAATCATGTGACGGTTTGTGCATGCACAATCAACGTCACATGTCATAGCACACTCGATGGAGTACCGAAATCAGCGCTCAAGTACGTGCACAAGCCGTTGCTATGGCAACAAAACACCCTGATATATCGTTGGTTTGTCAAAGAAATATCTATTTGGATGCACACTCCTCCTGATTTCGATCCCTGTGACGGCTTGTGCACGCACAATCAACGTCACATGTTATAGCACACTGGATAGAGTATCCGAAAACAGCGTTCAAGATCGTACACAAGCCGTTGCTATGCCAACAAAACATCCTGATATATCGTTGGTTTGTCAAAAAAATATCTATTTGGATGCACACTCCTCCTGATTTCGATCCCTGTGGCGGCTTGTGCACGCACAATCAACGTCACATGTCATAGCACACTCGATGGAGTATCGGAAATCAGCGCTCAAGTACGTGCACAAGCCGTTGCTATGGCAACAAAACACCCTGATATATTGTTGGTTTGTGAAAAAAATCTCCATTTGAATGCACACTCCTCCTGATTTCAATCTTTGTGACGGCTTGTGCACGCACAATCAACGTCACATGTCATAGTACACTCGATGGAGTACCGGAAAACAGCGCTCAAGTACGTGCACAATCCGTTGCTATGGCAACTAAACACCCTGAATTATAAGTCGTTTGACGAAGAAATACCTATTTGGATGGACACTCCTCCTAATTGCGATCCTTGATCGCTCAAATCCTTTTCCTCCAATTATGATCACTCATGCATACATCTTGATACTGCCTATCTTTGGATACAGTTTATATAAACGTTTTGACTTCGAGTGTCTTGTACTTTAGATCAACTTACGATCAAAGCAATGAGAACATCTGCAAGCTACAAACCAATTTTTCTGTCAATGAAATGCGTATCAACTTTGAACTTTTTGTCGTTTTGTACTTTCTACCGATAGTATTTGGGAAATATTGCAATAATTGTCCCAACTTGCTGCTGATAAGTCTAAATTTAACTAGTCTCACATGATTTTTTTCTCCGTTAATCATTGGATTCGTGTACAAAGTTTTCAGAGTCTCACTAATTTGATGAATTCGGAATTGTCGGAAAACTCACTAATTTGATGAAATGTCGGAACTGTCTGAAACGTCTGAAATGTTGCAAATCTAATTTAAGGAACAGTCGGAATTGTCGGAATAAAAGTGAATTCTGATCAGTTAAACCTATTTGTTACGAAAACAAACTGCATCATCATATGACACTGTCACAGTTATCTGAATGCAAATGTAAATATTTTCAACACTTTAAAAAATTCTAAATTATCAAAAACAAACAAACAAAACAGTAAGGGAAACGAAATTCATTTACAAGCCTTTTGAACAACAACACAAACTGTAAGCGAACAACTACTGTCGGAATTTTACTTAGAACCATCTACAAGCCAGTAATAAGTGTTGGTATTAGATTTAGAAGCATCTGAAAGCGAGTGATAAGTGTCGAAATTATATTTAGAAGCATCAGTAAGCGAATAAGAACTGTCGGAATTTTATTTAAAACCATGTACAAGCCTGTAATAAGTGTCGGAATTTTGTTTAGCAGCATCTGATAGTGAGTAATATGTGTCGGAATTATATTTACAAGCATCTGTTAGCGAAAATCAACTGTCGGAATTTCATTTAGATCCATCAGTAAGCTACGTAGTAATAAGTGTCGGAAATTCATTTACAAGCATCTGTAAGCGAACAACTACTGTCGGAATTATATTTACAAGCATTTGTGAGCCAGTAATAAGTGTCGGAATTATATTTACAAGCATCTGCAAGCGTGTAATAAGTGTCGGAATTTTGTTTAGAAGCATGTGTAAGCAAATAAGAACTGTCGGAATTTCATTTAGAATCATCTGCAAGCCAGCAATAAGTGTCGGAATTATATTTACAAGCATTTGTCAGCTAGTAATAAGTGTCGGAATATTATTTAGAATCATCAGCAAGTGAGTAACAACTGTCGGAATTTTGTTTAGGAGCATATGAAAGCGAGTGATAAGTGTCGGAATTTTGTTTAGAAGCATCAGTAAGCGAATAAGAACTGTCGGAATTTTATTTAAAACCATGTACAAGCCTGTAATAAGTGTCGGAATTTTGTTTAGCAGCATCTGATAGTGAGTAATATGTGTCGGAATTATATTTACAAGCATCTGTTAGCGAAAATCAACTGTCGGAATTTCATTTAGATCCATCAGCAAGCCAGTAATAAGTGTCGGAAATTCATTTACAAGCATCTGTAAGCGAACAACTACTGTCGGAATTATATTTGCAAGCATTTGTGAGCCAGTAATAAGTGTCGGAATTATATTTACAAGCATCTGCAAGCGTGTAATAAGTGTCGGAATTTTGTTTAGAAGCATGTGTAAGCAAATAAGAACTGTCGGAATTTCATTTAGAATCATCTGCAAGCCAGCAATAAGTGTCGGGATTATATTTACAAGCATTTGTCAGCTAGTAATAAGTGTCGGAATATTATTTAGAATCATCAGCAAGTGAGTAACAACTGTCGGAATTTTGTTTAGCAGCATCTGATAGTGAGTAATATGTGTCGGAATTATATTTACAAGCATCTGTTAGCGAAAATCAACTGTCGGAATTTCATTTAGATCCATCAGCAAGCCAGCAATAAGTGTCGGAAATTCATTTACAAGCATCTGTAAGCGAACAACTACTGTCGGAATTATATTTACAAGCATTTGTGAGCCAGTAATAAGTGTCGGAATTATAGTTCGAATGATCTGCAAGCGACTAATAACGGATATTTAGAAGCATCGCTTACTGATGCTTCTAAATATAATTCCGACAGTTACTACTGGCTTTCAGATGCTCTTAAACAAAATTCCGATACTTATTATTGGCTGACAAATGCTTGTAAATATAATTCCGACACTTATTACTCGCTTGTAGATGCTGCTAAACAAAATTCCGACACTTATTACAGGCTTGTAAATGGTTTTAAATAAAATTCCGACAGTTCTTATTCGCTTACTGATGCTTCTAAATATATTTCCAACACTTATTACTGGCTTGCAGATGCTTCTAAATATATTTCCGACACTTATTATTGGCTCACAAATGCTTGTAACTATAATTCCGACACATATTACTCACTATCAGATGCTTGTAAATGAATTTCCGACACTTATTACTGGCTTGTACATGGTTTTAAATGAAATTCCGACAGTTTATATTCGCTTACTGATGCTTCTAAATATAATTCCGACAGTTATTACTCGCTTTCAGATGGTCCTAAACAAAATTCCGACAGTTATTACTCATTTTCTGATGATTCTGAATAATATTCCGACACTTATTACTAGCTGACAAATGCTTGTAAATATAATTCCGACAGTAGGTGTTCGCTTACTGATGCTTGTAAATGAATTTGCGACACTTATTACTGGCTTGCAGATGCTTCTAAATATAATTCCGACACTTATTATTAGCTCACAAATGCTTGTAACTATAATTCCGACACATATTTCTTATTTTCAGATGCTGCTAAACAAAATTCCGACACTTATTACAGGCTTGTAAATGGTTTTAAATAAAATTCCGACAGTTCTTATTCGCTTACTGATGCTTCTAAACATAATTCCGACAGTTATCACTCGCTTACAGATGCACCTAAACAAAATTCCGACAGTTGTTACTCACTTGCTGATGGTTCTAAATGAAATTCCGACACTTATTACTGGCTCACAAATGCTTTTAACTATAATTCCGACAGCAGTAGTTCGCTTGTAGATGCTTGTAAATGAATTTCAGACGCTTATTACTGGGTTGCTGATGGTTCTAAATGAAATTCCGACAGTTGATTTTCGCTAAGAGATGCTTGTAAATATAATTCCGACACATATCACTCACTATCAGATGCTGCTAAACAAAATTCCGACACTTATTACAGGCTTGTACATGGTTTTAAATGAAATTCCGACAGTTCTTATTCGCTTACTGATGCTTCTAAACAAAATTCCAACACTTATCACTCGCTTTCAGATGCTCCTAAACAAAATTCCGACAGTTGTTACTCACTTGCTGATGATTCTAAATAATATTCCGACACTTATTACTGGCTCACAAATGCTTCTAAATATAATTCCGACAGTAGTTGTTCGCTTACAGATGCTTGTAAATGAATTTCCGACACTTATTACTACGTAGCTTACTGATGGATCTAAATGAAATTCCGACAGTTGATTTTCGCTAACAGATGCTTGTAACTATAATTCCGACACATATTACTCACTATCAGATGCTGCTAAACAAAATTCCGACACTTATTACAGGCTTGTACATGGTTTTAAATAAAATTCCGACAGTTCTAATTCGCTTACTGATGCTTCTAAATATAATTTCGACACTTATCACTCGCTTTCAGATGCTTCTAAATCTAATACCAACACTTATTACTGGCTTGTAGATGGTTCTAAGTAAAATTCCGACAGTAGTTGTTCGCTTACAGTTTGTGTTGTTGTTCAAAAGGCTTGTAAATGAATTTCGTTTCCCTTACTGTTTTGTTTGTTTGTTTTTGATAATTTAGAATTTTTTAAAGTGTTGAAAATATTTACATTTGCATTCAGATAACTGTGACAGTGTCATATGATGATGCAGTTTGTTTTCGTAACAAATAGGTTTAACTGATCAGAATTCACTTTTATTCCGACAATTCCGACTGTTCCTTAAATTAGATTTGCAACATTTCAGACGTTTCAGACAGTTCCGACATTTCATCAAATTAGTGAGTTTTCCGACAATTCCGAATTCATCAAATTAGTGAGACTCAAGTTTTCATTTACCCAGCAGGTGAATGGTTTGAATGGTTTGATGGAACAAAATTATGATAACTTACAGACTAACTGACTTTACTCAAATAAATTAAGAATGAAGTTGTTTTGACGATGACAAATTATAGAATTCAAAGTTTTAGAGAAAATCGAAATAAAAATTTCCTAGAATACTCCTTTTAAGTCTACATGTAACTGAAGTGTCATATGATTTATTTTTTACATTAGTCATTGATTTTACATATAAAGTTTTTATTTATTCCGTTGCTAATGAATGGATCGATGGACCAATTTTACACAAATAAATTTTACACAAATAAATTATGAATTGAGTTGTTTGATGATGGAAGGAACCGTAAAAGTATATGAATGAGGAAAACAGGGAATATATTTTTCTATCAAAATGTTACTGATTCCCCTTTTAAAGTACACTTGATTTTGGAACAGTAATTAGTTATATCGAAAAACCATGAACTTTTTATTATTTATCTCAACACTGCTACTAGTATGATTGAAGCTGGCACAACTGGCCGAACTTGTATTCTTTACTATGACGTCACTGATGGGATAATAAAATGAATAAACTGCGCTTTTTATATTGCGATTGTAATTTTTAACAAAATTTATTTGACAAAACTTTCCGAACAATTTTTCTTCTTCGAACGATTTCGGTAATGTGTCATTTACCCAAACGCTATGAAGCCACCGTAGTTGTGTTTTTGTATAAAACCGTACAGGCTAGTGGAACCACTGACCTCTTTCCTACAAAGATGGCATTTCATGACGCTGTACCGGTAGCAAAACATTTAAAGCAAAAAAAGATGTGGTAAAAAAGCGATACTACCGACTTGCCAATGGAATTGGGTCTTTCAATAAGAAAGCATTTTTGTTTGCCCGTAAGAAAAGTCTTCTTGTGGTTGTACATTATCGAGAAGATAACTCTGCAATACAACATAAACAGCATGGAAATCGCAAGCAATTTTTAGAGCGGACTCACGTAAAAACTATGCCGTCAACTTTAAAATTATTAGGAAAATCTTCCGAACAACCCAAGCAAATTTACAAAAGCCTAGTTGCAAAACCTTTTCCATCCACGGTTATGCCAGTGAAGCATCCCAAATCAACAAAACAAGTTGCTGATAAGAAATGCTATGAAGGCGAAAAACGTAGCGTAAGCCATGATGATCTTTACGGAGAGTATGAAATAGCGCATACGCTAACCGATTTTCTACTGGATTTTAAACTTTTTCCAAACTTCTACATAATATTTGGCATACTACAACTAATGCAGCAGGCTAAAAAGCTATACAGGAATGAAGGGTTTTACTTTTGCTATGACACGACCTTCAATCGTGGTGACTTTTTTGTCAGTACTTTATTATATCGTCAAATCGAATTTATAGAAAAGCCTATCATACCACTCTTGATATTGGTTCACGATAGCAAGCGACAAGTGGTGCACGAAGTGTTTTTTTCAACAGTGAGAAAATATTTTCAGTTTTCTACTGCCATATTGATTACGGACCGCGAAGCTTCACTTGAAAATGCTATTGCAAAAATTTGTCCCACTTGGAAACATTTTAACTGTTGGAATCATCTTTTAAATGACGTAAAATTTTGGCTACATCGTCACAATGCTAAAAGTGATGATCTTTTAGTTTATCGAAATCACATTTGGTCACTTCTAAACTGCGCTTCATACGAAAAATTCAATGATTTAGAAAGACAACTTAAAGATAGATGGACCAGAGCATTTTACGATTACTATGAAAGTCACTTAAAAAACTCAATAATCAAACGATCCGGTCGATGGCTGCTTGAAAAGGAAAATATTTACAACAAAAGTAGCGGAGCAACCACAAACCCAGCAGAAAGTTTTAATGCTCAATTGAAAAGAGCGATTGGGCATTCAGAAACAAAGTTGCATAATTTTATGCTCACTGTTTATTTTTTGCAAAACTTTGAACTCCGGGAAATGTTAAGTGGATACTGTGGCATGGGCGACTGGCATGTGGTGGATCCCAAACTTGCACGTAATATCGAAGATGTAGAATTTCCATCGGATGCTGTTGCTCGGGATCAAATTGCTGAATATGTTAAAAATGAAAAGAAAAAGTTGCCTTCTGAAGTAAAAGAGGAATCGTACTCTGTGGGAGGAATGGCAAAATACTTTTGCTTGCAACAGTGAGGCAGTCTGGATACAGCTATGCCTTGCTTTCTTGTACGAGGACTAAACAATCGACTGTATAGAGTCCAACTGTATCCAGAAAAATGCTCCTGCGGCTCTTCAAAGTCATGTAGACACATTGAAGCCTGTAATATTGCTGTAGGAAAACCCACTAACAAGCGAAAAAAATGCTTAATTTGAGCGTTTTGAAACGAAATGCCCAAGGAAAAAACAAGCAGGTAGAAAATTTCCGAGAAGTAACTTCGAATTTCAATACACCCCTGCTGCTGATTCTCACAGTGCGTCAGAAAGTTAACATTCATTTCCTTTATTTACGTCAACGCCTAAGAAAAATCAGTCACCAGTAATCACTTCAGCAAACAAGCCATCATCTAGCGCTATTGAAAATGCTGATGAATTAACTTTTTTAGACCCCCCCTGGACAGGATTTCAATTTCCAATAAATATAACCGATAGCAGTAAACCAATATGCATGGTTGGTGGATATGCTGTGAAAAACAACGATCTGTTAACTTTGCTGCCCCAGAAATGGGTAAATGATGTAATAATTGACTCATTTTTGCTAAAATGCAGTTATTCCGAGTACTTAACTTCAAACTATGTAAAAGTTTTGAGTTACAGCACTCATTTTGTGGAATGATTGAAATGCGGATGTAACAGCCTATCTATGTTTTGGAGTTGGATTTATCAACAAAAACCTTTGAATCATGATATTTGGATTATACCTTTAAACGTAAACAATTCGCACTGGGTGGTGGCCATTGTTGTTTTAAAACTAAAATTGATTGTACATTTGGATTCTCTCCACGGAATAAACCGCAATCTGTTAAGAACTATTTTAAATTATGTTGTAGTGATTGCGTGCATATTTGGTTTTAATTTAATTTGTATTTGGCTTCAATCTAATATCGCAATCAGTATTTCCTATACTGAGTGTCAAATATCAATGCTGACATTTGATATAGGAAATTGCATCGCTTTCACATCCATTTTATCAAAACTCCCAAGTGCTTTACTGTGTCACGTGATTCGTGTTCGCATTTATATATGTTCGCATTGCTTGTGATGATAGTTGCTGGTCACACATCCGCTTCGCTTATGCTTTGAATCAAGTTACTGCTGCTTTACTTGCTTTGCCCTCATGGCTCATATTCCGTTAATATATTTTATTGACTGTCGTACCGAATGAGGAATTTATCGAGGATAATACTGTATAATAGACTAACGAAATCACGACAATTGAAGAATATTACCCAATAACAATAACACTAAGGAACTCACAACATTGGTGTCTCCTCACTCGGGGCACCAATGTCGTGAGTTCTCTTATATTTTTAATTCTACTGTAATCCAAGGCTAATCCTCACTCAATATAGAGTTGTTCCTTTTTATTGGTGATAACAATCAGTAAGTATATAAACAGAACAGAATTATAGCAGAATTGTTAAATCGGGCGATACGAACACATATAAATGCGAACACGAATCACGTGACGCGGTAAAGCACTGGGAGTTTTGATAAAATGGATGTGAAAGCGATGCAATTTCCTATATCAAATGTCAACATTGATATTTGACACCCAGTATAGGAAATACTGATTGCGATATTAGATTGAAGCCAAATAAAAATTAAATTAAAACCAAATATGCACGCAATCACTACAATGTCAAGCCGCAGCACGTTTCTTATTCCACGTCAATGTTTGAGGAAAAAGATTGGGACATCAGTTCACCTACAGACCTGAACCTTCAAAAGAATAGCTATGATTGTGGAGTGTATGTTTGCATGTACAGTTTTATGGTATGCAACGGTTGCTTCTTTGATTGCAACAATTTGGATTGTAAATCAGCAAGAAATTGAATTGCAACTAATATAATATCTGAACCGGAGGAAAAATTAAAACATGAAAAACTTGATTCCAAACAACGGAGTTCAAGTTTCCCGACGACAAAATGGAGCGAGAATTTTGTGTTAAATCGCAAAAGTCCGAGAGGGTTTATATCATCTAAAAACTTTATAAAAGATGTCTCTTCCTCTTTGTTTATTGGAAGATATTCTTTATGTGCACTTCAAAGTAGCTGCAAGAAACCAAGAAATTAAGAAATGATTTTTTGCAACGGAGAGTGCAGAGACTGGTACCACAAAGAATGTTTGTCTATATCATCATCACATGAAACATCCGATTTATGTACTTCATATACTTGTCCACGTTGCAGTTAATCCTATAAATCTACGTGTATATTTTCTGCTTTTGTGATAACTAATTAGCCAACCGCTTCCGATAACTCGGAACATCACGGAGGCTAAGACAAAATATGTAAAAAGTGCTTTCTAGTTTTTGCTACAAGCTACCGAAATTGTAATCCTATAACATTCAAGATATATAGGTTAGTAAACATATTAACATAAAAAAATTTGAACTTGCGTTTAAACCATGGCTACCAATTGCTAATAAAAAACTTCAAATCAATATTATATACGTGATTTCTGTCCCCCTGCCATCACTCTTGTAAAAACAAAGTCATGTTGACTAGCAAAGTCTTATTACGACATGTGACATTCATCGTGCGTGCACAAGCCGTCGCAGGGATCGAAATCAGGAGGAGTGTGCATCCAAATAGGTATTTCTTTCAAAAACAAACGATATATCAAGATGTTTTGTTGCCATAGCAACGGCTCGTGCACGTACTTGAACGCTGATTTCCGATACTCCATCGAGTGTGCTATGACATGTGACGTTGATTGTGCGTGCACAAGCCGTCACAGGGATCGAAATCAGGAGGAGTGTGCATTCAAATAGATATTTCTTTGACAAACCAACGATATATCAGGATGTTTTGTTGCCATAGCAACGGCTTGTGCACGTACTTGAGCGCTGATTTCGGTACTCCATCGAGTGTGCTATGACATGTGACGTTGATTGTGCATGCACAAGCCGTCACAAAGATTGAAATCAGGAGGAGTGTGCATCCAAATAGATATTTTTTTGACAAACCAACGATGTATCAAGGTGTTTTGTTGCCATAGCAACGGCTTGTGCACGTACTTGAACGCTGATTTCCGGTAATCCATCGAGTGTGCTATGACATGTGACGTTGATTGTGCGTGCACAAGCCGTCACAGGGATCAAAATCAGGAGGAGTGTGCATCCAAATAGATATTTTTTTGTAAAACAACTTATAATTCAGGATGTTTTGTTGCCATAGCAACAGCTTGTGCACGATCTTGAGCGTTGATTTCCGGTACTCCATCGAGTGTGCTATGACATGTGACGTTGATTATGCATGCACAAGCCGTCACAGGATTTTAATTCAGATATTTTTCGTTTAATTTAGCAATATTTGATGTAGTATTGATTTAGCATTCTCTGTTGTCATAGCAACAGTTTGCGCAAGTTGTCATACATGTAGGTCGTTTCATTTGAACATTTGTTTGCTTTTTCGATAAATTTTTCTTTTGTTTAACTTTGTTTGATTGGGTTAACTTCATTTTGTTTATGCTATTAATTTAGGCTTTTTTCCGCGGACTATTTCAGTCCGCGATTTCGTTAGTTCTGCTTAAATTGCCTATAAAAGGAATCTGCTCTTGCGTCGTCAATACGGCTCAAAATGTTGTAGAGTATTTATATTAAAAGCACCGTCTCAATGTTTCCCGAAAATGCTTTTAATCGCCTTTCTACGATCAGTAATTATTGAGTAAATAGACAGAACAAATAGTGCAAGCAAGCGTTAGCTGTGACGTCATTTTAGACCCCAAAGATTAATACTTTTTGAATTTGGTAAGTTGGGGACTGGCTTCCGTTTGGGAAAAAAGCGTTTTATAGTATAAATTAGTACAACTAGACTAGAAAAACCCTGTCAAGAAATGCAAATTAAAAATGTTATCTTTCAATATGACCGCATTATGACGTCACCTACCCCTTATGACACTCACATCGAAGAGGTGATCAATTGTGCCGAGTTTCAAGTTTGAACGCTCAGTAGTTTCGTAAGAGTTAAAACAGACGGACAAACGAGAGATAGACAGAATTGCGCATTATAGCATAGGCTAGCCGGCTCTGCCAGCGTCGCCCCCAGGGCCCCCCCAGCAGTTACGTCGAGGTTAAAGAATGTTGGTTCAGCCGGCCAAGCCGGCTTCACCCATTGGGAAGCTGTGTGAATAGTAACAAAAAGTAACTGCTTTTTCTGCACATACCATTTTCACAACTTGGTGCTCTTTTTTTTTTAAATCAAATTTATCATTTTAATGCCCTTGCTGTGCCTTAGAGTATGTGTTTGGTATATTGCTCACGCAAGGCCAAGTAAGCCTTGCATTTCTCTTAGTTTGGAAATAGGGACGATAGTTTTGATATTAAGCTGTTTTGAAGCAAAATACCAAAAATGTCTTCTAAGTGCAATTTTTGATTCAGACGTTGTTTTCTATTGATTTCTCCTTAAACTTTCTCAAATCTCTGCTGGCTACTCATTATGTTGCATATTCATTTTCCCTGCGTGATCAGGGGAGGAAAAAGCATGACGCCTGCCATGACGTCACCAATCTCCTTATAACTTTCACCTTGGTTTGGTAACAAATGATACCAAATTTAGAGTTTCTATGCTCAGTCGAAAATTTCATAAGTGTTGAGCTTAAAAGGTGATAACACAAAATCGCTTGTTGTGCCTTCAATAATCGTTATATTAAAACGAAACGCTGTTTTTGGAATCATGCTGTTGATATCTCCCGAAAGAGGCAGCAAACACATTTCTATATGTTTGCTCGCCAAGTTGTTTTGGAGGAGTTGAAGTGCACGTAGAAACATACGTAAGCACATTTAAATCTATGTCTTTTTAATGTTCATGGAATGTGACATCGTCAGACGTCACCAACCCCTCAGGACATTCATCTCATCATGGTGATCAATCGTGCTCAGTTTGATATTTGTTCGATCAACAGTTTACGATTAGTTGACAAAAAAAAAAAGAAAAAATTCTTGCTTTGTATGACTACATGTGCAACACCGCAAGATGTTTAATATCACAAAACTATGAAAAAGCGCAAGTGAGCATGTAGGACCTAAGTCAGGAAGAAAGAAAAATCCTAAGATTTTCTAGTTAAACTTGCTTTCTGATCGTGCAGAAAATCAGCGTAAAAGGATGGTGGCGCTTAAATATAAAATCCGTGCATATGGCAACCTATCACAACTGGACTGCCGACCGCTGTGGCAGCGGTAATATGCCGGCCATAATCGATTTGCTCAGACGCGCTACAGCGTACCCAAACAAGGGCCGTGCATGTATGTGTAAGGTTAATAGTATAGTCGAAAACACAATGAGAAACAGAGCAAGGAAAAAATATTTATTACAGCCGAGGTTAAAACTGGAAAAAAGGACCACAAATTTTTTAGTAGTTTTCGATCAACCATTTTTTCAGGATGTTTTATGAAGGAAACCCACTGCATGCTTTGAAATTGTTTATTTATTTTCTGTCACATTTTGGTGCCGCAAATAATTACTTGATTTTGGGACATCATTTTAGATACTATGATATTTTGATAGTTTGTTGGTGTAAGATAAAGAAAATTATGAAGTTGTCTTGTATTACAATCATGAATTTCTTGAATTTAATGACTTTTGATTGAAAGAGAGATGAAAAATTTGTTATTGCTCAGTCCATAGGTGGGCAAACTACGGCCCGCCAGAGCATTTTGTGCCGCCCGCAAACACTTGTACAAACTTCCATATATTTAATTTATTATGACAGAGGTGGCCGCACATGCCGCACTAAAGAGACAAAAACGATAGAAGCTGTCATTGAAAGAAACGCTACGCAATTCTCAGTTTGAATTGACGCATTTTCCGTCTAAATAGAGGTGATAGCCTTTTTTTCTTGGAGAAAATCGTTTTCAAAACCCGAAATTATTGCAAGATTTTAAGCGCTGCCCCTCGGCCAATTCTTAAATGGTCAATGTGGCCTTCAGGCTGAAAGGTTTGCTCACTCCTAGATTAGTCTATGCATGCATTTTGCTATTTCTAGATCGCAGATGTCAATTATTAACCTTTTTGTATTTTTACCTAACGTAGCTATGCTTTTTTCCTTCGGATCTTTGTTCGAATGATATTACTTTATCTGACCATATTTTGTATAAGTATGTATCAACGGCACTTACTTACAAAGTGATGAAATATTTTATATGACAATATCCTAGCCTGTAGTCAACATTACAAAAGGTTTTCTCTTTGACATAATTACGCAGTCGGTGTAAAATTCCTTTACGTTTAACAAGCAGCATTGAAATATGTTTTGATGATTTGATCTGTTTAGCTTTCATCAAAGATTACGTTAACGTGTTTAATGGCTCAGTCGGAAGGGTAAGCAATGGAAGCGGTGGGCCCTTTTTGAAAATTAAAAGAGAAGTGTGCAACCTGGAGTTAACTACATAATGTGGATGTCAAAAGCACCGATATGATCTTTAAAAAATTGATCTTTTCAGAAAAAAGACCCTTCATCTACTTTTTGAATTAAAAATGCAACCATCCAATGGTTTCTGCAAAACAAATTCGGTATAGAAACTTTGTTTGACACGCTAAATTTTCTACAAGCCTATACTGTTACTCCCCCTACAAAACTTCCTGTTGATGTCTTTGGTCAAAACCAACTTTAAAATCTACATCTATCGCACATTTTTGATTTTTATTAATTTGAATGTAGTTTGCTTTGGAAAGGTTCCAAGTTAACTTGTTTAATCGAAGCCAATGATCACACTGGTCTGAATTGAAATTTTTTTCCCAAAGGTTGAAAGTTTATTAGCTGTTTTCAGATCATTTTTTCACGTAGAATTCAAATATACAATTAATTGTGTTCCATCAGGTCAAATTATCTTGCTATAGGAATTGCAATTTTTTTAAGAATTGATGTTAAAACAGCTATCTAGTATGCTATACGTCTATTCCAAATTACATTACTTTTTCAGTAATATTTAATAATTGGTTAAAAAATAAGCGCATGTAGACAATAAGCGACTTAAACACAAGCAAAGGGGCGTTTTAAAGCTTTCCTTTTATCCTGTGGACACAGGAATATCTTTTGTGAGATACCAGCAATAATCAGCTAACATTTTAATGTTGCAACGGTCTTAATATCGTTCTTCCATCATACAAATGTCTTGGTGAAGACGTTCACCTTGCTCTTCACTGTAATCAACACAGTTTCCTGGGAAGTAATCCAGATGAGAATTTAGGAAATGCATCTAAATGGATTAAACACACATGCTCCAAGTTTAGCATCACTCACAGCTGGAAATTTATACTGGAGAAATTTGAACGATGGGCTGCCTTTATTTAAGGCTTTGACAAAATTTTTCAATAAACGTAGATTTAAGGCTTTGACAAAATTTTTCGTTAAAAGGAGGAAGTAAGACGTTTTTGGATCAACCAATGAGCTTGATTTTATATTGCATTTACCAGGCGTTAAAGTGCCTCTAGCTGGCCATTCTTTCTATAAATAATATCGGTCATCATCTCTGGAACCTCAAAGACTTAAAAAGCAAGGATATTCTGTATTACCTCCTTGAAGACCAAGGAGTATGGATATCATTTTTAGATCACCACAGATCTTCCGCTGATGAAGAATGTTGCACAGGGCATCTAACACATATTTCATGTCTAAGGACTCTTTAAGAACAACTTAATGAGCAATGAGAGCCGAAACAGCTCTGTAGCAAATGTGTAGAACCGCTTTTATGCTTCTGACAGAAAAATCCACAAACAATCTTCATTCTACTGCTTTGCATTCCATGCCCAAAGCTTTTACAAGCCCACTAACATTGCAGTACACAAGCCAGTGCTGCTCATCTCTAGCAAAATACTTTCCAAACTTGTCATCTCGATTCCGTTACCAATAAAATCTAGTTTGTGGAGCTAATAAGCTGTTTTCACGGAGTCGAAATCCCAATAACTGAGTTGATTCTTTTGACAGATACAAATCCCTAGTCAAATCATTAACTGAGTTTGAGTTAGAAGGTTTGGCTGCTTGTAATTTGGTTCATCGCAAGTGGGTTGATCCCAAAGATCATTTGCACTCTCATCCGTATCTGTAGACAACGAAGACTCAAACTCAGAAAAGTCTCGAGGGGGTTTTGGAATGGGAATTCCAGGTCCATGTAGAACTGGCTTAATGGCCGAAGGAACATAGGGATATTTCACACAATGCTTGTTCTTTCGATTTATACCTGTAAGTAAAAGTGTTAAAATTAAACTATAGCATTTCAAACTGAACAAAGAACACATAAATTATGTTAAAACAAACCCTGCAAGTTTGTCATGCAAAAAAATAGTGATCTTTATCTTCCATCCATATCATTAGCACACTAAACGAAAGCTTCCTCATCTTTCTTTTTCTCCACCTTCTCAAGTTTTCCACACACGTTTTGCAACAAATTTGAGGCGCAAACGATTTATTCTTATTACCCAGTTTTATTCGAAAATAAGCATGGTAACATTTTTTCACGAAGAGTGTAATACTTGCTTGACGGTCAGAAAGTGTAATTTCTCCGCAAATGTAACAAAATCGGTCGAGGTTATTTTTATATTTCCTTATTATGGACTAACTTTTAAACCAGTAAATCTGTTTATCTCAATAAGCTATATATAATTGTTATAATCCTGCACAAAGAGCAAAATGAAGCATGTTGTCTAAACTAAAGCTACAATGTGACAAACGTTACGCTTAAGAAAATATGCCTCACTATCGAACCATAAAAGGTGGCCTTTTGGTTGCTAATAACATCACCTTGTTACCAATCAGATACCGGTGGTACTAAACAGGCATAGTAAAGGCATTTAGGGTAAAAGCTAGGACTATTGTTAGATGTCAGTATCAGAGGTTAGGATGTAGTAATATGACGACTCTGCAAGATACGAAATTTGGATCATCGATCTTTTTCTGAAATTAAGCATTGTGGGTGACTCATAAACATTTTCGCTCTGTTCGCGCGGTCGTTGTTGTACATCATTCGTTGACCTCAATACCAAACTCATTCGTTGACCTAAACTTCAATCATTTGTTGGCCTAAAATCTGTCACAACGAATAGACATCGCTACATATCTAAAATGCTGGGTGACCAAGCCGTGTGGCCAGTATAAGCCGTAAGCCGTATGACCAGTACTCATCGTAGTACCGTCTGACGTACGGCAAAGTGACCGAATAAACAAGCCTATGAAAAGAGGCATCAACGTTAAATGGCATTCAATTCAATTCAATGAAATTCAATTCGATTCAGTCAAAAAGATTCATTGCAAGTCATCATTCGTGCATTCGACGTTGTGTTTATGATTTGAAAATATGTTCATTCTTGGAGTCAAACGTGCTGTGGGAACCTTACAACAACCGCAACTCAACATACAAAGTGAGTTTTTCTGGCTAATTCTTGTAGATTCGAATATTTAACAGCTCCTCTTCACGTATCTAGCAGATCTTCTTCGCCTTTAAATTTTTCAACGAAGTGTTTGTCGTTCTTCAACTCGACGAGTTCCATTTGAAGATTCAATAGTGCAGTTTTGGTTTCGACCAGATGTGGATAAGCAACTAGCCTTGTTGTATCGGAAATCCTTTCAAAGTTTTGGAAACGATTAGAAAATTCTTGCAAAACCCCATCAAAAACGCTTGAGAAAAGAATGATGGGAATATCATCCACTTGAATTTCTTTGCTGTCAATCAGAGCCTACATCTGTGGAAAGTGGAAAAGTTACGCTGATACAGATCACTTTTGAGGAGACGACATTTGTCACGGAAATCTTGTACTTTTTTGAACACGAGACAAACTGTTGTTGCCTTTCCCTGCTGACTTTGATTTAGGAAGTTAACCTGGGTAAGAAAGTCCACCAGAAAACCAAGCGACATCAGAAAGTCTTTGTCGAGCAAGGGACACTCCTTGTTTTTGGTTAAATAGCATTCTATCATTTCTTTTCGCAATTGCAGTACACGGTGGAAAGTTTCTCCTATAGACAACCAACTAACTGCGGAGTAATAAAGTATGTCCTCAGCAGATGTTTTACTTGAGCATAAAATTTCTCGAAATTGTCGATGATGCAAAGCATTTGCGCGAATAAACAAGATAATGCAAATCATATCTTTTGAGAATGGTATTTAAAGCAACGAATTTGGCACATAGTGCTTCCTGGTAGATAATGCGGTAAAGGCTGATGAGTTCTTTACTGTTATATTCGTTGGACACGTAATCTGAAAATCTTGTAACAAATCTCTGTTGGTTGCCTGTCATGGCAGGCGCACCGTCTATGCAAATGTCCCAAAGGTATTTTAGATCTAATCCAGAGCGAATGCAGGCATTCTTAACTGCAATAAATATGTCTTCTCCACGGGTACGAGTAGCCAGTGTTTCCATGGAAAGGAAATCCTGACACAATTCAAGCTCGAAGAAAGACAACGAACGAAGATTAACAATTGCGCGGAGTCGTTGATATGTGTTGATTCATCAACAGCAAGTGAAAATAAACTTTCTTTCTTGTTTATCTTTGCTTGCAGAGAGAGTTTAACTGCTGAGCGATATCATCTTGCCTGCGTTGCATCGTAACACGCTAGAGAGCAATTGAAGAATAATCAGCTTCCTTCCCAGAGTGAATACACTTAACAACATCTATCAAGCATCGTTTCACGAGTTCGCCATCAGAATAAGGTTTCCCCGCAACGCCAAGATGATATGCTACTCTGTATGATACTTCACAGCGGTTATTAGTGGACTTAGCGAAAGCTGTTATGCAAGCTGTTTACTTTCGCACACTCTTTTTCAAATTTTCAATGCAGATCTTTCTCGAATCCCCTTTCAGTTTTGCGTAAGAGTGCGATTCGTGACGACGAAAGTGCTGCTTTGCGTTATCCCCTTTCACAGTCTTTACAACTTGGTTGCACATTAGACACATCATAGAATGTGTTGCTGTCTCAATCATATAGTAATCCTGCTCCCATTTTGAAAGAAATGCTCGTTTTTCTTCTGTTAGTGTTCTTTTCCGTTTCAATAACATGGAAATACTTGCAAAATTTAATGTAAATATGTAAATTCAAAATGCTACCAAATTTTAAAACTTAATTCTGAAAAAAATATGCTAGAAAATGCTAGATCCGAAAAAAATGCGAAAAATATATACTAGAAAATGCTAGATCCAAAAGAAATGTGCTAGATTTTAATTCCGAAAAAATATGCTAAAAAACTACTACAGGGAGTCCTCGACTTACGACGTTGATCCGTTCTTCAGGCGCGGTGTAACCCGAATTTCAATGTAAGTCGGAACATCATAAATAAATTACTCTATACGTACTGTGCTGTAAAGTATTGTACTACAATAAAATGTAACAATTAATGTAAAAAACGTATTTCATTTGAAAAAAAGAAAACAATTCCATACCACATGAATGAAATGAAATATTAATAAGATGATAAAGAAGCTGGAGTAGTAGAGGCAGCTGAGGTAGACGGTAGAGGCTCTGTAGCAGTAGAAGCAGCTGATGTAAAGGGTGCAGGTCTCTCCACTTTCTTAAAATACTGCTCCAGCTTAGACTGGACCGACAGGATCCTCTTCCCATCCAAGATCTCTTTTTAACACCGCAGTAAATCTATGATGCCTCTGGAAACTTTAGTGAATCTTTCCATGTTAAGATCCTGAGCCTCAAAAGTTGCCAACGCGTGCTGTATCTCAGCAAAACCTTTTGTCAAGCCCTGCCTTGTGAAAGCCTTAGGCTCTGGGGTGGGGGTTTCTTCTTCCTCCTCTACAATCTGCTTCTCCAGTTGTATCAAGTCCCCAGCAGATAACTCCTCTCCATGAGATTCCAGCAGCTCTATTCCACATTATTTTTTATATTTTTGTGGGGAGCGTTCGTAACCTCGAAACAGCGTAAGTCGAGACCGTCGTAACCCGAGGACTCCCTGTAAATATATGTCAGCATAAATATATTTTTACAATTTTTACGTTTTACTTTTTACAATTTTTACAATAAATTAGCATAAATATCTGCTTGAATATATTTTTACAACTTCACGGCCACAAAAAAATTCTTTTACAGCCGCAGGTTGTGCACCCCTGGATTAGACTGTGAAGTGGATAACCTGATATCCTACCTTATCGTCATGCTTACCTGTTACCGCACGTTGTATTTAATTGCCGCAGCACGATAACTATACAAATTCAAGTGAGGTATATGTAGACTTAAAAAAAAAATGCCCGTTGTTATATTGGCTACAATGTTTAACTCGTCGTTGGATTCGGTAACTATAAGAGTAAAATACCACCACCACCAGTTCTAGAATTATAAGAAGCCGCGGCTTAAAACATTTTGGTTTGACATGTATAAATTTTCCTGTAAAAACAGCATTTATAAGTTGATTACAGCAAGACTAGAAGTTGACAGCCTAGTTTGCAACTTGTCTGGTGTATTTTACATGACGTTTTTTCTGTTGGCGAATAAAGTTCTTTTCAATTATCTAAGATCGATACAAGCCTGCATAGTGAGTAAGTTTTTATTTAGAAAGTTTTATGCTGCGAGCAACAATAATGTTACAACCACTTGCTTACTGTTTTAACTAAAAATACATTAGCGATTGAGGTGGAGTTAGCGGATAAACACCCGTCCTAAAGTGTTTAATTTAGGGGCAGAGGCATCATGGCCGTTGTTGGAAAAGACATTTGAAACACGGTAAAGACCCATTTCTCTCTGAAGAACATTAACGAATCAAAAAAAAAGAACGTAGCTGAAAAGGAGGCCTCTTATGTCAGAGAGTGTATTGTTTTGGAAACAAACCAACGTATCAAGAAAAAGATATATTTTACCAGAAAGGATAAGGCCCTTAGCAGTAAAGTGAAGACTTATATGGTTTCAAATCAAGAAGGAGGCGATATAAAGTTTTTTTCGATAAAGATGAACTTGGGTTCTCCTGAATATGTTCGAGCACTGGCTAATGATTGATTCACCCAGACGAAGAACGAACGTTGAGCATTTGAATACCAGCATTTAAGTTAGACCATAACAGAGCATAAGTCATCAAGTGTCAGCACAGGCGGCAAGCTTTCTGTTTCGAAAGTAAGCTGCGTGCAGCTCGCCATTGACCCAAAAGAAAGCCAGCAGAGAGTTAAGCCGCGCTTGGCTTACTGTAGGCCGGGCTTTAGGTATAAAGTCAGGTGGCCATTGTGACTGAAACAATTAATTTCTTGTTAATGTGACGTCACAGAAAACTTGAGTCGTCGTAAGTGTAAGAACGTCAATAAAGCAAAAGCTAAATGGTGCTACTATAGCGTGAGGTCTACCACACTATAGCGTGAGATCTACCTCCGGTTACTACTATAGCGTGAGGTCTACCACTGAATTATTTATCCCTCACCCCTCTATAGCTACACACTTGCTACTATAGCTATAATTCCAAACACCACAAATACATTCCACACACAAAGGTAAATTTATTCTAATAATACACACTTCATACATCTTCTAAGAATAACACAAATAAATCATTGGATAGGGTAAGGATTATGGTTAGGGTTAGGGTCAAGGGCGTAGCCAGAAAAAAATTGAGAGGGAGCCGAATTTTGCAACTTTTGATGTGACGTCATTTACTTATAACGACATTTTGCCTTTCGTGAACTACGCTCGTTGCTACTAAAAAATTGCTGTACAAAACTGAGACAGTGCGAATGCGATTTCACTGATCTGATGTAGTTTTATCAAGGACGGCTTTAATAGTTCAACTTCAATTGTGACATATAACGCACTATTCAAGGAATTTCAAGGAAACTACTCTCACTGGTAGGTTGAACGTTCTGATAAAAGAAGCAACGTCTTTGTAGTAGTCCGCATCGCAATAAAACAAGAAAGCGCTCAGCGACACGTTTATTTCTTGCAATTACCATAACTTGGATCATCAATTCATCACTCGACTGCGACATAGAAGAAAAACTTCGGCGATATTTAGTGTGTAAAACGTACACATCTTGTTTGATAACATTTGAAAGTTTAAAAACTTAAAAAGTCACGCCCGACCCACCCCCTTGCTAAAAGTCAACAATAAACTCTAATGTACCTGCAAAAAAATTTCTGTTTTTATTTCTTGATACTGTTTTGTAATTTGACTTAAAATTCCGGGGGCCATGGCCCCTTTGGCCCCCCTGGCTACGCCTATTGTTAAAGTTAGGGTTAAGGGTTAGAGTTAGGGCCCTAACCCAAACCTCACGCGGTTTACACCTCGGTAGGTGCGAGTCAAGCGGTAGACCTCACCCTGCATCTCGGTAGGTGACTTATGTCGGTAGACCTCACGCTATAGTAGCACCAGCTAAATATTGAAATCTTAAACAGTACGGTGGCTACTGTAGTAAGCTTTTCTCCTGTTTTCAAAGCTAAATTTATCTGTATTGCAGGCTCCTAGCCACCCACAAGCAATGCATTTAAATATTCATCAGATAGCTGTGATCAGTTACAAGATTTTGTGTCTTTCATTTTTGAAAGCCCTTTCATGTCGTACCAAAACCTGAAGCGAATTCGCAGGCAAACTTCCTTAAGAGCATATTGGTCAGATGGAAGACGTTTGTAGAAACCAATTAATATTCCTTCTTTATATTTATCCTTCTTGGTGTTATGGAATTGCAAATCAGCAACTTTCATTTGTAAATTTGGAGGTAAGTCTTTTATAATAGGGTCAAAAGGATTTTCAAAACTTCTTATTTTTGAAGAACATGCATCAAGATCAGAAAACTGTTCTTCAAACTATTGTTTCAAAGCTAGTCAACAAAACGTTTGGAAATGGAGTGGCATCTTCCTGTCTATATTCGTCACATCGTAAAGTATGAGTAAAGCAACTTCTTGTTAATTGACTCTCAAATAGTTTAATTTCTGACGAAAAGCTTTCACTTTCGAGTAGAAATAACAGAAGTAACAAAACAGAAATAACAATTGTCCATATCTTTTGAAGTAAATTTGCATGACACATCAGTAAATGTGATTTTTGACCCGGATCCAAAAGATTGATCACTAAAAAAATGATCTTTGGTATAAGGCTACGTTTTTTAGACTATTTAGTCTAAAAATTTTATCGCCTAATATCTTAACACATTAATATCAATAATGTGCCCAAAATAGAAGCAGCTTTAAAAAAGAATTAAAACTTCAATTTCCTTTTTTAAAAGAAACTTCTATCGGCAAAGTACACTGTGGATATTGTGAATGTACCTTTTCAATCAGCCACGGTGGGCGCTCTGGTGTTAAAGACCACATACAAAAAGCACAAAAATTATGGTAAAGCATCAGCTTCCCCAACTCGTGTGACAACATTTTTTCGCGAGACTAACTTTGAAGTTCGTACATTAGCATTAGCAGCAAAGGAAGCTACATTTGTTTACCACACTACAGGTCATGGTCAGGGTTTTAGAAGCTTTGATCGTACCTCCAAATTGGTATCAAAGCTATTCGAGTCTAAATTTTCTCTACCAAAAACCAATGTGACGTAGTTATTGTTAATGTCATTGCTCACGTATGTCTGGACAAACTGCGCCACGACTTAAGGAAAGCTAACTTTGTTGCCATCACAATTGATGCTACAAACAGTAAAAGTTCAACCTTGTTCCTGTTTTTGTTTGCTACTTTGTACCTAACTTTGGCGTGAAATCGAAGTGGCTAGAACGAATCCTTTCTTGGAGAAACTGCAGAAACGCTAAGCGATTATCTGTTTCAGTTCTTGATTCAGTTTTGAGGCGAGGTTTCTCTCTTTAAAACTTGAGTGCGAAGTTAGAGTCGACCTTGTATGCATTCCGTATTAAGCAGCGAAACCTCAACTTAAACCCAGCTCTAAATATCGGCAAGAAGTGTTATTCCTAGTTGCGAAAACCGCTATGTGCAAATGCAGCTCAAGTTTTGTTTTCCGCTTTTCGTCGGTTGATTTTCAAAAATTAACAAAGGTTTTGAAAAGAGTACGCACCTGTCCGCAGTATCATGCGGTTGATAAAAACTGACCAGCCTGCAAAAAAGTTCGCACATCTCCATTCTAAAACGGAAATCCAGAGTGTTTGAAGTAACTCTGTAGCGGGTACGATTGCAAGTTTTTCTATAAATAGCGATAACGATATACGAATTAACTAAAGAAATCAAGATATCACTCACCTACAAATTTTTACAGATTATTTTTGATTACCTTAACTAGACTTGAGTATGATTGTTGCAAGACTTATATCACAGATACGGCTTTTCTGTGTCACCTTTCTGCTGTGCACGTTTTCGCAAAAGCCTTTGAGTAAAGGTGAGTGTTTTGAAGCGTTTGTAATCAGCCGGGGTTTGAAAATATTTAGCTCCAGCAGCTGTGTCATCAAGTTTATTTAGTTCCTTCGCTTAAAGGATTTAATTATCCTTCAAACTAGCAGGACAGCGGCAATAAGGTTAATCATAGAACAATTGTCCATACATGCTTCGGAGTTACCAAGTTTCAACGTTTCATTTGAGCTACTGGTATTCCTTGCGGTAAATCTACTGCTTCGTGAAATCCTCTATGCAAAGTAACTATTGCAAATTAGATGAGATGGTTTGAAGTTTGTTCCGCATTGAATCCCACTTGCGCTTAGCAACAGTCGATAATTCCCAGTTGCCATTTAAACATCAAGGCTTTTGCTCACCCAACACTGATGCAAATTCGTATTATTCGTAACCAAGCCAGTCTACTGATTTGCCTCCACGTGGTTTGGCTTAGCATTGTCAATGAAAGAATGGGTTGTGGAGGGATTGACCGTCAGAGGAAACAACAAAATGCACTAAGGCTGCAGTAAGGGCTTAACCAAAATTAAAATGTGATGGGGGCTATAAGTTTCTTTTGAAACTTTCTTTTACTGCTGCAAAAACACCTAAACTCTTCATGTAATTTAAAAAAATCACTTTCACCTTAGCAGTATGCCGATTTTATAAAAATTCATAGGTGTTCCCCCTTTCCTTCTATTGGATACGCCTATGCTTCGTAATTAGATAAAACAATAGTTGTTTTCTCTAATATTTTAAGGGTTTTCCTGTGGCGGGGGATTTGTTGTAAGATAAATGGCAGTGTAGATTTTTATGCGTTATTGATACGGGGATGCTTTTTATTTATCATTTTCTTGACAATCTTTCTAATAAATCTTGAATGTTGCTATTTCTTCTTAATGCTTGAAATTTCAGACCAATTTTAACAGAGAAAGAAAATTTATTCTCCTTAAATAATTCATAACGATATACAGTCCTGATATTATAAATCGAATAGTACATTAAAATTCAGCTACACTACTCTGGTTAAAATAAATTGGTCCAAACGCATTCCAACTAGGGCGAAACGAGCTCCTGCTTCCCAATCACTGGGCTACATTATATGGTATTGGTAGAAGAAATGACAAATTTTTGAAAAATGTCTTCAGAAGTTTCAAAAATCGTTTTAAAATGTTTGGTACTTTGAGGTATTTTTTGGGGGAAACAAATTTTTGTAATTTGCTTTTTGATGAATTTGATCTCCCGAAAATGCACGTGTTCGATCATGAGCTGACTTGTTCAAACCTTTATTTTTGTCACTCCACTGCTGTTTTTTATTGTTTAGGCAATTTCAAAAGTTTAAATATATTTTAAAATCGCGATGTTTAAGTATAGACAACTTAGTATATCATCAGGTATAAGTATAGGTATAGACAGGTATAGACATAAATATAATGATCACTAAGTATTTTCGGTTTTATATTTCATTTACACTCATTTTGCGGAAGGCCAATCGAGAGGTCTAAAAATACCAATTTGAAAGCCCTTGATGTGATTTGAAAAGAAATTTGGAAAGTTTTGTCATCTGCCCAACAGACTCTCAAACCAATACACGGCCGTGCAAAATATAAAAATACAAGCCTATTTAATCATAATCAAAATAATTCCTTGTGTTTAATACCGTTGGAGATAAAAGTGAGTAATGTTTCACCTCAAATATTTAGTTTCACTATTTTTGTTGCGTGGGAATTAATGAGATTATAATTGTGTTTAGAATTTTTGATGGCGGAGGAAAAAAATTGTTCCTCTCTCCGCTTTCCTTTTTATTGCGGTGGAGATGGTGCAGGATGCATACCGAAAGAGCAGTTTTGTGACGGAGTAGCACAATGTCGGTAAAGCTGTTTGTGACGTTATGTAAGCAAGCGAAATACGGTGACTAGAATTTGTTTTGAGAAGACAGGAGCATTGGACTCTTCCAGCTCCCCTGAAAAATTTTCTGAATTTTATATTTTTTGTAGGGTTACAATAATTAGCCTAACCTCTGACAAATGGCAGGTCCTTAATTCTTTAATCTAATTTTGGAATTTAAAAACTAAGCAGTTTATCTACTTTGTATATCTTGTTGAAGGTACAATATGGGACGCTGTCAACGCTTATACAATGTTTCATATTGGTAAACAAATGTATTTATTTATGATTGATGAAATGCTGCTACTAGCGTGTACAGCATCTTGGTTTTCAAAAGTCGCCTCTCTACCAAAGACATAAAACTGTGTTGGGTATTGCAGAGATGGAAGTGACGAGAAAATTTATGAACTGGAACATGCTGATAAAACTGACGAAATAAACTGTACCCGGATACGTACAACTCCTGAAGGATATTCGACGGTTGCTGAATGTTTGTTACCAAAACGTTATGTCGGAGATAAAATAAAAAACTGTGTTTTAGGTAAGTGACCAAGAAATTTAATTCGAGTGTAGTGGGAAGGCAATAAAGATGTAAATTAAAACCTCCTACAAAAGAACATCTGGAATGGGCATTTTTGCCAAAGCAGGCCTTTGGCCTAAAACTAAGTTAAGTCTTCCCTATACAATTTTGTATTCTTGGAGTTTATCAATACTCTATTACTACCGCAACCTATCATATCATTTTGCATGGGATCTGAAACCTCTCCTTAAAAAATTCCTGGTGCATCTTAGTGAGAAATTTTACTTTCGCTTTTTAAGGGTCAATCTTAGATTTTTGAGCCTCCACCTTGGACTTGGCACGGGCCTGAACAAAATTGTTATTGTACATTTCGAGAGTGGGATGCCCCTTCTTTCTCTTGAGCTTGTAAGTCGTTTCATCATCTTTCCTAGATTTAAATCATAGTTAAAAAACTGTTGTTGCGATGCTATCGGTGCCGATATGCTTTGGCCGTTGCATTTCTTTTCATCATTGTCGCGGGTTTCGTACTTCACCATTTCCTCCTATCGGTAAGCGTCAAGTGTCAGAAAAACATTTTTAGGTTTCTTGACATTACTCGACAAGGAAATTGAATCCAGCTTCACTAATTGTAAAACAGACGTTTTGACCACTGCACCACCGCTCAAATCACTGGCAACAGCGCTTATTGATCAAAAATAATTTTAGTTTTGGAGTACCTGTATATCTTTAAACCCTCAGCTTGTTGAACACCTAGCTGAGAGCGGCTTCCGGCTCATATGCATGCCAACTAGTTGAACAGCGTTCTTTGGCTTAAAGTAGAGAAAAACACATTTAAATGCCAACGCTAAAGTTAATGACAACAGAAAACTTCCAAAAGATCCGATCAAAAGTTCCCTGACATTTAAAAATATACCTACCAGCAACCAATGATCTGACGAAAAAATCTTTTTAGGGGAATGACTTTTTGCTAGAGACATTTTGATAGATTTCACCTTTTTTAGAGACTGGGCTTGAATGTCATTCTTTAAAATAGAGCAATTCAAGGCGCATCGTCGCTTCTTCCTCCAAACTGATGCCACTGGTGGTTCTTTAACGTTCTGTTTTGAAAGAAATTTTTTGAAACCCGCGAGGCAATTGCACGCAACCACTCGGTTAATGGCTTCCTCAGTTATCGCAGCCACTCAACCGCATTCCTGACATTTCTCCATCTATTGAAATGCAATGTATTTTGTTCCAATAACGCAACCGTTTCACTGCGAATTTATTGGTGATAGGCTTAACGACGTTCCGCTTCACTTTCACATTCTTGATATAAATCTCATGAAGTTAATGCTAAAAGTCATTTTATTACGGTTTTTCTCGAGAACATCGCCAAAATTTCTAAAATCAAATGCGTCATACATTTTTAGCGTCCGGCATGGTAAAATCTGAGGTGGATTATACAGGTACTTTTATTGTTTTTAAACCCGCGTTGGAGTAACCAATACTTTTGGTACAGTGCATATCTACTGCAAGCGCTCAGATCAAGCAGGGAACATTGTAGGGAAGGGTTATTTTTCAAAGACACAACAATACTGTTTTCATGAAGTTTTGAACCCGCTCAACCATCTTGCTGAAACGAATAACAATAAAGATATTTAAAGTAGCAATTTTATGTTTGTGTGATAGGTGAAGATGAGTGTAGTTATAATCATTCCTTTGAATGTGCATCCTTTCCATATGGTGGTTACACGAATCAATGTATTCTTCGAAATTTTTTCTGCAACGGAATTTTCGACTGCTTCGATCGATCTGACGAGCTTCGTTTTGTGTAAGACTTGTGAATTGCTAGTGCATAATGGAGCTGGGCACACGCTCAAACAAATTGACTAAGCGCAACGCAAATTTCGCAATTGAATTTTTAAACCTGCAAAGAGCATTTGGAAATTTCGCAAGTGTTTCTTACATCATAAAAGCGAAACCACGAATTCTGTAACCGTGTTTAAAACTCGCAAAGCGCAACCGCAAAGTCCGCAACCGATTTCTTAAACTAGAAAATTTGCAAACAATTGATCAAAGCGCGATCGCAAACAATTTCATGAAACAAAATATTTGGTAACAGCAGGAGTGAAACTGCATCTACTTTCTCACCTGAACTGTAGCCTAACTTTTCTATCCGCAATAGAAACCGGGGCTTAACAAACTAAGCCTAAGGCCAGCATATCGAACGTAGCTTACGTTCATAACATATTTTTAAATTAAACAAGAATAAACACAAAACAAATCATTAAAATACTTTTTCACACAGGTTTAATCTGTTTATTTTTTCAAATTATGGCAAGCTATGCCGCTAGTTGAGTGAGGTCCTCTTCTTTCTTTTCCCATCATGTCTTTTAAGTATGGCCTGGATCTTACTTTTTACACAGAGGCCCTGCAATACTGATATAGATCAGATTGGTGACATGTTTTTGTTAGTTATCATGTTTCTGCTATCAATTATGATATTGCCAGAGGGGTTGAGAGGTTAACCCGGACCCGTTCGCAAAGCTTGGAGGCTGTTATTGTGGGCTTTTGTGCCCTTTTATTTATTTGAAAAACTCCTAAAAATTAATAGCCTTGCCCGTTAATTACAGATAAAACAAGTCCAAATTTTCGCAAGCCGACCCGACGGGTAAAAATTAAATTTATTCGTCGGCTGATAGTTTTATTGACAATTTATGACAACAGCATTGATCTTTCAATATTGTAACAAAATAGGATAGTCTGATACTTCTACACAAGTGCAATGTACCATTAACAGCGTTACAAGAGAAACCTTGCAATAAAGCAGTGTTTCTTAACCTTTTTCTTCCTCAGCACCCCTTTTGGTCAAGCCTAAGCAGTGCAACACCCCCTACCATTGGCTAACACCTGGTTACTTATAAGGATTAAGCAAAGACAAGTGCAGTACATCTTGATCATTTGTTTGGTTTATTCTTCAAAACAACTTTGCAACGTTTATCATATTTCTACTCATATCGGTAAAAGTGCATTTGTCGAAACGTATCTCTTTTACTTTTGACCACCTCATATGTCACCTTTTCCAGCACCCCAGGTTAAGAAACATTGCTATAAAGGTTAGTATTATTAAGTATAGCCAATAATTGGGATCACTTACTATATGGCAGTGCGAAAAGCTAAAAACAATTCCGATAAGATTCGAACCCATAATCTCCTGATTATCGTCTAATTAACTCACAACATCCTGACAATTGGTGGGCTGTGGGTTCGAATCCCACCGGAATCGTTTTTCGTCTTTTGCGCTGCTCCATGGTAAGCAATTTAATTTATCGACTCTGCCATTAAGTTGCCACACAAAAACCGAACATGCAAAACCATTTCTATCCAACCTACATTACAAATGCAAATAGTGAGATCGCCATCCGAAAAGCAAGGTGAACTAAATCATTCAGCCATAATCACAAAGCTTGTTAAAACCAGCAGAGGTTTGGCAAAAAAAGAGCATAGTTGCAGAGATTTGGATTTTAGGAAGAAATAGAACTTGCACAATTACAGGAAAATGTTATGAGCAACTGAAACACATCTAAATGACGAAGTATCACAACCGTTATTACCGCAATAAAAAATTGTTGAAGGCTCTGCGCAAACTGTGCAACAAAAAACCTTACATTGCAACGCAAGTTGCGCAATCAGGAAAATAAATGCGCACTTTTAGTGCGCATTGCCCAGTTCTGCATATTGCTATCACGACACAGCTGAGTTCTGTGACTTGCATCATCGGATTAAAATAGTAAATTGCTTGCCAAGCACTTTGAATACGTGACTTCTGAACAATGGACGCTTGCAAATGGTAGTCAGTTGTGTTGGTCGGGGGACTATTGTTATGTAAGTTGTATTTATTTTTGGTTCGAAGTGGTCTGCCGGTTGCCCTTATGAGACCCACATTAATTTTGATTGGTAAATGGTGTGATTGCAATTACAGCTTTATGCCGTGTCTCTATTCCAAGGCAACATGATCAGCGTAATTTGACATTCATCAGGCTTGAGCTATACTGAGCTCCCGCAAATGGATACTGGCCTAATAAGATCTGAGGACAGTGGTATTACCACCACTAATGGAATCATAACACGTTACATAGATAGTTACATAACACATTACTTTTAACCCGATTTGGAGTTGAACTGCAGGTCCATCGACTGTAAAAACATGTCACCATCGCGGCAGAGTCACGCTTATCAACGATTGAAATATCGCGCTGATTTAATCACTTACAATAGTTTGTTAGGGCAAGGGCATAGTTTAATCATGATCAAGTAACTTTGATTTCATACTTTATTCAAAGCACAATTTTATGTTTTGTTCTTCATAATGTCTCCTATTTTGAGTGCTAAGCAGGCGGTCTGTGAATAACATTTTCAAACTTTTTGGTTTGACTCGACCAGGGAATCAAATGGCTTTTTTGATCTTAACTCGGTGAATGAATTAGCCGCCAAAAGCAAAGCTTTTTCCAACAAAAAGTATTTACGGAACAGAAAAAAATTCGAAAGCTTTTTATTTAGAGCATATTGTATTCTAAATAAACAAATTAGAAGGAATGATAATAGAGTATTTTTGAGGCAGCAACTAGGGTTTTTAACTTATTCACCAGATAATCTATTCTCTCTTTTTTATACTCTTCTTTCGCATTCCAATCAAATTGAGACGAAAGCTCATTTACCAAACACCTATTGCCATACCAACAGGAAAAGACCGCTTGGCCATCCAAGAACCAGGCCGCTACAAAAGTGACTCGTCTTGGTTAAACCTTGGAGCTGAATCAGCTGAGTTACCACTTGTGCAGTAGGTAGAGATCGTGAGATTTGTAGGAACCCCTAGAGATCCTGCTCCCATGATTCTATTCCAGAAGAAAAGCAGATTTAGAAGACTTGCTTTTCTTCATCTGACTTATACGCTGCACATAATGTCTCCGGCAAGCTTTTTTATGGAAGTAAAGGCAAATTCTGGATTGAAAATACCTCTTTTGAAGATTTGCTCTAAGCTAACATTTGAGAAACCACTTTCAGTTAAAATTTTAGCTGGTTTAAAAACACATGCAGCAGTTGCTATATTTCTTGTAATTATAATGCGATAATAATCTTTTTATCCACAACGCGTAAATATTCGTGGCGATTAAACTCACGCCTTGAGATCACGAGACTTGACAGCGTTTCATCGAGCTAGGTCACGCTTGATTTCCAGCCTTTTTCAACAGGTCAGGCTATGGCTCTTTTCAATGCAAAACATCAAAATACCAACAAACATTTACCTGCGACTTGCCAGAAAAATATGTTTGTGATGGAATCGCGGATTGCGAGAAAGGAGTTGATGAATGCTTCTGCGATCCGACTACCGGGGCAAGTGAGTTTACCTGACTATATTACCTAGGATCGAACTTCTCAAAATCAAATATTAAGTGATTAAAGAGCTGGGTTAGTATTGGATTCATGTTTGATATTTAGTCCTGGCAAAAACAGTCCAGGTAATTTCATATAGATAACTTGTATCATGTGTAACTATAAAGGCTTCCCGTGTCCAGAAACCACTGACACAACTAGCTTTGTTAAGGTTATACCAACGATCAATGCTTTCGGTGTCTTGACGATGACTTAATCCTGCATCATACACAACTTTGCGATGGAAAATTTCAATGCAAAGACTTATCGGACGAATGTATGTGTGCAAACAAACCTCCAGTTTGTAATAACATATGCAAAGGTAAATGGTGACTGAAAGTTTATCAAAGAAAAATAGTCTGTGTCAGCAGTGCAAAGCCTTTTTGCGGCCACGGATTCTTTTTGTTTTCAATTCGATTGTATAACGACCTTTTTTCGGAGATCAATGCTTTGAATGTCCGCACTTACGACTATTGTTTATGAAGTGGATGTAAAGTTCTATTTTTTGGAGAACAAGTCGTTTCATATTACCGATGATCCTGCATTGGGGTTGCGTTCCACAGTTAGGCTATGCAAATCATCACAAAACGTCGTAAGCAGCACAGTGATTGTTGCAGATTTGGTAAACTCCTGGCAGCACTATGTTGAGCTGCACGGCTACTACTACTGTGATTGCAGCAAAGGTGGTGAGATCCTGACAGCACGATGTTGAAAGTTCAGTTTCTCAGTTCTTTATTTTCATGTGTAACTAGTGACGTATTTAGCGGGGATAAAGCTTGATGGGTCCTCTCAAACAGTATGATAGCAGCAAAAAATGTGACAAGAAAAAAGATTTGATGTCTGTTTCAGGGCCAAAAACCCAGTTATAAATATTGCTTAGCATTCCACCACCAACCAGCCAACCAACTTAGAAAGATATCCAGAAGTTGTCATTTACGGGATGTTGAGCGGCTTCACTATTCTAGTCTGGTGCAATATGTACAGTAACCTCCCGCTTAAGTTCGCAACTTGAATCCGAACGCCTGGTGCGAACTTATGCGGGAGGTGCGAACTTAGCAATTTGGCTACGGTTTCGTCTTTGATAGTACAAAGCTTTTAATTACGTTATGAAAGGCCCTATTCATGCCTCATTAATCGCGTGTATCAAGCGTGTTACTTTATTACCATTTGAGCTAGTGCTTCATTGTTAACTGATACATTGATATTATAAGCTGCACAATTAATTTAAGCAAGGTATTATACAACATATTCTCTAATAGTCCAATATAGTACAATGTCCAACAAAGTGAAACGTTTGAATGAATCAGAGAGATTGGAGATAATCTCCTTGCTGAGGCAGCCAAATCCTGCAAGTAAACGAAGCATAGCTCGACAGTATGAAGTGAGTGAGACTGCTATTAGAAAAGTTTTGTTGAATCGTGAAGACATTTGTAAACGTTCTGCTCTGATGTCAGAAGAAGCAAAAAAGAAGAAATTTAGAGCATCTGTGAGCAAGTATACGGAACTGGAAGATCAGTTATACCTTTGGATCGATAGTATGCGTCGTGCAAGCCTACCTGTTGCTCCCTCACTCGCCATGTTGAAAGCCAAAAAAATCGCTGAACAGCTTTCAATATCGCAGGATGACTTCAAAGCGTCATGGCAGTGGTTCAGCCGATTTAGAGAACGTCGTGGGTTGCAACAAATTCTCCTTCACGGTGAAGGAGCAGAGGTGGACAGAGAAAGTCTTAGTCTTTTGGAGGCTTTGGATAAGCTATATGCAATAATTTCAAATTATGATCCCGAAAACGTTTACAACATGGATGAAGCAGGTTTATTTTTTCGGCTGCTGCCAAGATATACCTTGCTTCTGCCGTGCGAAGATACGTCGTATCAGCAGCATCCGAGGGAAGAAGAAAGCTAAAGAGCGAGTGTTACTGGTGGTTTGCACAAATGCTACAGGAACTCATAAGATTCCTTGCACGTTAATTGGAAAGCCAAAGGTTCCTGCTTGTATAAAAAACCGAGAATGGCCTGTCACTTATATAAGTCAGAATAAAGCATGGATGGACGTCACCACTTGCTGGAAATGGTTTGAAGAAGTGTTTTATCCTCAAGTGAGACGGAGAACAGGACGCCCAATTCTTCTTCTGATGGATAATGCTCCAGGTCATTTTGCAGCTTTTGAGAAAAATAATGTCAAAGTTGTGTTTTTTCCACCAAACTGCACTAGCTGGAAACAGCCTTGTGACATGGGAATAATTGCTGCGCTAAAGAAAAAATACAAATATTTATACCTCAAAGATGTCTTGGGTTTCTATGAGCTTAATAAAGATTTGAAGGCGCGAAAAAAAGAGCAAGCAAAAAGACTCCCTAGAGGTGCAGTAGGAGTGGCTTATAGAAACCCTGCTCACTTACTAGATGCAGCTCAATATATTAGGGTTGCTTGGGATGCTATATCGGATACAACAATAAAGAATGCATTCAACAAGGCTGAATTATTCCCAACTTTGCAAGCTGGAACTAACGAAGAAACTGACTTAATGGCTGACCTACTGCACAACTTCGAGGCATTAAATATTCCTATAGATGAAGGCACTATGGATGAGTTTGTGCATGCTGACGATGAAAATGGTGAAGAGTTTTCTAAAGAAATTATGGAAGATGTCAATGAGGTGTTGACAAGAGCACAGACAACAGTCGGAAATGAAGATGCCAATGAAGATATGATGGTCGAAGCTTGTGCTCAGAATTCAGAACCAGTAGTCCTGACAAACGATGTAACTTTTGATGGTTTTGAAAAAATGTACAATAAAGTCTTGGAAGTAGAAGATCAGCTATTATGTCCTACTGCCCAAGCTCAAGCGGGAGATGGCTATAGTGAAATGAAAAATTCCTTCGAAATATTTCAGCGCAAATTAAGGCAGGTGATGTTGGAAGAAAAGCGAAAAAGAGTGAGGAATATGCATCAGCTGACGATCCATGACTTATTTAAATTGTGAACCTTTTAAAAATGTGATTCGTTGTAAATGTTAATAAATGCCTGAAAAAGTTGATTCCAGTTTTTTTGATAATTTGGTGTGAACTTAACTGGGATGCGAACTTAAACGGGTGCGAACTTAAGCGGGAGGTTACTGTACCGCACACTATCGAGCTCAGCTATTCTGAGTTGTTTACAGCTTTATTCTTCAACTGTGCTTTTAACGTTACTCTACATTTGTTCAATTCGTTTTGAAGCTAGGTTTCTGCTATAGCGATTTGATATTTTGTTTTCAGATGGCATGGATTGCGCTGGCTGCAGTGTTGGGCAGGTTTTATGCAGCCTCAATGGCAGTTCAATGCTTCGCAAATGTATTAACATTTCTCAAATATGCAACAGTATATATGATTGTCCTCTGCAAGATGACGAAGCAAATTGTAATGTGGATATGTCAGAAACCTTTACATGTAAAGATCAATCAAAGTACTTTCCGAAGAACAGGCACTGCAATAGTAAGTAAAGATTATTCTGCATTTATTCTCAACTTTTAGAAAAGGCATGCTTTCAAAGTTGTTCTTGTCAGTTTTTTTTGTGAAAATAGTCTTTTTCACTGTAGGTAAATGGTAGTACAAAGAACTAGTATAAAATTATCATACCTACATTTAACTTTAAGGGTCGGCAATTTGCTTGGATTAACTGAGCGTTGAACTTGCAAACGGAAACCTGATGATGCCGGTGACACTGCC
This sequence comes from Trididemnum clinides, assembly GCA_963675345.1. Lineage (NCBI taxonomy): Eukaryota > Metazoa > Chordata > Ascidiacea > Aplousobranchia > Didemnidae > Trididemnum > Trididemnum clinides. The sequence continues at coordinate 15,793,194 of OY776294.1, forward strand.
GAGCAGAATCAACATCGGCAGTGGCTTAATTTAAAGAAACACTTGAGCGTGCGCAAGCTGCGAAGTAGTTTTTTCATCAAAACACCGTAGCAGACGCATATTGTGCGAGCGTAGGACACTCGGTCTCACGCGCGTTCAGAAATGAATATTTAAAGTTAAGATAATAGATAAAAGCTAAGCTTATGCATTAGAGACAAGTGCAGAATACATTTATTGTCGAAAAAATTCGCAAAATATAAGATAAATTTAGCCCATATTGATCACATCGTTGCTTACATTTTGACATGTAAAAGAAACATTGTGAGAAATAAAAATTTTAAACTCGTTTGAAAATGGCTTCAGGCAAAGTAATCGCAGAGCAGGTGATATCGTTGATTTCTAGATAAATACTTTTTTAATTATAAACAATTTGAAGCTCAAATAAACATGTCGGCAAGGAATTGTGACACCGAAAACGTGAATTTTGAATTACAGCCTCCTACTGAGTAAAAATAAATAAAGAATTGTGACAACATGTATTCCCATTTGTACATTTTTGTGATATATTCCATCATGTTTTGTAACGTTTAGTTATATATTCCTATACCTAGCAGCATACGTATAACCAAGGACAATATTTCCCGTCAGTCAAGTCACATGATCGCATCTCGAATGGAAAACGCTAACAGTTGATATGTGTGTGTGTGTGTTTTACTTTTCTGAAAGTAGTCAGTACACGTGGCAGCATGTTAATATTTGTTGTAATTGATTACCAGTACGTGTTATGAAACTTAATAACAATCAAAAATAAATTTTCCTAAATCCATATTTCGACGGAAAAATGTTTACACCCAAACAAAGGCAAACAATTTGTACTCAAACAAGTGACTCAATTTTGCCATAAACTATATTTCTACAGGAGTGAGATGATGTCATGATGAGCGTTTTTTCATTTTTTCAATAGTACTGAGCGCAGGAAGGCGACTGCAATTTTCGCCATTTTTTTCGCCATTGCGGCATAATTTTATGAACAGAAACAAACTCCATAGATCGACATTCACTCGCTTGTATGATTTTGTAAAATAAGAAGACGATCTCTAGTTTATGCATTGATAAAGATATGAGTTTTTATTTTTATTATAGGCATAAAAATAAAGGAATTAACATCTTCACCCATTTGTTTTGCCCCTTCCCCAATTTATAACCCTTCATGTGTTTCAAAACACATTTGATTGACTTGTGATTCTTTAGAATCAGGAAAAACAGGGTTTGCAAATGTAACTCGTTCTCAATACGCTGCTTTTCTCTGTGACTTAGTGTTCGGCAAATTGTTTTTAAATTGGTCCAAACCCACCTTTCAAACATTGAAGGAACACGATTCAGACAGACTTTGGGAAAAACTTCTAATATTGACCTCAATTTGTCAGTTAAAAATTTTTTTGGAAATCAACATTTTAAAAGTGAAATTTTTTTGATGTGAGAAAAACTTCTGTTTAAATTGATATTTTACTGCTTAAATTGTTTGTGGTGATGACTAATTGCGGCTCAGGGACAAGTATCATTGAGCCCGAAATGGGCAGAGCTACACACAGTTAGCGGACCACTGCTCTAACCAGATGATCTTGCTTGGATGTTACATTTCAAAATGTACTTTATTCAAGAAAGAGATTAATCATCTTCCTGTTATTAACTCTTAGATGCAAGAATTAATGAAAATACTTTTCCAGACATCACTGATTGCTTGGATGGTTCAGACGAAGAAAATTGTTCAACTTTGTTCTTTAAATGCAACCCTACTTCTTACCACTATAGAAATCCTAACGAAGAAAATGGTAATTCAAAAAATACAGTAACTAACCGCATGCAAATGGTTGCGGCAGAAGTGGAAAGCTCTTGGCATATCTATTTGAAAGTTCAGCATCTCATTGCTTGTTTATTGCCAGCAGGCACACAACAAGAATTTTTGTAAAAAAGTGGCTAAAGTTCATTTTGAAGCAAACGTCTGAGCTATTGGGACTAAAGTTCAATTTCAAATTTTACCTATTTAGGGCTATTTCAAATTTTACCTAAATTACCTATTTAGGGCTACGTCCCCTCCTGATTGCGCGCCTGATTGCCAGGTGCAACAAAATTGTAGAGTAGATCTTTAAAATCTATTTTTCTTTGCTGTATCAGTTTTGCCAGCCAAGCTGTTTTGTAAATAAATCACAATATCTGGTTACATCCAATAAATCAAGTAGATCATTCTATGCAAATAATCAATAAGTCCCACTCATTTTAATCACTTTTGAGGGTACTGTTTAGTTTTATCATGGTACCGTTGATCAGAACACTTTTTCGTTATGTTTTATCCACAAGTTTTCGCAGTCCCACAGGCTTAGCAGACAGGCCACCATCTGCACACCACATAGAGGAGTGTCGTCAATTACATTTTTTAAGGACACAACAAGCGAACTTCGCGACTTTTTTCCCTCACTGACCCTTGTGTATCAAGTGCCAAGCAGGAGAACAGTGAATGTTATTTGAAGATGCAAATTACTGTTACAACACAGATTTTATTAAGAATATCTGATTGGTAGTTTTCTTCGTAACCTATTATGAAACAACTTGCAAGTGAGGGTTTTTGTTTATTTCAAGCATTATCTTATTGCTCCAAATCAGGGTTTTGTTCCATCGAACCCATGGGATTAGATGATTTCTAGAGAACATCCTTTTGAAAGGAAGTTTAGAGTTGCTTTTTCAGTGCTTTCTTTTGCATCGAAGACCTCGTTTTCGAGTTGGAAAATTAGACTCCAAGGCCTGTAAACATTTGGAGAAATAGATTGAGTTTCGGCGTGTTTAAAAAGATTTAGAACTACTGCTCTATTACCAATATATTGCTCATGTTCGTTTGTATTTCATCAAAATAAAATTTATACCATTAACAAATCAAACCATGCATCAAATGTTTTCGGCCATACACAATATCCTTTTCAAGATCTAAAACAAATTCTTTAGTAAACTCGTATGTTTAATTGATTAGTAAAATCTCAAACTATTCAATTTTCAAATCAATTCCACGCCCCCAGAAAACTAACCATTAGACCAATAAATCTTTTCATTAAATACATATATTGTAATTTTAAGTATTGTTCACATAGCATCCTTAAAACGTTATGCTTGTTTGTTGGAATATCAAGAACATACGCTTGACATTCAACATTTTGCATACCAAGTGTATTAATTTTTGCAAATAGCATATTATTAGTAAGTGGACCGAATTTAGTATGCAGTAACAAAGTGATTAACTTAAAACTCTAACGCCTGCTTCTAACATCAAATTGTTGTTTAGCAGAAAGTTTATTTCATGGTTCAGATTCACAACTTAAAAATGTCTATTGTCATATTAAACATCCTAATTCTATGCAAATTGGCGACTAAATGACCTTTTAATGCGATCCGTAGCTTTCGTGTAATCATCTGGTATTTTAAGGTGTTTTGAATGTAAATTACGTTTTTTTGTTTTAATTATTACGTGACTGTCTAGACTCTAAACCAAGGGTTCTTCACTGGGGGTACGAAGCACCAAAGCAGGGGGTACGAGATGGGGCATCAGAACAATGGTTATTTTAAACTATTTGCTAAAAATTTATTTTGAATGATATTTGAAATAAGAAAAAATTTTCCGAAGCCTTTGTTAACATCTGTATTTCTGAATGATTTCTTGTCATAAGAAAGAGTTACTCTGGCGTAATAAATAGCTTCTTGTTTGTTCCGACAGAATTGGTTTTGTTGTGAACAATATTATGGTTAATAAATATACACCGGTAAAATGCTACATTGTGTTTTATTTGATTGTTAGATTGTATATTTACCGGTAATTTTGTAGGTGTTTGTTCGATAGGTCTAGGGGTACAAAAACATATCACAAAATTTTAAGGGGTACGAGCGCCAAAAAGGTTAAGAAACACTGCTCTAAACAAACAAACATTTCTCTCTTTCTTTCGTTCTGTTTATACAATCTCACAGACTAATCTCTTTTTATTTATCTTATGGCTTATGAAGCATGACAAAGTCATCTAGATCTTCGGTTGTTCTAATATTATGTTAAACAACAAGTCTTTTGGTTGATATTTCAAATTTTTTTGAAGATCTACTTGACATTTTTTCAGCTTATGAACCTTACCGTCCTCGCTTCACAAAGGCTTGTGACAACATCTCGTTTTGTGAGGATTTTGAAGATGAATGCAACCACACTCTTTGTGGGCAATATCTTCCGCCCTATTGTAAGTACGTGGAAGGAAACGACGGATTTGTGTAAGTTGATCAAATAGTTACTAGTTAGACCTCGTACGTCGAAAACTTTGTTTTCAGACCTGCTTCAAATTTACCAGTATTGCTGGCACAGTGCATTTCTATCACAAGTACTGCGACCAACGTGAGAAAATTCCCGTAAAGTGCTTGAAAGTTTGCAACTGACTGATTGAAAGGTTGCAACGAAGCGCATTGAACCCGCGTAGCCTCGTAGTTCTAAGGCTCGTCTTAGAACGCTTATGACGCTGCTGACCGATAAGCTTTGGTTTTTCAATCGAGAGATTCCTGGTGCGAGGCTCTTGTAATTTGAAGGTGCATGGCAATTCAAGTTTTCTATAAAAAGCATTCGCTGAAGAATTTTGCTTTGCTGTTAAAAACACGGCTTAAATATGGTCAAATAAATGCCCTCGTAATTAGCGATGAACACTTTACAACGTGGTGTGTGTTCATGAACCAATGATTGCTTTCCAACTTCCTATTTGTGGCTCGTACACAGATGCTACATAATTGCTTTAGATTGCTTTTCAGGGGAAAAGTAAAACATAAACATTTTAGCGTAGACTTGTAGGATGTGCATTGGGCAAGGTAGAAATGTTAAACGCCTACCAAGGGTTCGATACTGGTACCCCTGGTCCCTATCTTCACTGCTACCATCATTTAGAGCAGTGCCTTTTCAGACTTGGACGTCGCAAGCCTAAGATTACGTTAAATGTTTATTATAATTATTTTTGTGCGAGAAACAGCTTCAACGAAGAGATGCAAATCTGCACCAATCAAATCTGCACCAACCAACAGCCGCCTCAACGTGGTGATGCGGTCCCCGACCCCATTTAGGTTGGGTCGAAATGGCTGTTGGCCTTCCCGAGGGTCCCAGTTACCCCGGGCACTCCCCTACATTTTTTCGCTATGCTGCCCCCTGAACGACCGCAGAAGGGCAGCACACAGCATCTACAAAATCGGTCGCCTGTTTTCACTTTTTCCTCTCTTCTGCCCTACTCTTGCCCTTCTTCGTCTCCTCATTCTTCTTCTTCTCCTGATGAGTGGTAACGTTCATCCCAACTCTGGCCCCATCTTTCCTTGCTCTGTGTGCGCTGGAAATGTGACCTGACGGGGCAAGTCAGTGCTATGTTGCACCTGCTCCAAATGGGTCCATCTAAGGTGCTCACAATTTCCCCTGTCTAAATTCAGAGCTCTAGGCAGCTCTCACTCTTGGAGCTGCCTCCCTTGTCGTAACACTGTGACTCCCTCCTCGGAATCCTCAGACACTTATACCTCCATTGTAGAATCTGGCCCCCCTCTACTGATGCTGCACTCTCGCGTCACCCCCGTCTCCAAACCTTCTATCCCCCATCTGCCCATTCTATATTTCCTTCCTCTGCCCCTTCGCCACCGTTCCTTGCTCCTGGCCATTTTTCTACGCCTCCTGCCTCCTCTCCTCCCCCTGACTCTCTTAGGGTTCTTCAACTATTTCATTTTCTATCGTCCCATCCAGTTGACCTTATCTGCATCCAGGAATCCAATTTTAACTCATCTTCCTCTTTCCGGATTTCTGGATTCTCTGCTCTGCGTTCTGATCGCACCCACTCCCGGTCTGGCATTTTCTCTCCTGATACCACGCACGCCAGCGGCGGCGTCATCATTTTCGTCAGGCAGGGCCTATCCTTTTCCGAACTCTCTACCTTCTCTCTTTCTTCGCTTGATCCCTACTCTGATTATGTAGGGATCAACATCTCTCTTAACAACTCCTCCTCTGTGTCATTTCTTAATGTGTACGCTCCCCCTATTCGCTCCTCCCCAATGGATGGCAGAACCGATTCCTTCTCTCCCTCCCTTCTTCCCTCCTCCAGAAATCTCTTCATTCTGGGGGACTTCAATTGCCATTACCCCTTTTGGGACTCAAGAGGTACTTCCGACCCCCGCAGAGAGGAAGTATTAGACTGGGTCATCTCTTCTGACCTCCTCCCCCTCAATGACCCTGACACACCCACCCTTCTCCATCGCTCCTCTGGCAGTCGCTCCTCTCCTGACATCTCCTTTGCTCCATCTACTCTTGCCTTTTCTTGCTCCTGGGAGGTGCTACAGGACGTGGGATCTGACCACCTACCAATTCTTCTATCTATTCCTCTCTCTCCGGTCTTTCGCCCCAACGAGCGCCCCCTTCCTTCAATTTTCAGAAAGCTCGCTGGGATGGCTTTGTCTCCTACTTTGACTCTCACTGTCCTTCAGCAGAGGAATACTCATCTCTTTCTCTTTCATCTGCTGCTGCTCTCTTTACCTCTCTGACTTTGAATGCGGCCAAATCTTCCATTCCTTTCGGCCGCATCAAACGCCCTCCTAAAGCCTGGTGGTCTGCTGAGGTGGAAGAAGCAGTTAGTGAAAGACGCAAGGCTTTTGCTGCCGCTCACAGAAGTGATGAAGATCGACAGGCTTACATCTCCGCTTCTCGACGCGCCTCGTCAGTCATTGCCAAGGCCAAGGCTGAGGCATGCTAGACGCCTTGTTCTTCTCTTTCACCTAGGTCTAACCCTAAATCTGTACACTCTCTTCTTCGCTCTATCGCTGGCTTATCTTCCTCGTCTTCCCCCTCTCCTAACTTCCCCAACTGTTCTTCTCCCAGGGAATCGGCTTCGGTTTATACCGCTTACCTGAGATCGCACTTTTCCGTTTCTCAGCCAAAGGCTCTGCGTAGTAGAGCCAGAGGCTACCTCACTGAGCTCCGCCGAGCCACGTGCCCTGTGGAGTCTCACTCGTCCTTTTGCTCTCCTTTCTCACTTGCTGAATTTCTTTCGGTTGCCTCCAATCTTTTCTCATCCACTGCCACTGGCCCAGACAAAGTAGCCTATCCCATGCTAAAGCACCTTCCTCGCTCTGGCATGGATTTACTTCTTTACATCTTCAATCTTTCCTGGTCTACACATTCCTTTCCTTCCATCTGGAAGACATCTTCCATTATTCCCATCCACAAGATAGGAAAGCCTCTCGACTCTCCTGCTTCCTTCCTGCCTATCTCTCTCACCTCCTGCGTATCAAAGCTGTTTGAACGCATAATTCTATCCCGTCTTCTCTTCTTTCTGAAATCTAATTCCATTCTTTCTCCCCGCCAGGCCGGTTTCCGCCCTGGTCGGACTACACTCGATCAAATTCTGTTCCTTTCTCAGTCCATTTCGGATGGTTTAACCAACCCAGGCCGGGCTCTCGGACGATTCTCTCTACTATCGATTTCTCTAAAGCTTTTGACTCTGTCTGGCATCCCGCCCTTTTCCACAAACTGATTTCGGCTGGCCTCCCTCCTTGCTTTGCTCGTTGGACTCAATCTTTCCTTTCTGATAGGCGCGCTTGCGTGATTTTTCAAAATCACAAAAGCCGCTCCTTTCGAGTCCGTCGAGGTGTTCCGCAAGGATCCGTTCTTGCCCCTGTACTTTTCTCTCTCTTGATTAATGATCTTCCGGCATCTCTGCCTTCTTCCGTCAGCTGCTCTATTTACGCTGACGATCTGGCCATTTGGTCCTCCTCCCCCTCGGTCCCCACTGCGGTAAAGGCCACACAAGGAGCTCTGTTTCGATTGGATCGCTGATCTGAGTACTGGTGTCTTCCTCTCAATCCGAGCAAATGTGAGGCCTCCTTCTTCTCAGTGGATCTCCACCAAGCTAACCTCCAGCCCAACCTCCTCTTACTCGGCTCCCGCCTCCGTTTCAATCCAACTCCAACTTTTCTTGGGACCACCTTCGACCGCACTCTTTCCTTTTCTAAACATGTATCCTCGCTGAAGGCCAAGTTTTTCCCACGTCTCAAGGCCTTACGCTGTATCTCTGCTTCATCATGGGGCCCCTCTAAGGAGTTCCTCTCTGTTCTGTACAAATCCTTTCTTCGGTTCCTCCTCACTAACGCTTCACCCGAATGGTTTCCTTACCTAAGCGCTACCAATCTTACCAAATTGGAACGCCTCCAACGAGCGGCCAGTCGCGCCATCACCGGCTGCCTCTCGTCCTCCTCTATCCCTCTACTACTCACCGAGGCTTCTTTACCTCCCTACGAGTCACTCTGACTCACTTTACTCTTTTATTTTATGAGCGGGCTCTTCGTCTCCCAACCTCGTTTCCTATTTTATGTTTGGCCAGACTAGGAGTGAAACCAAGACTCTGCAGATCGTCCTGGAGAGCTCTTGCGTCCACTCATCCGCTCATGCTTCCTTCTAACTTGTTCTAGGGAGGCACTTCTTGCTTGCCTTCCCTGTCCTCCTTGGAATCTTCCTTCGTTCACGGTGGAGTCCACCCTTCCCACTTCATGCTCTCGCTCTGATCCCCCTCTTTCTCGCCAAGGTGCGGCTCTCGCCCATCTTGACTCTCTCCCCCTCACGATCTGGTACTCTGGACAGACGGCTCTGTTCCTTTTCCTTTTGGCAAGGGCGGCTCCGGCGTTCTTGCCAACTGCTCTCTATGTGGCACTGAGGCCACTCTTTCCTTTTCGGCAGGCCCAGTATGCTCAAGTTTTACCGCTGAAGCCTGCGCCATTCTGCACGTTCTTTGCTGGCCTCGGCAGCACCAATAAATCTGCCATTTCTCTTCTCTTCTCCTACTATCTGACTCTCGTTCTGTTCTCGCCACCCTGTTCTCTCCTCCATCTTTTCTCTTATCTCAAACTCTGTGGCAGATCTGGCAGGAACTGTCATCTCTCTCCTCCTGTTCTATCAGGCTACAATGTGTCCCCGGACACTCGTTTCTCCCGGGGAACGACACGGCTGATGAGCTTGCCAGACGGGGTGCGCTACTTGCGCCCTCCGCTATCCCTTGTAGTGTCTCTCCTCTTACCTCTTGTATCCACTCTCGTCTTTTCTCGGACTGGAGGCATACTGTCTCTTCCAAATATTTTGACACACAGGTTCCCTCGATTTCCACTAAGGAACTTGTGCTCCCTCGTCATGCTCGCTGTGTCCTCTCTCGTCTTCTCTGCAATGGACATAGCCTTCTTTTAGGTTCTTACCTCTCGAGGATTGGCAGAATTGAGAATCCTTCCTGCAGCGCCTGTGGACACTCGTCCCAGGACATCTCTCATCTCATTCTGCACTGTCCAGCTACGGACTCTTTGCGCCGCTCACTCTTTGGCGACTCTCTGTCTCTCTACGACCTCTGGTCCAGACCCTGGGGAGTTTCCCGGCTTCTGTGGCTCCATGGTCTTCCGCCATGCCCCCATCCCTCGGAAGGGGTCGGGTAACCAGCAACAATAACAAGAGATGCAAATGACGTTATAACTAGTGTTTCACTTTATTTTTAGTTGTCCAGATAGCGGTTATACGTTGATAGGGTCGGAGATTTGTGATGGCTATCCCCAATGCAACGTGGACCATCCACATCTGTCATTAGATGAGTTGAATTGTTTAAATAGGTAAATTTCTTCTTAAAGAAAAGATGATTTGCGTCGCTCTCGCTTTTGCGCGAGCTTATACCTGCTAATTCAGAGTACTGTACAACCATTACACACTCGCTTTCAAATCACACTTTTTGCTGGACCAACGCAGCACTTTAAATTCCTGATGCTCTTCCAGGCAAATATTAATGGTGATTTTGCAGAGATTCCCATTATCATCACACCACCTCGGGTACTAGTTTAGATTTGATGGAATACACGGCAACGTATTTCTTGTGGAGGATAAGCATTAAAAGGAATATCTTTGAAAAGAAATAAAGCTTGCGCACCATTGCGATAAAAAGTTACGTCGTTGTGGATTTTAAAGGTTGCTTATTTTAATGGCATGATGAACAACGTATGTTTGCCAAGCTTACAAAAATGTTCCATGAAAACAATAAAACAAATATTCAAATCCCTTGAAATGGTTTTCAGTGTTTTGAGCTGTTCCATGGTAATTACAAGTCACCCCAATTACTAACTGTACATAAAGGTAAACCTTCATATACATGTACTGTACAGTATAGCTATTTCCTGTAGTAATAATAAAAATTAGACACCTACTATGCCAGCAGTCATTTTCACTGTATTTGATGCATCGCAATATTTTTGGATCTTTTGTAGAAAGCTCCCCAAAAAACACCCCCGCCACCGCTCTTATCCAGTTAGAAATTTTATTCATTGATGGAATTCAGCGATGTCAGGTAATATTTTGTCCTAACCTTAACCCTAATCCTAAAATCTGCGGTACCCAAAACGTGGTGGAGGTGTTTTTTCAAATCTCACATTTTTGCATTATTGGCGGGGGCTTTCTACAAAAGATCCATATTTTATAGCGAAATCAGCAAATCAAATGATGTACAGCAACCTAAAATAAATTGCCATTTCAGGTTGCTTTTCAGTTTTTCTTCGCAGGCGAGCCAAATTTACTCAAGCAGATAAGGCCGGAAGCAATAGTTTACGACGCAGAGCCTTTACAAGACGGATATTACTTTTCTTTCGCTCTTTTCTAAGTTAAAGGCCTGTTTTTGAATATCAACTTTTCGAAATCGGCCCTCTTTTATCTAAAGTTCTGTGTTGCAATTGTTTTTTGATTCTTTCTCCTCATTGGTAATGATTGAGATCACTTTTTCTAAGAGCAATCGCTTTGCCTTTTAAACTTTTTGCGAATTCTTTCTTCAAACTATAGTTTTGCGTAACGATTGAAGGCCCGAATGCCATATGTTTCCTCGCTTGTGGTGTAGATCTTATTCACACTCGCTTCTACATATGCGCAGTAGTTAAGTTAAAAGGTTAATTTAAAAGTCCAAAGATTATCATGATCGAACTCATAAGCGGTGCTTTATGATTCTATAGTGAGCAAAAAGATATTTATAATAGAGGGGTGAGGAACTCTTGAAAAGTTTAAAACGCTTGGTATTTCAAGCTACTTTTTGATAAATAAGTTTATGAAGATGGTGGTGTTTGTAGTTTTTTGAAGGTGCTGTTGCTGGGTGCAGCGTGTACTTGTTATTCTATCACTAAAAGTCACAGCTTTCGATGCATTCGATATTGCCCTAGAATGTTCGTTTCTGTGCAAGCGCTAATCTTTTTTTAAACCATATCTTAGTTAATAAAGTTCTGTTCATAATCTTAGTTTGGCTAACTACAGTACTGAAGAAGAATTTCCCCTTTTGCGTAATCTACTGATCTTTTTTGCAATGCAGTGTTGGATTTAGTTGAATTTTCTGTTGAACAAAATCAGTTTATTTTGGCTTGCATTTTGTCCTTTACAATGCAACATGGAAACTTTATTTAGAAGCTCAATTTCAGTTGGGTGATTCTAAGCCAATAAAGGAAATTACATCATTGCTGCAATGCATAGCAAAACATCTTTTTTATTAATTTACGGTTTTAATGATGAAAATGCTGTAAGTTTGACTTTGACGACTTTGTTGAAAGCTACTTTGTATATAAAAATGTAAGAATAGGTTATTAAAATTAATCTACAAAAAAACGAAAAAGATCAATTTTTTTTAATTTTTTAGGTTTTATTGCGAGGATCGAGGAAAGCAGAAAGTGCCGATCCATATTCCTTTATCCGCCAAATGTGACAATATCAGTGACTGCTATGATGAAAGTGATGAAATCAATTGCAGTTTGAGCACTCACTTCTACTGTAAATTCGGGTCTGTTAAGTTTATCCCCAGTAGCAAGGTAGGTAACACCGTGAACAAAGTAAAAGTAGAGGGTGTCAAGTGGCATTAAATGGGCTCCACAAGTGAAAATCTTTTCGTCTTAAATATCCAGAAGCTTTTTTGAAAATTTGACGGACTACCTTTATCTGCTGTTTATTGCATAGAAATTTCATTTTTTTGTTTTTAGGTTTGCGATGGAATACAGGATTGTGAAGGCGGAGAAGACGAATGCCAGAATTGTTCAGTTAGTCCGTTTTCCTCCGATAAATTCTTGATTAATCCTTATTTGCAAGTTTTTATTTGGTTAATTGGTAAGTGAATGCTTTATCAGATAAAAAATGGCCCCCTAAATACTACGAGATGTAAATTGGAAACGTTGTGTAAAAAAACATTTAGGTGTAACGGTTACTCTGACAACAGCAGAAACAATGTGGTCAGTTGAGGAGCAACAGCAACATTTAATCCCGTAATGTGCAAATCAAATTAGATCCGCAAGGCCAACAAAGATAAGTGATTGCAAAACACCACGATTGAAAGCAGAAGCCACTTTTCGAACAACTTCAAATGTTTTTCGCGATTTGTTTCAACTATTGCATCAATTGAAAGATTTGTTACGACAGAAAGTTATTGCTATTTATAACGCTCTTTGTAATGCGTCAATATTTCCCATTTGGTAAATTTTTTGTGTTGCATTTGCTATCCTCTATAGACTCGTGACCCGCAATAGTGGCGCCAACTACAGTAAAACTGTCTAAGCCTGCTTCAGAGTTAAGAGGCAACATTTTACTTGAGTTGTCTAGCGTTGAAATTTACTGCTTGTTAGAATCTGCCAAGTACATCAACTCATCGTAAATTGTGTTCCCCTTACGTCACATCAACGAAATCATCGTGAGATTTGAACGCATAATCGTTTCATCATTGTTGCCATAAAAGAAAGCATCGGCCCGATGGATCATGCAGAAGATTTTACTTCACAAGTTTAAGTTTGTGATAAAAGCTCACTCCCATGGGCGTGCAAAGACTGCCAGATAATGCCCTCATGAGTTGTGCGTCGCTGTGCCTTTAAAATTGAGCACTTTTGAGGCCGACTTCGTAAGTTAATCTCCCAAACAAATATAAATCTTCAATTTGTTTTGTAACAAAACTTGGCAAACAAACCACAGTGAAAAAATGATCTCCGAAAAAAATTTGTTCTGTTTGTCGGCCCCTTAAACGATACCCAGTTTTACGTCGATGTTCACTGTAAGAACTCAAAAATTCTTTGGCCACCGGAATCTTCCAGCACTGATAAATTGCCTCTTCTGCACAAAAGGTTCCATACACCTGATGCAATGCATTGAGCCAAATGTTGAGTCAACGTAAAAGAAGAGTATTCTTTTATCATGTTCGCTTTTATCACAACATGCGTGTTGTGCAGTATATCAATTGTAATGTTTTGCTGAAAAATTACGAATGATAAGGATGGAGAAAACATTTATGATCACGGTACAGATTTAATCGACAAATTGCAACTTTGCTCAAGGAGAGTGCAAACAAAAATAACGTCAAACATAAATGATAAATACATAATACCATTGGCTTGAACATGAGCTATGTTTTGAAAAAGCTAATTTTAGCCTTTTCAATCTGTGCCCGAATTAATTAAATGCTTGTTTGGTAAACTCTCATTTTTTACTGTCAGAAGGCGCTAAAAGTGGACCTATAAAAAGTGACGTATTTGGGAAGAATATAAGGAAAATGGCCCCTAAAACGGTATGACGATTGCAAAAAACGTAGAAAAAAAGGTCTTTATATCTGTCAGGAGATTAAATTGGGCAAAATTCTTGGTTTTTAAAAGTTAATTTCCAAAAAAATTGTCTTTAACTTTAGAAAATGGCTCGTTACCCCCAAAAATTCGTTTTCAAACACGCCAATATCCAAAAGATAGATTAATGGCGGCAGTGTGATGGTTTTTTTTAATTGCTCGAGTAAATCGATAAATTATGAAAACAATGCAATTTTTGCTGTGATCGTAGAACTCGATGAGTTGATGTCCTGCTTCTGGCCTTCGGCCGCCTTCCTACCTCTATTGAAAATCATTATAGACCTGTCAATGTCAAGCACTCACTCTCTTTGCAGCTATGCACTCCCAAAGTCAAGGTCTTAAGCGGTACACAACTTGTTTGATTCATTACTATTTAAGTAATGTTTGACATATCTTATTACCTCTTGTTACCATTTTTTTCAGTAAGTTAGACATAAAAAATTAGCACGACAACCTATTTAAATAAAATCAACGAGATTTTTGTTGCTCCCAAGTTAAGAATCGCTGCATTAATTCATGTTTTTAATAAAAGCAGGTTTTGGTTTGCATTCGCTATGAAAAAGTTGAGATTTAAATTAGCTTTGGAACGTAATCATCAAGTGCCAAAAACCTGTCTTGTAACTATCAATTCTGTTGCACTGCATTCGAACAGGTGCCAAGCAAAAGACATGCTCCTCTTCCACCATTACCGAAAGTGGCGTTCTCTTAAGTTTTGAAAATAATTGCTTAAGTGACGTGAACAATTTGTGCCAAGACAAAGGACAAAACAGTACAAAAATATAAAAAACTTGTTGAATTCATTGAGCATAAGATCAACGAAGAGTTTGGGGGACAGGGAAAAACCTTATTGTATATGAATAGCAGTCTCCCACAAATGACAATGCAATCGGCGCAACCAACAATTTGAATCGGCTTTTGTTGATTTTTGAGACCTACTTGAATCTAGAAACCAAGTTAGCAAATAACCAGGGCCGTATTTTGGCCTCTAGTCAGGGGCATATATTTTTCGGGTCATTTTTGGACAGGTGAACCACATCATACCAGGGTTCCTAAAGAGCTTTATCCGGCTCTGGACTTAGTCTAAGTTTCCCACCTCTGCCGCATTTGAAGAATTAGGTAAATCAAAATAGGCCTTTATAAATTAACCACAATAACTTGATGCTGAAATAATCCCCGATTAGGCAAATTAGTCTAAAAATTAGCTGATAATTAGTTCAAGAGGATAACGATGCATTAGTGGTTGATGCAATCTAGTATGTAAACCTTGCCAAGTACCATTACAAAAAAAGAAAAAGATTAGCCCAAACAGACATTTGCAAGGTGCTCGACTGTAGTCTATATTAAAAAAAATCAGGCCTTATGCATAACTTATAAAACAATATTGCGCTGTTTACAAAAAATTTTCTGGTGAAAAGTAGCACAATAGTCGCAAAGGCATTTTGCAAAATCGCAAAAATTGAACTTCAGGTACCGGCAGCAGAGCATCTTGAAAAGTAACCCTGTTTGCGATAACCGTACGATCAGAAAGCATTGGCTTAAAACCTGGTCTGCACCAAGGCCAGGCTTTAATCCGCAATTCAAGTTTGAAAGTATCAGCGTTCCTGCTCCGCCATATAGCATGCAGTGGAGTGCTCTGAGCGCTCGATTGACAAACTTCGTGGTTCAGGTGCCTTACTGCGTCATTCTCCTCGCAGTTTACCTATTTCTCGCACATTAGTGCAATGTTAAGTAGTTTGGATAGATTTATTCAGGTGTAGTAGACAGAGGAATGGCATCGGTTTAGGCCTCCATATCCTTCTCAAAAATGTAGCCATAAAAACATTTCGGAGGCTCAAATTCTCTAGAAATTTTGATATGATGATTGTTTTATCTAACTTTTTTAAGCCTTTTAGTGACCTGCATCATAAATTGCATACAATCACTGGCGTCGGAACCTGTTTTGGCACGGGGGCAAAATCCCCCGACCCCCTTAATAAACTCCGTCAAACCTAGGCCTATGCCAAGGCTACCTATATACATACTACATCGCAACATAATTACTTATGTAGGCGTCCTTGCCTAAGCACTAAAGCAGCTGATACCGGTAGTAAAAATTTGTTTGAATTCATAACATAAAATTTAAATATTCAAATCGAAAGTCAGGCTTGTGATGTAATAAGGACAATACAAATAGAACAACGGTAACAAAAGTCAACTTTGAATGATTCGTTGATGCAGATTGCAGACTACATTGTGTATTGAAACTAGTTTTAACTTTTATTGGTGATTTATTAGAAGACCAAGATAGAGTAGTTGAGTGGAAAGGAAGGATGTGGGGGGGCTCAAAAAGTAAAAGGGAGGGCCTGAAAAAATGATGCTTCCAACGCCTATGTGTGAAATGATTTCACTGCAAAACATAAGTGTTTTTACACAAATAAATTAAAACAATTCCGCACTTGGATAACAACAAATCAATGGAAAGTGAAAAAAATTCTAAGTTAGTTAGATATGCAACCTCTCTTTGTAATTCTTGCGCTTGCAATTACACACAATTTAAAGTTTTGATATCAGGAAAAATTTTACCGCTTGAAAACTTGATGACTAAATCATTTTAGAAAACGCCCTTGAAATTGGGGAAAATTAAGCATTTTCTTAACATTTTAGTATATCCCACTCTTTAAGCTCCCTCCTCGAATCAAAATCTTCACTGCACCCTGATCCTATCGTCAAAGGAAATTTTTTCCTTGCTGTCACCAAGCGGTCGAAAATTTATTGAATTTTTCGCACGAACGATTAGGTTTCAAGCACCGTTTATTTGCAAAAACTTGTGTCACTGTCTGCAGTTTGCTAAGTGCATCGCTAGCCTCTTGCATTACCATAAGATCTTGTAACCACTAGGCTGTGACAGCACTATTGTTGTAACAGTTGTTAGACTTAGTGCACCTGTGACAACCGCCACCCATTCAATAGTGATACGGCTTCGCACAGTACTGACAGACCATCCACCACAGTGGACCTAGTATAGGTCCCACAAGTGTGGCGGTCTAAGCTATGCGTTATTACAAGCCTCTAGCTTATTGTCGATTACCAACTGCTCTGAAGAAACCTGATAGGTCGAAACAGTGTCACTGTCTGCAGTTTGCTAAGTGCATCGCTAGCTTCTTGCATTATTTTATTTCCTTTTGTGATTAACACGTATATTGCTGACATATTCAGCAAAAATAACTTTGAAAATAACACGGGTGAGAATTACGAAGGAGCATCCAGTTTGTGTAAAGTCGCATCGGCTATGACACTTGAGATAATGACGATGTACAATATAGCCTAGCGGCCTAGCCCATGGCCAACACTAAGCAAAAAGTGGGCCTTAAATTAAGCTAGTCATGAGTACAGTCAGGTCATGTTGGAGGCAATTGGCCAGAATACTCCAATTAGACTGATAAACCTATTTTCTAAAAGAAATAGCTGTTGATAACTGTAGCTTAGATGGTAGCTACTTTGAAGTGTGTTACCATCTCTTTATGTATTTTCTGTTTACACTTGATGTTTTCAGGCCAGACCTGAGTAACTGCTCATATCAAATATTTTCATTTTTTTCTTTGAAAATTTTGACTTTTAACTGTGAACAGAGGTGATCGGTAAAGAAGTAGTTCTACTAAAGTATACTGCTTAAATAAGGTATTTTACGTTATTTTACGCATGTCGTGAAAATGCACTGTGATGACCGTGCTTACTCGGAAGCGCGTCGGAAAACATCTAAGTTATATTACAACTGTAAAGTTTTTTCCTCAATTAAAGATAAAGACTTAATTAGCAACACTTTTAGGCGTGGTATCAGTTATTGGAAATCTAGTAGTTTTGTGTTACAATTTTATTTTGTTTGGTTGTCGGAAAACTAGCAGTCAACTGTCATTCAATTACAGGATACTGGTTACTAACTTAGCTACTGCTGATCTGCTGCTTGGGGTGAGTTTCAAACAATTTTACAAAAAATACAATTTACAGTGCTACAACCTGCTCTACTAGCAGATACTGATTCAACTTGTCTACTGACATGCGTGGTTACACCCAAAGGTGGTCAGTAACGAAGAAGTTCTGGTTAAGTAAACTACTTAAGTGGTTTTTTCAGTAACCAGCTACTTACTTGGGAAATTTCATTATTTGCTACTTCTGCTTTTGCTACAGTAGATTAAGTTATAAGTAACGCTAATTGAGTTGTTGCACCTTCCACTTAAGTAGATGCTAGAAATTTAATGCTTGTAGAATTAAAATGTGGTATGTTAGTATAAAAAGCTGTTAGGATTTCAAGTTTTTATTCTCTGCAAATTCTTCATTGAATAAGCCATTTTTTCTTCAAATTTTAAAAGTCAACCACTGCTTTAAACGGTAACTTAAAGAACGTGCGGTGAGTTATTATCAGTGGGCGGTGTTGTTATAGAGTTTCTTGATTTTAAAGTGTTCAGGGCCAACAGTAAGTTTAAATATTTTCTGGTGTTCAATTTTGTGCAGTTTGTTGTGTCTCTCCAATCGTATATCAGTCCGTTCACCAACCAGCTACTGCTCTTGTCAAGCTATAGTCAAAAGCGGATGTCCTCAGCGCCATCTCAAAGAGATGATCATGAGAGCTTCATCGTAGCAAATATCTTTAAAATTTGCTTAGTACTGTACTGATTCTTACTGAAATTATCAGGAGGACTTTTGAATAAATGAAAAAGGTCATCACCAAAAATGTGATATGAGACATAAAAATTATTGCCCCTTATCCACCTGCATTTTTTAGCTTACTCCGCCATTTGTCTCTAATTCTAAAAAGTTAAATATTAAATATCATAAAAATTTTAGTTTTTTTTCTACTTAGAAGTAATAGGACATTGTTCTTATTTAACCACTCCATGTTGAACGAATTCTAATCGTTAACAAACGTTCTACCGAAAACATTTGACCAAAACCAAAAAATATAATGAAATTGACCGACAAGATAAAGAAGTAATTATTATAATAATTACATCAACGTGTCTGTACCATGCGGCGCTATTTAAGTCTGGATCAGCGGATATTAATTTATTTGATATCTTGCACTTCCTGCTAAAAAGACTTTCACTGACTCCCCTTCCTATCATTATGTGAGACACCCACTAAAAAAGTCAATCTCAAATCAAAAAAATGCTTCAAAATTTTTTTAATCTAAGCTCAAAAAGTGTTATGCAAAAGAAAAAAATCATTATCTTAAATTGAGTTAAATCCTTTTGAGTATTTCCTAAGAAAAGTGTCACCCAGTAAAAATATCTTCCGGGACAGACCCCTTTCTTATTAGTGGTCCAATGCACGCACCATACACGTAAACTTTAAAATGTTTGGCAATATGAATAAAGCTACAAATTGAAAGAGAAGTGTGCGCGTTTAAAAAGCTCGTTTCTTCCTCTATGTAGTGCGAGCATCGCTTATTAGAACCATTGGTCTGGAGTGATGTAGGACAGGACGGTCAAAAAATATAACTAGTTGCTACTTTTACTAAAGTAGTTTAAGTTTCCCTTACTTTTTTACTTTTACTCAAGAAAAATTCACATGATTAATTTCTACTTAGCTCGAGTATTTTTGTGAGTAAGAAACAATGCTTTTACTCAAGTAGATTTTCAAGCTGCTTTGACCACCTCTGTTTATGCCGCATAATTCTGCTAAATTGTGCAATACAAGATAATTAGTTGTACGATGTAAAAACCTGCATTATATAAAGTAAAGTTTAACAACTTCTAGTACATCAAGACTTAATTTTCAAAGATATTATGTCGGAAGGAGTAAAAAAGGAGAAAACTGCTTCAACACCAAACTAATATGTTTGGCATGTCCCGATGAAGAAACAAATTCAATCTTTGTTACGTTATAGATTTACCTGATCAGTCTTGGAATCGTAAACCAGCAATATAAAGGAATTTATTGTAAACGAGATATTCAATGGCGTTCCAGTAAGCCGTGCGTTGCTATGGGAACTATAGCGGTCATAAGCACCGAATGCAGTATTTTCTTAATGGTAACCATGGCAACAACGCGCATGATTGTTGTAGTTCGGTAAGTTTTTTTATAGCACTAAGCTGATAATTCTTAAAATAGTTTTCAAGTTTGGACCATTTTGAGGCCCCTTGGGGCAACAATATACTGAAACCCTGACATTAACAGTTTGAAATGACTAATATTTTGCTATTTTTATGGCGTTCAAGTCTTTTTCAAATAGGTTGAGGATATTAAACCCTATTAAACGGCATTGCCAAGCATTTTTCGAGATCTCAATCTTAAATTTTAGTTTAAATGGTGTGTAGAAACAAATTTTGTTTTTTCAGCTCTTTCTCTTCTACTGTTAGACGTCGTTGCGTCGTTATTGGCATTGTGACGTCATGGACCATGGCGTTGATGATCGCTCTAACGCCATTGGCTGAATCACAAATCGATTATTTTGTGTCGCAAGTGTGGTGAGTTACAAATATGAGACAGGACTGTTGTTTATAATTACTTAAGAGGGAAAAAGAAGTTCGGTAGATAAAAATTTTGTAAAAACTTTAACTTTTTCGATGCGAAAGAAGATCAAACACCAAATCTCTCCTCCCCACACCCAAATCTTCAAGGCCTTGTTATTTTCGGATTCATTGGTCAGATTGATGGTAAAGTTTGCGATAAATGGATACTAAATATGTGTACGTGATTTACCCAATATTTTATGGGAACAAATTCTTTTAATAGCAGTTTTTCAGTAATCTGACAGATTTATGATTTATGAGTTATGATTATTTAATTTTTTGACAATATATGATTTGAAGGTATGGACACAATCCATTTTTAAGACTGGCTGACAAAAATAACTTGACTCAAGTGGCGACGTATATTTGGTCGTTAAATGATGGTGCGAACCACTCATTTGAAAATCTAACTCAAGACAGGTATGTGAAATTGTAAACATAGATAGTTCATTTCTGTATATATCCTGCTTGGTTTGTCTTTGAAAGAAGCAGTTTTCGACAATTTTCGCGGCTTGGTTGTACCATTTGCAATAAGAATACTCTGCCGGTAACTCCGAAGCAGGTCTGGAAATTATTTGTTTTATGTTCATCTGTAAAAGTTTACAATGACCACGGATCATGAAGATATGACTAACTTTGTATGAATCACATTTCAGATCTTTGACTTGGGATAACATGATTAACACTGTCGTACTGCTGAATGAAACATTTCGTCCTACTCTGAGATTTGGCTACTACTCGGCTCATGGTGTTTGTCTTCCTAAGTTATTCCCAGATGTAGAGAAAGACCGCTCTTGGGGCTTTTCCCTTTTCGTAATTATCATAAATTTCATTTCTTTCATCTACATGCTCATTGCATATATAATTATCTACAAGTGAGTTAGTAGGCTTTATTATGGTTATGGGTTCCTTAAGTGTTTTAGGATTTATTATTATTTAGCTCTCCGTTTGCTTGGAATGGAAGCACGGCATGAAACTATAACGTTTCTTTCTCTAAAAGTCTTAGTTCTTTCGTAGCTCAATCCCCAATCAGACTGAAAGCAGATAAAAAGTGTATTATTTTAAAATCAGTAGCACAACGCTGGCGTCAAATTGTCACGAATGTAGAACGTTTCGGCCTAGGATGATTCCGCCTGGACGTTCTGGCTGTGGGCATTTCTTGTTTCTTCGTTTCATATTTTTTTGGCCTATGACATTTCGGCTGAATTTTTTGATATGTACAAATGTTGAGGCAAACATGTTGTTCCATTCCTCGCACGCATTGAGTCTTCTCACAACATTATTTGCATTTTGCAAAGATTAAAGAAAAGTTGATTGCTTATCAATTGCTGACGCAAAAGCCAAAACGTCCACAGCCAAAACTACCTGATGTTTATTCGTCACACATGTCCAAATTCAACTGTTCTACAATGCCTTCTGATTGGCTTGCAACACGTCTTATCAGCTTAATTAGCGCACTGCGCGCAGAGTACCGGCCGAAAGGTGTCGTGTTATCAAGACAACTTGTGACCAAAACTAACATGTTACAATCTCTTCCCTACAAAACAAATGGAAGTTACTATGAATATATATACATACATACAGTATCACAACATCCTACAACATATTAATTCATGGTAATGTGATTCGCCAATATCAAAATTACCCTCGTGAAATTCATGCCATTTCATTCAGTGCAGTTAAACAATCAAAGTGCAGCCAAACATCTGGATAACAATGTGGGCGTGTCAACGTACTTCTGGACCGTAAATTTGGTTTTCGATTATTGATTTTGTGATCTTGTAAAAATTGTGATTGACTTGGAGAGAAACGTCGACAAAATACCATGTTGCTATTTGGCCAATCGTTACGGGATGATTCTTTCAACTTATCATCCTCGGCCGTAAATTTTCCTTAATTCTCCCACAACTTTATTTTAAACGATGAAAATAATCACGTTTCGCTGTAGACCTGTCAAGACTTTCTAACATAATTCATAGGTGGTAATACTTCAACAACACAATAACGCAAGTGAAATTTACGTGATTGATCATTTTGTATCACAGAATTTCTCAACATAACCAGGCGTCCAACACTGTACGCGGTGTTTACCGATGCCTTCTGATCATAGCGTTGTTTCATCAGATTCTTTCTTTTTTCCAGTCTTCTTTTGATAAATTCATGCACCAGGCGCATTCTGTCTGGCAAATCAGCAATAGCATTGGTGGAAGGAACAAAACTCGATTTTCCCCTCATTCTCCGAGTCAGCAGAAAAGGTGGCAAAACTTACATTTCTTCATGACAGCTTGCGTTATATGCGGAGCAGATTGCTGGAAGAGACTTGTCCCAAGACTGAAGATCTTGTTGTACATAATCCTTCAGCATCGTAATTATAGAGCGGTTATTTCGCTCAACACCACCATTACCAGATGCGTGGTAAGCAGTCGTTCTTTTCTTTGAACAACCCATTAGTGAGGCCAGCTCTCAAAATAGCATGCTTTCCAAGTTGCGACCCTGATTGGAGTGAACGCGTTCAAGCACTTCGTGAACCGTAAATTAATTACGATACAAAGTCATTCCTGTTTCCTGAGCCGTTTGAGAACGCAGTGGCCACGCTTGCATATATTTGGTATATGTGTCGCAAGCGACTAAAATCTAACGTTTTCCTGTATGAGTCATAGGCAAGCACGAAGTATGATACATAAATCTCAATTCGCTGCATTGGGCTCAGTTTTGAAAAGGGAACAAGCTCAGCTTTTGGAGTTGTCGATGGTTGTTTCCGTTGGTCACACAGTTGACACTCTTTACAATACGCGGTAACAGACTCTCTCCAACGTGGCAAATAAAATCGTTCCGATATCTTTTCAGCAGTTCTCTTTACATTCAAGTGGCCTTCACCGTGAGCAGAATCGTGAAGACCTTTCCAAACCTCTCTCTATTGGCACTCGGAACCAGTAACTGTGCTCTTACAGTCATTATTGAGTCTTCATGCTTTCGATACAAACAAGAATCTTTGAGAATGATTTTTCCAAAGATAGACCAATAATGTCGAATCTCTTCTTGGACTTCCTAATCTTTTTAAATGTTGGTCGAGAGCCGCGTAGGACCCAATCATGTACCTCGTACAACAAACAAATGTTCATTTTTTTTGTTGGAATCGTACAATTGAATCGTTACTGCAACCTTCGCGTTCTTAAAAAGCAATAGCAAACATATCTATCTTGCTCGAGTTCTCAACATGTTCTATCACATTTACCAAGCCATTATCAAAGCGGAACAGACAATCATCAGGAAACTTCTCCTCCCGTCCAGGACACCTGCTCAAAGCATCAGCGTTACCATGAACAGATCCTGAGCGGTATCCAAGTTTAAAATCAAACTCGGCCATCAATTCAAACCATCGTGCGCACTGGCCAAGCACATCTTTGGACTCCCACAATCATCGCACAGCAGCATGATCAGTTTGCAGCAAAAACGTTTGACCCAGAAAACAACGAAACTTTTTGAAAGCATGAACAACAGCCAGAAGTTCTTTTCTTATTGCCGAAATGGAGTGGTAAAAACTTTATGTAACCTTCACCACCCAGAAGTCAAACGCCATTGAGGGGTGTCCTGGAGTCGCATTTTACGACAGGATAGATGAGCATGACAACATTCTGATTTGAAAAACGTTAGCTTGTAGTTTAGCATAAATCCTGTAAAACGTAAAACCTGCGCAAAACTTCATTGATCATAAATCTGTTTCTACACGCAGATCGTGTACTTTGAACGCAGTCCGTAGCTAATTCAAACCTTGGCCGTGTCAGACCAAAGATTTCTTAAAGCAGTAAATGTATTTGCAGCTTTCCTGCTTCGCGATCAGTACGAGAAAGATAGAGTTAAAAAAACACTGGCAAGCTCACGTGTTTAACGGAATCTTCCAATCTTGACGTAGCTGGCACGTAGTAGGGCCAAGTAGCTTTCCCGTCGCGATGCCTCAGTCAGACTAAGGAAACAGAACATGAGCTCATTCCTATGAATAAATGGTTTCTAAAATTACTATTACGAGCGGTCACACAAGGTCCGACAATAAATAGACTGATTAGTTTAAAATATTATGTTGGTGATGTTTTGTAACATCTTGATCAGACGTTTCTTTCATTGAATATCTGTGGCATAATAATACCAAGGTGTACACTGTACAGTATCATTTCAAAATTTCATTATGACCGCTCTGCTGCATATGGCGGTAAACCAATGGTAAGAGACTGAACTAAGCCACCCGAAACGTGATTCTGTAAATTAAAGTTATTATCATAATTTTGTCATACTTTTTCTTGTTCTAAACGCAAATTCATTGAAGCTGTAGAATAACTAAAATTATTTTGAGAAAGTGGTTGCTAGCGATATACATGGTGTTCCAAAAGTCTTGGGCACATTTGAAGTCCCCATATCTATTTAGCTAGGAATGGTAGTAAGATAAAAGTTGTGTCATTTTAAAGCTAATTACATTAAGTTTTTGTAAGGCTATTGATTTTTTTATTTCTTTTCAGATATTAAGATTTTTTTAGATATCTTTTCCGATTTTTTAGATATTCAGAGCCATTAATGGCGTTCACTCAACCAAAAACGGCGTTTTGTGTGCTTGAATTTGCAAAAACTGAATCATGGACTGTTGTTCAACGTGCATTTCGCAGAAAATTTGGAAAGAAGCCACCAGAGAGGAAGTCCATAGGGAGATGGCATGGTAAAGTCATAACAGATGGGTGCTTATGCCCAGCTAAAGAACCGGACGCCCCTCAACTTCAGAAGATGTGATTGAACAAGTTCGAACTGCTTTCCAGCAGAGCCCCTGTAATCGATCAGAAAAGCCAGTAGAGAACTTCAGTGTCCTAAAACGACTGTGTATATGTGCCCCCTATTCCTAGAGACGTGGATGAGCTGAAGGCACGAATAACAGAAGCTGTTTCAACCATTGACAGTGCAGTGCTGGGACGCGTTTGGCAAGAATTGTACTATAGGCTTGATGTGTGTCGTGTGACCAATCGTGCTCACATTGAACATCTTTGAACAATCCATGTAAAAATTGAGATTACAAGCTTTCTGAATTTACCAGATGCGTTTTTATATCCTTAATAGCTTCCGAGATATTCATTGTCAAAATGTGACCAAGACTTTTGGAACACCCTGTATATCAGCGTCCACACTATCAACCAGGCGTGCTGCCGTAGGCTTTGGTAAATGATGAAATGCCATCTTTGCGACATGTTGACAAGACCTTCTACGAATGCAAACGTCACCAATTAGCTGTGTTTCACCGGTTAGAATAGTGTGAAGCTGCCCGCCAAGGGCATGGTAAGAGGCGATTTTTTGCTTCCAAACATTTGCAACTTGCTTTGCTAATGTTCTGGCAATCATTCTGCAATTTGGCGTTCGTGAATGATTCAAAATAGACTTCATTTTTTCCAATCTAATAGCCCAGTCTGATTTGGGTTAAATTTTCTGTCTGAATTTGATTTTCGATTTCTTACCGTGACTTTATCTCAAGGAAGCATTCTGCAATTTGGCGATCGAGAATGATTCAAAATAAACTTCATTTTTTCTACTCCAATAGCCCAGCCTAATTTGAAATAAATTTGCTGTCAAAATTTGATTATCGGTTTTTTACCGTGGCTTTATCTCAAGGAAGCATTCTGCAATTTGACTTTCGTGAATGATTCAAGATAGATTTCATTTTTTCTACTTTAATAGCCCAGCTTCATTTGAAATAAATTTGCTGTCAAAATTTGATTATTGGTTTTTCGCTGTGACTTTATCTCAAGAAAGAGAAAGTCAAGGTGTCAAAATGGACTACTCATTATAAGTATCATGGTTTTATACACGTCAAGAAAGGTGAATCCATTGCATCAGCAGTTTTCAACTTTTTGTGCCATGAGTTATTACAATGATCAACTAAAACCTAACGATTCCTATTTAAATTTTGAATAAATGAAATGTAATGAGCTATTATCATGTACACGCCATTGACAGCAAGGAAAATCACACAAGCACTTTTGAATTATTTATTGCAATATTTATGCATTAAAAATTAGTGTCAATGAGATAGCTGGTGCTTCATCTTTGTGACTAGCCAGTTTATGCATGGGTTCGTTGTTGATAGAACACACCTTCGATTTACTTTCATGGCTTGCTTGTTCCTGATCTTCGACTTTATTTCTTCCAAACCGTAAAAACTAGCCTTGCACAGATAGAATGATGAAAATGGCATCAGATGGAGGATGGCTGTGCATGCAATTTCCGGCACGAAGAAGCCATGTTAACCTAACTTTCAGGTAAGGTTTTGTCTTTAAAGGCATTTTCCGCTGTTGAATTCTTTTTTTAGACATATGAATCCTTCTTGAATCGTTTCATCGCCATCACACATATCAATAACGTATCCATTTGCAATTATGTACGTATTTCTAATGAAAGTCACATCTTTTCTTTCTGTGTCTGGAAAGTATTTAAGAAATTTTCTCCGAAGAGATCGGATGTAGCTGATAATCTTCAATTAAATATTGTCAAGCCACATATACTCTAAGTCTTCAAGAACTCAATGAGGATAGAAAACTTTCCAGCGTTGCTTATTTCCAGCTTTTTTTCATAGTTGCAGCTTTTAATTAAATGCCAAAAGTGCAACGATGCAATCGATGATTGTTTTGTCTCTTCCTTGCAAACAGATGTTTAATTCATTCAGTTGGCAGAATAAATTAACGAAATAAGCCACTGATACTACATCATGGGTTGGTTGGTTTATCCCTCCTCTTCCTTGAGATGGAGGTACGGTGCGAACGGCAATCCAGGTTCACGCCTACAACCTAATTGAATTTGGCTGGAGGAAAAGTGGCAGCTCATTTCGAACCAGTCACCAATCCAAATTACTGGCTACTGGCTGGTAACCCCACCACTAACAAGGCGGGGCTGCCATTGGTTGGTACCCAAGAGTTACGAGCCTCTTGCAATATGCTGGGTGAGGAGCTTCACAATTCGAACCCGATGAAGCAGAGAGGATATGACATCATCAAGCAAAAACCTTGACCAAATTTTCCTTTTCTTGGTCTACAAAAAAATCTGATCAGTTTAATCTGTTGTCTAAAGAACTATTTAGAGCTTTTTTCTTCGATAATCACAGCACATCACTACAACACAAAAGGTTGCTATGATTAGAATCCATCTTTTTTCAAAAGCGCCTGAAAAAACTTGTGTGAATTGCGTTAGATTTTACTGTGTTAGCAAGCATTACCACTGGCATAAATATCTTTATCATCTTAGCGATAATGATTTCGAAGCCAGGCTTCACGATGTAACAAGCTATGCATAAAATACAGTCCCAAAACATTTTCTTAACCTGTGCTCGAAACCCTGAATTATGATCTTACTTTGCCGCAGCACCATGTGTATGAAGTCCGCACTGCTTTTTCTATCTCTCGTCATTTTTCCTAAAAGATGTATCAATGCTCACACAAAAATCTTCCTCTCATGTTCTGGATTGCAGATTTATACAGCACAGAAACTCATTCTTGAATACATTATTGGGAAAGTAACGCACGAATACAATAATCTGTGCACAGAATAAAATGAAACATCTAAACACTCATCCAGTTGGAGGGAAAATGGCCCACCCGACTTCATGTCATTAATTACTTGAGCATTGATGTCTTCCAACATCGTATCCCTTCGCTGCACAGAGTTATCTAAAAGTGATATTAAGTTCAACTTCTTTTCTGCTTTTGCGCCGATCATTATTCAATTTATGAGTTTTTCTGACGGCTGTATCAATTATTTCGCTATGAGTGTGTTGGTTTTTGCTTTAGAAATCTGCAAAGATACTTGGAATGACACTTCATCATTGTTTCGATTTTGTTGCTGGATTACTGCGAAGTTGTCCATTTGAAATTTCTTAGGATTACGCCCGACGATGCTTTTGACCTGAAACATACATGTACATGTAAAACAATTTGTAAGAACCGAAAAAACAGTTTGTAAGGCCTAGTGCTGCTGAAATAAAGAAAATGTGAAGGTAGAAAGCAAATGTTATATTCGACAACAACTGACTTTCCTTTGGTTTCATTTTTGCCACGCGCTGGAAACCACAAAGTAACAAACGCTATGGTTAGCTTTGATGCCTCCCGTAATCTGACAGCTCGAGCATGGGATTAGATGGAATGAAACGGAAGGTACATTTTGGTATGAAAGGTGAAAAATGCCAAGAATGGAAAGAAATGAAAGGTTTGAATTGTGGAATAGACGGCTTTCCATCCTACTTCCATCATACCACGTTTTAGATTTGTGTCATGAAGCTATCTTACTTTTAAGTGTAAACAAATAGGAATTAACGCTAGATAACGCAGACAGCCTATATAAGCTGGTAATTTTCACATTGAAAAAAAGTGAGATTACATTTTAAGCTATTACGACCGGTACTTCTGGAATAGATAACAAAATGTATAGACGGAAGATGGAAAGAAATTTTGGGATTGAATGAAAAATTTCTGCTTTGGAATGGAAGAAAATGCTGAAGTAGAGTGGAAAAACATCTTTCATTTCATCTTACTTCCTGCTGACAACAGGCATTTCTAAGATAGGCGATGTCCTGTTCATCCATGCGAAACGAAACTATAATTACCATTATGACATTGTTTTATGACAATTGCCTGGCTCAAATATTCGCATATCATCAAACTACACAAAAGAAGTTTAATAAACGTCAAATTGAGCAAAGATATGTAGATCAGGCATTGGCAAGACCTGGTGTTACACTACATTTCAACATCTTGTTCATGACTACTCGCGATTCACAGGTTGAAAACCATTGCTTTACACTCCATACATAGGCATTAATTAACTTTACTTTGATTTAGAATTACGTCCATGCAAGGCAGAAAAGCTGGAAGGTCTGATGTTGACCTTGCTAATGCTAAACTACAACGTAAAGTCACTCGGATGATTTTCACGGATTTTTGCTGCTGGATTCCTATTTGTATCATGGCATTTATGAGTGCGGCAGGTAAGAGCACCTTTTTCATGATGTACAAATATCACCCGATTTCTATAATTCTTTATTTTTGATGTGCTATAGTCAATTGTTCAATGATACTAAAACTTCTCTTCTTCCTTTTCTTCTGCAATTAGCAGTAAAGCAGCAGTTATAAGTGGAACTGCCCTGACATCGCTACCAGTAGCTCGCCTACTTTGCAGCAATCACGACAATTGCAGTCAAGTAGCTCAGATCCACAAGTGAGAAGTCACTTTTTAAAAAAGGGTACTACTGCATTTTGCTTGTAATAGGCTTATTTTTTGATTATTTATCATCCCCCAAAAAGCAGAGATACCAGTAGTCTATCAGAAACAACAGTCGATGTCAAAATACAAAGTTAGCATAAAGGTGATATAAAAGTACAAGCGGAGTATAGATTCTTCTGCCTTACAAAGAGCCAGCATCACTTGAGGTTATTTGATTTCCGACCAGGCTAATTTAGAAGTTTTTTTCATATTACATCTACTAAAGCTTCTTTTGTGCTTCAGGTTATGACCTTTCGTTAGAGACTTACGCAGCATCCGCCATCATTCTCCTTCCGATCAACAGCGCATTTAATCCTTTTCTTTATTCCGATCTACCGGACCTGATCTGGAGGAAAATCGTCTCCAAAACTAGATTCGGACAACGGCTGAGACAAAAAGAGGTGGAATGGGAGCTTTCGAGAAGATCGACTATGAACACTTACCAAAGTTAGTCCTAGCATAAGTCGAAGCGATTATGCTTTTTACCGAGAAAATGCTGCGCAGCAAATGACGTCATTTCCAAATACAATGATGTCTTTTTATGAATCAATACCCTCATAAGGTCTACAGTTTAGAATTGTTTTAATAATACTGTGGCGTGGATGACGACTCATCAGGCTAAACTGAAGTCATTACGTCATAAATGACGTTATTGTCATCTAATGAGGCCACCAAGTTGTTCATGAGGATGAATGTATTGCTTCCGAGAAGACAGAGAATTTAACTCTTTTCAATACCAATAAAATCTTACAAAATAAAAATAGGAAAAGTTTATCAACAACATGGTCAAGCGACTTGGACCGCAGTCTGTAATATCAATGGTCGCGTGTTCACATCTCATGTCGGTTACGTTGTTGTGTCCTTGAGAAACACGCAATGTGGCAATTTTCCCTGCTTGGTTCCACGCGGTGGTAAGAGAGATCGGAAACATATAAACACTCCTTTCCCATTAGTTAGTGGTTTGTTTCGTAAGATACGGATTTATTTTGTAAAGTTTGTTCATCAATCTTCTTTCTTTTTTTGGGAGGGATCCACATTTTCAGATGCTGGCAGTGATGGCACTCAGCCAGCATCGTGTGTCGACATCTAAAACCGTCAGTCCACGTATTCCTGTGGGTGCCCGATGTACGGGGCATGTCAGAATGATGTGTTCTGCGGTTCGTTCTGCAGCGCCACACTCGCAATTCGATGTAGGAGCAAGGCCCCATTTGTGCATGAACGACTGAAAACACCCAACACCAGTCCGCAAGCGGTTGAGCCTGACCCATGATGATCTGGGCAGGCCCATCCCCATTGGCCTAGTGCTTGCCCTAGGAATGAAAGCACGGAGATCAGATGAACACTCCGAGTATTCCGTGCTCCATATAAAGTCAGTCCATTGAGCTGCACAAATATCCAATTCAGTTAGATCTTGCAGAACTTCCGTGCAGCGGGCACAAAGGGGCGTCTAGATTTTTGTCTCTCTCTGTAGCCGTGTGTGGACCCAGCCAATAATTCATGGAGAATATGGCCAGGGTCCAGACTGTCACGATATGCCAGGGAGAGCGTTGCTGCTAATCGGCGAAGCTCAGCCGGCTGGATACCTGCGAGGACGGGTAGATAGTCTGTTGGAGTTGGACGCAGGCATCCAGTGACAATGCGCAATGCGTCGTTGAGAACACTATCGATGAGGCGAATGTGTGCACTGCGACACCAAACTGGTGCACAGAACTCCGCAGTATAGTAGACCAGAGATAAGGCGGCTGTACGCAATGTTTTAGCTCCAGCGCCCCAACCTGAGCCTGCAAGTCGTCTCATCAGTGCAACGCGCGTTGTTAGTTTTTTTGCGCAATGCCTCAAGGTGGTGACGAAACGTGAGTGATCTGTCCAGTTTAACTCCAAGATAGGTAGGGACTGGACAGAATGGCAAGCGTTTGCCATTGATGTAGACATTAAGCTCACGTTTGGCCTCTCTGTTGTTCAGGTAAAAAGCCGTCGTCACCGTTTTAGTGTGGCTGAGCTGTAGCCTCCAGGTCTGGAGATATGTTGAGATTGTAGTCATGTCTTGGCTTAAGACCCCCTCCAGGTCCTTCCAGTCATCAGAAGAGTATAACAGTGCCAGATTATCGGCATAAGCATACCTTCTGGAGACCGTTGAAGGAAGATCGTACACATAGATATTGAAAAAAAGGGGTGCCAAGACCGATCCCTGTGGGACGCCGTTTTTCAGACGTCGTAATCTGCTTCGCCTGCTGTCACTGTTAGTAAGGGTGAAACTTCTATTCTGGACAAGTTCCATGATCATACGAACCATGCGCTTATCCGGGAGAAGTCTCAGCAGCTTGCAGGTGAGGCCACGATGCCAGACAGTGTCATATGCAGCTGTCAGATCTACAAACACAGCACCGGCCTTCTTTTTTGCCTCGAAAGAATCCTCGATGTTTTGTGTTAGTAAGACAACTTGATCCACTGTCGATTTACCATGTCGAAACCCAGCCTGCTCGCCTGGGAGCAGGGGGTCGACAATAGGTTCAATACGAGCGTAGATCAGTCGTTCGAGGATCTTGTAGGGGACACAGAGCAAGGAGATGGGACGATAGCTCTTTGGGTCCTCTACAGGTTTGTTTGGCTTTGGGATCGCAACTACAAGTGCTCTTCTCTAGATTTTGGGAATTTTGAGTTGGCGCAAGCAGGAAGAGAGAAAGCCACCTAACTAGGACTTCAAAGCAGTTCCAGCATGGATTATAAGCTCCGGACAAATAGAGTCAGGGCCCGGTGCTTTCCCTTGCTTAACGTGTTGGAAAGCGGCAGCGAATCCTCTGGACGAGAAGTCGCCAGAGAGATTCACTGTAGCCCTCCAACGGTCAGACCTATTTTATTGAATATTCAGTTTTCTTAAACCTTTGAAAATGTCATTATGTTTTCATAAATGCGGAAAAAATATTGCTGGAAAACAGTTACAGCATTTATGAGCGAAATTGATTTTTTGTTTTCGCAAAATGAACTGATGTACGATTTTAAATCTTCTAATTCAATTCTACTCCATTTGGTTTAACCGTTAAACGGTTTTTATGGTTTATGGCATATCGTTTTACATAAACCATGATGGTTTCATGGCATATCGATAGCTTGATCGTAAAAGTAAACTGCTTTGTCTAGATTAAACATACTGGATTTTATCTCATTTAAAAAAAAGTTGCTCATAGGCTCCTTGCCTCTCACTACAAGAGTAACTCTGAAGCGATCTGTGCAAAAGTTGTTCTAGTGTAAACAACAAAAGCTTTCGCCAAATCGGAGAATAAAAGATGGGTAATTTTCTTTTTTCCACCTCTTTTTGTTCTTTAAAGATCAACTCCATTAATGAAATGTTAGAGTTATACAAAATAAGATAACAACTGCTCGTTATTTATTGCTAATCATTATTATTACTTTTAGGCAGATCAACTAGACAATCATCTGGATACAGAAGCACAAGAGGCCGTCGCATGCTCAGTGAATCCGCTACTTTGGCGAGCACCAAGATGTGAGACATCTTGCTGTTAATTGGTATTATCATAACCAAACAATGCGGTAGCAGAGAGACATAGTTTTGGAAATCACAGCCCAAGTTGAAATCATGGCGAGTTCCATTTCACTGCTTTCGTTGATCACATTTAGCCTGTAAATATTGTTTTATCGTTTTCCAAACTCACAATTTAGTTTTCATTTCTGCAAGAGTACGCAGGATTAGTTTGCGAATTACACTTTCCACAGCTTGCGCTTGTTGATAAAATAAAAAATCAAGACACTTCAAAATGAAAAAGTGAATATTCGTGATCCTCCGTTCCTAAGAAAAATCCTGCTGGACCTCATCGAATAACCTGTGCTGACACTGGCTCGAAGTTATCGGAAAATGCTGGAAAACCTCACGTTAACATTTTGTCATGAGGCACTGCTGCTATTAATAGCTATTCATTTCAGTTTTCTCTATCTTCCTATTAAAAATTGTGTTATTGCATGTTGGTGCCAGTAAATCATTTATGTTTTATGTTCAATGTGAAACTTTGCCACCAGTCTCTGCTGTTGAGTAAAGAGCGATGAACATTGAATTAACGAATTATTTCCAAAGTGGCGTGGTCTGTGGTGAACGACTTAAAACTCCAACAGGTAACAGGGATTTTTTGCCGTGAGACATAATGGAGCTATCTCTTAATGTCGTTGCTCCCAGGTCACTCTTGGGAAAGGTGTAGAACCTGACAGCCTCCCCATTAGGATTTCAATTTTTTTATCAGCAGCCCGCATATTATTTTTAATGTTTATGTGACATCTTTGTACATACACCTACTTTGTTTCCAAATATTCGTTGTTTTGTATTCATCTGTTAAGTGCGCGCTTTTTTTGGTTTTTTGTTTCGTTCTTGTTTCAGTTTGAGTTAATATTGGTGCGATGACCGTCATTTGATTCAAATTTGGGTTGGTTGCAATAACTTTAATTATGCGTGATTTTACGTATATTGTTTTTGCCATTTACTCTTCATCTGATGCTGTTTAATTTTGCTTTTTATTGTGCTGTTTTGGACGCGAATAAAATTATTACGATTGTTATATATATAATTTATTACCAAATATGGTCTATTAACTGCAATATTATCATCAGTAACTGGAATTGCTGGCCACAGTAAACTGTAGCCCAGGGGTGGGCAAACTACTGCCCGTCAGAGCATTTTGTGCGGCCCGCCAACACTTGCAGAAAGTTCCATTTGCAGCGGTGGCCACACTTGTCGTATTAAAGTGCCAACAACAATACCCTCATCTCGGTTTGAATTGACACATTTTTTGACCAAATAAAGGGTGATGATCTTTTTTTTGGGGGGACACAATCATTTTCAAAGCCCTGTAATAAGACATTGCAAGAGGTTATTGCAAGAATTTAAGCTAACGCAAGTTATTGCATAATTTTAAGCCTGGCCCTCTCTCAACTCTTGAATGGTCAATGCGGCCCTCCAACTAAAAGCTTTGCCCACCTCTGCTGTAGCCCATGACATATATTCAAAAGTTGCTATTGTTTGGATTCAACTACAACACTTCTTAATTTTTCTTTCGGCAATTTTTTTTCAGCTAGTTCCAGTACATAAAATTTGTGCTTTGCAGAACCTGGCGCAGTGTCTTTTTACCGTAAGCACTGCAATGAACTGTCGGAAGCAGCGAAGTATTATATTCAAAAGCAAAACTGCTTAAGAGTGTGGCATCTTGATTTTAAGTTTGTCTGTAACGACTGTTCGGCTACCAAGCCTTATTTTTATCCCAGTTCCTGATCACAATTATCCAAACTCAGTATCACTGTGCGGGAAGTTCTATTTTACTGCCACACTTTTAAACACTAGTGTAAAGAAAAGCTTTAAAAAAAGGTAGGGAAGATACATGTAACTATTATGAAGATTTTTATTATTGGTTCTATAAAAATTTTGCAAAGGATAAGTAATTGGATGGTAGAACTGAGGGGCAGTTATTTATAGAGGCCGCTCAGAACATGCAATCAAACTGATCTTTTTAGTTTGTTGTCAAAGGGAAGGGGGGCCATATCAAAATTTTAACACTTCCTAAATACGATGGAGCCCTTCTATCCCAAAGTGCTTCAGAAAAGCCAAAAATTCCGTGTCTTTGGATAACACTGTCAGCAACGCATACTAATTCTTATGTAAAGTGTTTATCTTTCTACCCTCCTTTTACTTCCACTGAATTTCTTGCGGTTGCCGCCCACTTTTCCACTGTCACTGAAATAGACAGAGTCACCTGCACCATGCTGAAGCACCTTCGTTGTTCCGGCGCAGACCTTTCTTGGTCTTCGCATTTCTTTTTTTCCATTTAGAAGTCTTCCACTATTATTGCCCTCCCAAAACTGGGAAAATTAACCTCTTTGCCATTTTGCTTTCTTCCCGCCAACCTCTATCAAAGCTGTTTAAAAGTATAGTGGTATACCGTCTACACTTCTTTCTGACTTCTAATTTCATTCTCTCTCTCCGTCAGGATTGTTTCCGCTATGGTCGGTCTACTCTCGATCAAATTCTTTATATTCCTCGTTCCACTTTAGATAGGATTAACCATGGACTACTTAAGAGAGAAGACGACCTGACATTCTACCTTACAGCGAAAAAATTACACGGGTAACATTTGCGCATCACTTTTTTACTTTACTTCAACTGATGGTTTCCAGCAGAGCTAATCCTTGACCATCTTTCAACAAAGTGTTTTTCAGCGTTGTTTTCTCGAGTCGTTTAACAGTGCTAGGATGCACAGCACAGTTCAGAAAGTCCAGTTAGGTAGTAGAAATTATCTAATATCTGTAGTTCTAGCTATTGTTATTGTAGTTAATTTTGCTGTAGGTTGCTTATAATGTACGGGTGTTGGGTAAACATTTACGAAGTAGATAATAGTACCGTTAGATAAACGTCATGGTAGATGAAGCCATGGATGAAGTCCTTATTTCTGATGACATAGCAGTTAACCTAAGTTCATCATATTCATTTTAAAGAATGCTTAGCTCGTTGATTCGAGCTCTAGCCAGCTAGCTGCACGTAATATAGCACTATTAAAACGCAAGGCCAATTTTAATTTCCACCTTTGTGAGTACGATTGTTTTGCAAGTTTAAAACAATCCATGCAAAAAGAGTTTACCTTGTTTAGATACTTTCAATAATTGTTTTGACACAACTATAGTAAATACATATGTTGTTGCCTATTGCAAAACGGGATACGAAAAGCATCAGCATAAAATTCATGTTATTTCTGAAAATTTCCCAGTATTTCGTTTTCCTTTGAAAAACCCAGAATTAAACAAAAAACGGATTAAGTTTGTGATTAGAAGAGACTGGGCTCCGACGCTACGTTCTGGTGTTTGTTCTAAACATTTTGAAGAAAAGTTTTTGAAAGTTGACAAACGAGCAACGTTACGATGGGAATTACAACCAGTTCCTTTTATATACTCTGACAATGAATTCATACCCATGTCAGTTATGTCTACACCCAAAACCCAAAGGAAGCTTCCAAGTAGAGTGACTGTATTAGCGGATCAGCGTGATGATTTTAATAACCATGACAAAATTTCAGATTTTAACAGCATTGGTGAAAGCCTGTGTCCCAGTGGCTACTATACAGTTGCAAATTGATAACAGCAGAAAAGTGTTTTACAAACTGGAAAATTGCAAGACATTCAACATTTTAACACTTACTGAAGCAATCATAATTGATAATGACCTCCATGTTAAGCTTTCCTTTTCTGCCTCCCCTACACTCCTCTCTCCATGGTTTGTTAAAGGAAAGGATTGTCTACTCACAAAAAAGTCTTATCTGGAAAACTTTCCGCCGTACATCAGAAGTTTTTCAGATAAGTTTTTTTTAAATAAGTTTTTCAGATAAGAAGCTTTTCAGATTCACTCACAGGCACTCCGATCACTTTCACAAGCTTATTTCTGCTGGCTTCCCTCCTCGCTTGGTTTGGTGTACTCGATCTGACAAAAACGTTGTCATGACTTTTCAATATCACAAATATCGCTTCTTTGGAGTGC
This sequence comes from Trididemnum clinides, assembly GCA_963675345.1. NCBI lineage: Eukaryota > Metazoa > Chordata > Ascidiacea > Aplousobranchia > Didemnidae > Trididemnum > Trididemnum clinides. The sequence goes on from OY776294.1 coordinate 15,830,139, forward strand.
GCTGAGGTGTTTTGCAAGAATGTGTTCTTGGCCCTGTTCTATTCTCTCTTGTCATCAATGATCTTCCTACGTCTCTACTTTCCTCCATCAGTGGCTCTCTTTATGCTGATGACCTGGCCAACTAGACCAGTCCTTCTTAACCTTTTTCTTTCTCAGCACCCCTTTTGGTCAAGCCTAAGCAGTCCAGCACCCCCTACCATTGGCTCACACTCGGTTACCTATAAGGATAAAGTAAAGGCAAGTGCAGTACATCTTGATCATTTGTTTGGTTTATTCTTCAAAACAACTTTGCAACGTCTATCATATTTCTACTCACATTGGTAAATATACATTTGTCCCAACGTATCTCTTTTACCTTTGACCGCCTCATATGTCACCTTTTCCAGCACATCCTGAAATTAATTTCAGCATCCCAGGTTAAGAAACACTGATCTAGACTATCTTTCCTCTGTACCTGCTGCTGCTCAGGCCATATAAGAAGTTTTATTTCAACTGAAGCGCTGGTTCCAGTATTGATGTCTTTCACTCAATTCGGGAAAATGTAAGGCCTCCTTCTTTTTGGTGAATTCTAACCAGAATAATCTTCAGCTCCGTCTCTCCATACGCAACTCCTTTCTCCGCTTTAGCCCCTGTCCCACATTCCCTTGGGTCAACTTTGATCACACTCTTTTTTTAAACATGAATCTTTGCTAAAGGACCAGTCCTTCCCTCGTCTCAAGATCTTACGCAGTATCTCTGATTCCTCACGGGGCCCCTCCAAGGAGTCTTATTTTTTTTCCATAAAGCCTTTCTTCAGCCTGTTTTCACCATGCTTCTCCCGGATGGCTTTCTTTTCTCAGAATTACCATTATTACCAAGTTGGAACGCTTTTACCAAGAGATCAGTTGCATCATCATCGACTACCTCTTGTTCTTTCCTATCCTTTTTCTTCCATCAGAGGTCGCTCTGCCTTCCTAACAAGTAGCCATGACTCATTTCGCTCTATGATCTGACGAGGAAACTCATCATCTTCCATCCTCTTGCTCTATTTCAAGATCGGCTATACACGAAGTAAAAACAAAGCTTTGCAAGCCACCAAACTTCACAAAAATTTGTGAAACCCAATATAATGTTTTTGTAACTACAATAAAAACTTTTCGAAAAGGTTAGCAAAAATTTTCACCAATAATTTTGCCTCTTTTTCTCCCCCATTACCCTCTGTTGATATAGCTGGAATTGTTTTGTTCATCCCTTTGGAGGCACGGCATGAAACGGTTATATTCCGGTTCACACCGCAAACCTAATCAAAATTAGCACGGGGGAAAGCTGCATTCCAATTCGAACCAGTCATAAAATACAAATTGCCAACTAGTGTCCACACCACCAATGCTGACTGCTATTGATGTTTGTCTGAAAGTCGCCTTTTACTACATGCTGGGTGAGCAGATCTACTATTTCGAGACAAACGTTGTCAATCGGCCACTAATCTTGGTCCCACATGCGTCTCGAACGCTCTCAATACGTGCCATCGAGAATTCCTCTTACGATGATACTTCGTCGGGCTCTTGGCGAGGACACTTCACGATGGTTTTCTTTGCTCGGCGAATTCTAACAAGCAGTGAATTTATCGAAAAAGACGTCAAGCGCAACGATCAAACTTCGACGCAGGTCTGAGCAGCATGTTCTACCTTTAGAACCAAAGTAGCGCCATGCTGCGAATTTGGAAAATATTATGATTAAAAATGCCCATCAAGAAAAGCTTTAGACGTAAGCGACAGGTAGCATAAGTTCTGTTGGTCTTTTTGCTATTTGCCTTCGTTTAAATCTCGTACTGATGTTGCTAGCCGATGCACCTGTTTCTGTTGTTATTGTTGTTACCAGGCCCCTTCCGAGGGATGAAAAATCACGGAAGACCACGTAGTTCCAAACGCCCGGCAACTCCTCAATGCCGAAGTTTGCATATAGCAAAAGAGTAGCCGAGAGCGAGTGGCGCAAAGAATTCGTAGCTGAACAGGACAAAATGAGATGAAAAGTGACCAGAGCGGGCTGATCGCCGATGCTGCATGAAGGTTTCTTATTTCTGTCAATTGTAGAGATTAGCAGAAATAAGAAACAAAAGACTGTGCCCGTCGCAGCGAAGATGAGAAAGGATAAACCGAGCGTAATGAAAAAGTGCAAATTTTACAGAGAATAATGACAGGACCAATGTGTTAAAAATTTTGATTAAAATAGTATGTCTCCAGTCCGAATGAAGAGGTAAGAGGATACGAGAGGTAAGAAAGAGACAAGAGACTTTAGTGGTTGAAGCAGTGCGCCTCATATGACGAGCTCATCGGCCGTGTTACCCGGAAGAAATAAGTGCCCGCGGATTTATTATAACTGTAGGGAAACGAAAGGGGGTAGAATGAATAATTACTATTAGGTGTGTGAAGTAATTATCGTTTGTATTGCATTTTACTACGTACAAGTTGCTATTTCCTTACTGTAGTGTCGAGATACTGATCGGCTTGAAGCTCTCACGCGTAATTGCGGTTTTTAACTGCTCGAGTCACGTCTAATCTTTTGTAAAGTAAGGCTCATTCAAGTAGTCGGTTGACTGTGTGTAAATTTGTGTTTTCAATTGTGCAGATTCTTAATTGTAAGGAAAGTTAAGTTTATGTTTTATTTGTAGATGTAATGCGCAGTTATACGTTAGTTTAAACTTTATAATAAAGTATGCAACACTGCCTTAGCTCTTGCTATCACGGTGTGCCAAAGAGTGTGAGAATGTCATTGTTTAGAGAGGCACTTTACGCCAACATCCCTTGCTTGGTGGCAGAATTGTGGCAGAAACGTAGTGTGACAGCAGTACTGATTACTCCGAAGTATACATATTACATGAAAGTAGAGTATTCATTCTCGAAGCTTTTCGTCTGACACTTTTTAAGAGAATTCGCCACAAATAGAGTGAAAAGGTGAAGTGAGCCACTTATATAGAGACACAGTTGACGAAAAAGAAAAAAGGGAAAAAAGCTCATCATGATTGGTAAAAGAAGTGACCAATAGAAGGAGTGGAAAATAATGTGTGATTTTTAGACCATAAACGAATTCCTTTTGTTTGCATAAATGTGGTTTGGTTGTTTTGATGTACGTGGCTTCAAGAGTGGAAAGGTGAAAAGAAGTACGGCCACGGGCAAGAATAGAAAATTTGTTATCATTGTATTCATGTGCGCATGTAGGTTTTGTAAAAGATGTTGTCCCATGGCAGAAAAGGAAGTTTCAGTTTTAGAGCTTCTGATTGGCTTGCAAGAGTGGACCAATGTGCTTCGGTCCTGAGAAATATGCTTCCGGAGAATGGTTTTGGGCACGTGCTGCTTAACCCTCTGCTGTAGCCTTTGAGAAGTACGACCCACGTACCGACTATCACAGTGGCACAGAAATTGGTAAACAATGTTGCTTTGATGAAAAGCGGGTAGTACATCCTTTTTGGCTGCAGGCAGAAGTTGCCTGGTGGTGTAGACAATGCATGGTTCAACTGCAAAGTAACAGCATTTGACGGCTGTTTTAATTTTCATTTCGTACCTCATCGAAACATTGCCCAGCCATGGCAAGTGAAGATAAACTGGGCATTTCTTCGGACCTAATTGCGTTGGTCTGTGAAACTGATTCATTTTCATGGTCATAACAGTGTTGATTATAGCTTCAGGGTAACCGTTGTTGATAAGGATTGATCGAATGTTGGGAAGTTCTTTATGAAGAGTGGATTTTGAACAGATGACTAGAGCTCTGTGGACTAGAGTTGAAATCAAATTGGTCTTCCGTTTCATGGGGCAAAAAGAGTTCCAGCGAATGTATTGGCCAGTGAAAGTCGGCTTTCTGTAGATAGATGTAACAAATTCGTGATCATTCTTTTCTACCAGGACGTCGAGAAAGGGCAAAGTCCGATTGCATTCCGTTTCAAAAGTGAAACGGAGCTCGACTGTCGACATTGTCAATTATATTATTTGAATTAACTGGCATTTTGCTTTGAATTAGGTAAACATCATTCAAATTATGCACTCATGGAACAACAGATGAACAGGTAGTTCGCGATACTACAAAATGATCAGCGTTCAAGCTAGCAGCTACCTATGTAGTAGACATCGTTGCAGGTGGCGCGAGACATGGTTTAAAACAAACGACGACTCCACAAGCTTTTGCTGTTAAAACTTGGACGTGAAAGTCAGCCTACACTGACGAAATAGTTGTCAAGAAAATCATTAAATCCCCATAACACGAGAATCGCTTCATTAACTTCCTCTGGAATATTGTCACGTATGTTTTAATTACAACAGTATGCGTTAAAATTATGCAAGTTATATGCGTATTTGTGTTACGCATCACGCACCTTGTGAAAGACATTCAATGTCTTAATGAATTCCTAAAAGAGCGGCATGTTTAAACTTTTAGTATCAAAGTTTGCTCAAAAATCTTCACAAACATCATACTGTACCGCACAACAATCTGTTACATTTCATTATTGACATGTAATGTTGTTGATATATAATAGATTGTTGTGTTGTACAGTATGATGTTGGTGATCATTTTTGAGCAAAATTCACGTCAGTGTGGTGCTGGAAGCAGATTCCAGAGTTTTGCCTGAAACGTGCTAACTAGCAAATAGAAGCTTTTATACTTTGCAAAATGATAAAGCCTTAGTATTAATCCCACACCCTTATTGGGTCTTACCGATGTCGATGTTGGGGCCTACCATTCTTAATATTTTTATCGATATTATTTGTGTGTGTTCCTAAAGGAGATTCCACTGATATAGGTATTTTTGTATTATATTATTTTGCATTTCATGATCTTTTTGCACACCATGGCGGATTTGTTGAGTATTTAGCATGTTTGTTATTGTTTTTCTTGTACACCCGCATGATGAGACCCAACAACTTTTAAAAGCGGTTGCGATATATACAGTGGATTGTTGTATAGTGCTGTATGATGTTGGTGATCAATTTTGAGCAAATTTTCTATTTTACCTCAGATTTAATTTAGTTAAATATCCATTCATAAAAATTGCTTGTAACGACGTTTTTGTCGTTAAATTAAATGTGAAACCAGTTCGTTGCTACACTTTTTTATTATTTAATGACCTGAAGATATGTAGATCAGGCATTGGCAAGAGCTGGTGTTACACTACATTTCAACATCTTGTTCATGACTACTCGCGATTCACAGGTTGAAAACCATTGCTTTACACTCCATACATAGGCATTAATTAACTTTACTTTGATTTAAAATTACGTCCATGCAAAGTAGAGAAACTCAAAGGTCTGACGTTGACCTTGCTAATGCTAAACTACAACGTAAAGTCACTCGGATAATTTTCACGGATTTTTGCTGCTGGATTCCTATTTGTATCATGGCATTTATGAGTGCGGCAGGTAAGAGCACCTTTTTCATGATGTACAAATATCACCCGATTTCTATAATTCTTTATTTTTGATGTGCTATAGTCAATTGTTCAATGATACTAAAACTTCTCTTCTTCCTTTTCTTCTGCAATTAGCAGTAAAGCAGCAGTTATAAGTGGAACTGCCCTGACATCGCTACCAGTAGCTCGCCTACTTTGCAGCAATCACGACAATTGCAGTCAAGTAGCTCAGATCCACAAGTGAGAAGTCACTTTTTAAAAAAGGGTACTACTGCATTTTGCTTGTAATAGGCTTATTTTTTGATTATTTATCATCCCCCAAAAAGCAGAGATACCAGTAGTCTATCAGAAACAACAGTCGATGTCAAAATACAAAGTTAGCATAAAGGTGATATAAAAGTACAAGCGGAGTATAGATTCTTCTGCCTTACAAAGAGCCAGCATCACTTGAGGTTATTTGATTTCCGACCAGGCTAATTTAGAAGTTTTTTTCATATTACATCTACTAAAGCTTCTTTTGTGCTTCAGGTTATCACTTTTCGTCGGAGATTTACGCAGCATCCGCCATCATTCTCCTTCCGATCAACTGCGCATTTAATCCTTTTCTTTATTCCGATCTACCGGACCTGATCTGGAGGAAAATCGTCTCCAAAACTAGATTCGGACAATGGCTGAGACAAAAAGAGGTGGAATGGGAGCTTTCGAAAAATTGACTCCAAACACTTACCAAAGTTAGTCCTAGCATAAGTCGAGGCAACTATGCTATTTACAGAGGAAGTGCCGCGCTGCAAATGACGTGATTTCCAAATACAATGATGTCTTTTTATGAATCAATACCCTAATAAAGGTCTACGGCTAAAAATTGTTTTAATGATACTGTGGCGTGGATGACGACTCATCAGGCTAAACTGAAGTCATTACGTCATAAATGACGCTATTATCATCTAATAAGGCCATCATGTTGTTCATGAGGATGAATATATAGCTTGTCATGAGGATGAAGAGGATGAGGATGAATATGTCGCGTGTCACATCTCACGGCGGTTAACACGCTATGTGGCAATTTTCCCTGCTTGGTCCCATGCGGTGGTAAGAGAAATCGGAAACATATGAACACTCTATTTAATTAATTGATATTAAGGCATATAAGCCAATTGCAATCAGTTGAATAAAATACCACTTAGTGGAAGTGGTTGCTTAGTGGATAGCTACCTTCACAGTGAGTGTTTGATCTCCAGACTTAATCACTCAGTTTTTAGGCTGGTTTTGTGTTTTTCCTACTTGAAATCAACTTACAATGTAGCCAAACAATTTATAGATTTTTAGCTTTCACAAATTAGCGTTTTTAGTTTTATGAGCCAAAATCTGAAATTTTGCTTAGTTACAATATTTCCTTGTTAACAATTTATAGCCATTGTAAACAACTAAAAGAAATTTTAAGACACAAAAAATGATTTCAAAGTTGGATGGTGAGTTATTGGGACAGATGAGCGACAAAACGTATTTTATGCTACTTTGACGTTTGTAAGTTTTATAGCTGCGATTAGCTCATTTAAACTGCTGTCGTATCTCATGCCAACTGCACAGGTACGAACCGCTTAGTCACACGTTTTTCAAACTCTTTACTCCATTTTGGCTTACAGGTTAAACGGTTTCTATGGTTTATGACATACCGTATTACATAAACCATAATGGTTTCATGGCATACAGGTAGCTCGATCGTGAAAGCAAATTGTTTTATGTTAATCAAACATACTGGATTTTATCTCATTTAAAAGAAGTTGCTCTTAGGCTCCTGGCTTACCCCTACAAGAGTAACAGCGATCTGTGCAAAAGTTGTTCTAGAGTAAACAACAAAAGCTTTCGCGAAATTGGAGAATAAAATATGTGCAATTTTCTTTTTTCCACCTCTCTGTTCTCTTGTTTTTCTTTAAAGATCAACTCTACTGATAAAATGTTAGAGTTATACAAAATAAGATAACAACTGCTTGTTATTTATTGCTAATCATTATTATTACTTTTAGGCAGATCAACTAGACAATCATCTAGATATAGAAGCTCAAGAGGTCGTCGCACGCTCAGTAAATCCGCTACTTTGGCGAGCACCAAGATGTGAGACATCTTGCTGTTAATTGGTACAGTCAACTTCGGATATAAGAAATTCAAATATAAGGGATTACGCGAAAGGTCCCAAATGATTTTCAATATAAACTAATAAGTCGGTTATAAGAGAATTCGGTTATAAGAGACTAATTAAGCTGGTCCCGGCGGATCTCTTATATCCGAAGTTGACTGTATTAACACAATCAAACAATACGGTAGCAGAGAGACATAGTTTTGGAAATCACAGCCCAAGTTGAAATCATGGCGAGTTCCATTTCACAGCTTTCGTTGATCATATTCAGTCTGTAAATAATGTTTTATTGTTTTCCAAACTCAAAATTTATTTTTCTTTTCTGCAAGAGTACGCAGGATTAGTTTGCGAATTACACTTTCCACAGCTTGCGCTTGTTGATAAAATAAAAAATCAAGACACTTCAAAATGAAAAAGTGAATATTCGTAGTCCTCCGTTCACAAAAAAATCTTGCTGGACCTCATCGAATAACCTGTGTTGACACTGGCTCGAAGTTATCGGAAATGCTGGAAAACCTCACGGTAACATTTCGCCATGAGGCACTGCTGCTATTAATAGCAATTCATTTTCAGTTTTCTCTATCTTCCTATTAAAAAATTGGGTTGTTGCATGTTGGTGCCAGTAAATCATTTATGTTTTATGTTCAATATGAAACTTTGCCACCAGTCTCTGCCGTTAAGTAAAGAGCGATGAACATTGAATTAACGAATTATTTCCAAAGTGGCGTGGTCCTCGATGCACGACTTAAAACTCCAACAGGCGACAGGGCTCTTTGCCGTGAGACATAATGGAGCTATCTCTTAATGTCGTTGCTCCCAGGTCACTCTTGGGAAAGGTGTAGAACCTGACAGCCTTCCCATTAGCATTACAATTTTGTATCAGCAGCCAGCATATTATTTTTAATGTTTATGTGACATCTTTGTACATACACCTACTTTGTTTCCAAATATTCGTTGTTTTGTATTCATCTGTTAAGTGCGCACAGAGACGTAGCAGCCGCCCCCCAAACCCCCCAATTGGGGGGGCCCAGGCCAACTTTGGGGGCCCAAGTTAGTCTGAAATTGCTTTTTGGCTACGTGACTATTTTCAGTTCAGCAGACTTGTTTACAACCGATTTAAACTGTAGGAAGAAATTGGCTTGTGACATCATAAGTGAATGCAACGTCATTTTATCTCGCAGAATCTAAAATATTTCGATTGATTTTCTGGTAGAATCTTGAATATTCGATTGCGTAACAATGCCGTTGTTACGCAACAATCATAGAATGGTCTGGAATTCTGTTTGGCTATAAATACCGGGACAATATATATACACTGCAGAGTGCAGATAAAGTATTTTATTGACATTGTATAGAATGAAACGTTCAAAAAGTGGTGCTCAAAAGAGAAAAGAAGCAGCCACTGCTCGAGATGCTGTAGCGAAATTGCCCAAGATGACAGATTTTTTCAAGATTACTGAGCAGAGTAGACCTGGCACTAGTACCGAGAGGGATGAAGAAAACTATAGTGTACAAGAAAAAGAAGACTATGACGATCAGCATCAAAGTGATTGTGAATTTCCAGAAAATGTAAGTTGTGATTTACCTGCCAATACGCAACCTTCAATATCAAAAATACCTGAATCTCAATTTACCCCTATCCCTGATGACCCATGTAAATGGCCTGAAAGTATTTCTGATGCTCAACGTTGTGATATAGTAAAGCGTGGACCACATCAACTAATAATGAATTTTCCATATAATAACACAACTCCAAGGCGACGTTTTTCCTCCAACCATTATAAACGTGTGTTACCTAATGGTGAAAGTGTTTCACGGTCGTGGCTAGTTTTTTGTGGGGAATCAGATCAAGTTTTTTGCTTTTGTTGTAAGCTATTTGGAAAAACACTAAGCCCCTTTTGTAGTGGTATAAATACATGGGAGGGTTTTTCGAAAAAACTGAAAGACCATGAAAACGGCATTTCCCACCAAGAATGCTGCAGTCAATGGATGTTGCTAGCTGAAGGGATAAGAAATTCATCCACTATCGACAAACGCGAGATGAATATTTTTTTCAATGAAAGACGTTTTTGGAGAAATGTTTTAGAGAGACTTATCGACATTGCCTTGTTTCTATCGGAAAGGAATCTTGCTTTTAGAGGATCTGAAGAAGTCTTAGGATCTCCTCACAATGGAAATTTTCTGGGTATATTTGAGCTTTTGGCAAGAAGAGATCCGATCCTAAAAGAGCTTCAAGACAGAATCAAGAATAAAAACACTAAAGATCACTATTTGAGTCCTACCATACAAAATGAACTAATTGAATTGCTAGTGACAGAAGTTGAAAAAGAAAATTTACAGCAATTGAAATTGGCAAAATATTTTTCTATAATTTTGGACTGCACTTCAGATATGTCACATCATGAACAAATGTCTGTCATTCTCCGTTATGTACTATGTAATGAAGAAGCTGCTGTTGTTAAAGAAACATTTTTTGGCTACTTGAGAATAAGTGACAGTACTGGGAAAGGCTTGTTGGACGCTTTCTTAGAAAAAGCGACCGAACTGCAACTCGAATTGTCTGATTGTCGAGGTCAGTTATATGATAATGGTGCTAACATGAAAGGAAAACATTCTGGGGTCCAAGCAAGAATGCTAGACATCAATCCCAAAGCTGTTTACATGCCCTGTGCAAACCATACCCTTAACTTAGTTGTTGTTGATAGTGCTAATTCATCGACGGAAGTATTGACATTTTTTGGAGTACTTACAAGGTTGTATGTGCTGTTTTCTTCCTCTGCTCAGCGTTGGGAAATTTTGAAGAAACATGTGGAGCTGTCCATAAAGTCACAATCTGATACTCGTTGGGAAAGCAGAATTAAATGCATCAAACCTCTTCGATACAATTTAAAAGAGGTGTTGCTGGCACTGAAAGACTTGGAAGCCATTTCCATAGAAAGAAAAGATGGAAGAGCTGCCTCAGAAACAAAATCGTTGATAGCTCATTTATCAAAATGGAGTTTTCTTTTGTCGGTGTTTATTTGGTATGATATCCTATTCCAAGTCAATAAAGCAAGCAAGATTCTTCAATCGTATGGAGTCTCCCTTCATACAATGGAAACGGAAATCCAGGCAACTGAAAAGTTTTTGCAAAACTATCGCACAACGGGTTATGACAGTGCCGCAACATCTGCTGTTGAAATAGCACAGGAATTGGATATTGATCCTTCTTTTCCTCCGTCAAGAAGTGGAAAGAAAAGAAGATTGTTTGATTACCAAGGTGAAGAGGAACAACGAGCTACTCCTGAACTGAAATTTAAAAGCAACTTTTTCTATCCATTAGTAGACCAGGCTATTATGTCAATAAAGGAGCGCTTTAATTTGTTACGTGAGGTTTCTTCCGCCTTTTCGTTTTTGTACACACGAGACAAACTTTTGCTTGTGCAACAAGAAAATGCTCTTCTTACTTGCTGTAAAGAGTTCCAAAAAAAGTTCGGTGACATTGATTCTGATGAAATGAGCGCTGAGCTACAGCGGTTTGTTTTAATTTTACAAAAAAAACGCAATCTCAATACGGCTCAAGACTTTCTGAACTATCTTCTAAAGACTCATTTATTTCAATTGTATCCGAATGTGTACATCGCACTTCGAATCTTACTAACTTGCCCCGTGACTGTTGCCAGCGCTGAAAGAAGCTTCAGCAAATTGAAACTGATCAAAACTTTTAATAGAACGTCTATGACAGACAGTAGACTATCTTCATTAGCCATGTTGTCAATCGAAAATGACTGCGCCCGATCTCTTGATTATGACAATGTCATAACAGCATTTGCGAACAAAAAGGTTCGCTCCAGACTATTTAAATGATACTGTGTTTTTATAACTTTTTCATGTTTTTCAGTGTCATTGCTTTCGTTTCGCAGTGTCTGCATAAATGTCCTACTGAACTCTGGCATTGGTGCCGAATTTTTTATGACTTGCACCTTCGGTATCGGCATGCTTTATTCTGACATTAGCCTGGTTACTTATGTACAAATTGTGGTGTATTTTCTTAATGCAGCTTTTCAATTTTACACCTCTAAAGTGATATGACCTGTGCGCAGGGGCTCTTGCGCTTACTTTGGGGGGGGCCCGAAGTTGGAGTGCTACGGGACTGAGTGCGCATTTTTTATATTTTTTGTTTCGTTCTTGTTTCAGTTTGAGTTAATATAGTTGCGATGGCGTTATTTAATTCAAATTTGGTTTGGTTGCAATAACTTTAATTATGCGTGTTTTTATGTATATTGTTTTTGCCATTTACTCTTCGTCTGATGCTGTTTAATTTTGCTTTTTATTGTGCTATTTTGGACGCGAATAAAATTATTACGATGGTTATATTATATATATAACTTATTACCAAATATGGTCTATTAACTGCAATATCATCATCAGTAACTGGAATTGCTGGCCACAGTAAACTGTAGCCCAGGGGTGGGCAAACTACTGCCCGTCAGAGCATTTTGTGCGGCCCGCCAACACTTGCAGAAAGTTCCATTTGCAGCGGTGGCCACACTTGTCGTATTAAAGTGCCAACAACAATACCCTCATCTCGGTTTGAATTGACGCATTTTTTGACCAAATAAAGGGTGATAATCTTTTTGTTTCGACGCAATCATTTTCAAAGCCCTGTAATAAGACATTGCAAGATTTTAAGCTAACGCAAGTTATTGCATAATTTTAAGCACTGGCCCTCTCTCAACTCTTTAAATGGTCAATGCCGCCCTCCAACTAAAAGGTTTGCCCACCTCTGCTGTAGCCCACAACATGTACCCAAAAGTTGCTTATGTTTGGATTTAACTACAACAGTTATAAATTTTTCTTTCGGCAATTTTTTTTCAGCTAGTTCCAGTACGTGAAAGTTGGGCTTTGCAGAACCTGACGCAGTGTCTTTTTACCGTAAGCACTGCAATAAACTGTCGGAAGAGGCGAAGTATTATATTCAAAAGCAAAACTGCTCAAGAGTGTATCATCTTGATTGTAAGTTTGTTTGTAACAATTGTTCAGCTACCAAGCCTTATTTTTATCCCAGTTCCTGATCACAATTATCCAAACGCAGTATTACTGTGCACATGGGCGTAGGAGCTCAAAACAATTTGGGTGGGGCACCAAATTTTTGCCCGAAAAATTTGTCACTGCAATTGTATTTTGCCCAAAAAAATTTTCAACACATTATTTACGGTAATGGAATAATAATTACCAATTTTGGACCACAGATGCTAACAGCAAAAAAGTCAATTCATTGACAAATAAAATGGTACTTCCAAAAAATGGTCAAATAAACATGATAGCATTAAGGGTAGCATTTTTTAAAGCCCATTTCTACTTTTCAAACTTACTTTGGTATATAGTTTGACTAAATTTCTAGTGTAAGAATCTAACCAAACTCACCAATCTGAATCCAAAATAAAGAAATTTTTTTAAGCTAGTACTTTGGTATTTCAGTAATAAGTCTGCTGACTCACGTAATCATAGCAATCGTTCTATAAAGAGTTGTCTATAATTGTACCAAAATGCCTTTTCCAAACACCAGAAAATCCAAACGAAATAAATATTAGACTAATAAATAATAGTACTTTTCTCACCAGATATTTTTATTCAGTCATTAAAAAAAACCCTAGCGATTATCCTGAAAAAGAGATCAAAGAAGCAATTGGAAACTGGCGTCCATTAAATGTTCTTTACTATTATCGTCATCTTTTGAAATGTTGCTAAAATTATTTGATCTCACTCTCACTATTTTGACACTTTCAACTTGCACATTTTCTTTTTAAACAAATGCTTTTTGTTGAATGACTTTCAAAGAAGAACAACAATAAAACACTAGTTAGAAGTTACTACAAAGTACAGTAGATTCCGCTTAATTGGGCCGCCGGTTAATCGGGTCAGCCGATTAATTGGGCCAAATTGTTAAGAATAAAATCCAATCAAAGATAATGCACTACGTTAAATCCGCATAATCGGGCATCTATTCTGCTTAATCGGGCCACAACTGTAGTCAGACATACACTGGTTTAATTGCAAAACCGCCTTTGTAATGTAATAGAACTCAATATCACAAAGCCAACTATATTATGTAACAATTGAACAATACAGGCGCAAATTATTTTGTCATTTCATGCCCTTGGACATGGTAATTGTTGTGCTTTGTTGCAAATTTTGTGAAGTCCCAAGCAGAGATGCCACGAAAAGAATTAACGATTGCTGAAAGAGTTGTTCTCCTAAGAAAAACTAGAGGGCAACCTCCAAACATTAGTCATCGCCAGCTAGCTGAGATAACTGGTGTACCAAGGACAACCCTGGCACTGATACTGCAAGACTTCGGATAATCGGGTCAGCCGCTTAATCGGGCCAAATGGTGCTTATCCCGATGTGACCCGATTAAGCGGAATCTACTGTATTTGATTCCGTGTTACTAGTTAGAAGTTACTACAAAGTAATTGATTCCGTGTACCTACCATTTAATTCTTTAGAATCACAATCAGACTTGCATCGCAGATTAAAAATAAATAATAGGTCCACTGCACTACAAAATACTTGGCGAAACGCTGTAGCACTTGACACGTGTTATTGCATTGCACACTTGTACAGATTATATAGCGGTACTTCTTTAATTTGTAGTAGTGGTATTGGTAACTGAAAGTGCTTTAAATTAAGTTTTTTAAGCCTTAAGCATTTTGGTTCATTTGCTTTTACAACGTTTTCATAAAGAAGTCATAATTTGGGTTTTACTATCACTTTCTTGTATACAATTAAAATAATTTATTCATTTTTTTCTCAAAATACAACTAACAGTACAAGTGTAACTTTGCAAACAATTCAATTGCTATCACAGTCAAATTTCAAATTGACTAGTACTTGATACCAGACTTACTGCTAGTAAATTCTTAACGCATATGCATAAGAAACATTATACTAGGAGGATGAAAAGCAATAAAAAGCACTATTGTTTTTCTTGAACTGGGCTTGCACATAAATTTACCAACGTAAAATATAAACTGCATAAATAGCATTGTTCTCAAAATACAGCTAACTGTACAAGTGAACTTTGCAAACAATTCAGTTACTACCAGCAGCATAAAGTTTGGCACTTGGAAATAAAATTATTGCTTGTAAAGGAGGTCTTAATTCATCAGTGCTGGTAACATTATTCTAGCAGAAATAGATAGCATCTGTAAACATTGATGATTTTCTGGAACTTGGCTTTGCACAAAAATTGTGTTTTCTGAATCATGCTCAAGAGATAAGTTGTCATCATCAGATTCAATTGTAACACTTTCAACTATGTCGGCATTGGCAGAAAAAGTTAAAATTTTTTGACTTGTGGTTGCAAAATTTTGTTCAACTCTATCGACTGGATGACCTTCCTTTGTTTCATAACCTTTGTCTTCAGATTTATTTGAAACATTTCTAACCATCTCAGAATTAGCAGAAACAGTAAAAATCTCTGAATTTGTTGCAAAATCTTCCTCTTTGTCTCCAGCATCACCATTCATACCTTCATGCAAGTCATCATCTTGATCTTTCAATTGAACTACAGTTTCATCCAATCTTTCTTGTACTTCAGTGACTGTGGTAAGTTCAAACACATTTTTATTTGGCGGCACACTTTCTTCACATTTATCTAGTTCACATGAGATACTACCAGTTACTGCTAAACTTGCAGAAGTTAAGTAGGTTGAATTATCTGCTGCTATAGAAGCACCAGATGAAATAATTGTAGCAGTAGCAAAACATAGTTTTTTCTGAAGGAGATCGACTGAATCTTCATCGACTAAAATAAATTTCACGGATAAATTGTTGTTTTGCTTTCTTTTAAGTTGATCTGCTTTGTATTCTGAGTATACGACTTTATTGCATGCAGTACATTTAATTTTCTTTCTATACAGTCTTCTGCAATGCATTGCAAAAAGCACTAAATCAAGATCCGGTGCCTAAACTTTCTACCTATAAAATGCAAAATATCACAATCTATCTTTTAGCTTCAAAGACCAAAAAGAATGATAGCATTTAGTAGGATAAATAAAAAGCCAAACTTCTTTATTTTTGTTTAGACAAAAAAATGACAAAGATGGTGTGAAAATAGCTAGCTATTCTTGTTTTGCAGACTGGCAGTTACATTAACTTAAAATTACTGGTAATAAAACAACAAATAAACTACTGATCAATGCAACCAGATACTGTTCTCAAGTTCAATAGCTGAGCGTATAATGCTTTGGTTACTTTTTATTTCAAAAGAAAGTTTTTTATAGCTTAAACTAATAACCTACTGGTACTAAATGCCATTTACATTAAGCTAAAAGTTCAATCGCTCAAAATTATCTAAATTGCCCAAATAGTTATAAAATCAAAAATATCTCTTTTGATTCAATTAGTTTAACCTGCTAGGAACCTGCAGTAGAGCAATGGTAATTGTCCAAAATTAAAAAAATGCTTGAATTGTCACAAAAGCATCAAAAATGTCTATTATGAATTGATTTAGCAGATAGCAGTTTAGCCTGCCACTACCAGCAGTAAAGTAATCATAATTGCTCTTGTATGATGCCCAAAAATCACAAATTTAAACTATAAAAGTGTAACTTACTAGATGACGAATGCAGTAAGCAACAAAGAAAAAAGGAATTTGATTCATAGGATGACACCCAAAGACATTACCTATGATTCGCTCAAAAACATATGCAATCACAAATTTTTGGTTATAGTATGGTGCATTATAAGGGCCTAAAGTTGCAGTACAATGGTTGAAATTGTACTTAGTAATGATTGAAAGTAAAAGGATTAGAAAATATAAAAACACTTACTCAAACTGCTCGAAAAATCAAAAATTGCCCGAAATTTTGTCGCAAAATCAGTGCGTTTTGACAAGCAAGGGGGGCCAGTTCTCCCCCAGACCCCCACTTCCTACACCTATGACTGTGCAGGAAGTTCTATTTTACTACCACACTTTTAAACACCAGTGTAAAGAAAGGTTTTAAAAAAGGTAGGGAAGATACATGTAACTATTATGAAGATTTTTATTATTGGTTTTATAAAAATTTTGCAAAGAATAAGGAATTGGATGGTAGAACTGAGGGGCAGTTATTTATAGAGGCCGCTCAGAACATGCAATCAAACTGATCTTTTTAGTTTATTGTCAAGGGAAATGGGAGGGGGGCCATATCAAAATTCTAACACTTCCTAAATACGATGGAGCCCTTCTATCCCAAAGTGCTTCAGAAAAGCCAAAAATTCCGTGTCTTTGGATAACACTGTCAGCAACGCATACTAATTCTTATGTAAAGTGTTTATCTTTCTACCCTCCTTTTACTTCCACTGAATTTCTTGCGGTTGCCGCCCACTTTTCCAATGCCGCTGAAATAGACAGAGTCATTTGCCTTATGCAGAAACACCTTCGTTGTTCCGGTGCAGATCTTTCTTGGTCTTCGCGTTTCTTTTTTTCCATTTAGAAGTCTTCCACTATTATTCCCTTTCAAAACCTGGGAAAATTAACCTCTTTGCCATTTTACTTTCTTCCCGCCAACCTCTATCAAAGCTGTTCAAAAGTATCGTAGCATACCGTCTACACTTATTTCCGGCCTTTAATTTCGTTCTCTCTCCGTCAGAATTGTTTCCGCTATGGTCGGTCTACTCTCGATCAAATTCTTTGTATTCCTCGTTCTACTTTAGACAGAATTAGCTATTGTCTACTTAAGAGAGAAGACGACCTGACATTCTACCTTACAGCGAAAAAATTACACGGGTAACATTTGCGCATCACTTTTTTACTTTACTTCAACTGATGGTTTCCAGCAGAGCTAATCCTTGACCATCTTTCAACAAAGTGTTTTTCAGCGTTGTTTTCTCGAGTCGTTTAACAGTGCTAGGATGCACAGCACAGTTCAGAAAGTCCAGTTAGGTAGTAGAAATTAGCTATTGTTATTGTTGTTTATTTTGCTGTAAGTTACTTATAATGTACGGGTGTTGGGTAAACATTTACGAAGTAGATAATAGTACCGTTAGATAAACGTCGTGGTAGATGAAGCCATGGATGAAGTCCTTATTTCTGAGAACTTAGCATTAAACCTAAATTTATCATATTTATTTTAGAGAATATATAGCACGTTGATTTGAGCTCTAGCCGGCTAGCTGCTCGCAGGGTATAGCACTATTAACACTTTCGTTCCCGCGTGCATTGCGAGAGAAATGTCCGCAAGGTGGCAGAGCAAAAAACGATCATAATTTGTCATAATCAATCATAATTAATCATCATAAAATACCCAAGTTTGTTTGTAAATCATTACTCATCTGTTTACTTCTACATCAAGTGTAATATATCGTTGAAATCTCTATTTCTTGAGAATTTCAAATATAATAAAAACAAAAAAATTTTTTTAAATATGCAAATTTTATGCAAATTAGTCCCCCCCCCCCCAACAGTTGCTGAGTTGTCTTCAAAGTTAAAGTACCTTAACTCAAAGATCACTACAGATTTTATTTTTCTACCAATTTCTTTAGAAATGGTCGCTAGATGATGCTAAGGACATAAGCTTTCAAGATACATCAGTCAAAACTTACCAAAAAGCCTAGGTTTTCTACAGTTTCTACTTTCTGAGGCCCATGACCTTTTTGTTAACCGGTACTGACCGGTACCAAATTTTGTTAGTCAAATGTAGTATCTAAAATATGATCAGTTATTATCTGCTACAAGTTAGCCTAAACCATGTAACATTAAGTATTTTTGAACAGCAAATTTCTTCAAGATTCAGAAAATATCAAGTTTAAATAGAATATGCTGTTACTAACAATGAAACAGCAGCTTGTTTACACCCTTTCCATGTGTTGAGAAACAAGGGGGATACAGCAAACTTTGATTTACGAAAGCCAAACTTCTGCTAGCTTTTAAATTTGTATTTCAGTCTTTGTCTCCTTGGAAACTTGATACAAAATGACAACTTTAGTGGTGAAATATTTGCAATTTATTTTATCATTTTAAAGGATGTAGTTTTTCTAAAAATTATAATTTAATGAAGGTAAGTCAAAAAATTCTTGGGGGTTTTGAACTGATATGATGTATAGTACCCTTTTTTGATCAGTAAATATCATATATCGCTTAGCTTAAACTATTTAAAGTTATATATTGCTGAAAAGCAAATTTCCTAAGCTTTCAAATGAGACCTGTATTTAGCAACATATCATATTTTTTACGCACTAAATCTACTTTTTTTACTTACCATACAAATTTGTTTGGAGGGTTTTGAGACCCCTAAAAAATTTGAAAATTTTAATAGCTAAATTTTATTAATATTGCTTAAAATTTTGTCAAATGATGACCCAAAAGAGTAGTTTTCAGACTGTGTCAATGATAAAGGCTTTGGTTTCATGGTAAACCAGGTATCTTGATTTGAATTCAAGGTAATTGGCTCTTGCTTGTGTCTGCTGAGAATTTTACAATTTTTGTCGTCTGCAACTGGGCTCTTGGTCTTTTTAGCCGTTTTTGGGTGTAAAAATCAAAGAATTAGAACACAAATTGTATATCTTCCGATGTGTGAGGAATTAAGCATGATCTTTTGAAAATTGTATGAAAATCGGATTAGAAATAAAGTCACAAATCTATTTTTTAGTAAACTAATTTTGTAACTCATTTTGAAAAAATTTGAGGGAAACTCTGTTTTATGTGCGGGTATGGTTACCCGCGCGGGAGCGAAAGTGAAGACAAAATGCCAATTTTGATTTCCACTTTTGTGAGTACGATTGTTTTTCAAGTTCAAAGAAATCTAGGCAAAAAGAGTTTTCCGTGTTTTAGATACTTTCATAATTATTTTGGCAAATACATGTGTTGTTTCCTATTGCAAAACGGGACACAAAAAGCATCAACATAAAATTTATGTTATTTCTGAAAAATTTCCAGTATTTTGTTTTCCTTTGAAAAACCCAGAATTAAATAGAAAATGGATTTAGAGACTAAGCTCCGACACTATGTTCTGGTGTTTGTTCTAAACATTTTGAAGAAAAGTTTTTGAAAGTTGGCCAACGAGCAACGTTACGATGGGAATTACAGCCAGTTCCTTCTATATACTCTGACAATGAATCCATGCCCATGTCAGTTATGCCTACACCCAAAACCCAAAGGAAGCTTCCAAGTAGAGTGACTGCATTAGAGGATCAGCGTGATGATTTTAATAACCATGTCAAAATTTCAGATTTTAACAGCATTGGTAAAAGCCTGTGTCCCAGTGGCTACTACATAGTTGCAAATTGATAAAAACAGAGCAGAATTTACAAACTGGAAAATTGCAAGACATTCGACATTCCAAGAGTTACTGAAGCAATCGTAATTGATGATGACCTGCATGTTAAGCTTTCCTTTTCTGGGTCCCCTTTACTCTTCCATCCATGGTTTGTTAAAGGAAAGGATTGTCGAATGACAAAAAAGTCTTATCTGGAAAACTTTCCACCGTACATCAGAAGTTTTTCAGATAACCCAGCCACAAATATCATGGATAAACTACAGCAAATCCGATATAAAAAAAAAACGTAATTCCAGACCGAAATTCACGTCAAAACTTTTGCAACTTGCCCTGATTTTGCGCTACTCTTCGTTACCAGCATGCCTATGCGAATATCCTGGACCTATGCGAATATATTATTCGCAAGAGTGACCGACATGAAAGAGTTGTAGCTGAAAATGTAATAAAATTTAATGATTTGCCACAATCATTTCTGTGAGGCAATCGCCTTGAAAACAAGTTTATCAACCGCACAATTTGAAACGTCTATTTCAATAACGTCCAAAAACTTGTCAACAGCCAAGTGCAAAAAGAAGTTATACAACAGTTTAAAAAAAGGCAAAGGAAGCGACAACACACATGATTGGAATACAACTTTGCAACTACAGTATTTTCTAGTTCTAACTTAGAAGGCGGTACAATGCTCAATATAGTTTTTACTTGATGATTTTAATACGCTAAGCATCTTATACCGTACGCTGTTCTAAACTTAAGTAAGTGCTGCTTTTGATAAATATTTACTTTTAAACAATCTATTTGATTAATTGACAGTCAGCAAAATTAGCCGGTGGCGTATTAGAACAATTTTGATCCTACAAATAAAACAAGTTTCCCATACTATTCTTCTGTAACGCTAGCATAAAATCTCGTAAACGTGAAAAGTAAACAAACCGATGCGCGGATGTTACCCGTCTAATTTTGGCGCTGTAAGGTAGAATGTCTGGCCGTCTTCTCTTTTAAGTAGGCCATGGATTAACATATTCAGCCAAACTCTCAGACGATTCTTGATACTATCCTCTTTTTCAAGGCATTTGATTCACTCACAGGCACTCTGATCACTTCCACAAACTTATTTCTGCTGGCCTCCCTCCTTGCTTGGTTTGGTGTGCTCGATCTGATAAGAACGTTGTTATGATTTTTTAATATCACCAATATCGCTTCTTTGGAGTTCGCTGAGATAATTTGCAAGAATGTGTTCTTGGCCCTGTTCTATTCTCTTTTTTCGTCAATGATCTTCTTACGTCTCTACTTTCCTCTATCAGTAGCTCTCTTTATGCTGATGGCCTGGCCATCTAGACTATCTTTCCTCTGTACCTGCTGCTGCTCAGGCCATATAAGAAGTTTTAATTCAACTGAAGCGCTGGTTCTACTATTGGTGTCTTTCACTAAGTGCTTAACCAAAAAGCATATGAAACGAACTTGCTGGATTTTTAACACGTTACTGCTTCAGCGCTACGCACCATCCAGAGAAACTATGAATATTGCTTTTGATTTTTGTTACGACTGGACAAGGAATTATAAGCAGGTCTACCAACCACAAAACAAACTTTCTAACGACTACACCATCGCGCCGACAAAACATTTGTCTGATAAAAAGCTAGGCGTTAACCGAAACAGTGAAAAATCAGTCAGCTTGCAGTCAGTTAGTCAGTCACAATAGTCAGCTTGCACCACGATAAATTGGCAGATTATAGAAACACATGTCAGTAACTCCCACCGTCAACGTCGTATATCTTGAATTTATGGTTGTGCAACTATTTCATTCTTGAGCTTCTTGAAAGCGTCTGCACCAGCGCCGGATTGTACACCGGAAAATCGCAATAATACTTTTCCAAAACCCACACCGAGCATCGCTGAATGCCGGATGAAACATTTTTTATTGCACATTTAAGACCAATAAAAACCAAATTAAAATATTGGTAACGCTAAATCACATGTACAACTGTGTAACAATAAAAATCTTGAAAATAGTCATAACAATATTTCGTTTCGATGTAGTTTTTGGTTATGGTAATTGCTTTTGGTATTTTCCCGTATATTAACCCTTCCTTATTTCTTTTATTCTCGAAGCGATATTTTTTTGGTAGTTGTTTTCCGGTACTCCAGCCCATAGACAAACCCTTTCTTGTTTATTTTCTAAGCGATTTTATTGGTTGTTTCTTTGAGTTACTGTTTCCGGTATTCACCCGTCTACAAACCTTTTCTTGTTAATTTTAGTTTTTAGTAATTTTTCTTGGTTGTACTCTAAAATATTTGGAAATTATTTCTCTATTACGTGGCGCATGGAAAGTATACATATATCAATATACGAGTGGGTTATCTGCAAAAAAAAGATAAAGAGAAGGAAAAAGGGAGATGAAGAGACAAGTGAGAGCAGTGAAGAGTTAGAAGGCAAGAGCCAAGGCACTATAAGGGAGGGGGACTATCCGCTGCTATAAGAATAGTGTCGATGATTATTTGTGTGCAACAGCCTATGTATCAATAGAGTTGATGCTGTTAAAGAGTGGGCTGGTAATCTAGCTTCTCAAGCGTAAGTCCTCAGTTCAAAGGGTAGGGCATAGCAGGTGGCGGTTGAACTCTACCGAGCGAGTGTTTCAGTCGCAGAATTGTCATCCACAGGTTACCAAATAATAGGGCTGGTGATAAATAATTCGGTGAAATAATTCGGTGACAAACTGCCATTTAATGCTCGACTAACGACTTTTTATCCCTGCATCGAGAGAATTAATAATTGAATTGACCTCTATACCATACAACTCCAAACCGATAACAACAAGGCTGGAACTATGTTTCAAACCTACGTTTTACAGCTACAAATCATGACTTAATCGCAGTCGCCTCATGAGCCATTTTGGCAATCAAAGCTCGA
Source organism: Trididemnum clinides (assembly GCA_963675345.1). Taxonomy (NCBI): domain Eukaryota; kingdom Metazoa; phylum Chordata; class Ascidiacea; order Aplousobranchia; family Didemnidae; genus Trididemnum; species Trididemnum clinides. Next base: position 15,852,800 of record OY776294.1, read on the forward strand.
CTGTCGACATTGCCAATTATAATATTTGAATTAACTGGCATTTTGCTTTGAGTAAGGATCATTCAAATTATACACTCATCGAACAACAGATGAACAGGTAGTTCGGGAGGCTACAAAATGATTAGTGTTCAAGCTAGCGGCTACCTATGTAGTAGACATCTTTGCAGGTGGCGCGAGACATAGTTTAAAGGAAACGACGACTCCACAAGCTTTTGCTGTTAAAGCATTGGCGTGAAAGTCAGCCTACACTAACGAAATAGTTGTCAAGAAAATCATTAAACCCCCATAACACGAGAATTGCTTCATTAACTTCCTCTGGAATATTGTCACGTATGTTTTAATTACAACAGTATGCGTTAAAATTATGCAAGTTATATGGGTGCTTGTGTAATGGGTTTGCACCTTGTGAAAGCATTCAATGTCTTAATGAATTCCTAAAAGAGCGGCATGTTTAAACTTTTAGTATCAAAGTTTGCTCAAAAATCTTCACAAACATCATACTGTACCACACAACAATCTGTTACATTTCATTATTGACATGTAATGTTGTTGATATATAATAGATTGTTGTGTTGTACAGTATGATGTTGGTGACCATTTTTGAGCAAAATTCACGTCAGTGTGGTGCTGGAAGCAGATTCCAGAGTTTTGCCTGAAACGTGCTAACTAGCAAATAGAAGCTTTTATACTTTGCAAAATGATAAAGCCTTAGTATTAATCCCACACCCTTATTGGGTCTTACCGATGTCAATATTGGGGCTTACCGATGTCAATATTTTTATCGATATCATTTGTGTGTGTTCCTAAAGGAGATTCCACTGATATAGGTATTTTTGTATTATATTATTTTGCATTTCATGATCTTTTTGCACACCATGGCGGATTTGTTGAGTATTAAGTATCTTCAGTATTGTTTTTCTTGTACACTCGTCTAATGAAGCCCAATAAAGTTGAAAGCGGTTGCGAATTATTGACACACAGTGGATTGTTGTATAGTGCTGTATGATGTTGGTGATCATTTTTGAGCAAATTTTCTATTTTACCTCAGATTTAATTTAGTTAAATATCCATTCATAAAAATTGCTTGTAACGACGTTTTTGTCGTTAAATTAAATGTGAAACCAGTTCGTTGCTACACTTTTTTATTATTAATGACCTGAAACGCACTCTTTTTGGCAGCTCTTTCTCTATATACGACCTTTGGTCCAGGCACTGGGAGCTGTCCAGCTCCAAACGGTTCTTTTTTTCATATGGTCGTTTGCCATTTCATCATCCTGAGAAAGTCTCAAGCAAAAATAACAACAGTGATTACCAAATTTATTACGGACGCTGTATGCATTGATTCCTTGAAGTTCTTCTTGAAAGCTTTCATTCTCGCGCTAATGTCTTTTCATAATACAGTTAAACCGTATGTTATACGACCTAGCCCATTTTTGATTAACTTTTTCGCAGGTGTGCTATCACATATGTCTATCAATCGTGGATGCAAGGAGTAAAAATTCACGTTCGCCTTTATTGTAGATGCGATTCGAACTCTTGTTTTGTTTTCCTTTTTACTTAGTAGCGCTTGTTTCGTTTGCATAATTAACTCGTGTGCGAAACTTTGCTTTTTATAACGTAACTAGATAACCGCGGGCTTTAGCAGACAGACTTGTAGAGCGTTTTGCAGTTGCGTGTGCAAATAGTTAGAGATGGATGTTAGTAATGAAATAAAAATTTAATTGAAAATGATATTTTGTTAATCAGTCATAGTGTTACTTACTGTTATTATTTATAATCTGTAATGAATTAACTCGGTGCTTGATTGTTTATTGTGAAGTTGGTAAAGGCTTGCACAGGTACGTAAGAGTTTAATTGTGGAAACTTGTATATTAATAATGTGTGTCCTTTTGTGCTTGCAGAGTGCAGACCTCACGTAACATTACTCCGTTTGTAAGCTCCGTTGTGCTAAGTAACCGGTACCCGACGTAATCGAAATCGAACTGTCTGCCTGCGCCTAAAGTCCCGCGGCTCGTGTTATTTGGGCTTGGTATTTCATAGTTTGGTGAGTTTGGCGCATAATATCGAAATTTGATTGGTTTTTATTTAAAAGTATGTATTTATAGGAAACCGCTTCGCTGTAAAATTTCATTCATCAACAACAAATCTCATTTTTTCTCCGTTTCAAATAATTATATTTCGTTAATAAACATCATCGTGTTGGAAGTCGTCAATTACAGAGAAGCAGAATCAGCGAGCGACTAATCCAACGTGAACCATCTTGTAACGTCAGCGAGTGTCCAGCCCCACTCGTTACGCTGCCGTTACACAAGGGATTGCATACTGTGCTTACTGTAGGTTAAACTTTCTTAATGCTCAAATAAAAGCTTTAGTTGACATGGTGAGCTGGTATTTGAGTCTGGCATTTGCTATGTATCACACCAACGAGCTTCTTACTGTATTGTGGTCGTGTTTAGCTGACGTTATTCTGTAAAAGCGTTAAAAAGAAGTTTTGATGCCTGACTAAATGCTAAAAGCAACTTTTCGCTAAAATTTGTTGCAAACGCGTTGCCAGAATGCAAAAATGGGCTCAAAGTTTTTATTCTTCGCTTTGCCACAATAACTTCAGAACGTATTAGCGATGATGCTAATGGGAAATTTGGAAAGCGACGACATTTCCGGCACTTTTTGTTGAAGCGCAAACTGCTAACTTCATTGATCAGTGGATATTACTGCATTTTAAATCCTACGACATTTTTAAACCACAAAGAAACAAAAAAGTCATTGGTACAAATGATTTCCTTAGTCCTGACCTTCTTGTTGCTTCTAATGCGGCAGGCTTTCGAGGTAATCGCTAATGCTAATTGTATTGGTTTATGATGCTTGCAGCACAAAATAAAGATGTCGCAGTCAAAAACTTGATATTGCAATTCTGGTTGGTCAGTAAAAAAGCAATCCAACTGACAATATCCAATAAATATTTTGTGCCAAAATTTAGCTCTCCCACTGAATCAATAACGCATTTAAGGCCGAGACACTTAGAATTAATAATTCCTCTCAAAAGCGAACACTAATTGAAGATTAAGAAATAATTTACTTGAAATATTAAGCAAGGAGTCAAATAATCAATCAATTGTTTTTCTTAAAAAGACTCTTTACGTTTTGATGAAAGCACGCACCATTTACAAACAGCCTATTATTCAATATTTTATCTCTCAATAAAGGTTTCAACCGCGTTTGTGCGGTCAGTATTTTTTGAGGTCATTTTAAACAAAAAAGAAATGAAATTGTTGAAATTAAGTGAATCGGGTACTGGCTCTTTTAAGCATTCAAGATTTTCCTCCTTCAAGAGATGCGAATTTAAAAACAAAAACTTTTCCCTTCACCAAAATTTATAACACTCACCCAGGGGAAAGGGGTAATAAACCTTGCCAAGCTTTATTTATGCCTTATGCAATTTTGGAGAAAATAAAAGATAATGCTCCCCCAAATCATAAAACAGGGCTTTCAACAACTTGATCTCGGAGAAAAAGTAATCATCAATGCTTGGACACAAATATGAAAAAATTCTTACTTTCTAAACGTTGACCTCCAAAAAAAGGTATTCATGTTTGTTTAGAGACCACAATTGGTAAGATTCTTACTTTCAAAAAGTTTATCTCTCTCAACTTTTTCTCCTCCCTTCACCCCGAATAAAATATCGCTCACCTATGTCACAAAATTGCTTGATAATGCAATTGAGTTTATACAAAACTCGGCCCACTTACCCTTTCCCACAAAAAGTTTCTAAATACGGCACTGATTAGAACCACCACGCTATTGTACAAAGCGTACGACTTGTAGTTATTCGAAGACCAGGGCGTGGCCGATAAGACAAAGACATTTATTTACATTGTTTAATCCCCGGCAACGTGTTGATTCCCCTGTTATCAGCATAAGCGTACGTAGGCACTGGACTTTCTCTCAATCCAAACAGCGATAGATTTCAATAAGTTTTATTCTTTCATTTTAGGAAGTGCATGGAAGAATAATTTTAAATTTGAAGGGGAAGAGGGAGCGCTATAGTGATTGAAATGTATTTTAGGGAATAACCCATTAAGTGTTTGGTCCACTGCTTAGGCCGTTTATTGTAATTGTATGCTTATTTGTACGATCAAAAGCCTCTGCTTGTTGTTTCTGACATAAACGCAGCCAGAGAAAGAGGAAATTAACTCGAAGTAATGCACACGCACGGCCGTTTCGGTTTTATCCAATGCGTAGTTAAAAAACATTCCTAAAAATAAAGTTTTTTCTCATAACCAATTCTCGTTTCAAAATGAAAAGTGCTGCGTTCAAATAGAAATCGAGTAGAAAAGCATTAGGTGGTTGCTCATAGCCGCTATATTATCCCAAAGTTTTTGAAGTCCCTAGAAAGTCATATTTGCCCTGTTTGCAGCATGTACTTACATAGTGGACTTGCTCACAATTGAAACAGCCAATGAGTTCACACCTTTTGTCCGTTTGCATTTTACCACTCGCATGGAAACATAAATGTAAAAATTTAGGGGAGAAGGAGTACCAAAATGTTTGCAGCGTAATTTTAGAAATAGAAATTTGGCATTTATTTTTTAAAATCAAATTTATCATTTTAATGCCCTGGCTGCGTCTTAGAGTATGCGCTCTGTACATTGTTCAAGCAAGGGCAAGTGACCCTTCAGCCGGCCAAGCCAGCTTCACCCATCGGGAAGTTGGGTAAACAATAATGAAAAATATCTGCTATTTTGTACATCCCATTTTCACAACTTTGTGCACTATTTTTTTTAAATCAAATTTGTCATTTCAATGCTCTCGCTGCGCCTTAGAGTAAGTGTTTTGTACATTGCTCACGCGAAGCCAAGTGAGCCTTGCATTTTCCTTAGTTTGGAAATAGGAACGATAGTTTTGATATTAAGCTGTTTTGAAGCAAAATACCAAAAATGTCCTCCAAGTGCAATTTTTAATTCAGACGTTGTTTTCTATTGAATTCTTTTTAAACTTTCTCAAATCCCTGCTGGCTACTCATTACATTGTATATTCTTTTTCCCTGCCCTGTCCAGGGGAGGTAAAAAAGCATGGCGTCTGCCATGACGTCACCAATCTCCTTATAACCCTCACTTTGGCGTAGTGATAAATGATACCAAATCTAGAGTTTTTATGCCCAGTCGAAAATTTCGAAAGAAATGAGCTTGAAAGATGGTAACACAAAACCGCTTGTTGCGCCTTTAACCCTGCTCTGGTACCATGAAAAAAATCACGTTAGCAGTACCTTGGGGTCAATATGACCCCATTACTAAAAATACATTTTGCCACCAGTAGAAAAACTCAATTTGTTATCAGTCTGTGTTTATTGCTTGAAAAATCTAGTGGAGTGCACAATACATAAATATTTTGCTTCTGACACTGGTTACAGACCACCTTGCTGTGTTCTTCGCAAGTGGTGTAATGACATCTACTACAGGTGAATCTGTACTTTTTGTCCTTCAATCTCGGACAATCTTGCATCTCTTGCGCCCTGATGGACAATACCTGGTGATGTTTTGAACAGCTAGAGGTGCTTCTGGTAAAATTCCACAGCTGCAAATGATTTGTTTCACAACCTGAGGTGTTTGCGGGGTCACCAATTTGCGCTTAGCTTGGAGAACAATCAACAATATGAGTAGTTCTTTCAGGGAATCAATATGACCTCAAACAAATAAAATGTAAAATATACAAAAAAGGCAACAATAAAATTAAGATTGAATGAATGGAAACAGTTGACAAGAACCTGCAAAGAAAATACAAAGCGAGATGAAAGCTTATAATCTCAAAGTTTGGAATATTTAGCCTATCAAGTAAGCCTGGGGTCATATTGACCCCATGGTACCACAGCAGGGTTAATAATGATCGTTATATTACAACGAAACTCTGTTTTTGGAATCATGCAGTTGATCTCTCCCGAAAGAGGCAGCAACCGCATTTCTACGGTCAGCATTTTTTAAGAGAGCAAGAAAAACATTTTTGCAATTAATTGGTAATTATGACGTCATCATAGATCCTAAAAAAGTGAAATATGTTTGAAGTTGGCAAGTCGAGTACTGGCATCTATTTCAGCTCAAAATAAATTTCCCCCGTCAAAAATGCAATTTTTAAAAGCTATTTTCGATTGTGACATCATCATGACGTCTTCCAACCCCTTATGACACATTATCTGGGATGGTACTCAATGATACCAAGTCATATGTTTGCACGCCAAGTTGTTTTGGAGGAGTTGAAGCGCACGTACGTACGTAATCACATTTAAATCTATGCCTTTTTCGTGGAATGTGGCATTGCCATGACGTCACCAACCCCTCAGGACATTCATCCTGTTGTGGTGATCAATCGTGCTCAGTTTGATGTTTGTACGCTCAACAGTTTTTTATCAGTTGACAAAAAATAAAAATATCCTTGCTTTATATACATAGATATGCAACACCGCAAAATGTTTAATAACACAAGACTACGAGAAAGTGCAAGTGTGAGTGCAAGACCTAAGTCAGGAAGAAAGAAAAATCCTAAGATTTTCTAGTTAAACTTGCTTTCTGATCGTGCAGAAAATCAGCGTAAAAGGATGGTGGCGCTTAAATATAAGTAAGAAAAGATGTAAATAAGCCTACCTAAATATAAAATCCGTGGATATGGCAACCTATCACAACTGGACTGCCGACCGCTGTGGCAGCGGTAATATGCCGGCCATAATCGATTTGCTCAGACGCGCTACAGCGTACCCTAACAAGGGCCGTGCATGTATGTGTAAGGTTAATAGTTTAGTCGAAAACACAATGAGAAACGGAGCAAGGAAAAAATATTTATTACAGCCGAGGTTAAAACTGGAAAAAAGGACCTCAAATTTTTAGTATTTGTCGATCAACCATTTTTTTCAAGATGTTTTATGAAGGAAACCCACTGCATGCTTTGAAATTGTTTATTTATTTTCTGTCACATTTTGATACCGCAAATGATTATTTGATTTTGGGACATCATTTTAGATACTATGATATTTTGATACTTCCTTGGCGTAACATAAAGGGAATTATGAAGTTGTCTTGTATTACAATCATGAATTTCTTGAATTTAATGAATTTTGATTGAAAGAGAGATGAAAAATTTGTTATTGTTTAGTCCAGAGGTGGACAAACTACGGCCCGCCAGAACCTTTATATTTTATGCAAATATCAACGGCACTTACTCACAAGTTTATACAATATTACAAATGGCAATATCCTAGCCTGTAGTCAAAGTCAAACATGCAAAAGGTTTTCTCTTTGACATAATTACGCAGTCAATGTAAAATTCCTTTACATTTAAGCAAGCTGCATTAAAATATGTTTTGATGATTTGATCTGTTTAGCTTCCATCAAAAATTACGTTAACGTGTTTAATGGCTCAGTCTCGGCTGATTGCTTTGTGAACAAGGACAGTGATGTCGGAAGGGTAGGCAATGGAAGCGGTGGGCCCTTTCTGGAAATTGAAGCAGAAGTGTGCGACCTGCAGTCAGCTACATAATGTCGATGTCAAAAGCACCAATGTGACCTTTGAAAACTCGATCTCCAAAAAAAATCTCTTCATTTTCTTTTCGAATTAAAAATGCAACCATCCAATGCTTTGTGTAAAACAAATTCGGCTTAGAAACTTTGCCTCCCGCTAAATTTTCTACAAGCCTATATTGTTTCTAACCCTATAAAACTTCCTGTTGATGCCCTTGGTCAAAACCAACTTCAAAATCTACATCTTTCGCACATTTTGGTATTTTATTAATTTGAATGTAGTTTGCTTTGAAAAGGTTCCAAGTTAATTTGTTTAACCACAGCCAATGATTAATTTTTGTCCAATTTGTAACTAACATTTTTTGGTACTTATGGGTTATCTGTCACCACTTTTTTTTAATTTAATAAACCTAACCCTGTACACTCCCTTCCAGTGTACACTGCCCCATACATTTACATACCGGGCCTGCCCCTTCAGTGTACACTGCCTTCCAAACTCATTTTAAGCTTAAACATTATATATACAGTTAAATAATAGTAATTTAATACCTGGTGAAAAAAAGTGGTGACAGATAACCCACAAGTACCCATTTTTTCAAAGGCTTGACTTTTTTACGATAGCATCAAATTGGTGTCGTCATCAAATAGCGGTAGTTTCTTTTTGGCTTAAGAAGAATATAACGATTAGATCTGTTGCTTTGTCGCACTCTAAAATTAAATGGGTCTTGGTCTCGATTTGGGAGATTAATCCCGAGAAATTCTGATAGTCCTTGTAGATATTACTGTCTTTTGCAGGGTCTTGACAAAAATTAAGCGTTGACCTTGAACTAGCTAGTCTTGGCTACAACAAAGAAAAATCTCCAAGTTATTTTGGTTCACTGGAATTTAGCACTTACTTTCTGGAAGAGATATACAAATTTTTAGATTTCCCCTCCTTGAGACAAACAAATTTTAGGATCCTTACATCTAAGGCAGCTACCTATACTACTATCGTCAAATACGTTTACGGAACCCCATAAGATTGTATAATCCAACAGAAGCTTCGCTTTCTGCAAGGTAAATCCTAATTTCAGATATCCCATCCCATTTTAATTATCTTTGTTTCTCTTGACTCCTCAGTAGAACTGATAATTGTCAGCGCACCTCTATTTTTTCTGGCAATGGCGGACTATTAATATAGGTCCAAATTGCAAAAAATTTCAAAAGTCGACCCTAAATCATATACTTGGGGCTTACCTTCCACCTGTGCCCCAAATAGCATTTGTGCCAGTAACGTCATAAGAGTTAATGATACTCTTCAAAATCACGAATCAACATTATTCCAAATTCATGGGTGCTCTCTAAAAAAGGCATTTAATCTGAATACTATTACCCCTAAAATAGCGCTCGCCCCCCCCCCTCCTGGTGACGACATAGTTATTATACTTGTTATTTTAGCGCTGCAATGCTTAGTAGAGAGACAATATTCTAAATTCTATCTTTTACCTCGTCGTTAAGACTAGCATGGAATTGGTTCATCACCATCGGAAAAATATCTTCTTTTTCTTTCGGCTTATTTCCGATTAGCGGTCGCCACAGCAGATATCTGCATTTTTAAGATATGGCATTTGTTTTACGGTCGGATGCCCTTCCTGCCCCCAACCCTCTCTTCAGAGGGAAAACTCGGCCACCTGTCTTCCGCATAAAGGTAGGAGCGTCCCGTTAAGTGTCTTGCCCAAGGACACACCTAGCGAACTTGCCGGCTTGTTCTCCACAACCCCCACTAAATGCCGAGCGCCAAGCAGGGAAGCTGTGAATACCATTTTTTAAAGTCTTTTGGTATGACTCGACAAGGGGAATGAGCCATAAGTCTACCGACAGCAAAGCGGACGCTATAACCACTACAACATCGCGTCGATAAAAATATCAATTTCTTAAAATCTTTGCGCACTTTAATCTACGTGATAGTAAGCGCAGTGAATTTGCCATCTATAACGTAACTTAGTCGTTTGCGTGATTTGACTGTGCAGTGGATAACCAGATATCCTACCTCACCGTCTTGCGTACCAGTTACCGCACGTTGTATTTAATCGCAGCACTACTGTACGAATTCAAGTGAAGTATGAGTAGACTTGAAAAAATATGCCCGCTGTGACATGGGCTGTAATGTTTAAATCGTTGTTGGATTCAGTAGTTGTAAAAAGGAAATATTTTCCTGTAAAAACAGCATTTATAAGTTGATTACAGCAAGACTAGAAGTTGACAGCCTAGTTTGCAACTGGTCTGGTGTATTTCACAGGACGTTTTTGTGTTGGCGAATAAAGTTGTTGGCAATATCTAAAATCAATATAAGCCTACATAGTGAGTAAGTTGTAGTTTAGAAAGTTTTATGCTGCGAGCAACAATAATGTCATGATCACTTGTTCAATGTTTCGATTTTTCTAGTTGCGATAGTCACTGTCGCCAAATTTGTGTCTTTTAACAAAAAATATATTAGAGATTGAAATGGAGTTAGCGAGTAAACACCCGTCCTAAAGGGCTCAATTTAAAGGCAAAAGCATCATCGGGGTTGTTGGAAAAGACATTTGAACAGTAGCGGCTCGTGCCTATGGCTGCAGAGCTGCAGCCACCCGCGTTTTTGTGATCTGTTTTTTTTCGAATTTTTTATGATGTTAATATTTTTTATAATGTCATAGTTCATACCTTATTTACCAATGCACCAGTTTATGTCGCTGAAAAGACTAATTTTCCTATATGACTAGCACTAACCTAAGTGAACGTGCGAGATAGGGTTCTATGTGACATCGTGATGGTGTTTAGGACGGGCTGCAGCTGCAGCGCCCGAGACTGTAATTTTGTTAAGCGATTTAGTTGCTTCATAAATGGTTAAAAGATTTAGTTTCTGTGTGATATAGCAAAATTTTTTGCCCCTGCAAGTATTGTCAACATAACTAAGCCAAATTTTTTGTATAACTGAATATCTCTAACTTTTGAACATTGCTCGTTAAGCTGCAAAAGATAGCAGCAGGAAGAGCAAAATCAGTAGCGCCCAGACGCATGACGTTATGCGTTGCTTTCACGGCCGCTTGATTCTTGTCACTTTTCTTGCGACGTAACAATTCCCGCTAAGCTTGCTGATGTTGTGGCTCTAAAACAGGGCTAGTTGCCGTAATTGGTTAGATTGTTTGCAGGTAGGCAAGTTCAAATGTTGCTATTCAGTTGTATCATTTAATGAATTAGGCAAATAAATTGGAAGTAGGAAAACTTATCTAAAGGCGAGAGAGTTGTTTAACTTATTTTTTCTCTTCTACCGGTCAAAAAAGTAAAATTTTCTCCTTGTCATTTAAATATCAGACTACCGCAACTGCGTGGGGGAATATTGCTGCTGCACGCGACTAACCAAGAGTGGCTGAACTCTTACGACTCCCCCTAGATTGAACCCGCATAACTGATTGGGGGGCGAGGCATCCGACCCTCGTTTTCGAGTGGGGCAAAGGCATTGGTTTCGTCCAGCCGCCAAAATTTTTTTCGCGTATTTTACAAAAATTTCATTCAAACACCACACGCCCGACTGCCCGCTTTATGACACTCCCGGGCTACGTACATTCTGACGACTTTGTTTGGAGACGTCGATGCTTTGATTCCACCAGCACCGCGGCTCGCACTTTCAACGTTGGTCAATGCGTTGTTATGGTTCGAGATACCTCATCGCTCAACCCCGAAACCGCAACTATTCATTGTTTAATCACGCTTCGCGTCCACCTGCAATGCAAGGGGCAGCGTTAATCTCTCATTCTACGCGCACAACGTCCCATCCGGGGGCGCTAAGTTGGGTGGGACAAGTCCTTGTCGATGAGGCTGAAAAGCCGAAACCTGAGTCTAGGATTGGTCCCACCTATTTCGCTATACTAACGTTTCTCGGATCGTGACTCTTCGTAAAACTAATTTTTGCCTGGAGGTATGTTGCGTCGTGTCTGGTTCCTGTGGACTTCGAACCTGGGTCTTTCAAGCTGCTTTTCTGTGCATGCCGAGACATACTATCGTGTAATCACCTACTGCCATGAATGCCATTAAAAACCACATTTAGTATGTAATCATTGGAGGGTTTTTCTATGCCTAATTAGCTTTTGTGTAATCAATTTCATGTAAGGATACCAGTTTTAGTTCATACTTGCACGGTTAGCGGTAACGTCAAAGGGAATTCTGGTTCAAAAGTAAACGGTACGTAAGTCTTGTGCTTTGTGTTGGATTGTTTGGGTTTGTTGTGTATACAGTCCAATGTTGGATATCGGGCTAGCCAGGAGCCACCTAAAGTATCTTACACTTGGCAAGAGCCCTAGTGATGATAATGCATCTTCATTACCCGTATTTGAGGGATGGAAAAATTGCACATTTATAGCTAAACAACGGCAAATAAACTGCCTACAAAGAGTGCAAAAAAATTTAAAAATGACTTGCAACCCCCACCAGCAAATTCTAACACGAGCCGCCACTGCATTTGAAACGCTGTAGAGATTCATTTCTTTTCGAAGAACATTAACGAATCGAAAAAAGAAGGTAGCATAAAAAGAGGCCTCTTATTTCAGAGAGTATTCTTTTTTGGAGACAAACCAACGAATCAGGAAAATAAAACCTTTTACCAGAAAGGATAAGGGCTTTAGCAGTAAGGTGAAGACTTTTTTGATTTCAAATCAACAAGGAGGCGGTATAAAGTTTTTTCGATAAAGATGAATCTGGATTCTCCTGAACTTGTTCGAGCACTGGCTCTAACCAATTTCTTAATGATTGATTCATCCAGACGAAGAACGAACGTTGAGCATTTGAATACCAGCATTCAAGTTTGATTGTGGCAGAGCATAGGTCATCAAGTGTCAGCACAGGCGGCAAGCTTTCTCGTTTTGAACGTAAGTTGCGAGCAGCTTGCCACTGACCCAAAAGAAAGCCAGCAGAGAGTTAAGCCGCGCTTGGCTCAGTTTAGGCCGAGCTTTAAGGATAAAGTCAGGTGACCATTGCGACTGAAACAATTGATTTTCTTGTTACTGTTACGTCATAGAAAACTTGAGTCGTCGTAGGTGTGAGAACATCAATAAAGCAAGAGCTAAACGCTTGAAATCTTAAACAGTACGATGGCTACTGTTGTAGCTCTTCTCCTGTTTTCAAAGCTAAATTTATCTGTATTGCAGGCTTCTAGCCACCCACAAGCAAAGCATTTAAATATTCATCAAATAGCTGTGATCTGTATTAAGTACAAATAACAGATGAGTAAAGTTTCACCTTGTATCCGCAGGTTGAAATCGGTGAAATGCAAAGTTAAATCGGCTGAAAATGCTAATTTCTCCAGCGGTTTACTGTCTTCAAGCCACACTCGCAAATAATTTTTCTGGTTTTAAATATTCATTTTTTGATCTAATGTTGTACTCTTTATAAGTATATACAGCAGTTGTTTGGTTGCATATAATGTAGAATGTTTTGTTATTTGATTCTATTACAAAATACTCTTATGTTCCATTGCTCCGAGAGAGAAAACGAGTGCTCAAACTTGTTCCTGTTTTTGTTCGCTACTTTGTACCTAACTTTGACGTGAAAATAAAGCGGTTAGAATTCGAATCTCTCCCTGGAGAAACTTTAGAAATGCTAAGCGATTATCTGGTTTCAGTTCTTGATTCAGTTTTGAGACGAGATTTCTCTCTTTAAAACTGAGTGCGAAGTTTGCATGCATTCCGTATCACGCAGCGAAACCTCGACACAAACCTGCTTTACATATCAGTATGAAGTGCTATTTCTAGTTGCGAAAACCGCTATGTACAGACGCAGCTCAAGTTTTCAGTTTTCCGCCCTTCGTCGGTTGATTTTCAAAAATAATACAAAGGTCTTGGAAAGAGTCCACACTTGCCCGCGGTATCATGCGGTTGATAAAAACTGACCAGCCTGCAAAAAAGTTTGCAACTTTCTGTTCCAAAACGAAAAGTTAGAGTTTTTGAAGTAACTCTGTTGCGGGTATGGTTGCAAGTTTTTGAATAAATAGACACAACGGTTTACGAATGACTAAAGAAATCAAGACATCACTCACTCGCAAATTTTTACAGATTATTTGTGATTACCTTAACTAGACTTGAGTATGATTGTTGCAAGATTTATATCACAAACACGGCTTTTCTGTGTCACCTTTCTGCTGTGCACGTTTTCGCAAAAGTTTGTGAGTAACGGTGAGTGTTTTGAAGTGTTTGTAATCAGCCGGGATGTGAAAACGTTTAGCTCCAGCAGCTGTGTCATCAAGTTTATTTAGTTCCTTCGCTTAAAGCATTTAATTATCCTTCAAACTAGCAGGACAGCGGCAATAAGGTTAACCATAGAACAATTGTCCATACATGCTTCGGAGTTACAAATTTCAACTTTTTATTTGAGCTGCTGGTATTCATTCCGATAAATCTATTGCTTCCTAGAATCCTCTATGCTAAGTAATTACCGTAAATTAGATGAGATGGTTTGAAGTTTGTTCCGTATTCTTTAACTATAGTCGATAATTCCCAATTTCCGTTTAAACATCAAGGCTCTTACTCACCCAACACTGGTGCGAATTCGGATTATTTGTAACGAAGCCAGTTTGCTGACTTTCCCCACGTGATTTTGGCTCAGCATTGTCAATGAAAGAATGGGTTGTGGAGGGATTGACCGTCAGAGGAAACAACAAAATGCACTGTGCCTGCAGTAAGGGCGTAACCAAAATTTAAATGTGATGGGGGGCCATAACTTTCTTTTGAAACTTTCTTTTACTGCTCAAAAAACACTTAAACCCTTTAGGTAAAATTTTAAATCTCTTTCACCTTAGCAGTATCGCGATTTTAAGAAAATGGAAAAGCATTTCCCCTTACCTTCTGCTAGATACCCTTATGCTTCGTGGTTAGTTGAAACAACAGTTGTTCTCTCCAATATTTTAAGGTTTTCTCTGTGGGTGGGAAATTTGTTGTAAGATAAATGGCATCGCAGATTTTTATGCGTTATTGATATGAGGATACTTTATATTTATTATTTTCTTGACCATCTTTCAGATAAATCTTAAATATTTTCGTTTTTTTAAGCCTAAATTTTTTGATCAATTTTAACAGAACGAGAAATTTTATTTTCCCTAAATAACACAGGCCAACAAAAAATTTTTGGCATGCAAGGTGAAAGCGATTTAAGGATAATTTGGGGGCGCTGAGTTCGAAAATGAAGTTATTTTTTTGCAGATTGGCTATAGTTTTTGAGATATTATGCATTTTTTTTTATTTTTTACCATAATTAGGGCTAGTTTTAAATAGACATTTATATACGGCTGGTTAATGAATAAAATGTGTTTTTAGTGTAACTGATCCATATTGATCTGACATAAATAATTACTGAGCCAAAACAGACAAAGCTCTTGATTCACGGGATGAATAAAGCATGCTTTATAGTAAACGCACAATGCTCAACATCATAAAAAAAACTACAAAAATTGTATCGGTCCATCATTTGCAAAACACAGCGTCTGTAACGAAAGTTACATGGGGATGTTCATAGATTTACAGAAATATCAACTAGCATGTCACATTGGATTTTAACTGTTCATCTGAAGAACAGTTCGCTTATATATATTCCGGCTATGGCTTTGTTGAGTACAATCACGGATCAATGTCCAGCAATAATTTGCCATCATGTGAGAATCCCAACCACCTCGGTATCTTTCTTCCATCGTCCTAATGTCTTGATGGAACCTCTCCCCTTGTTCTTCGCTAGCATCACCAAGGTTCTCTGAGAAATAGTCTAGATGGCTAAATAGATAGTGAAGTTTGATGCTCATCTATTCACCAAGAGCTTGAAAGTTTTGGAGCATCATATCCTCAAGGTTCCGGTGGTTGCTAGTTTTTGTGTTTCCTAGAAACTCTCGTATCACTGAGACATATGAACACTAGGCAGCCCTCTCAGCCACTGTCATACGAGCAGTGAAGATTTGATCTTGCATCAGTTTGCAAATTTGGGATCCATCATAAATACCTGATTTAAGTTTTTCCATGCTGAGACCAGGAAAGCTTTTCGCAATATAATTGAAACAATCATCATCTTTATCAAGAGCTTTCACACATTATTTCATTAGACCCAACTTTGTGTGAAGCGGAGGCATGATAATGCAATCCCGATTTACCAATGGCTCATTTATAATATTTTATCGCCTACTGCAAGATCTTCTTGTGCCGGCCAATCCTTCTTTACCCAGTGCTGATCAGTAGCGCGACTGTTCCAGTAACAGAGAAAACAAGGATGTTTGTTGTACCCCCCTTGCTATCCTAACAAAAAATTGACCATTTTAAAGTTTACGCATATGGCCCAGTTGTGCTCACTGTAGCGCAGTTTCTGCAAAACCATCTTTGCATTTAAATAAATAGTGTTCTTTAACAATCACGAAATGTCCGATTGGAACACATGCAAACTTTTTGCCATTATGAAGTGATTAGAGTGGTCAGAGCGTCCGCTTCGCAGTCGGTAGACCTGGGGTTCATTTCCCAAGTCTAGTCATACCAAAACACTTTAAAAAATGGTATTCACATCTTCCCTGCTTGGGCTCAGCACATAGGGATATTGTGGAGAACAAGCCGGTAAGCTTGCTTGTTGTGTCCTTGGGCTAGGCACTTAACGGAATGCCTCCTTCTTCATGTGATAGACAGGTGTTGGGGCCAAGCAGTCTACCCGTCGTGGTGGCCCAGTCTAACTGAAGACTCGCAAACCGAGCCCGAGCGCACGCGCAGTGTATGTACATCTTCCTGCATAATGCTCAGAACGAATAACTCAAACGACGAAGAAGAAAAAGTAACACATATTTCAAACTCCGTTTGGAGCTGTCTACAATCTTGGAACATCATACGTTTGGAACAATCTCCCTTCATCTGGATTGAACTCTGAAAGACCCATTTCTGAAACGAGGCCTTGGATGTTGTTGTAATAAACAAATTCATCTTCTATAGTGAAAAAACAAACTATCAAATTATTCATATTACGGTAGCATGTAATTTTAGTTCCCGAATCTAGTATATCATGTTCACCAAGACGAGATGTCAAAATTTCAGACGATTCCTTGGATAGGCCGAGATCACGAACTAAGTCATTTAGTTGGCCTTGACTAAAGAGTTTTGGTTTTACACTGAGCAAGATGGTGCAGCAGCCATGCTGGAAAAGCTACTAATGCTACTGTCGCTGCTATCTGTATCATCTATCACTTCCAGTAGCATTTGATCTGCAGTAAGGTCAGGTAAGGAAGTGAAAACTGGAACCGCAACTTCAGCACAATGTGGTGTGGATCGTCAGGCAGACTCAATATCAGGATAATACCAATCTTTCTTCTTTCGATTATTCCATCTAGACTTATCCACCATGCAAAAATAACAATCATCATGGTAATCATCAATCATCACATTTGATATTTGGGCTCATGTTACACCATAGGAACCCCAAACCGCATCGAACTGACTTTGCCTTGTGTCCAAAACCGCAGCGTTTCTGTACAATGTTTGCACAGCTTGTGGGATGCCCAAGACTTGTCTTGGTCACCTAACTTCATGCCAAAGTAGGCTTCACAAGCTCTCGTGGCAAAATCTCTCACATTAAATCAGCACTTTGCCATCATATATTCACCACAAATGTAGCAAAATACGCCTGGATTGATTCGGCACTGCCTTCGCTTAGTGCTCATTTCTACTACTTTCTCACATACACCTCTATTCAAGGCAATATAACTAAATTTTCCTGCAAATATATATGTAGTACCCATTAAAATGTTTGCCAAAAAGCAGCAATTCATGGTTCATTCTGTCCTTAAATCCAAAAAATCTAGCACTTTAGTTAGCCGAATGATACATATTTCCACACTATGTTGCCTTTCGGTCATATCATAGTTGTTTTAACGCACAAGGCTGCACAAATAAACTAAAACTGATAACTCTTCTCTAAGAAGGAATATAAACGTAATAAAGAGAAACTTTTGATAGGAGTAAGTCGCATATTTTATGGTTATTAGTTGATAATAATGCTCTAAACCACATCAAATTTTCATGAATCATCAACATTATGACTTGTTTTTATACGAATCGATAAACATACAGATTGTATGGAGTAAATGAACACTAAATTTTGAATGGGAAACCAGTAATATTACATCAAAGAAGCTTCGCATGTTTGAGAATGCACAGTGCTTAAACAAAATTATAAAAAGGTAAAAGTAAAAATATCTCCAAAACTAAGTGGATTTTCAGACTCAGCGCCCCAGATTTTACCCCAAAACGATTCTACATTCTTTGCCTTTTGACAAAAAATTTTTTTTGTTGGCCTGTGAATTCACAATGATAAACCGTCCTGCTGTTATAAAAAAAATTCTGTTGTCCCCAAATGATTCATAAGGATAAACCGTCCTGTTATTGCAAATCAAATAATATATTAAAATACTCCTACAGCACACTGTGTAAGATAAATTGGTCTAAACTCGTTCTAACGAGGCCGATACGAGCTCCTGCTTCCCAATCACTGGGCTACAGCATGGTATTGGTAGAAGAAACAGCAAATCTTTGATAATTGTCTTTAGAAATTTCAAAAATCATTTTACAATGTTTGGTAATGTGGGGTATTTTTTTGGTGGAAACAAATTTTTGCCACTGTTGTTTTTTGTTGTTTAGGTAATTTCAAAAATTTGAATATAGTCTTATCTATTTCGCGGCGTTTTAACTTTAACAAATTACAGCGTCAGGTGTCAACATAATGATCGCTAAGTATTTTCGGTTTTATATTTTATTTACACTCATATTGCTGAAGGCCAATCAAGAGGTCTGAAAATACCAATTTGAAAGTCTTTGGGGGGATTTGAAAAGAAAATTGGAAAGCCCTACCATCTGCCCAGCCGATTCTCAAACCAATACACGACCGTGTAAAATATAAAAATACAAACTTACTTAGTCATGATCAAAATAATTCCTTGTGTTTAATACCGTTGCAGTTAAAAGTAAGTAATGTTTCACCTCAAATATTTAAGTTCACTGTTTTTGTTACGTAGGAATTAATGA
Organism: Trididemnum clinides; assembly: GCA_963675345.1. Classification (NCBI taxonomy): domain Eukaryota; kingdom Metazoa; phylum Chordata; class Ascidiacea; order Aplousobranchia; family Didemnidae; genus Trididemnum; species Trididemnum clinides. Next base: position 15,871,347 of record OY776294.1, read on the forward strand.
GATTATAATTGCGTTTAGAATTTTTGATGACGTCGGAAAAAAATTGTTCCTCTCTCCGCTTTCCTTTTCATTGCGGTGGAGATGGTGCAGGATGCATACCAAAAGAACAGTTTTGTGACGGAGTAGCACAATGTCGGTAATGCTGTTTGTGACGTTACGTAAGCAAGCGAAATACGGTGACTATAATTTGTTTTGAGAAGACAGGAGCATTGGACTCTTCCAGCTCCCCTGAAAAATTTTCTGACTTATGTATTTTTTGTTGAGTTACAAGAATTAGCCCAGCCTCTGACAAATGGTAGGTCCTTAATTCTTTAATCTAATTTTGGAATTTAAAAACTAAGCAGTTTATCTACTTTGTATATCTTGTTAAAGGTACAATATGGGACGCTGTCAACGTTTATACAATGTTACATATTGGTAAACAAATGTATTTATTTATGATTGATGAAATGGTGCTACTAGCGTGTACAGCATCTTGGTTTTCAAAAGTCGCCTCTCTACCAAAGACATAAAACTGTGTTGTGTTTTGCAGAGATGGAAGTGACGAGAAAATTTATGAACTGGAACATGCTGATAAAACTGACGAAATAAACTGTACCCGGATACGTACAACTCCTGAAGGATATTCGACGGTTTCTGAATGTTTGTTACCAAAACGTTATGTCGGAGATAAAATAAAAAACTGTGTTTTAGGTAAGTGACCAAGAAATTTAATTCGAGTGTAGTGGGAAGGCAATAAAGATGTAAATTAAAACCTCCTACAAAAGAACATCTGGAATGGGTATTTTTGCCAAAGCAGGCCTTTGGCCTAAAACTAAGTTAAGTCTTCCCTAGAGAATTTTGTATTCTTGGAGTTTATCAATCCTCTATTACTACCGCAATTTATCATATCTTTTTGCATGGGATCTGAAACCTCTCCTTAAAAAATTCCTGGTGCACCTCAGTGAGAAATTTTACTTTCGCTTTTTAAGGGTCAATCTTAGATTTTTGAGCCTCCACCTTGGACTTGGTACGGGCCTGAATAAAATTATTATTGTACATTTCGAGAGTGAGATGCCCCTTCTTTCTCTTGAGCTTGTAAGTCGTTTCATCATCTTTCCTAGATTTAAATCATAGTTAAAAAACTGTTGTTGCGATGCTATCGGTGCCGATATGCTTATGTCATTGCATTTCTTTTCATCATTGTCGCGGGTTTCGTACTTCACCATTTCCTCCTATCGGTAAGCGTCAAGCGTCAGAAAAACATTTTTAGGTTTCTTGACATTACTCGACAAGGAAATTGAATCCAGCTTCACTAATTGTAAAACAGATGTTTTGACCACTGCACCACCGCTCAAATCACTGGCAACAGCGCTTATTGATCAAAAATAATTTTAGTTTTGGAGTACCTGTATATCTTTAAACCCTCAGCTTGTTGAACACCTAGCTGAGAGCGGCTTCCGGCTCATATGCATGCCAACTAGTTGAACAGCGTTCTTTGGCTTAAAGTAGAGAAAAACACATTTAAATGCCAACGCTAAAGTTAATGACAACAGAAAACTTCCAAAAGATCCGATCAAAAGTTTCCTGACATTTAAAAATATACCTACCAGCAACCACTGATCTGACGAAAAAATCTTTTTAGGGGAATGACTTTTTGCTAGAGACATTTTGATAGATTTCACCTTTTTTAGAGACTGGGCTTGAATGTCATTCTTTAAAATAGAGCAATTCAAGGCGCATCGTCGCTTCTTCCTCCAAACCAGTGATTCTCAACCTTTTTTTTGTTGCGGCACACTTTTAACGATTTCAAAATTTGGCGGCACACATAGAAAAAGATAAGTTCAAAAAATTATTTACTTACCTATAACACACTGCGTAAAATAGTTCATGATAATAATTTTTAATTATATATCTAAAATTTGGCGGCACACTTTTATAATTTCGCGGCACACAAAAGTGCCGCGGCACAGTGGTTGAGAGTTACTGCTCCAAACTGATGCCACTGGTGGTTCTTTAACGTTCTGTTTTGAAAGAAATTTTTTGAAACCCGCGATCAATTGCACACAACCACTCGGTTAATGGCTTCCTGAGTTATCGCAGCCACTCAACCGCATTCCTGACATTTCTCCATCTATTGAAATGCATTGTATTTTGTTCCAATAACGCAACCGTTTGACTGCGATTGAATTGGTGATAGGCTTAACGACGTTCCGCTTCACTTTCACATTCTTTATATAAATCTCATGAAGTTAATGCTAAAAGTCATTTTATTACGGTTTTTCTCGAGAACATCGCCAAAATTTCTAAAATCAAATGCGTCATACATTTTTAGCGTCCGGCATGGTAAAATCTGAGGTGGATTATACAGGTACTTTTATTGTTTTTAAACCCGCGTTGGAGTAACCAATACTTTTGGTACAGTGCATATCTACTGCAAGCGCTCAGATCAAGCAGGGAACATTGTAGGGAGGGTTATTTTTCAAAGACACAACAATACTGTTTTCATGAAGTTTTGAACCCGCTCAACCATCTTGCTGAAACGAATAACAATAAAGATATTTAAAGTAGCAATTTTATGTTTGTGCGATAGGTGAAGATGAGTGTAGTTATAATCATTCCTTTGAATGTGCATCCTTTCCATATGGTGGTTACACGAATCAATGTATTCTTCGAAGTTTTTTCTGCAACGGAATTTTCGACTGTTTCGATCGATCTGACGAGCTTCGTTTTGTGTAAGACTTGTGAATTGCTAGTGCATAATAGAGCTGGGCACACGCTCAAACAAATTGACTAAGCGCAACGCAAATTTCGCAATTGAATTTTTAAACCTGCAAAGAGCATTTGGAAATTTCGCAAGTGTTTCTTACATCATAAAAGCGAAACCACGAATTCTGTAACCGTGTTTAAAACTCGCAAAGCGCAACCGCAAAGTCCGCAACCGATTTCTTAAACTAGACAATTTGCAAACAATTGATCAAAGCGCGATCGCAAACAATTTCATGAAACAAAATATTTGGTAACAGCAGGAGTGAAACTGCATCTACTTTCTCACCTGAACTGTAGCCTAACTTTTCTATCCGCAATAGAAACCGGGGCTTAACAAACTAAGCCTAAGGCCAGCATATCGAACGTAGCTTACGTTCATAACATATTTTTAAATTAAACAAGAATAAACACAAAACAAATCATTAAAATACTTTTTCACACAGGTTTAATCTGTTTATTTTTTCAAATTATGGCAAGCTATGCCGCTAGTTGAGTGAGGTCCTCTTCTTTCTTTTCCCATCATGTCTTTTAAGTATGGTCTGGATCTTACTTTTTACACAGAGGCCCTGCAATACTGATATAGATCAGATTGGTGACATGTTTTTGTTAGTTATCATGTTTCTGCTATCAATTGTGATATTGCCAGAGGAGTTGAGAGGTTGACCCGGACCCGTTCGCAAAGCTTGGAGGCTGTTATTGTGGGCTTTTGTGCCCTTTTATTTATTTGAAAAACTCCTAAAAATTAATAGCCTTGCCCGTTAATTACAGATAAAACAAGTCCAAATTTTCGCAAGCCGACCCGACGGGTAAAAATTAAATTTATTCGTCGGCTGATAGTTTTATTGACAATTTATGACAACAGCATTGATCTTTCAATATTGTAACAAAATAGGATAGTCTGATACTTCTACACAAGTGCAATGTACCATTAACAGCGTTACAAGAGAAACCTTGCAATAAAGCAGTGTTTCTTAACCTTTTTCTTCCTCAGCACCCCTTTTGGTCAAGCCTAAGCAGTGCAACACCCCCTACCATTGGCTAACACCTGGTTACTTATAAGGATTAAGCAAAGACAAGTGCAGTACATCTTGATCATTTGTTTGGTTTATTCTTCAAAACAACTTTGCAACGTTTATCATATTTCTACTCATATCGGTAAAAGTGCATTTGTCGAAACGTATCTCTTTTACTTTTGACCACCTCATATGTCACCTTTTCCAGCACCCCAGGTTAAGAAACATTGCTATAAAGGTTAGTATTATTAAGTATAGCCCATAATTGGGATCACTTACTATATGGCAGTGCGAAAAGCTAAAAACAATTCCGATAAGATTCGAACCCATAATCTCCTGATTATCGTCTAATTAACTCACAACATCCTGACAATTGGTGGGCTGTGGGTTCGAATCCCACCGGAATCGTTTTTCGTCTTTTGCGCTGCTCCATGGTAAGCAATTTAATTTATCAACTCTACCATTAAGTTACAACACAAAAACCCAACATGCAAAACCATTTCTATCCAACCCACATTACAAATGCAAATAGTGAGATCGCCATCCGAAAAGCAAGGTGAACTAAATCATTCAGCCATAATCACAAAGCTTGTTAAAACCAGCAGAGGTTTGGCAAAAAAAGAGCATAGTTGCAGAGATTTGGATTTTAGGAAGAAATAGAACTTGCACAATTACAGGAAAATGTTATGAGCAACTGAAGCACATCTAAATGACGAAGTATCACAACCGTTATTACCGCAATAAAAAATTGTTGAAGGCTCTGCGCAAACTGTGCAACAAAAAACCTTACATTGCAACGCAAGTTGCGCAATCAGGAAAATAAATGCGCACTTTTAGTGCGCATTGCCCAGTTCTGCATATTGCTATCACGACACAGCTGAGTTCTGTGACTTGCATCATCGGATTAAAATAGTAAATTTGCTTGCCAAGCACTTTGAATACGTGACTTCTGAACAATGGACGCTTGCAAATGGTAGTCAGTTGTGTTGGTCGGGGGACTATTGTTATGTAAGTTGTATTTATTTTTGGTTCGAAGTGGTCTGCCGGTTGCCCTTATGAGACCCACATTAATTTTGATTGGTAAATGGTGTGATTGCAATTACAGCTTCATGCCGTGTCTCTATTCCAAGGCAACATGATCAGCGTAATTTGACATTCATCAGGCTTGAGCTATACTGAGCTCCCGCAAATGGATACTGGCCTAATAAGATCTGAGGACAGTGGTATTACCACCACTAATGGAATCATAACACGTTACATAGGCGTTTTGCAAGCTCATAAGAAGTCACTGTAAAAGCAGAAACGAACAAACGCACAACATAAAACATTTCATGCATCCTTTTAATATCAAACGCCCAAAAAGCCCAACAAGCCGACAAAATTATCAAGTCTTTCTTTTAGCCCGATTTGGAGTTGAACTGCAGGCCCATCGACTATAAAAACAAGTCACCATCGCGGCAGAGTCACGCTTATCAACGATTGAAATATCGCGCTGATTTAATCACTTACAATAGTTTGTTAGGGCAAGGGCATAGTTTAATCATGATCAAGTAACGTCAATTTCATACTTTATTCAAAGCACAATTTTATGTTTTGTTCTCCATAATGTCTCCTATTTTGAGTGCTAAGCAGGCGGTCTGTGAATAACATTTTCAAACTTTTTGGTTTGACTCGACCAGGGAATCAAATGGCTTTTTTGATCTTAACTCGGTGAATGAATTAGCCACCAAAAACAAAGCTTTTTCTAACAAAAAGTATTTACGGAACAGAAAAAAATTCGAAAGCTTTTTATTTAGAGCATATTGTATTCTAAATAAACAAATTAAGAAGGAATGATAATAGAGTATTTTTGAGGCAGCAACTAGGGTTTTTAATTTATTCACCAGATAATCTATTCTCTCTTGTTTGTACTGTTCTTTCGCATTCCAATCAAATTGAGACGAAAGCTCATTTACCAAACACCTATTGTCATACCAACAGGAAAAGACCGCTTGGCCATCCAAGAACCAGGCAGCTACAAAAGTGACTCGTCTTGGTTAAACCTTGGAGCTGAATCAGCTGAGTTACCACTTGTGCAGTAGGTGGAGATCGTGAGATTTGTAGGAACCCCTAGAGATCCTGCTCCCATGATTCTATTCCAGAAGAAAAGCAGATTTAGAAGACTTGCTTTTCTTCATCTGACTTATACGCTGCACATAATGTCTCCGGCAAGCTTTTTTATGGAAGTAAAGGCAAATTCTGGATTGAAAATACCTCTTTTGAAGATTTGCTCTAAGCTAACATTTGAGAAACCACTTTCAGTTAAAATTTTAGCTGGTTTAAAAACACATGCAGCAGTTGCTATATTTCTTGTAATTATAATGCGATAATAATCTTTTTATCCACAACGCGTAAATATTTGTGGCGATAAAACTCACGCCTTGAGATCACGAGACTTGACAGCGTTTCATCGAGCTAGCCCTTTGAGGACCTTTGGTACACATATGTACCATGATTGTTGATTGTTATATCATTATGACGTGATAACCAATTATCTGAAATCCATTACATTTTTGTTGTTACCAAACAATTGCGGCATTGTTTCAAATTTTATGAATTGAATTCTTGTGGTCCTTAAAGGGCTAGGTCACGCTTGATTTCCTGCCTTTTTCAACAGGCCAGGCTATGGCTCTTTTCAATGCAAAACATCAAAATACCAACAAACATTTACCTGCGACTTGCCAGAAAAATATGTTTGTGACGGAATCGCGGATTGCGAGAAAGGAGTTGATGAATGCTTCTGCGATCCGACTACCGGGGCAAGTGAGTTTACCTAACTATATTACCTAGGATCGAACTTCTCAAAATCAAATATTAAGTGATTAAAGAGCTGGGTTAGTATTGGATTCATGTTTGATATTTAGTCCTGGCAAAAACAGTCCAGGTAATTTCATATACAGGGTGGCCGAAAAGTCCCAGGACACTATACATGTATTTTGGGTGGCCGAAAAGTCCCAGGACACTATACATGTATTTTTAATAAAACACAGTATTTTTTAATGAAACACACAGAAACGTATATATTCAACAAAAAAGAGAACTTTATTAGAAACAAAGCAGAAAACAACTAGAGTAATTTAGTGGTCTAGGGGATCAGTATGTTGGCCCTCATTGTTCTTGCACAATTCCATTCGCCTCCATGTTCTTTGTGCCATTTTTTGGAGAGAATTCCTTAATATGCTAGCAAAAGCTGCAATAATCGCATGCTTTAGCTGATCAATGGTTTCGTATCTAATACCAGAAACTTGACCTTTAATAAAACCCCATAATGAGTTGTCTGGAGTGGTCAAGTCGGGGCTTCGTGGTGGCCAAGCAAAAGAATTTGATCCGCGGCCAATCCATCGATCAGGAAACTCTGCATTTAGCAGCGCTCTCACAAGAAGTGCAAAATGTGCAGGTGCACCATCTTGCTGTAGCCATACACGATCCTTAATACCAAGTTCTATTAACTTGGGAATGAACCACTTTCTAATCATATTAGCATATGATTCCTGGTTGACATTGCCATCAAAGAAATAAGGACCAATCAAATGTTCTGATGTCAATGCAGCCCAAATCATGACATGTGGAGGATTATTTTCAAGTTCTTCTTTGTAAAAGGGGTTTTCTTTAGCCCAGAAATATATGTTTCGACTTTTAGAACTTTTATAAATGGCGCATTCATCGCTGAATATTATCTTTCTGTGATTTCTTGGACCATCAGGAAAGCGATTTAAAAATTTCTCACAGAATTCTTTTCTTCGATCCATATCTTCATCTGACAACTGATTTACCGACATGGGCTTATAAGCTTTGACATCCAAGTCCTTTTTCATATGATCCATCATGGTAGCCCTTGGTATTCCAAGTTCGGCAGAACGTTTTCTGGTGGATTTCTTGGGAGACTGTTGCAGTGATTCTTGAACACCAGCACACGTTTCCTTTTGTGTTTCAGGCCTGCCACTTCTTGCCTGATCCAGAACGCTACCTGTTTCAAAAACTTTCTTCTCCCACAGTTACAGATTACTTCTTGATGGCGCGGGCTTTCCAAATCTTTCTGTGAAAGCACTTCGAATATCTTCCATAGTCATGTCATTCCTGATGCGGTCGTGAACCCAAACAGCAGCAATTAAGCGCTCCTCAACAGCAAATACACTGATGTCAGTCATGACCTGAAATAACCTAAATAGCCTGAAAAAATAAATCAAATAAATTGTTTTAACAACATTAGAATATTAAAACAATCATATTTAACAGCATTAAAATATTAAAAATAGAGTGTCCTGGGACTTTTCGGCCACCCTGTAGATAACTTGTATCATGTGTAATTATAAAGGCTTTCCGTGTCTAAAAACCACTGACACAACTAGCTTTGTTAAGGTTATACCAACGATCAATGCTTTCGATGTCTTGACGGTGACTTAATCCTGCATCATAAACAACTTTGCGATGGAAAATTTCAATGCAAAGACTTATCGGACGAATGTATGTGTGCAAACAAACCTCCAGTTTGTAATAACATATGCAAAGGTAATGATAACTGAAAGTTTATCGAAAAAAATAGTTTGTGTCAGCAGTTGTTATAACAATGGTATAACGATTTTTCTTTTGGAGATCAATACTTTGAATGTCCCCAATTACGAATATTGTTCATGAAGTGGATGTAAAGTTCCATTTTTTTTCTCTTTTTGGAGAACAAGTCGTTTAATACCACCGACGATCTCGCATGCATTTGCGTCCCCCAGTTAGGCTATGCAAACCATCACCAAAGGTGCTGAGCAGCATGGCTACTACTACCAGTGATTGCAGCAGAGGTGGTGAGGTTCTGGCAGCGCTATGCCGAGCCACACGGCTACTACTACTGTGATTGCTGCAACTGTGGTGAAATCCTGACAGCATTGTGCTGAAAATTCAGTTTCTCACTTCTTTGTTGCCATGTGCAACTAGTGGCGTATTTAGCGGGAATAAAGTTTGATGGGCCCTCTCAAACGGCATGATAGCAGCAAAAAATGTAACAAGAAAAAGGATTTGATGTCTATATCAAGACCAAAACGAGAGAAAAAAGGTTCTTCACCGCTGTTTGAAAACCAAATTGGGCGAAATTCTCGGCTTCAAAAAGTTGATACCAAGAAAAAGCCTTCAATGTTCTGGCTCTTCTCCGCAGCATTGGTCTCGAAATACTCAGTGTGTGTAACAGAAGGATTGAGAATGATTCTTTATAAATTTTTCTTTTGCGCTGTAGCTCGTAGCTCTGCTCTGAGAAAAACTTTTACGGTTATACGAAAAAAACTTACATGCAGATCCATTGCAAAGTTACCTGTCGAGCAAACAAGATGTGCTTCTACCGCAACACAAATGGGTCTTCGTATGAGCTACATAGCTCGCTTTTACCAAGATACAGGACCAAAGAATTATTCTTTTTCAATCTATAACTATGGCAATTCTTTTATTTGCGAAAGAGTGTGCGGCAGCAACTTCTTAATGTTGTTTCCAATAATTCGCAGACCTTGCTCTACGTTGGACATTTGGGTCATCGCAAGATGATTGGGGCATCATTCATTGATAACTGTAGCCAAAAAGCCTTCGCGCCACATTCAAAGACGGCAGAAAGTGCCACTTTTCATTTGCATCACAAGACAAGAAACAAAAACAAAACAAGAAAAATTGGCGCTAACTGCTTTTCCAAAGAAAAAACGCACAAACCAGTGGGGTTGCGGGAATACAACTCAAAGTTTCACAATTCCAAGCAAGCTTTTTGTGATGATAATGATTATTTCTTCTTTTCTTGAAGATGAAGGAATGGTGTGATATTAATATCCAGTCATCACATAGCAAATCTGTTAAGCAAGTAAAAACATGTTAATTTCTGATTAGGCCACAAGAAGTGACAGCCATTTAAACCCAGTTATAAATAGTGCTTAGCATTCCACTACCAACCAGCCAACCAACTTAGAAAGATGTCCAAATAGTTGTCATTTACCGGATTTGGAGCGGCTTCATTATTTTAGTCTGGTGAAATATGTAACGCGCACTATCGAGCTCAGCTATTCTGAGTTGTTTACAGCTTTATTCTTTGGCTGTGCTTTTAACGTTACTCTATATTTGTTCAATTCGTTTTGAAGCTAGGTTTCTGCTACAGCGATTTGATTTTTTTTTTTTTTAGATGGTATGGATTGTGATGGTTGCAGTGTCGGGCAGGTTTTATGCAGCCTCAATGCCAGTTCAACGCTTCACAAGTGTATTAACATTTCTCAAATATGCGACAGTATATATGATTGTCCTCTGCAAGATGACGAAGCAAATTGTAATGTGGATATGTCAGAAACCTTTACATGTAATGATCAATCAAAGTACTTTCCGAAGAACAGGCACTGCAATAGTAAGTAAAGATTATTATTCTACGTTCATTCTCAAACGTAGAATAATCGGCATGCTTTGAAGGTTGTTCTTGCCACTTTGTTTTGTAAAAATAGTCTTTTTTACTGTAAGTAAATGGTGGTACAAAGAACTAGTATAAAATTATCTTACCTACATTTAACTTTAAAGGTCGATAATTTGCTTGGATTAACTGAGCGTTGAACTTGCAAACGGAAACCTGATGACGCCGGCGACACTGCCAAGCAGAATTAACATTTGCAGTGGCTTAATTTAAAGAAACACTTGAGCGTGCGCAAACTGCAGTGAGCGTATTTTCATCAAAACACCACAGCATACGCATGTTGAGCTTGCGTAGAAATGGGTCTCACGCGCGCTCAGAAATGAATATTTAAAGTTAAGATAATAGATTAAAGCTAAGCTCATGTATCACAGACAAGTGCAGAATACATTTATTGTCGAAAAAATTCGCAAAAAATAAGATAAATTTAGCCTATATTGATTCGTCATTGTTTATATTTTGACATGCAAAAGAAACAGTGTAAGAAATATAAATTTTAAACTCGTTTTAAAATGGCTTCAGGCAAAATAATTGCAGAACACGAGATATCGTTGATCTCTAAATAAACTTTTTTTAATTATAAACAATTTGAAGCTGTAATAAACATGTCGGCAAGGAATCGTGACACCGAAAACGTGAACTTTGAACTACAGCCTCCAACTGAGTAAAAATAAATAAAGTAAAAGAATTTTACTGTGTGGGTCAATGTAGGTATATGTTGGTATTCACTGTAGGTAAATGTTGGTACAAAGAATTACGTACATTTAACTTTAAGGGTCAGCAATTTGCTTCGATTAAATGAGCGTTGAACTTGCAAACGGAAACCTGATGATGTTCGCGGCACCGCCGAGCAGAACCAACATCTGCAGTGGCTTATTTTTAACGAAACACTTCAGCGTGCGCAAGCTGCAGTGAGCGTATTTTCATCAAAACACCACAGCATACGCATGTTGAGCGCGCGTAGGACACTCGGTCTTACGCGCGCTCAGAAATGAATATTTAAAGTTAAAATAATAGATTAGAGCTAAGCTCATGCATTAGAGACAAGTGCAGAATACATCTTTTGTCGAAAAAGTTCGCAATAAATAGGATAAATTTAGCCTATATTGATTCGTCATTGTTTACATTTTGACATGAAAAGAAACAGTGTAAGAAATATAAATTTATACTCGTTTTAAAATGGCTTCAGACAAAATAATTGCAGAACACGTGATATCGTTGGATTTTAAATAAATATTTTTTTATTATAAACAATTTGAAGCTGAAATAAACATGTCGGCAAGGAATTGTGACATCGAAAAGGTGAACTTGAACCACAGCCTCCTACTGAGTAAAAATAAATAGAGTGAAAGAATCGTGTCGACATGTTATTTTTTGTGATATACTGTATTCCGTCATGTTTTGAGACGTTGTTATACATGTATATTTGTGTACCTAGCAGCATATGCATTACCAAGAACAAAATCTCCAGTCAGTCAAGGTACATTATCGCATCTTGAATTGAAAACGCTTACAGTTATTTTGAGTTGGTTTCGTGACTCATATTGTACTACATAGTACCATGCGAGGACATTAAATATTTTTAATCTCATAGTTTGGTAGTGAGGACGCTACTCAGTTTGAAAACGGGATTATTATATTAGACTTAATTGACTGCACAATTCTGTGTGTATGTTTGTGTGTGTGTTTTACTTTTCTAAAAGTACTGAGTGCACGTGACAGCACGCTAATATTCGTTATAATTGATTACCACCTCAGAGCGCGTGATATAAAAGTTAATAACCATTAAAAATAAATTTTCTTAAATCCATTTTTTGACGGAAAAAACATTTACATCCAAACAAAGGCAAGCTTTTTATACTCAAGCAAATGACTCATCGTTTTGCGAAGAACTGTACTTCTACAGGGGTGAGATGACGTCACAATGAGCGTTTTTTGGCAAATGTCTCCTTCTTTTTATTCTTTCTAATAATACTCGGCGTAGAAAGGCGACTGCAAGCTCCGCAAAAGAAGCTTTGAAGCTGCTTCTGTTTGATCTGACGCGGCGGTGGAGTAGCTCGACTGTTCGCTTGGCAGTCGGTAGACTGGTTCAATGCGGGTTTCAAGTAATACCACACGACTTTAAAAAAACAGTATTTACAGCTTCCTTGCTTGCCGTTCGGCAGTATAGTTTGACCCAACCAATTGGCAGGTTATATCCTTGGGAGGACCACTTGCGCATTCTTCCATCTTTATGTGGCAAACAGATGGGGAAATCGAACAGATTGTAAACAAAGCATGAGCTCACACACATGAATGAATGAATAAAAGATAGCTTTCAAAACATTGTTTTATTTTATATTATGAGTCAGCACCACAAATTTTTTTCTGTTTTCGTCAAAGGGGCTAAATGAGAGAGTAAACACAATAAACGAGCCTTAGTCAACAAAGTATCTCTAATAGATTGGTGAATTAAGCAAAACAAATCTTTTAAAGCTCCTGTAGTTTTAACGTCTCGAGAACTTTACCGGCTTATGATAATTACAGTACAGTTATGAGAGCATGCATTTTCACTGTGAAAAAGAAGCTGATAATAACCATTTCAATATCGTTATATAAAACCCTTGGCTACTTGAGGAAATCCAGTAATATGCCAATTTGGCGTAAAATTATCTTGTCACATGCTACAATTTTCCATTAAATTTCCGGCCATTGAGAATATTTCGAAGAAAATTTATCGTAATCTTTCATGAAATCTAATATTTTCGCCACTGCGGCATAGTTTTATGAGCAAAAATAAACTTTATAAATCAACATTCACTGGCTTGCATGATTTTGTAAAATAAGAAGATAATCTCTAGTTTATGGATTGATAAAAATAGAATCAGAAAATACAATGTTTGTAATTGTAACTGGCTCATGATAAGCTGCTTTTCTCTGTAACTCAGCGGTCGGCATACTGTTGTTAAGTTGGCCCAAATCAACCTTTCAAACATTGCTGAAGCCCATTTAGCATTGAAAGAACACGATTCAGACAGACTTCTGAGCAAACTTCAATTTGTTCACCACAATTCGTCAGTTAAATTTTTTTGGAAATCAACATTTTGAAAGTGAAATTTTGTGACTTGAGAAAAACTTCTGATCAATTGATGTTTTTACTGGTTAAATCATTTGTGGTGATGACTGCGTACGGCCCTGCGACAAGTATCATTAAGCCCAAACGAGGGCGGCTGCCCACAGTTAGCGGACCACTGCTCTAACCAGATGATTCCGTTTGGTTGGAATGGTGCTTGTTATCATCATCTTCCTGTTATTATCTCTTAGATGTGAGAATTAATGAAAATATTTTTCCAGACATCACTGATTGCTTGGATGGTTCAGACGAAGAAGATTGTTCAACTTTGTTCTTTAATTGTAACCCTAATTCTTACCGCTATAGAAACCCTAACGAAGAAAATGGTGAGTTAAAATATACAGTGCCTAACTGCATGCAAATGGTTGCGGCAGAGGTGACAAGCTCCTGGCAGGTCTTACTGAAACTCATCTCATTGCTCTTTTATTGCCAGCAGGCACACAACGAATTTACCGTATGTAGAGAAGGGGCAAAAGTTCGTTTTGAGGCAAACGTTTGAGCTAAAAAGGCTAAAGTTCAATTTCAACGCTAAATTACCTGTTTAGGGCTACGGCCCCTTCTGCTTGTGTGTCTAATAGCCAGGTGCAACCCGACAGTAAGGTAGATCTTTTAAATCCATTTTTCTTTGCTGTGTCTCAGGTTTGCCAGCCAAGCTGTTTTGTGAATTAATCCAGTTCTCGGTTACATCCAATAAATCAAATAGAACTTTCCACACGAATCACTTATGTGGTTCCACTCACACCCCAATACAAATCACTTTTGACAGTACTGTGTGGTTTCATCATGGCAACGTTGATCAGAACAATTTTTCGTTACGTTTTATCTACAAGTTTTCGCAGTCACGCAGGCTTAGCGGGCAAGCCATCATCTGCATACCACATATAGGAGTGCTGTTAATTGCATTTCTTAAGAACACAACAAGCAAATTTCGTGGCTTTTTTTCCTCACTGTTCCTTGTGTACCAAGTGCCAAGCAGGGGAGCTGCGAATACCACTTGAAGATGCGAATTACTATTACAAACACAGATACTATATTAAGAATCTCTGATAAGGTACTTTTTCCGAAATTTCTATGAAACAACTTGCAAGTGAGCGTTTTTGTTTACTTCAAGCACTATGTTATTGCTCCGAATCAGGAGTTTTTTATCTGTGATTCATCGAACCCATGGGATTAGATGATTTTTAGAGATCGTCTTTTTGAAAGCAAAGTAGTGTTGTTTTTCCAGTGCTCTCTTTTGCATCAAAGACCTCGTTTTCGAGTTGGAAAATTACGCCCCGGGAGTTGTAAACATTTGGAGAAATAGATTGAGTTTCGGCGTGTTTAAAAAGATTCAGAACTACTGCTCTACCACCAATATATTGCTCATGTTCGTTTGTATTACAGCAAAATAAAATATTTACTATTAACAAATCAAACCATGCATCAAACATTTTCGGCCATACACAATATCCTCTTCAAGATTTAAAACAAATCCTTTAGTAAACTCGTATTTCTAATTGATTTGTAAAATCTTGAATTATTCAATTTCCAAATAAATTCCATGCCCCCAGAAAAATAAATAATTAGGCCAATAAATCTTTTCATTAAATACATATATTGTATTGTTAAGTATTGCTCAAGTAGCATCCTAAAAACGTTATGCTTGTTTGTTGGAATATCAAGATTATACGCTTGACATTCAACATTTTGCATACCAAGTGTATTAATTTCTGCAAATAGCATATTCTTAGTAAGTGGACCGAATTTAGTATGCAGTAACAAAATGATTAACTTAAAACTCTAACGCCTGCTTCTAACATCAGATTGTTGCTTTACGGGGGAAAGTTTATTTTATGGTTTGGATTCACAACTTAAAAATGTCTATTGTTGTATTGAACATCTTAATTCAATTGAAATCGACGACTAAATGACCTTTTGATACGGTCCGAAGCTTTCGTCTAATCATCTGGTATTTTAAGGTGTTTTGAATGTGAACGACGTTTTTTTGTTTTAATCATTTTTTTATATGTGACTGTCTAAGCAAACAAACATTTCTCTCTTTCTTTCGTTCTGTTTATACAATGTCACAGACTAATCTTTTTTAATTTATCTTATGGCTTATGAAGCGTGACAAAGTCATCTAGATCTTCTGTTGCTCTATTAGTGTGGTAAAAAACAAGTCTTTTGGTTGATGTTTCAAATTTTTTGAGGATCTACTTGACACTGTTTCAGCTTATGAACCTTACCGTCCTCGCTTCACAAAGGCTTGTGACAATATCTCGTTTTGTGAGGATTTTGAAGATGAATGCAACGCCACTCTTTGTGGGCAATATCTTCCGCGTTATTGTCAGTTCGTAGAAGGAGAAGACGGATTTGTGTAAGTTGATCAAACAGTTACTAGTTCGACCTCGTACGTCAAAAATCTTGTTTTCAGACTTGCTTCAGGGTTGCCAGTACTTCTGGCACAGTGCATTTCTATCACATACTTTGCGACCAACCTGAGAAAATTCCCGTGAAGTGCTTGAAAGTTTGCAACTGACTGATTGAAAGGTTGTAACTAAGCGCATTGAACCCATGTAGCCTCGTAATTCTAAGGCTCGTTTTGGGACGCTTATGACGCTGCTGACCAATAAAACTGTGGTTTTTCAATCGAAAGATTCCTGGTGCAAGGCTCTTGTCATTCGAAGCTGCATGGCGATTTGAGTATTGATTGCTTTCCAACTTCCTATTTGTGGCTCGTACGTAGATGTTACATAACCGTTTCAGCTTGCTTTTCAGGGGAAAAGTAAAATCTAAATACGGTACTTCTGCATGGACTAGTCGGGTGTGCATTGTGCAAGGTAGGAATGTTAAACGCCTACCAAGGGTTCGATGCTGGTATTCCTGATCCCTATCTTCACTGCTATCATCATTTAGAAAAGTGCCTTTTTAGATTTGAGCGTCGCAAGCCTGAGATTACGTTAAATGTTTATTATAATTGCTTTTGTGCAAGAAACAGTTTCAATGTACAGATGCAAAATGACGATAAAACCAGTGTTTCACTTTATTTTTAGTTGTCCAGATAGCGGTTATACGTTGATAGGGTCGGAGATTTGTGATGGTTATCCCCAATGCAACGTGGACCATCCGGATCTGTCATCAGATGAGCTGTATTGTCCTAACAGGTAAATTTCTTCTTAAAGAGAATTCGATTTTACGTTTTATTTCCCGCTTTTGCGCAGACTTAGACCTGCTAATTCAAAGTATAACTACCCGCTTTCGAATCACACTTTTTGCTGGAGCAACGCAGCCCTTTAAGTTCCTAATGCTCTTCCAGGCAAATATCAATGGTGATTTTTCAGAGATTCCCATTATTATTACACCACCTTGGGTACTTGTTTAGATTTGGTGAGATACACGGCAACGTATTTCTTGTGGAGGATAGGCATTTAAAGGAATATCTTTGAAAACGAATAAAGCTTTCGCACCATTGCGATAAAAAATTACGTCGTTATGCATTATATAGGTTGCTTATTTTAATGGCATGATGAACAACGTATGTTTTCCAAGCTTACAAAAATTTTTCATGAAAATAACAAAAAAAGTATTTTCAATCGTAAAGATTGAAATCACTTTTTTAAAGCAATCGCTTGCCTATTAGGCTTTTTGCGCAAGCGATTGAAGACCCTAATGTCATTTGTTGCTCGCCTGTGGTGTAGACCTTATTCACACTCGCTTCTGCACATGTGCAGTAGTTAGGCTAAAAGGTTTATCCAAAGGTCAAAGGTTGTCATTTAAGTTGAAGTGAACTCATAAATATTAATGAATGATTATTTTAAACCATATTTTAATCAATGAAGTTCTGTTCATAATCTTAGTTTGGCCAACTACGGTGCTGAAAATGAACTTCCCTGTTTGTTAAATTTACTGATCTTTTTAACGACGCAGTGTTGGATTCACTGGGTCATCAATATTTAGCGTTACAATCTATATTAAATCGATTTTTTAATACGTTTCTTATTTTTTTAGATTTTGAAACTATATATGTAGCTCTTACACTTTTAGAAATTAAAATACAGTCATGACTAGTTTTTTGGACAAACGTAAAGCAATTGTTGAGCTGTTTAAAGCAGGAAACCCTAAAAAGGAAATTTTTAGGGACCTGAATTACCCAGAATGTAATTTGTGAAACGTGTAAGTCGTTTCCTAAACGTCTTCAGTTGATTTTCGACGCAAAGGATTTGAATGATACTTTTTTTCTATTAATTTTTCTTTAAGATTACATTTGTATTACTTGTAAATTTTGTTTACTTTTGTAAATATAACCTGTTTAAGTTGTAAAGAAAATTATTGATGACCCTGTGGTTGAATTTTCTGTAATCAAAACCAGTTTACTTTGGTTTGCATTTTGTTCTTTGCAATGCAACATGAAAACTTTATTTAGAAGCTCAATTTCAATTGTGTGACTCTAAGTCTAAACCAACAAAGGAAATTTGATCATAGCAGCAGTGCACAGCAAGACATCTTTTTTTGTTAACCCTTGTCCGGCGGCATAACTTTGCACAGCTAACAGGCGGCATAGGTACAATCGTACCTAAACTTATTTTGTGGGAAATTTGTCGTTGTAGGTAGGCTTACCATATTTTGGTGATTAAAAAAACAGGACGCTCCAGAACAACAGGCCTGATCGAAGAGTTTTGCTATAGCTGACCAGGTAAGGTGCGGCACTTAGCGGCAGCAGATCAGGTGTTGACCTTATAGTTTGCCTAAATCAAGGTGTTCTCCAAAAAAAAAAAGGTCAACACCGGTATTACTGCAGCTATTGTGTCACTCCCAGTCCAAATCATCGTCGGGCTGGGGACGGACGTTTAAATCGGGACGCATGATAGGTCTGGCTATGCTGGCTGACTGAGTGCAAAAAAAACGGGACTTTATATTATATCTGACCGGACAAAGCCTTAAAAACCGGGACTGTCCCGGCTAAAACGGTATGTATGGTAAGTGGTAAGCCTAGTTGTAGGTATAATTTCTGAAACACCTGAAGTTGATTTAAACGGTAAGCCTTTCAAGACAATGCAAAGTAATTGAACACCGCCCCGACACAACGTATTATGACGTCATAATACATACCGATTAAATTTTAATGCTGAGAATGCATCATGCTTTTAGGTGTTTAGAAACACAGGGTGTGCGTTGCTGCGATTGAGCTACTTTAGAGTCCATCAGAAGAAACGTTTTAAAAATTTAAAAGCGCCAGAACTACAAATGCTAGCCGAATAGATCTTGATTACGCAAAGCAGTAACTGTTTTCCTTCTAGATAGGCCTTTTAGCATCTTAGGCTAGCCTGGTTAGCCAGTTCTACAGTAGCCAGCCCTTACAGTAGTTACAGTTATTTCCAGAGGTGGGCACTTCCGAAAATCCGCAAATTGCGGACTCAAGTTTTTATTTGCGGTGAAAAATTGAAATTTACCGCAAATCCGCAAAGCAATAGGCAGTGTTGCCTGATCCGCGGTAAACCGCTTGGAAAAAGTGGACGCTCTTATTTTCTGGGTTGGAGGTTAACGTCCGGGAGTTGATGATCTTTTTTTTTTTTGGAGGTCAACGTCTGGTCGATGGCAAAATTTGACGTTCAAAAATAAAAAAGGACATCACGAAGACAAAATAACAGTAAATAATGTGGTCTAAGTTTGCAGAAGTGCAATGTGCATTTGCGGTTGCGGAACACCTCTTGCAGTTTTGCAGAATTTGCGATTGCGGAATTGAGTGTAAATTTGCGGTGCCCAGCTCTGGTTATTTCATACGGTTTTCAAAGCTTTTTTATCGTACCGTAGTTACCCAGTTACCAGTTCATAGTCTGTTAGCCTCTACCTAGTCAGTAGTTTGGTACTGTGCATAACCTGTAGCAGTAGCGGTAAGAAGCTGCAATATCAATATCGGCAGGTTTTGTAAAACCATACTTCTTGATGCCACTGATGCCTGGTCCATTCACGATATATCATCTACAGGTTGTTTCAGATGTTTTACATTACGAGGTATTTTAATTATATTTTAGGAAGCTGTTGATTTTTACCGATTGACTGAATTATTATGAGTGCACTTGGAGCTGGATCTAGTAGCCAAAATTCACAAGGGCGAAGGTTAGTATCATACGGTTTCAAGAGTAATTTTATACTTTTCCTTATCGACAAATTACTTTACGTGATTTTTCTTTCATATTTTTTACAGATATACGGATGATAAATTGAGGCAAATGATTAAAGAATTGGATTCTGAATACGAGGAAGGCTCATGTGTTGCATCAGATGACGAAAACTATATTCCAGCAGCGAATGGTGGTACCGGCACTCCAGAAGATTCAGACATCGAGCAAGAAATGATCATAGAGCAAGAAGAAAAATATGGCTCCGATGAAAGTGTTGAGGATGAACCTACGTCTGAAAACGTCAGTAGTATCTGGACAGCGAAAGATGAAACAGAATGGGGTAGCAACCCATTACCAAACGCAAAAACAGGATCTCGTAACATTCTGTGTCAAAGTGGTGGACCTGCAAAAAACAGTAACCTGTTTACACCAGATGAATTAGTCTCAAACGGTGATGCCAAAAAAATCGCAACGGCTTGGTGCAACTTAATCTAGCAAGAAGACCAGATGAGATATTCAAGTCAATAATGAGACCAGAGATTTGTGACATCATACTACGAGAAACTAAGCGAAAGGGTAAAAGAGTGTGTAATGCTTTCAACAATGATCTGCTGAACAGGTTTCCTCTTGCTTGCGGACGGCCACCATCAAAAACATTCTAGCCATTTACTGAAGCTGAGCTGCTCGCATTTATTGGCATTCTGATTGCTGCTGGTGTACACAGACAAAACAAAGAGAATCTACGCGATATGTGGAATGGTGATGCTTTACCTCTTATACGTGCAGCTATGTCTCGTGACCGGTTCAAAATGATGCTCAGATTTATTTGATTTGACAACGAAAACACCCGCGCAGAACGTGCGCAAACAGACAAGGCCGCACCAATACGAGACATATGGATTAAGTTGAATAGAAATTCGGAAAAAGCCTACAAGCCTTATGAATGCATCACCATCGACGAACAATTATTTTCATTTAGAGGCCATACTAAATTTACACGGTACATACCATCTAAACCTGCTAAATATGGCATCAAGGTTTTCTGGGCTTGCGATGTATCAAACGCATACCCACTGCAAGGTCAGATCTACACTGGAAAACGAACAAATGGTCGCCGACAAGTAAACGTCGGCGAGCAAATGGTTCGGAGCCTGGTCAGTTTGTATAAAGGCTCTGGAAGAAATGTCACAACGAATAACTTTTTGGCAACTATGGAATTAGCTAAGGTATCAAACTCCTAGAACATGACTTTAGTTGGTACAGTCAGAAAAAACAAAAGATTTCTGCCAAGCAAAGGTCTGTTTATTCAATTAATTCCATTGTGATGTAACAGTCTGTTTATTTGTGCCAAAGAAAAAGAAAGTGGCCGTGCTTTTGTCATCTACGCACATGTCGGGAGAAGTTGAAGAAACACCATCAGCCAAGCCAGAGATAACAAAATATTACTTCAAAACAAAAGGCAGTGTTGATACAATGGATAAAATCCTGTGTGAGTACATTGTGAAACGACGAACATTACTGTGGCCGCTGGCATTTTTTGACAATATGAATTGACGTCACCGGCTTGGCATGCTACGTCATGTATAGAGAACGCAACGCAAGGTTTAGGGAAAAGGGTCAACGAAGAAAATTCCTAAAAGAGCTTGCCAGTGTGCTATGTATGCCCTCGATGGAAGCTCGTAGTAACAATCGGATGTTGATGAAGAATTATTTTCTTCGAGTGGAAATGGTGCTTGGATAACAAATTGTGGCGCCACGAGAAAATGCTGCTATCGCTCGTGCTTCTCATGGCACTCGTGGACCGACTCCAACCGTTGGCATTTGTTGTGTCTGCCGAGACCGCAAGAAAAAACAACGAAAAACCAGGAAAAGCTGTGTGGTTTGCGGGCAGCCTGTATGCAACGAACATTATTCAGTGTCTCAGACGATATGCATTTCTTGTGAAAATAAATAAACCATTCCTCCTCTACTCATTTCTTTATGTTGTGAATAAATTGATTAATTTGCGTTGTTTTAATAAAATAACATTATCTTTAAAAAATCATAATTAAATATTTTTGCATTCATTCCAAACAAAAGGTATATGTACTATAGGTACAATTGTACCTATGCCGCCTGTTATAGGTGTAAGAAAAACTTTATCTAATATACCAGGAACGCGTAAACTTAAACTTTTCTCGAATAAACCAATGCAAGAATGAAGAGATGTCAGAAAATCTCAGGTATCAACAACTTATAACAAGAAAGTTATCGCTATTTAAAATTGCAAAAGTTACAATTGTGCCTATGCCGCCGGACGAAGGTTAAGTTGAGGTTTTGATGATGAAAATACTATAATTTTAACTTTGATGACTTTGTTAAAAGCTACTTTGTTGGTAAAACCTATGAACGAGTTATAAAAATTAATCTACAAAAAAACGAAAACGATCAATTTTTTTTAATTTTTTAGGTTTTATTGCGAGGATCGAGGAAAGCAGAAAGTGCCGATCCATATTCCTTTATCCGCCAAATGTGACAATATCAGTGACTGCTATGATGAAAGTGATGAAATCAATTGCAGTTTGAGCACTCATTTCTACTGTAAATTCGGGCCTGTTAAGTTTATCCCCAGTAGCAAGGTAGGTAACCAGTGCCGTAACTTCGTCATTTGGGGCCCCGGTGCAAACATCCATTATGGGGCCCCATTTTTTAGTACAACACGTTCAACTGGGCTACTTTTTGCAGTACAGGAATCATTGCGTTTCTTTGGGGTTTTTCGACGACTCCGTGCTATAGAAACATTTCAATCGAGTCATTTGATATTTTGCAACATAGCAAGGAGTTACAGTAATTACTAAGTAAATCTGTGGCATAGAAATCAAAGTCGCACGCAATCTTTATGCCTATACAAAACGAAACTCAGCAGTGAAAATCTGATAGGCTACCGTAAATGTGTAACGATCGATGAATGACGAGTCAAATAAGCATGTGCAACCTATTGGGACAAGCTGCTAAGCATAAACGATATTTCAGTCAAGTTTAGCTCAATAAAAAGTGCCCTAACAATTGCCCGTAAGAGTAAGACATAAAATAATAAAAACTACAGCACTTTGATGAAAATTGAGCAATTTACTTGCAGCAGCAGTCGCAGTGGTTATACAGACTAAAAATTCTTCCGTCTCGCTTTTGCACTAGCAAACTGCTTGATGGCTTTTCTAAAATCCAAAGTTTTTGCTCGTTCGTGTTCTATCGATAACAGAGACAAACCACTAAGTCGCTCTTGTGACATGGAGCTTCGAAGAAAGTTCTTGATGAGTTTCAGTTTTGAAAAAGATCTCTCCGCTGTAGCAACTGTTACAGGTACTGTCAGATACATCATATAAGCTGTACAGACGTCAGGATAAGATGTTGCAAGCGATGCATTCTCTATAATCAAAAAAGAAGCCATTTCTTTAGCAGATTTTAAATGTGCAATCTTTTCTTTAAACGACGTTTTAATGGAAAGCATTTGGCTAGGAAACAAGGGAGAGACGTTATCAGCAAATTTGTAAGAAAACTTTTTTGCTTCCTCCTTAATATTAAAATGAGAAGCACTTGATAGAAAACTTGGCTCTAAAACTTGATATGCCATCACCAATGCATTCATTCCTTCAAAGCGATTAATAAGTTGACGAGAAACTATGTCCATCAATGGAAGAAAGACAGTTACGCGAAATCGCTTCACAGGATCACTTAATGCTATCCCTTCGGATAGTTCATCAAAAAATGTTTTGTTTTCTTTGTTCTCTTGTTTGAAAACTGTCTTGGCAAACCCCATTGTGACGAAATACTGGAAGCTTCGTTCATTACCGCGTCAAAACTCGTTCTGAGTTCAGCAATGTTCTGAGCAGCTTTTTGCAAAAGTTTATGCGCAGAAATTAAGTCAATTGTTTTACATTGCATAGCTTTCGAAGGAATATTGACGATCTCTAAAATCTTACACTGGACAACCAGCATAAACACTAAGTCAAAGTTTTCTATCTGCTTCTTTATTGCCATAGCTTCATCTCTTTCTTTAGGTTTCGTGCTGGTAAGTATTATGTGAGTCAAGCATTTCATAATGTCAGAAAATCTTTCCTTCAACGCATAGACAGCATCATATCGACCGGACCACCGAGTTGGATTTAAGACTTTCAATGTAGGATTTGAGGAAGAACGATTATGGATATTCTGAAGCTTTTGCCACCGCACAATGCTATGTCCGAAATAAGTATATACTGACTCAATCGTGTCGTAAAATTGACGGGTCTCAGTCACCCCTTTCATGGCATCTTTTAACACCAAATTTAAATTGTGCGAAGCACAATGCACATAGTAAGCATGTGGAGCAACATCTTGAATCTTCTTTTGCAAGCCGGAGTACTTCCCGCTCATCACTGCAGCGCCGTCATATCCTTGTCCGCGACAGTTTTTTATATCAAGCCCTTTTTCCTGAATGGAATTAGTTATTAGTTTGTGCAATCCAATCGCAGATGAATCTTCGACTTCGGTAAATGAGGTAAACGCTTCAATAACTTGCAATTCGCGTGGCGTTCCATCATCATGGTAAGCGATCTTGACGTAACGAAATACTTCACTTAATTGGTCTTTTTTGCTGACATCCTGCTTGGTATCAAGAATGATGGCAAAAAACGGAGCGCTTTGGAGTTCGATTTTAATATCCTGGAGGACTTGTCCAGCCAGTAATGAGATTAGTTCGTTTTGTATCGACGGACTTAGATATTTTGGAGAACCTTTAGGAAGTTGTAAAAGTTTGTCTAATACACTGTCATATTTGGCGATGAGCTGAATGATAGAGAGAAAGTTGCCCTTGTTTTCGTTCGACACTTCTTCAGTGGACCCACGAAAGGGTAAATTACACATTGCCAGCATCAAAGTAACATTTAATAATCTTTCCAAAACTTTTTGCCAAAAATTTGTTTTTTCTAGTAAGGACACGTGCAATGTTTCTTCGATTGTCTTGTTGTTTCGCCATTGCTCGTATACGACACATGCCTCCGCATGACTTGCGGAGGTTTCGTGACTTCAAATCCGCTGCGATAAATGACCCCAGTCATTCAAACCCGTTGTGCCCCATGGGTTTTGGTGAGAAAAAGAAGTCCCTGGACGGCTTGGAGGGGCATTTTTACACGAAAATAACCAACAGGGCTGACAATAAACACGGTCGATGCTTCGTGAATAACACAACCAAAATCTCCGTAACGTTACACCGGATTGCGTTATAAAGCTGTAGTAAGAATTAGAAAATGAACGACCGGTTTGGGGTGGATCTTTTGGGAAAGGTCCTTCAGGTTGCGTCGGACCTGCCGCAATTATCGCTCTTTTGATTTCCGGGTTTGTAATAGTGGTGGGAAAGTCACTATCATTAAGACTCACTAAAGCTTCAGGATTACAACTTTTTTGTGGAACAGTTTCTGATTCTGTGCTTTGCGTTGCTGTTGTGCATACATCTTCGTTAACCGGCTCGGCCTCCGCTGTTGCCGAACTAACCTGCTCGGCCTCTGCTGTTGCCGAACTAACCCAATCGGCCTCCGCTGTTGTCGAACCATCTCTATTACGCGCAGCTTTTTCGGATGTTTCTGATTGAATGCGGCGACTCTGATGTCCTAACCACGAGCTCAAGCTCCGAGAACTTCTGGCAGCCTCAGCTAATTTCTTCTTCTTATCACACTGTTTTTGTGCGCCACTTTTGTAAGTTCTTTTCATAACTAGAGTTTTCTAATACAGTATTTTATGTTACTCAAAATCTAAAAAGTTTAATGAAATTTAGTCAATAAATTAGTAAAGTCTTGAAACTTCATGAACTTTATTCATTCAGCGTCACTTTGCTGGTCTATTCTGCCACCTGTACTAACTCGAAATGAAAACGTACGCGTGTTGCAACTGATTCTTGTGAATCGTTTATTTCGTCACAAAGTATTAATCGCAAACAATACAAAGTACGTATTACAGTAATGGCAAACAATCTAACGTTCCAAGGGGCCCCGTAAGAAGGCAACGAGTCGACTAATGGCATTACGCAAGACGCAATAAACTCAAATGCTGGGCGAAAAAATTACACGTGCAAATTAAATGAAAAAATAAGTTTTACTTAAATAAAAAAAATAGATGAAAAAAATAAGTTTTACTTTTTCAACGTAATATTTTTATTGCAGTAAGGGGCCCCGGTGCGCCGCACCGCCTGCACCGGTGGTAGTTACGGCTCTGTAGGTAACACCGTGAACAAAGTAAAAGTAGAGGGTGTCAAGTGGCATTAAATGGGCTCCACAAGTGAAAATCTTTTCGTCTTAAATATCCAGAAGCTTTTTTGAAAATTTGACGGACTACCTTTATCTGCTGTTCATTGCATAGAAATTTCATTTTTTTGTTTTTAGGTTTGCGATGGAATACAGGATTGTAAAGGCGGAGAAGACGAATGTCAAAATTGTTCAGTTAGTCCGTTTTCCTCCGATAAATTCTTGATTAATCCTTATTTGCAAGTTTTTATTTGGTTAATTGGTAAGTGAATGCTTTATCAGATAAAAAATTGCCCCTTACCTACTATGAGATGTAAATCGGAAACGTTGTGTAAAAAGACGTTCAGGTGTAACGGTTACCCTGACAAGCAGCAGGAACATTGTTGTCAGTTGAGGAGCAACAGCAACATTTAAACCCGTAATGTACAGATCAAATTAGGTCCGCAAGGCCAACAAAAGATTAGTGATTGCCCAACACCATAATCGAAAGCAGAAGCCACTTTTTGAACAACTTCAAAAGTTTTTTCTTAATTTGTTTCAACTATTAGTATCAACTGAAAGATTTGAAGCGACAGAAAATTATTGCTATTTATAACGCTCTTCGCAATGCGTCAATATTTCCCATTTGGTAAATTTTTTGTGTTGCATTTGCTATCCTCTAGACTCGCGACCCGCAATAATGGCGCCAACTACAGCAAAACTGCCCAAACCTGCTTCTCGAGTTAAGTTTCAACATTTCACTTGAGTTGTCTAGCGTTGAAATTTGCTGCTTGTTAGAATCCGCCAAGTACATCAACTCATCGTAAATTGTGTCTCCTTAAGTCACATCAACGAAATCATCGTGAGATTTGAACGAATCATCATTTTATCATTGTCGCTATAAAAGAAAGCACCGGCTCGATGGATCATGTAGAAGATTTTACTTTACAAGTTTGTGATAAAAGCTCACTCGCTTGGGCTCTTGAACCTGCGTGCAAAGACTGCTAGATAATGCCCTCATGAGTTGTGCGTCGCTGTGCCTTTAAATAAGGCACTTTACGTTATTTTACTCATGTCGTGAAAAGGCACTGTGATGACCGTGTTTACCCGGAAGTGCGTCGGAAAACATCTATATTACAACTGTAAAGTTTTTTCCTCGATTAAAGATAAAGACTTAGTTAACAACACTTTTAGGCGTGGTATCAGTAACAGGAAATCTGGTAGTTTTGTGTCACAATTTTACTTTGTTTGGAAATGGGAAAACTAGCAGTCGACTGTCATTCAATCATAGGATATTGGTTACTAACTTAGCTACTGCTGATCTGCTGCTTGGGGTGAGTTTTAAACAATTTTACAAAGAATGCAATCTACAGTGCTACAACCTGCTCTACTAGCAGATACTGATTCAGCTTGTCTACCGGCATTTGTAATTATGCCCAGAGGCGGTCAGTAACAAGGTGGTTCTGCTAAAATAAACTGGTTTTTCAGTAACCAGCTACTTACTTGGAAAGTTTCATTATTTGCTACTTCTGCTTTTACTACAGTAGATCAAGTTATAGGTAACGCTAATTGAGTTTTTGTAACTTCTATTTTAGTAGATCTTAAAAATTTAGTGTTTGTTGAATTGAAATGTGGTATGTTAGTATAAAAAACTGTTTGGAATTCAAGTTTTTACTCTCTGTAAATTCTTCATTGAACAAGCCATTTTTTTCTTCAAGTTTTAAAAGCCAACTACTGCTTTAAACAAACTAGGGAACGTGCGGTGAGTTATTATCAGTGGGCGGTGTTGTCATAGAGTTTCTTGATTTTAAAGTTTTCAGCGCCAACAGTAAATTTAAATATTTTCCGGTGTTTAGTTTTTTACTGTTTGTTTTGTCTTTACAATCGTACATCAGTGCGTCCACCAACTAGTTACTGCTCTTACCAAGCTAGTAGCCGGAGGCGGAGGTCTGCAGTGTCCTCTCGAAAAGGTGATCATGAGAGCTTCATCTTAGCAAATATCTTTAAAATTTGCTTAGACTGTACTGATTCTTACTGAAATTATCAGGAGGACTTTTGAATAGATGAAAAAAGGTCATCGCCAAAAATGTGATATGAGACATAAAAATTATTGCCCCTTATCCACCTGCATTTTTTAGCTTACTCCGCCATTTGCCTCTAATTTTAAAACGCTAAATATTAAACATAAAAATTTTAGTTTTTTCTCTACTTAGAAGTAATAGGACATTATCCTTATTTAACCACTCCACGTTGAAAGAATTTTAATCGTTAACAAACATTCTACCGGAATCATTTGACCAAAACCAAAAAATGTAATGAAATTGACCGACAAGATAAAGAAATAATTATGATAATAGTAAGGCCAACGTGTCTGTACCATGCAGCACTATTTAAGTCCAAATCAGCGGATATTAACTTGCAAACCTTGCACCTAATTGGTAACGCAGCATACGAGCGAAAAAGGGCATTAGCAATCATTAAACTAAGACTGAATATATAAGGAAACGATAATGAGTATACCACCAAACAATTATGACGAGAGCATCCCTAGACGCGTTTCGTCCCTTTGGACCAATCAGCAGGGCCCGTCCCGTCGCAAGCAAAAGTAACCCACTCATTAACGTTATTCTTTAAACGAGCAATGTACACGCAGAAGTACTAAGATTTGAACCAATGACGTCTTGCATTGCTTAACGGGTAGGTTGACCAATTGGTTGGTTTTAGCTTCATATCCATTGGGAGGTCACTTTACGCAGCTTAGCGGGTGACTGATCTGAAGAAGCAGGTTAAACGCTGTATAAATACCCATATAAATACTCTTTCCTATCTTCGCTTAAGATTTTCAAACGGATATTAACTTATTTGGTATCTTGCACTTTTTGCTAGAAAAAACTTTCACTCACTCCCCTTCCTATCATTACGTGAGACACCTACTAAATAAGTCAATCTCAAATCGAAAAAATGCTTCAAAATTTTTTAAATTTAACCTTAAAAAAAGTTATTTAAAAAAAATCATCAACTGAAATTGAGGTAAACCCGTTTGAGTATTTCCTAAGAAAAGTGTCACCCAGTAAAAATGTCTTCCTGGACAGCCCCTCTCTTATTAATACTCTAATGCACGCACCATGCACGTAAACCTTTAAATTGTTTGCCAATGTAAATAAAGCTACAAATTGACAAAGACGTGTGCGCGTTTAAAAAGCCCATTTCTCCCTTTATGTAGTGCGAGCATGTTGTTGTTGTTGTTGTGGTCTTCAGATCATGGAACACCAGGAGCCGGGCAACTGCCCAGGGTCTGGACCAGAGGTCGTAGAGAGACAGAGAGTCGCCAAAGAGTGAGCGGCGCGTAGAGTCCGTAGCTGGACAGTGCAGAATGAGATGAGAGGTGTCCTGGGACGAGTGTCCGCAGGCGCTGCAGGAAGGATTCTCGATTCTGCCAATCCTCGAGAGTTAAGAACTTAACAGAAGGCTGTGTCCGTTGCAGCGTAGACGAGAGAGAACACAGCGTGCGTGACGAGGGAGCACAAGTTCCTCGGTGGAAATCGAGGGAACCTGTGTGTCAGAAAATTTAGATGAGACAGTACACCTGCAGTCAGAGAAAACATAAGAGTGGATAGGAGTGATAAGAAGAGAAAGACTACAAGGGATTGCAGAGGGCGCAAGTAGCGCTCCCCGTTTGGCCAGCTCATCAGCCGTGTCGTTCCCCGGGAGAAACGACTGTCTAGGGACCCATTGTAGCTTGATAGAACAGGAGGAGAGAGAAGACAGTTCCTGCCATATCTGCCAGAGAGTTTGAAATAAAAGGAAAGATGGAGGAGAGAACAGGGTGGCGAGGACAGAGCGAGAGTCAGATAGGAAGAGAAGAAAAGTGGCAGACTTGTTGGTGCTGCCGAGACCAGCAAAGAGCGTGCAGAATGGCGCAGGCTTCAGCAGAAAAACTTGAACATACTGAGCCTGCAGAAAAGGAAAGAGTGGCTTCAGTGCCACAGAGAGAGCAGTTGGCAAGTACGCCAGAGCCGCCTTTGCCAAATGGAAAATGAACAGAGCCGTCTGTCCAGAGTACCAGATCATGAGAGGGGAGAGAGTCAAGGTGAGCGAGAGCCGCACCTTGACGAGAGAGCGAGAACATTAGGAAGAAAGAGTGGACTTCACAGTAAACCAAGGCAGATTTCAAGGAGGAAAGCGTGGGCAAGAAAGAAGAGCCTCCCTAGGAGAAGAAAAAGGGAGCATGAGCGGGTGAGTAAACGCAAAGGCTCTCCAGGACGATCTGCAGAGTCTTGGTTTCACTCTAAGTTTTGCCAAACCTGAAACAAGAAAGGAGGTTGGGAGACGAAGAGCCCGCTCATAAGATGAAAGAGTGAGATAAGTCAGATTGACTCGTAGGGGAGGTAGAGAAGCCTCGGAGAGAAGAAGTGGGATTGGGGAGGACGAGAGGCAGCCGGTGATGGCGCGACTAGCCGCTCGGAGAAGGCGTTCCATTTGGTGGTATTGGAAACGCTTAAGAAAGGAAACCATCTGGGTGAGGTATAGGCAGGGTTACCATCTGCCTACACCAAAAAATAAGCACGCTGCTGTGCGATGACGTAATAGATTACCACTCCTTGGCAATTTTGTATTGCAAAAATCATATTAGTATCACCTGATATGAATTTTTCCTAGCGATTAACAAATTGAAAAAAATTTAAATACTAGAATTAACGGAAATTGAGTATTTTTATACAATCAAGATCTATTTATTGATTTAAAAGCCAAATCATAAATATTTTTCACCACTAAGAATTTGCTTAAGCAGTTTTTGATCTTTGGAAATGACTTCGTGCATCTCGGAGCTACTGAAGTCTAAATTTACTCGAACTTGTAGCAGTAATTTGACAGTTTTTTCACTTAGACGATTTCTTTCCTTACTCCATTGCGATGAAACAAGAGAAAATACTCGTTCCACGAATGCGTTGCTGACCGGAATAGAGAAAACAATAGCAACTAATTTGTATAAAAGTGGTGGAGAATCATTTTCAGAAAAAAGTTTCATCCACTTCGTCTCTGGGCTATCTTCATTGAATGTCTCATCAGGAATATTTTCAAGCATATCATTGAGAGACGAAACTTCGTCAAACAGATCATCTGCCATCGCTACCTCGGGATCGACCTTCTTCCCCATTTCTTTTACTTCTTCATATGTAACTGACCGATTTCTCAGCAGTTTCTCAGCAGTCTTGAATGATTTAAAAGGGTCAGCCAGTTCCGGAAATAATGCACTAGTGCTCTGTAACAGTAATAGCGGCTTTTTGAAATTCGACAAAGCACTATGAAGAAACGACACGATAACAAGCGACTCTTCTGATCTGAAAAAATTCTCAAGAATCCGTGGTGGATACCGTAGGGAGAGAAAGTATTGCGTTAGTGGTTCCCAAAGTTCTATCATCTTTTCGAGCTCATTACTTAATGTCGTCCAACGTGTTGGAGTGTGAGTGGGAAGTGCACAGTACTGAGCTTCAAGCTGTGCGCAAAATTGTTTAAGATTTTGTACTCTACTAGTTTGACTCTTGAAATGACTGCAGATTTTCAAAACTATTGTTTCAATGTCTACAGCAAGTCTTTCAGCTCCCTTTTCAGCTGCACTATGTAAAATATGTGCAGGACAACCAATTGGGATTAAACGTCCACTGGTTTTTTCTTGCAGGCGATTGAAAACGTTGTTTTTCCTTTTTGTTGCCAACCGCCAAAGTTTACTGGTGCATTGTCAGCACAAAAAGAAGTTATATTTTCAAGCTTGAGCCCATTTTCCTCAAGAGAAGAACAGATGAAGTTCATTATCTGTTGTGATGTTTCGCATGGCATTGACCGCAGATCGAGAATTCGCACTCGCACTCCAACCTTGGCGCTGAAAAATCTGACAACCAAGGGAAAAAGTTTCACTTCGTTGTGATAAGAAGCATCTATCGATATTAAAAATGGGTTTTATCCAAGTTCTGATAATGATGATATCTCGGCAAATGGAGCAAGCACACCAGTGATAATGGATGCTGTTTTTGTTCTGGCACTTGTAAATTTTTTCGCTATGTCAGAATCACTGAAAATCGCCTTTATGAGATGTGTAGTGCAATCATTAGAAAGAAATGATTGCTGATGCTTGGCAGTATGAAATGCCCAAGCACCCTCTGCTGCTGCCGCTTTGTAATCCAGGTTATTTGGTGAAGTTCTGCTCGTAAAAAAATTCTTCATTGATTGGTTTGATGCAATACTCCTAGCATTATTTTTGTGTCTTGTGGTAGCATTGTGTACACTAATAGCTGTTTTTCCCATGGCCTCAAGGTTGATTTCATTATCGCAATAGCAGCAGTGAGCATAGCTCTTGCCTTTTCGGCTTTGTTTTACATTAGCAAATTCTTTTTCATAATCATCACGAAATACATGCTTACGCTTACTCATTTTTCTAAATTATGTTTAAAAATTATACGAATTAACTTTAGTAAATGCTGTCACGCTTATATGATATCAGGTCGTACACAAAAGTTGTTGATTGTAAACCTGAGACGACTCAAATTACCACCCTCTATGATAATAATTACAGATACTTTAATACATTTATCAAAATTACTTTTAAACTACTAAGCTTGCTTACAATATTATTCACGCAAGCCTATCTACTCTAACTATTCCCTTCTAATCTTAATCTTTCTACTCTTCGTAATTTTCACTATCATGAACCTACCTGCCTACTACTCTACTCTCGCCAACAAAGCCTACTGTTCTCACTAACAAAAACTTACGTAACAATAACAAAAAGAACGCATGAGTAAATTCATCGCAATTGCACAAAATTGGAGAAACTACGAGAACATTTCTTGAATTACGTGATAGTAGACGATTGTTAAGTTTGCTAGCCAAGCAATAAAGAATTCTATATGCAAAACAAAGCTTAATAAGCAAACAAATTATGCAAAACCTAGATTTATTAATCTATACTCTAGAAAATAAGCACGGCAATCGAAAATAAGCACATTTCTTAGAAATAAGCGCATTTGTATTTTGTAAGACATTGCTTTTGAAAATAAGCACAAATCTTAGAAATAAGCACGAAAGGGCAACCCTGGGTATAAGTGAGGAGGAGCCGGAGAAAAGCTTTATACAGAACAGAGAGGGACTCCTTAGAGGGGCCCCATGAGGAAGCAGAGATACAGCGTAAGGCCTTGAGACGTAAGAAGAATTTGGCCTTCAGCGAAGATACATGTTTTGAAAAGGAAAGAGTGCGGTCAAAGGTGACCCCAAAAAAGATTGGAGTTGGATTGAAACGGAGGCGGGAGT
This sequence comes from Trididemnum clinides, assembly GCA_963675345.1. Taxonomy (NCBI): domain Eukaryota; kingdom Metazoa; phylum Chordata; class Ascidiacea; order Aplousobranchia; family Didemnidae; genus Trididemnum; species Trididemnum clinides. Next base: position 15,904,313 of record OY776294.1, read on the forward strand.
TGAGTAAAAGGAAGTTGGGCTGGAGGTTAGCTTGGTGGGGATCCACTGAGAAAAAGGAGGCCTCACATTTGCTCGGATTGAGAGGAAGACACCAGTACTCAGACCAGCGCTCCAATCGAAACAGAGCTCCTTGTATGGCCTCCACCGCAGTGGGGACCGAGGGGGAGGAGGACCAAATGGCCAGAACATCAGCGTAAAGAGAGCAGATGACCGAAGAAGGCAGAGAGCCGGAAGGCCATTGATGAAGAGAGAGAAAAGTACAGGTCCAAGAACGGATCCTTGCGGAACACCTCGACGGACTCGAAAGGAACGACTTTTGTGATTTTGAAAAACCACGCAAGCTCGCCTGTCAGAAAGGAAAGATTTGAGTCCAACGAGCAAAGCAAGAAGGGAGGCCAACCGAAATGAGTTTATGGAAAATGGCGGGATACCAGACAGAGTCAAAAGCTTTAGAGAAATCAATAGTAGATAGGATCGTCCGAGATCCCGGTCTGGGTTTGTTAAACCCATCCGAAATTGACCGAGAAAGGTAAAAAATTTAATCTAGAGAAGACCGTCCAGGGTGGAAACCGGCCTGGCGGGGAGAGAGAATGGATTTAGATTTCAGAAAGAAGAGTAGACGGGATAGAATAATGAGTTCAAAAAGTTTTGAGACGCAGGAGGTGAAAGAGATAGGCCGGAAGGAAGCAGGAGAGTCGAGAGGCTTTCCCATCTTGTGGATGGGATTAATGGAAGATGTCTTCCAGATGGAAGGAAAGGAATGCAAAGTCCGGTAGAGATTGAAGATGTGAAGAAGAAAATCCATGCCAGAGCGAGAATATGCTTTAGCATGGGATAGGCAACTTTGTCTGGGCCAGTGGCAGTGGAGGAGGAAAGGTTAGAGTCAGCCGCAAGAAATTCAGCGGGAGAAAAAGGAGAGCAAAAGGACGAGTGAGACTCTTCAGGGTACGTGGGACGGCGGAGCTCAAAAAGGTAGCCTCTGGCTCTGCTACGCAGGGCATTTGGCTGAGAAACGGAAAAGTGGGATCTCAGGTAAGCGGCGTAGACCAGAGCCGACTCCCTGGGACAAGAGCAGTTAGGGAAGTTAGGAGAGGATGAAGACGAGGAAGAGAGTGCACAGATTTGGGGTTAGATTTGGGTGAAAGAGAAGAGCAAGTTGTCTGCCACGTCTCAGCCTTGGCCTTGGCGATGACTGACGAGGCGCGTCGAGAAGCAGAGATGTAAGCCTGGCGATCTTCATCACTTCTGTGAGCGGCAGCAAAAGCCGTGCGTTTTTCACTAACCCCTCCTTCCACCTTGGCCGACCACCAGGCTTTTGATGCGGCCGAAAGGAATGGAAGATTTGGCCGCATTCAGTACCAGAGAGGTAAAGAGAGCAGCAGCAGAGGAAAAAGAAAGAGACGAGTATTCCTCTGCGGAAAAGGCAATGAGAGTCGAAGTAGAAGGCAAAACCATTCTAGCGAGCTTTAGGAAAACTAAAGGAAGGGGGATGCTCGTTGGGGAGAAAGATCGGAGAGAGAGGGACAGAAAGAACATTTGGTAGGTGATCAGAACCCAGGTCCTGAAGCACCTACCAGGAACAGAAAAGGGCGAAAGAGGAAGGAGCAAAGAAAATGTCAGGGGAGAAGCGACTGCCAGAGGAGCGATGTAGATGATAGGTATGTCAGAGTCATTGAGGGGGAGGAGGTCAGAAGAGATGACCCAGTCGAATACTTCCTCTCCAAAGGGTCGGAAGTACCTCTTGAGTCCCAGAGGGGGTGATGGCAGTTGAAGTCCTCCAGAATGAAAAGATTTCTGGAGGAGGGAGAAAAGGAGTCGGTTCTGCCATCCGACGGAGAAGAGCGAATAGGGGGAGCATACTCATTAAGAAATGAGAGCCAGGAGAAGTTGCTTAGAGAGATGTTTCCCCTTCATAATCAGAGTAGGGATCAAGCGAAGAGAGAGAGGAGGTAGAAAGTTCAGAAGAGAATAAGTCCTGCCTGACGAAAATGATGACGCCGCCGCTAGCGAGCGTGGCATCACGAGGGAAAATGCCAGACCGGGAGTGGGTGCGATCGGAACGCAGAGCAGAGTTTCCAGGAATGCGAAAGGAGGAAGATGAGTTAAGAATGGATTCCTGGATACAGATAAGGTCAACGGGGTAGTGCGAGCATCGCTTATTAGAACCATTAATCTACACTAGAGAGATGTAGGGAAAACGACTGAAAAATGGAACTAGTTTATCCTTTTACTACTTAAATAGTTTAAGTCTCGACTACTTCTTTACTTTTATTCACGTGAAAATACACATGATTAATTTCTACTTAGCTCGAGTATTTTTGTGAGTAAGAAACAATGCTGTCACTAAAGTAGATTTTTAAGCTACTTTGACCACATCTGTTTATGCCACATAATTCTGCAGAATTTGATGATACAAGATAATTAGTTGAATGTGAAAACTTGCATTGTATAAAGTAATTTTAGCACTTTCTAGTACATCAAGACTTAATTTTGAAAGATAATATGTCGGAAGGAGTAGAAATGAGAAAAAAGGAGAAAATTGCTTCAACATCAAACTGATATGATTGGCATGTCTCAATGAGGAAACAAATTCAATCTTCGTTACGTTATAGATTTACCTGATCAGTCTTGGAATCGTAAACCAACAATATAAAGGAATTTATTGCAAGCAAGATATTCAATGGCGTTCCAGTAAGTCGTGCGTTGCTATGGGGACCATAGCGGTCATAAGCACCGAATGCAGTATTTTCTTAATGGTAACCATGGCAACAATGCGCCTGACCCTAGTAGCTCGGTAAGTTTTTAATAGCACTAAGCTGATAATTTTTTCTAAAATAATTTTCAAGTTTGGTCCGTTTTGAGGCCCTTTGGGGCAGCAATATACTGAAACCCTGACATGGACAGTTTGAAATCACTAATATTTTGCTATTTTTTTTAGATTCAAGTCTTTTTTAAATAAGTTGAGAATATTGAACCTTATTGAGGTGCATTGCCCAGCGATATATTTTTCGAGATCGCAATCTTAAGTTTTAGTTTAAGTAGTGCGTTAGAATGTAAGAATAATTTATTTTTGTTTGTTTTATTATATGACGTCACAATTTTTGTCGCCTAAAATATTTCCATTTAGGCGACGAGTTACTGGTAGGCAAAGGTGTTGAGAGATTGCCCCGGGTTCATTACCGAATTATTTTGAAACTAAAACGATGATGTTTTTAGAGGTCACCTCAATATTTGCTAAAAATGGATCGGTTGAAAGGTGTATTGGGATAAAACATTACTTTGGAATTTTCAGATAATTCCAAACTTCCTGAAAATTCCGGACTCACCTCCTCAGCTATTACCTAAATTCCTCCTAACGCTACTGCTGCTGAGCTAGTAGAAACAAATTTTGTTTTTTTCAGTCCTTTCTCTTCTACCAATAGACGTCGTTACGTCATTATAGGAGTTGTGACGTCCTGGACCATGGCGTTGATGATCGCTCTAACGCCATTGGCTGAATCACAAATCGATTATTTTGTGTCGCAAGTGTGGTGAGTTACAAATATGAGACAGGACTGTTGTTTATAATTACTTAGAAGGGAAAAAGAAGTTCGGTAGCTGAAAATTTTGTAAAAACTTTAACTTTTTCGATGCGAAAGAAGATCAAACACCAAATCTCTCCTCCCCACACCTAAATCTTCAAGGCCTTGTTATTTTCGGATTCATTGGTCAGATTGATGGTAAAGTTTGCGATAAATGGATACTAAATATGTGTACGTTATTTAACCAATTATATAAGCGAACATATTCAACAACTTCTCTCAAAAGCAATCTTTCAGTATTTTTTGACAAATTTATGATTTAAAGGTATGGACACAATCCGTTTTCAAGACTGGCTGACAGAAGTAGCTTGACTCAAGTAGCGACGTATATTTGGTCGTTAAATGATGGTGCGAACCACTCATTTGAAAATCTAACTCAAGACAGGTAGGTGAAATTTTAAACATGAATAGTTCATTTCTGTATATATCCTGCTTGTTTTGTCCTTGAAAGAAGCAGTTTTGGCAATTTTCGCGGCTTGGTTGTACCATTTGTAATTAGAATACTCTGCCAGCAATATCAGTAACTCCGAAGCAGGTCTGGAAACAAGTTGTTTTATGTTCAACTGTAAAAGTTTACAATGACCACGGAGGATGAAGATATGACTAACTTTGTATAAATCACATTTCAGATCTTTGACTTGGGATAACATGATTAACACTGTCGTACTGCTGAATGAAACATTTCGTCCTACTCTGAGATTTGGCTACTACTCGGCTCATGGTGTTTGCCTTCCACGGTTATTCCCAGATGTAGAGAAAGACCGCTCTTGGGGCTTTTCCCTTTTCGTAATTATCATAAATTTCATTTCTTTCATCTACATGCTCGTTGCATACATAGCTATTTACAAGTGAGTTAGTAGGCTATATTACGATTATACGCTAATTACATGTAGGTGTTTTAGGTTTCGTTATTATTTAGTTCTCCGTTTCCTTTGGATGGAAGCACGACATGAAACAGTTCTTTCAGATCCACGCCGCAAACTTAATGAAGACCAGGCTAGGGGGCAGTCCATTTTGAAGCAATTACGTTTAGCTTATAAGCTGGGATGTAGCCCTAGGCTAAAAAAAAAGAAGTGTTAGTGTGAGAACGCACAGAGTAGAAGTGCTAACATGAGAACGCACAGAGTAGAAGTGCTAACGTGAGAACGCACAGAGTAGAAGTGCTAGTGTGAGAACGCACAGAGTAGAAGTGCTAACATGAGAACGCACAGAGTAAAAGTGCTAGTGTGAGAACGCACAGAGTAGAAGTGCTAACGTGAGAACGCACAGAGTAGAAGTGCTAACATGAGAACGCACAGAGTAAAAGTGCTAGTGTGAGAACGCACAGAGTAGAAGTGCTAACGTGAGAACGCACAGAGTAGAAGTGCTAACGTGAGAACGCACAGAGTAGAAGTGCTAACATGAGAACGCACAGAGTAGAAGTGCTAGTGTGAGAACGCACAGAGTAGAAGTGCTAGTGTGAGAACGCACAGAGTAGAAGTGCTAGTGTGAGAACACACAGAGTAGAAGTGCTAACATGAGAACGCACAGAGTAGAAGTGCTAACATGAGAACGCACAGAGTAGAAGTGCTAACATGAGAACGCACAGAGTAGAAGTGCTAACGTGAGAACGCACAGAGTAGAAGTGCTAGTGTGAGAACACACAGAGTAGAAGTGCTAACGTGAGAACGCACAGAGTAGAAGTGCTAACATGAGAACGCACAGAGTAGAAGTGCTAGTGTGAGAACGCACAGAGTAGAAGTGCTAGTGTGAGAACACACAGAGTAGAAGTGCTAACATGAGAACGCACAGAGTAGAAGTGCTAACGTGAGAACGCACAGAGTAGAAGTGCTAGTGTGAGAACACACAGAGTAGAAGTGCTAGTGTGAGAACGCACAGAGTAGAAGTGCTAGTGTGAGAACGCACAGAGTAGAAGTGCTAACGTGAGAACGCACAGAGTAGAAGTGCTAGTGTGAGAACGCACAGAGTAGAAGTGCTAACATGAGAACGCACAGAGTAGAAGTGCTAGTGTGAGAACGTACAGAGTAGAAGTGCTAGTGTGAGAACGCACAGAGTAGAAGTGCTAACGTGAGAACGCACAGAGTAGAAGTGCTAACGTGAGAACGTACAGAGTAGAAGTGCTAACGTGAGAACGCACAGAGTAGAAGTGCTAACGTGAGAACGTACAGAGTAGAAGTGCTAACGTGAGAACGTACAGAGTAGAAGTGCTAACGTGAGAACGTACAGAGTAGAAGTGCTAGTGTGAGAACGCACAGAGTAGAAGTGCTAGTGTGAGAACGCACAGACTAGAAATATACATCTTCTGGTCAGATTAGAGTAAAACAGTGAGGGAGCGCCTTTTCTACACGTTCTCACACCTCTTACACCCCTGCTTATAAGCCAGTACTTTTATCACTCACAAGTCAAACTGCTATTGAGGGGTGTTCTAGAATAGCATTTCACGACAGGACACGTCAGCAGCACAACATTCTGGTTTGAAAACGTTAGCTTGGAGCTAAGCGCAAATCCTTCTCACTAACTTCACTGGTCATAAACCTGTTTCTACATGTAGATCGTGTACTTTGGACGCAGTCGGTAGCTAGTTAAACCTTGACCGTGTCAGACCAAAGATTTCTTAAAGCAGTATTTGCAGCTTCCTTACTTCGCGATCAATACGAAAGGGATAGAGTTGAGGAAACACTGGCAAGTTCGCATGTTTAACGGATTCTTGCAATCTTTACGTAGCTGGCATGTACTAGGGCCAAGTAGCCCTCCGGTCGCGATGCCTCAGTCAGACTAGAAAACACAGCATGAGCTCATTCTTATGAATAAATCATTTCTAAAATTACTATTACAAGAGGTCACACATTGTCCGGCAATAAATGAACTAATTAGTTTAACATATTATGTCGGTGATGTTTTGTAATATTTGGATCAGACATTGAATATCTGTGACATAAGGATATTTATTAATTTTTATTTGTTATATTGAAATGATAGATTATATTGGTTATATTGAAATGATATTGACATAAGGATATACATATTTCATTGAATATCTGTGGCATAACGATACCAAGGTAAAGGCCACACTGGATGGGAGCATTTCAAAATTTTATTATGAGCGCACTGCTGCGTATGGCGTTAAAAGTTTTAAAACAATAATGAGAAGCTGGACGAAGCCACCGTTAAGTGATAACAGAAATCAAAATTATTTTCACAATTTCTTGTACTAAACGCAAATTCATTGAAGCTGTAAAATCTCAAAAATTACTTTGAGAAAACGGCCGCTTGCAATATATATTAGTGTCCACACTATCAACCAGGCGTGCTGCCGTAGGCTTGGGCGAATAATGAAATGCCTTCTTTGCGACATGTTGACAAGACTTTCTTGGAACGCGAATATAACCAATTAGCTGTGTTTCACCGGTTAGATCAGTGTAGCTGCCCGCCCAGAACATAGTAAGATGCAATTTTTTGCTGCCAAACAATTGCAGTTTGCTTTGTTGATGTTCTGGCTATCATTCTGCAATTTGGCGTTTGTGGCAAATTCAAAATAAACTCAATTTTTTTCCTCTTCGCTAGCCCTGCCAGATTTGGATTAAATTTGCTGTCTGAATTTGATTATCGGTTTCTCACTGTGGCTTTGTCTCAAGAAAGAGAAAGTCAAGGTATTAGAATAGACAACTCATTATAAATGTCATGGTTTTATACACATTAAGAAAGGTGAATCTTTTAAACCAGTGGTTTTCAACTTTTTATGCCGTGACTCATTACAATGACCAACTAAAGCCTAACAACCCCTGACTAAAATTTGAATAAATGAAATGTAGTGCATTTTTATGATGTATACGCTATTGACAACACGTGAAATCACACAAGCACACTTGAACAATTTATTGCAATATTCATACATTGAAAATTAGTGTCAATGAGATGGAAGGTTCTGCATCTTCGTGACTAGCCAGTCCATACATGGAATCGTTGTTGATACAGCCCACCGTCGATCTATCTCCATGGCTTGCTTGTTACCGATCTTTGGCTTTATTTCCAACTAACCGTGGAAACTAGCCTTGCACAAATAGGTGATGGAAATGACTTGAACATTGATGTCTTCCAACATCGTATCTCTTCGCTGCACAATGTTATCTGAAAGTGATATTATGTTCAACTTCTTTTCTGCTTTTGTGTTAATCACTATTGAATTTACGTCTTTTGCTTACGGCAGTATCAATTGTTTCGCAATAAGTGTGTGACTTTTTGTTTTAAAATTCTGCAAAAGTACTTGTAATGATACTTCATCATCGTTTCGATTTTGTTGCTGGATTGCTGCGAAGTTGCCCATTTGAAATTTTTTCAAACTATTTGCTTTCCGTTCAAAAACTGTTAAGTTTTTATTTTGGGAAAAACGACGGTTGGCTTTTAAATGTTTTTAGAGCTTTTAGGTTTTCATAGATTTTGCAGAAAGAGCCTTCATGGAATATAGATGCTGAGATTTTTAATGCATTAGATCAGAGGTTCCCAAACTTTTTGCCTCGCGGACCCCTTTTTTGCAAATCTGCTGCATCGCGGACCCCTTTTTGCGAATCTCTACTACTGCATATGTGACAACACTTTTGTTACCAGACTCACTTCCAAATGTAATAATCAACCTACGAATAGAAAAGGAAGTGGACCTGTCCTCCAAAAAAAGTCAACAGCCTCAATTGCCGCGATTGTGTCACTCGCGGTCCGATTCATCGTCAGGCTAGAGTTACTTTTCATAATGTCACTAAAGTGAATTTCCTGGACTTTTTGCTATCCGAGACACACGTTGATTGATTGACCGACCGGGACAAAGCCACGAACCCCAGTTTGAAAACCTATGCATTAGAGGCGACGTCGGCAATCCATGCTTTAGAAATGCGTCAGAATAACCTCGTCTTTTTTTGTCATCGGTACGTTAATCTTACATTCTCAAAATTCTCTAATTGTTTGTAAATTAAACAGTTTATATCAAATTAATGTAGAGACAGTCAACTTTATAAGCACCTGGTTAGCTAAAATTACGCCCGACGATGCTTTTGACCTTGACCTTGACCTTGACCTTGAAACATGTCAAACAGTTGTAAGAACTGGATTTAATGCTGGTAAAGTATTGATAAATGTGAAGGCAGACAGCAAATATTGTTTTCAACAACAACTGACGTTATTGTCAGGTTTGTTGCCTCCCGTGATGTGACAACCAGGGCATGGGATGAGATGAAATAGAATGGAAGGTACATTTTGGTATAAAAGATGAAAGATGCCAAGGATGGAAAGGAATGGAAGATTTAAATAATGGAATGGAAGACGGCCTTCTATGATTCCACCCTACTTCCATCATACCACTTTTTAGATTTGTCTCATGAAGCTACTTTACTGTTAAGAGTAAGCAATTGGCAATTAACGCTAGATAACATAGCCTATATAAGCTCGTAATTGGCAAATTAAAAAAATGAGATTACATTTTAAGCTATTTTAACCGGTACTTCTGGGATAGATAACACAAATGTACAGACGAAAGATGGAAAGAAATTTTGGGGGATTGAATAAAAAATTTTGCTATGGAATGGAAGAAAACGCCAGTGTAGAGTGGAAAAACGTTTTACGACCTGCTGACAACGCATGTAGAGCAGTGGTTCCCAAACTTTTCAGAGTTGCGACCCTCTATTTGTGACCACAGCTTATGGCGACCCACTTATTTTTATTTGGTAAAAACATTAATCAAAAAACAATTTTTTTTAAAATTACATATTCAGTGAGGTCTTTGAGAAGGATGAGCCTATTTCATAAAAGAACATGAAACGCAAATTAAATTAACTAATATTAATGAAGCATTGATGAAGAAAACAAATTTAATCTTTTCAAATTATATTTTCAGTGAGGCAAGTGAGAAGGATGAGCTTGTTTCTTGGTTCTTTCTATTGTGGACTTGATATTGATTTCTATTTGTGATAGTTTTAGGCGTAAAGAATTTGAAAGTTGCAGTTTATTGCCGAATTTGCTTTTAATCCCAACCATTCCTGAAAATCCACCTTCGCATTTATAAGATGATGAGAATGCAAAAAGTACTTTTAATGACTTTTTGGAAATTAGTGGGTAGGAGGTTTGAAGAGACACCCAAAACTGTACCAATTATCTTGTGCTGAAATTCATTTCCACGAAAGAGTTTTCAGATAAATCGATAAGTTCTTCATCAGCTTTTGTTGATATCCCAGTCATCATAGCAGATTGAAAGGAGTTCATAATCCATCTTTTCTGTTGCATAGCGTTCATTTCTTCGTGGAAATAAAATTCAAAACTTTCTTTTAACTTATTCAAGTGCTCTGATATCTCGCTGATTATACCATCATCAACTTCAGTTTCAGTCTCTATTATAAAGGTTTGTAATGTTTCAAAACAGTCATGATTTCGGTTGTTAATACAGTTTTTCCACAGAACAAGTTTTTTTATAAAACCTTTAATTTTGTCATGAACTTCAAATATATTGATACCTTCTGATCCTTGTATGTAAAATTTAGCTCATTTAATCTCGAAAAAATATCTGCCAAATACGTAAGCTTTAAAATAAATTCTTTGTCGCGCAAGTATTTCACAAAATCGCATTTGCCTTCCAAAAAATAGCAATGTGCTCACGAAGTTCTGCAAGTCTTGTTAGCACTTTACATCTGGAAAGCCATCGTATTTACGTATGCAGAAGAAGGGTTTTGTAATGGCTTCCCATCTCTTCACACAACTTCTCAAATAAGCGTGACTGTAAAGGAATTGACTTGATGAAATTTACGATTTTAACGGAAGTCTTCAAAGCATATTTAAAATCATCAGATATGTGTTTTGATATTAATGCTGCCCTGTGAAGATTGCAGTGAGTCCATGATGCGTTGAGATTACGCTCAAGTATTCTGGTCACCACACTACTGTTTCAACCGCAAATAGCACGTGCTTCGTCCGTACATATTCCTATACATTTATGCCAATCAAGACCTTTTGTTCTGATATAACTATCAACAGTATTAAAAATTTCTTCGCTGGTACTTCGACTGATTGGTTCACACAACAACATATCATCATGAGGTTCGGAGTTTTATATATACCGTACAAAAACGAGTAGTTGGAACAGACCTTGTACGTCAGAACGGTCAGATCCATCGAGTTGTAAAGAAAAAAAAGGACTTTCAATAACTCGATTTTCCACCCATTGAGACATTTCATCTTTTCTACGTGTGACCGAGCTATTGCATATAGGAATTGATTCAATTCCTTTTTCACTTTTATCACCAAAGAAAACTTTAACTGTATCTTTTATAGCTGGAAAAACTGAAGTCTCCCCAATTGTAAGTGGCTTGCCAGCTTTCGCGATTCTCAAGGTAATCAAGTAAGACACATGCAAAGATTTTTCATTTAAGTTGGTGAAACGGTGCAAAATTCTTTGTCCCGTCTTTAAATTGGCTAGCAGTTTCTTTAAAAAATAAAGGGATTTGTGTTTTAACTCTGGGTGCTTAGTCTCAACATGGCGAAGCAATTTGTTTGGACGCATGCTCTCGTTTGCAAGTTGATCATAACAAACAACGCATTGTGGACGCGGGTCTTCTTCATCTTCATTTCATGTAAATCCCATTTTAAGTATGTGTCATCATACCTTCTCACTACTTTTCTTTGCTTTGACTGACTTGACTTTTTTTTTGATTCATTGGAGATTCATCGTCATCGACTTCAATTGACTTTTTGACCATTTATCCAATATATGAAGGGCTAGGTAATACAAAGAAATCAGATTCTGAAAAATAAACTGTTGTAAGCTGCTTTGTTAACACTAGAATGACCAACTGCTGCCGAAATAACTGACTGAGGTCGCTGAAGCCTAGAAGTTACAATTGCTTCAAAGAAAAGTCAAAACTACAACTGCTAGTTGCGGCGCATTTACAAACAAAGGTGTTTGTTGGTTGTGTTGTTTTTTGTCTTGTTACGTCATTACACAACAATGGATAATCATCGCAATGCTACGAATTGCTGTACAAAACTGCTATGTGTTAAAAAAGCTACTTGTCGTTCTAGGTAGTTTTTATGTGTAACAAATTTCTGTTCCTTTAAGAAGATCGTAGAAAGGAAACTTTCACAGATTAGAATTAAAAATTTAATTTAATTTTTTTTGTTTTTTTAAAATTTTAGTGCTAGATTCGCCACTGATCCCAATAGCTAGTGCTTAATCAAAGCTAATGTGCAATTTTATAACTTTTTACGACCCACCAAAATTCCTTTTGCGACCCATAGTTTGAGAACCACTGATGTAGAGCATTTCTAAGCTAGGCAATGTCCTGTTCATTCATGCGAAACGAAATTTTAATTACCATTATGGCATTGTTTTATGACCATTGCCTGGCTCAAATATTCAAATATCATCAAGCTACAAAAACGAAGTTTGGCTAACGTCAAATCGCAGCAAAAATATATAGAATAGGCATTGGCAAGAGCTTGTGTTATCTCAACTTCTTGTTCATGACCACTCGCAATCTTTAAGTTAAAAACCACTGCTTTACGCTCCGTGCATAGGAATTAATTAACTTTACTTTGATTTAGAATTATGTCCATGAAAAGCAGAGAAGCTGGAAAGTCTGACGTTGACCTTGCTACTGCTAAACTACAACGTAAAGTCACTCGGATAATTTTCACGGATTTTTGCTGCTGGATTCCTATTTGTATCATGGCATTTATGAGTGCGGGAGGTAAGAGCACTGTTTTCATGATGTACAAATATCGACCGATTTTTATAATTATTTTATTTTGATGTTCAATATTCAATAGGGTGATGATACTAAAAATGCTCTTCTTCCTTTTCTTCTGCAACTAGCAAGCAGCAGTTACAAGTGGAACTGCCCGAATATCACTACCAGTAGCTCGCCTACTTTGCAGCAATTACGACAATAGCAACCAAGTAGCTCAGATCCAAGAGTGAAAGGCCAGTTTTTTAAAAAAAAAGAACTACTGCATTTTGCTTGTAATAGGCCTATTTTTTGATTATTTACCATCCCAAAAAAAGCAGAGATACCAGTAGTCTATCAGAAACACAAACAACAGTCGATGTCAAAACCTATTATACAAAGTTAGCATTAAGGTGATATAAAAGTACCAGCGAAGCATAGATGCTTCTGCCTGATGAAGAGCAGCATTACTTGACGTTACTTGATGTCCGACCCGACTAATTTACAGTAGAAGGTTTTTTCATATTATATCCACTAAAGCTTCTTTTTCGCTTTAGGTTATCACCTTTCGTCAGAGACTTACGCAGTATCTGCCATTATTCTCCTTCCGATCAACAGCGCATTTAATCCACTTCTTTATTCCGATCTACCGGACCTGATCTGGAGGAAAATCATCTCCAAAACTAGATTCGGACAATGGCTGGGACGAAGAAATAGGAAATGGGAGATTTCGAGAAGATTGACTCTAAACACATATCTAAGTTAGTCCTAGCATAAGTCGAGGCGATTATACTTTTTACCGAGAAAATGCCACACTGCAAATGACGTCTTTTTATGAATCAATGCCCTCATAAGGTCTACGGCTAAAAATTGTTTCATGGCGTGGTTGATGACTCATCAAGTAAAATTGAAGCCATTACGTCATAAATGACGTTATTATCATCTAATGAGGCTATCATGTTGTTCATAGAGATAAATATATTACTTCCAAGAAGAGAGATTTTAACTCTTTCCATTACGAATAAAATCTTACTATTAAAGACAGAAAAAAATTATCAATAACATGGTCAAGCGACTTGGACCGCCGTCTGTACTATCAATGGCCGCGTGTTCACACCTCATAACCGTTGCGTTGTCGTGTCCTTGAGAAACACGCAATGTGGCAATTTTTCCTGTTTGGTTCCACGCGGTTGTAAGAGAGATCGGAGACATATGAACACTCGTCTCCCATTAGTTGGTAGTTTGTTTCGTAACAGACGGAATTATTTTGTAAAGTTTGTTCATCAATGAACGGGTGAAGTAAGTAGCTACGTTCACAGTGAGTGTCTGATCTCCAGACTTTACAACTCAGTTTTTAGGCTGGTTTTGTGTTTTTCCTACTTGAAATCAACTTACAATGTAGCCAAACAACTTGTTGATTTTTAGCTTTCACAAATATAGCATTCTTCGTTTTATGAGCCAAAATCTGAAATGTTGCAAAGTTACGTTAGTTTTTTGTTAACAATTTAAAGCCATTGTAAACAACTAAAAGAAATTTTGAGACACAAAAAATGATTTCAAAGTAGGATGGTAAGTCATTGGGGCAGATGAGCGACAAAACGTATGCTACTTTTACATTTGTAAGTTTTATAGCTGCGATTAGCTCATGTAAATTGCTGTCGTATCTCATGCCAACTGCACATGTACGAACGGATTAGTCACACGTTTTTCAAACTCTTTGCTCCATTTTGTTGGCGCTGTAAAAGTTCTTGCTGTACAAGTAATGTTTTCGTGAAAGTTGATTGATAAATTGTCAGTTTTAGAAAATAGCTCATTGGCCCCACCTAGTTAAGAGTTATGAACCAATGAGAAAGCAGTAACAAAACTAAATTATGTACAGACCAAATGTGCTGGGTTTATGTTTTCACTCCCAGTAATGGTTTTATAGCATAGCTTGATCGTAAAAGTAAACTGTTTTGTCTAAATTAAAAATACTGGATTTTATCTCATTTAAAAAAAAGTTGCTCATAGGCTCATGGCTTCCCACTACAAGAGTAACTCTGAAGCGATCTGTGCAAAAGTTGTTCTAGTGTAAACAACAAAAGCTTTCGCGAAATTGGAGAATAAAAGATGAGTAATTCTCTTTTTTCCACTTCTTTTTGTTCTCTTATTTTTCTTTAAAGATCAACTCTACTGATAAAATGTTAGAGTTATCTAACAAAAGATAACAACTGCTAGTTATTTTATTACTAATCATTATTATTACTTTCAGGCAGATCAACTAGACAATCATCTAGATGTGGAAGCTCAAGAAGCCATCGCACGCTCACTAGATCCGCTACTTTGGAGAGCACAAAGATTTGAGACATCTTGAAGTTAATTGGTGTTAACACAACCCAACAATGCGGTAGCAGAGAGACATAGTTTTGGAAATCACAGCCCAAGTTGAAATCATAGCGAGTTCCATTTTACTGCTTTCGTTGATCATATTCAGCCTGTAAATAATGTTTTATTGTTTTCCAAACTCAAAATTTATTTTTCGTTTCTGCAAGAGTACGCAGGATTATTTTGCAAATTTCACTTTCACAGCTCGCGCTTGTTGACTAAAGAATGAATCAAAACACTTCAAAATGCGACTGTAGGACAAGCAAGAATTATTGAGTCTGGGCACCGAACAAGAGCACAACATTTTGTAATCTCTCATTTTTGTGCTGCAATAATGTATAGACTGTTACATGCCAAGTGCGCACCCAAGAGTTTTAATTGGGAAAGGCGGGCTATCTTTTCGATGTTGATGGAGGTGGCGTAAACTCCAAAATGTCTCTGAAACTTTTTTCAATTGTGAAGTTTCTCGTCGATTGTCGTTTACTTTCTACTCAATGAAAAAGTGCATATTCGTAGTCCTCCATTCACAGAAAAATCTTACCGGACCTCACTTTCTGAGTTAACACTAATGCTGGTAAATTTCTCGTTGACATTTTGCCATGGGGCATTGCTGCTATCAATAGTTATTCATTTACTGTTATATCGGCGCGATGAGGTAGTGGTTTGAGTGTTCGCTTAGCAGTCAGTAGACCTGGGGTTTATTTCCCACGTCGAGTCATGCCAAAAGACTTTTAAAAATCGGTATTCGGAGCTTTCCTGCATGGCGCTCAGCATAAAAAATAAATAGTGTGGAGAGCAAGCCGGCAAGATTGTTTGTTGTGTCCTCAGACTCTTAACGTGATGCCTCCGTCTTGATGTGGCAGACAGGTGGTGGAGCCAAGCAGTGTACCCGTCGTGGTGGCCCAATCTAACTGAAGACTAGCAAAAAGGGCCAATGAGAAGCTCGTAATCTGAGAACCTTCTCGAAAAATAAATATCTTGCTGTAAAAGCCAATAAGTCTAATTTTTTTTATTTGGCCCTCTTTCCCTTTTTATTTCTTGATTTTGCTGAGATATCTGTCACGTTGTTTATCGCTTTCGCTAAAATACAGCAAGCCAAATTCAGTAGTTTGTGCCGAATGTTTTGGTGTCAATTCGATTTTTATGAAATTTTGTGTTTCAGCTAAATAACTAAGCTAAACTTGCTGCAAAAATTCTTTCTTGCATTGAGTGTTTGGTAGTCTGGTTAGGCACAGAATTGTAAGTACCAGTAGGCTAGCTAAATTATAGCCCAATTTGCTAGTTGCCGTCTTAAAGTGTCTAGCTAATACGCGGTACAGTGCTGTCGTTGTTGAGTAGTTACTGGCCAATAAGGCTATATTTCTCAAATCAAATGAAGTTTTTGGTATTCGTGTAGGGCGTATTCGAATTGTGCGTTAGTTGGTGTATCGTTTTTCTGTTTAATTTTCGTTCTTTTTTGCAGCAAACGCAGGTTATTGGCATTGTAACAATCTTTTTAAAATAAAAGTATGGCTTTGGACACATGCCTGTATCTAGCTGTGTGCTATTCTTATTCCCAAACTAGCCTTGCGCAAATCAAGTTGGCCAACTGGGCCTGCCATTCACTGTTTGAATTCTTCAATTTGGATTGGGATTATTGTTTCATTGTACAAGTTGTTGGACGTGCACTATGGGCAAGTTGGATACACGCTTACCATATGGCATGTACTAGTTCCAGGAAAGACTTCCGGCAAACTCTTTCGATTCTTTTTAACTTAAATGAAGCAACTGTAAAAGAATGTGTTTGGGAAAGTGAGATCAAAGCAACTAAAGGTAAGCCAGATGATGAAGATTCTGTCCAATCTTCTGATAGTGCGTCTCAAATTCAAAGACGTTTATTCGATATATCTAGTTCCCACTTTTCAACACCGCATGCGTTTGAGAGCATTAGCACACCGAGCGAAAATCCACGCTGACTTTCTAGCTTGGGAACAGCAAGGCCGGATTGAAGAAGAGGAATGAATTCTCAAGGAAAAGCGAGAAAAAATTCTGGCTGAGGAACAACCTTTAAAAAGAAAAAAAAAGAATCCTCGAAATTGAATTACAAAAGGCTCACATTATTGCTTCTCGTGTGAAGAGTCAGAGATCAAAACATGTCCAACAATGTTGAAAATGGAGGCCCAAAAAAGGGAGCGCCATTTGAATGCACTTCCACAACCAGGTTCATCTAAGTATAGAGGGACTCTGTGTAATTCGATACCCCTAACAACAAGGTTAAACGACCAATTGTTGCCCAAATTGCAAGACCAGCAATTACGAATCTTGCATCAGCGACAGTAAACTCCACCCAGCGACTAAATCTGCCCCAAGCGCCTATAGAAATAAATTCTAAAATCCAAACAACTGCAATGGATGTAGTTCATCAATTAATTCAAAGTAATCAACAGCATTTAGCTATCCTAAAGTTATCGCCCACAAAAATTACTAAATTTGATGATAACCCAATTCACTTTTATTCATTTATGAAATCTTTTGAAATGGTTTTGGAGACTTATAAAGATGATCCCCCACAAAGACTGCATCGCCTGATAGATGGAACAACAGTAAATATTAGACGCATGTTAGAAAGCTTCCAGTTGTACGTGCCTACCGAAGGTTATCAGTGAGCTGAAACATTTCTCCAGAGTAAGTATGGAGACCCTTTGTTGATCAGAACTACGCACATGAATCAAGTGAAGAGTTGTCCAGCTGTGCAAACGGGAAACACTTAGGTTACTACTTCAGAGGAGCTGACAGTATCTTTACGAGCACTCATTCACATTAACGAAAGAATTTCAGAGCAAAAGAATTTAGACCACACTGACTTTATAAAAAAACTAGTGAAATCTAAATTTCCCACATTTATCAAACATAAATTGGCTAGCTACGTTGAGCAAATTGTGAGCACACATCAAAGGAAATTTGGCCTACCGGACTTACTAAACTTTCTAGAACGAGCTTTTGACAGGTTGAACGACCCTTATTGTCATGATCTTGACATCAACGTTGGCTTTAGGCCAGATGCTCGACCTCAAGTAAAGAAGTCAAATGTTACTAATTTGACAAGTCATCTCTAAGAGGGTTGTCAGTAGCCCTAAATTCATGCTCGAACCGCTTAACTCAAATGCTAGGGCAAGATTTTGTGTTATCTGCAAAAGCAGTTTGCATTTTTTAAACCAATGTGTAAAGTTTCGTGGTTATACGTGTGTAGATCGTGTGAAATTGGTAAATGAGCATAAGCTATGTGTTTCGTGTCTTTCCGCTGGTCATAAGCAAGTAAATGTAGCAGATGTAGTAAAGACCATGTCGGGAGTTTGATGGTAGGCATATCACTTTTTTACATCCTGACCGGTCTACCACTAATTCCGAAGGATCGGGATCTAGAATTGAAGGTAATCCCCAACAGCCTGCTGAATACCACGCGGTTACTCATTTCTGTGACTTTGTGGATAATGCTAATTGCGTGCTTAAAAATGTTGAAAGCCTAAATCTAAGCCCTAACAATGCTGTGTATACTACAAATTACAAAGTGTTTATGCCTATATTGCCTTTCAAGTTTTGCGCTCCTAATTCTAATGTGTTTTGTAAAACTACCCGCTTCTCGATTCGGGCAGCGGTGCTACCTTTTGTAGTGAAAAAGTGTTGAGAGAGCTAGGCATTTGGGGTAACAAAACCGTGCTCAATTTATCCACCCTACAAGGACCCAACACTCAGATTGAAGTCAAAGCCTTGAACAACTTGAGAGGCGGAGATTTACATGGTAATTTCGAATTGACCATTCCTATCACTTTTGCTAGGCCATATCTCTGTATGAACGAGAACTTAATACGCAAACAAGAGGACATCCACAGGTGGGATTATTTTCCCGAAGTTCATTTACCTGAGCGTAGCTATGGGGTAGGCCTAATTTTGGGGCAAAACGTTTCGGCTGCTTTCGTTGCTTAGTCTGTGATTTATCCTCCTGAACATTGCGAAAACGGCACTTTTGCTGTTTTGACTAAATTGGGATGGACCATTAGTGGGGTCAATGCTAACTTTTTTTTTTAGAATTGTTTAGGGCCATACAACAGCTATTTTGTACAAAACGGCCATATTTTGTGTCAATCATGTTCTGAAAATACTGTATTATAGCTTCTAAAAATAAAGAGCTGGAGTTGTCTGTGGACCAAAAAAGATTTTTAAAGCATGTTGAAGAAAACATAAGTTGAATGACGCCGACCATTTTAAAAAATGCCGAGTTAAAGTTGAACAATAACAAAGTACAAGATTTACAACGACTGCAGAGTCTTCGAAAAAGGCTGAGGCGAAATGATCAATTACGCTTGGATTACGTCAATTACATAAACTCCTTAATTAAAAACGGCTACGTGAAAAAAGTTCATGCTTCGAAGTCGAATCAAGAGAACTGTTATTGTATGTATCATCATGAAGTTTATAGTCCTGAAAAATCGAGTAAACTGCTAGTAGTATTCGATTGCTCAGCAAAAAGCAACGAACTTAGCCTTAATAACAATCTGCTGATTGGTCCTGGCTTAACTGTACGCTTCTTTGATGCTCCTAAAATTTCGACAAGAAACTATAGCGTTAAACGCTGATATTTGGGCAACGTTCCATCAAGTGCAAATCCCCTCTCCAGATAATAATTATTTTGGCTATATGTGATTTTACGATAATGACATTGAGAAGAACCTGTAGAGTTTCGAATCAAGGTTTATGTATTTGCAGCTGTTACTTCTCCTAGTGTGGCCAATTTTGCTCCGTCAGAAATTGTCAAAAGATTTAAAGATGATTTTTTTGGAGAGACAGTTGATACTACAACGAGCAATTTTTACGTCGATGACCACACTGGACGCAGCGATCAAATTGAGACAAGAAATAACCGCTGCTTTGGCCAAGAGTGGCTTCCATAATACTAAATGGACATCTAGCAGCCCTGAGCTTTTGGCTGCGATTCCTAAAGAAGTCATTGCGGTGGACTGTTGCGAGCGGACACTCGAAGACTGCTGCAGTATGCCCAACAAAACTGCTCTGGGCATCAAATGGGACATCAGACCTGACAAGCTAGAATTTTTTATGCCGAAAAACCCGCGTACTCGAGGAGGAATTCTATCAATGTTAATTCTACTTTTGCTTCGATGAGATACCTAACGCCGATTACGTTACGAGCGAAACAAATTTTGCAAAATCTGTGTAAGCTCGGATTAGACTGGGATGACGCTCTGCCGGTTGAAGTGACAAATGAATGGAATGCATTTTTAACTGATGCAATTAATCTTAGCAGATTTGTAATCGATCGCTGTTTCAAACATACGAACTTTGGCTCTGTTGCTCACACGTCGTTACATTATTTTTGTGACGAGTCTCAGTTCAGCACTGCAGCTGTAGGAAGAACGCCGGTAACACGTTGCTGACATATAAAGAACTCGAGCAAGCGGAACATTTAATTCTCCAGAATCACGAAGCGGTGGAATTTTCTCGAGAACTACAAAAATTGAATAAAGAAATATCTTTGCTTTATAGTAGTAGAATTGCGAGTCTGAATCCAATGCTGGAAAACGAACTGATTGGCGTTGGAGATGGCATAAAAAATTCTGATTTCAACTATGCGAGTAAACACCCAATTATTCTGAGTAGGACTATGCCGATTGCGAAGCTAATTGTCACTGAATTGCAAGTGAAATATGGCCATGCTGGCCGTTAGTTTGTCTTGGCTAAACTTCGTGAAAAGCATTGGTTAGTTTGTGCCAATAGTTTCGTGCAACAATGCTTGCGGAATTGCTTTGCTTGTAGACGGCAAACAATTGGTGGCCGATTTTCCGGAGGACAGACTAGATGCTGACTCTCCGCCTTTCACTAATACCGATGTTGATTTGTTTGGACCTCTTAATGTAGAACGCTTTCGTTCCGTTCTAAAACGACATGGCGAAATATTCACTTGTTTGAAGGTCAGATCATACATCATAAAATTACGAGTGATTAAAGCACTGACTCTTTTATTTTTGCACAGCGTAGATTTACCGCACGCAGGGGCCCTGCGAAATTAACTAGATCAGACAGAAAAAGTAATCTGGTTGGAGCGCATAATGAACTTTCTGCTCTTTAAACCATGAACAAAACAC
Source organism: Trididemnum clinides (assembly GCA_963675345.1). NCBI lineage: Eukaryota > Metazoa > Chordata > Ascidiacea > Aplousobranchia > Didemnidae > Trididemnum > Trididemnum clinides. The sequence goes on from OY776294.1 coordinate 15,925,094, forward strand.
GGATGAAGAAACTCTACGTTCCCTAATGCGCGAAGTCGAATAGATTTTAAATTCCAGGTTCTACACAAACAATCCAAGAGATTTAGACGTTTTTACCTCCAACCATTTGCTGCTCTTGAAGAACACCAACTGCCTTCTTCCAGGACTATTTGACAACAAAGATGTGTGTGTAATCAAGACATCGTTGGAGACAAAGTAAATGATTTTGCAAATGTACGAGGGTCAGTCAAAAACTATCCGCACTTTATGCTACAGCGCGCGCTGTTATTTAAGTTCGATGCAATTTTCCTTGCAGGCGGGAACTTGTGTGTCACATGATCACAATCAGCTGATCTTTTTGTTACATCCATTGTTACACGTGTTTGTTTTAGTTGATTAAAATGACCGCTCCACTAGCAAAATGCACCGGTGAAGAACACCGTGCATTGATCCGATTTTTATGGTCAGAAGGTGTGTCGGGGCTGAAATTCACCAGAGGCTCTAAACACAATATGGAAACAGCGCCTTATCCAAAAGAAGTGCGTACGAGTGGATAGAAAAGTTTAAAAGTGGCTGGACAAGCGTGGACCACGCAGAAGGAGTAGGGGTCCATTAACCTCGACCACTCCCGAAAACAATGAGCAAGCTCATCAAATGATACTGGCGGACCGGTGCATTACCGTCAATGAGCTAGCATATCCTTTGCAAATTAGTCATTATTCTGCCTATCAAATCATCCATGATAACCTTGGCTTCCGAAAGGTGGGTGCTGAGAGAGCTTACGACCTTGTACAGTAAAGCATAAAGCAGTCCAAGAAGCAGTGCATAAATGGTTACAAGACCAGCCAAAAACTTTCTTCTCAGATGGAATTCACAAACTTGTGGCCCCGAGGTGCCGGGCAAGAGGAGCAGTACTGCCCTTTGCATTTCAGTACGATAGCAACGAAGCAAAACGCCTGCTCTTTAACCTGTAAGTGTGTATACATCTCTGTATACCTGTATCACAGTATACCGAAGGTATCAGTAGTTTCACTTCCATTGTAACCATTGCCCGCAGTTATTCAAGCATGAAATCTCAAAGCTGGCCTATCCTGGGGTTTGCAAAAAGAATATTACGTCATACTTGACCAAGTTTTGTCAAGTATGGACAAACGATTTGACCAAAGTGATCTGAACAAAATTGGAACTCTTGAAAAGCTTCTTACTGATGGAGCAAATAATAAGAAAATTGATGACACATTGCGCCAACGCATGGAATTGGAGTTATCGGATTTTATTGATTGTCAAGCACTAGTTGAAGAACTAAAAGAGTTGGCTTTTGCCCTGAAGGTCTTAATGCAAATTCGGCCGTACCAATGAAAAAAGTAACCAGTTTGGATACCATTTGCGATGTGATGAACCATGATGCAAGCACTAAAAAACTCTGTCCCACACTACACGCCGCCTTGCAATATTATTGCTGTGTCCCACTAACATCTGCAACGGCAGAGCGCAGTTTCAGCACCATGCAAAGAGTCAAAAACTATTTGCGCTCCACCTCAGGATCAGATCATTCAAACAATGCAATGTTGCTTCAATTCACCCAAAGCTAATGGAACAAATGGATATAAAAGCAATCACAATCGAATTTGCCAAAGTTAATGAAGCGAGAATGCATTATTTCGGACTTTCTTAAAACACTGACTGTGATTAATTTTAAAAAGAATTGAAGGCTGATTCTTTACTGTAACATATAGCTCTTGGTAACTTTTGCTATTTCCTTTTCTGAATGAATGACATTCAGTTTTTTAATTGGTAAAAATATATGTCTTTTGATAATTTGGCAGAACCAGCAATTTACCTTGTTTACCTTACCTCCATGAAGGAGGCTTTGCTTGCCACTAATTGCAATACCGTATTGTTAAAAAACGTGCTGTTATGGTCATGGACGTAGCGAGACAAAAATTTCGGCAGGGGCAAAAATTTGAAAAATATCAAAATTTTCAGCAGAGTCAAAAACACGTTTAAAAATCGTTCCTTTTTGACCTAATTTGGCTAAAGTACATGTGTTGACACCAAAAAATAGGGGTGCAGGCCGAAGCCCCAGCCGCTGGTAAGAAAATTTTGCATTTTTTAGGAAAAAATTGCTGTTTTTCAGACCTTTCGAGGGGCAATTGCCTCTTTCGCCTCCCCCCCTGGCTACGCCCTTGGTTATGGTGATACTGCTATACATAGAATCGCCAATATTTAGCTGAAAAAACACTACAGTCAGAATCATATAAATATTGCATCTTTTGGTTTTGTTGTAAAAGTGTTAAAGAGTAAAGCTATACCTTATACCTCAAAATCTTTTTTGTAATATTTCAACTGTAACATCTTATGTGGCTTCTTATATCATATTGCTCATATTTTTCTCACCATTTTTACGAAGTTTAAAGTTCGGGTATGATATCCTTGAACCTGCCTTTACTTACTTGATAATTTGTTTGTTGTTATTTTTTAGTGTTTATGCGACGTACTCGGTACTCCGGTTTTGTTAAAGTGTTTAATTGTTTGACAGTATTGGAGAGCAATGTTGGTGGTAATGACTGTACGTACAGTATTGAAAGTGCCCTTTGAAAAAGCTACCCCTCCCCCCTTGCCCTTTTGACGTTCCGGCACCCCTGTGTGGACCGCTGGAACAAGTGCATTAAAAAGGATGGAGACTATGTAGAAAAATGACGTATTTCTTGTATTGTGTTTGTGCAAATAAATTGAAAACACAAATGTGCGGATTATTTTTGACTGACTCTATATTGTGGGCTCGTTAATTATCTGAATGCTTGGTTATGCTACAAAAACGTCAACATTTTGAAACTCGGGAATTTCGGTTAGGCAATGGTGTGCTGGTCCCAGACGAGAATTTTCCAAGAAACCAGTGGGCCTTGGGTAAGGTAGTTAATACCTTTCGGGATTCCAAGGGTTTAATTAGAAAAGTCAAACTCCAAACCAAGGCTTCCGAAACAATTCAGCCTATCACAAAGCTTTGCTTACTGCAAAGAAATGCCATGGGGTGTTGATTGTGGGCTCCCTTTGAAAACGTTTTTTGGCTTTGTATTTTTTCTCATTAATATTGATCCGACTGAGGCGAATCAAGAGAGCGGTGTAAAAGCCGATGAGTCTAATTTTTTTATTTGGCCCTCTTTCCCTTTTTATTTCTTGATTTTGCTGAGACTGCTTTGGGATGTCTGTCATGTTGTTTATCGCTTTCGCTAAGATACAGCTAGCCAAATTCAGTAGTTTGTGCCGAATATTTTAGTGTCAATTCGACCTTTATGAAATTTTGTGTTTCAGCTAAATAACCAAGCTAAACTTGCTGCAAAAATTCTTTCTTGCATTAAGTGTTTGGTAGTCTGGTTAGGCACAGAATTGTAAGTACCAGTAGGCTAGCTAAATTATAGCCCAATTTGCTAGTTGCCGTCTTAAAGTGTCTAGCTAATACGCGGTACAGTGTTGTCGTTGTTGAGTAGTTACTGGCCAATAAGGCTATATTTCTCAAATCAAGTGAAGTTTTTGGTGTTTATGTAGGTCAGTAATGGCAAGACTTTTTTGACGGCGTGTCAAAAGGACTAAAACTGGGCATTTATTTCTATTCGCGTGTCACTTGTTAAGAACAGTCTAAATATTCTAATAATTTCTATTACCATAAAATTTTCCCTGCGTGTCAGTGAGAATCTTTTCGCGTGTCACTAGTGACACGCGTGTCATAGTTTTGCCATCACTGATGTAGGGCGTATTCAAATTGTGCGTTAGTTCGTGTATGGTTTCCCTGCTTAGCCCGTTGACTGGTCCGACTTTCTGGGCCCAGATGCCAAGTAGGCTACTTATTTTCCCATGTTTTTATAGAAAACAGCGTTTCAAATTTCAATGTATTTCTCATCAAAAAAGTCAGTTTTTTGTTGCCAGCGTGTGTTTCCGTTTCTGTCCTCGACGCCACACACTGCTCTGTTGCGTTTGAAATGACGAGATAACTCGTGGTTATAACTTTAGTGGCAAGACTATAAAAACGAGACAACTCGTGATCGGCAGCGTGGGCCAGACTGTTGGCCGTGAGTTAACTCGTGATGGACGGTCAACGTGTTAATTTCAGTTCTTTTTTGCAGCAAACGCAGGTTATTGGCACTGTAACAATCTTTTTAAAATAAAAGCATGGCTTTGGACTCATGCCTGTATCTAGCTGTGTGTTATTCTTACTCCCAGACTTGCCTTACGCAAATCAAGTAGGCCAACTGGGCCTGCCAATCAAACTTGTCCATACGAAAAAGAAGGTGAGGCACTGCAACTGAGCAGGGTAATTTGCCGTAATTGTTTTCATGGAGACAGAACAACAATCAACGTTTGACTGCCGCGAATGAAGCCTAGCAATTATTTTTAGTCAATTTATTTAAGTGATTGCTTTAAATTGTGTTTTGTTTTCATAATAGTACACATTACATGGTGCTAGACTGTTTAATTTATACAAAATGGCAGCAAATTTTTCTCTATCTTCCAGTCAAAAAATTGTGTTATTGCATCTTGGTGCCAGTGAATCGTTTATATTTTATGTTCAATGCAAAATTTTGCCATGAGTCTCCACGTTTTGCCTTTGCCGTTAAGTAAAGCGCGATGAACATTAGATTAAGGAATTACTTCCAAAGTGACGTGGTCCTTGATGCACGACTTAAAGCTGCAACCGGCGACAGGGCTCTTTGCCGTGAGAAATAATAGAGCTATCTCTTAATGTTGTTGCTCCTAGGTCATCTTGGGCAAGGTGAGAATCTGACAACCTCCCTCCCCAAAATTTTGTTTCAGCAGGCAGCAAACTATTTTTAATGTTTATGTGACACTTTTGTACCTATACCTACTTTATTACTAAATATGCGTTGTTTTGTGTCCATCCATTAGGTACGTGCTTTTTTTTGTTTTTTGTTCTGTGGGTGTTCTTTTTTCCGTTCGTGTTAATATAGGTGCGATGGCCGTGCATTTAACTCAAATTCGGTTTGGTTGCTATGTGCTCCCATTTTTCATCTGCTGCTGATTACTTTTGAATTTTTATTGTGCTGTTTTGGACGAAAATAAAATCATTATACATAATTATTTATTACAATTACATTATATATTATTATTTATTATCTGACATAATCTGCTAGCTGCTATATCATCACCAGCAACTAGAACTGCTGGCAACACTTAACTGAGACCCGGAACATAAACTCAAAAGTTGCTTATGTGTGGTTTCAATTACAGCACTTGTAAATTTTCCTTCGGTGGATCCATACCAGAATAATCTTGAACTCCGCTTTTCCATGCTCAACTTTTTTCTCCGCTTAAACCTCAGTTTTCTTGGGGTCAACTTTGACCACACTCTTTCCTTTTTTAAACATGTATCTTTGCTGAAGGACCAGTTTTTCTCTCGTCTCAAGGTCTCACGCAGTGTCTCTGATTCCTTACGGGGTCCCTCCAAGGAGTCTTATTTTCTTTTCCACAAAGCCTTTCTTCAGCCTGTTCTCCCCGATGCTTCGCCTGGATGTTTTTTTTTCTCAGAATTACCGTCATTGCCAAGTTGGAACGAGAGCTCGGTTGCATCATCAGTGGCTACTTCTTGTTCTTTCCTGTCTCTTTTTTTCTATCAGAAGTTGCTCTGCCTTTCTAACAAGTCGCCTTGGTTTATTTCGCTCTATGATCTGACGAGAGAGCCCGTCTTCTTCCATTCTCTTGCTCTATTACAAGACTGGCTGTACACGAAAAAAAACCAAGGCTTTCCAAGTTCTCCAGAAGAGACCGTGCTGCCAATGAATTTTTTGCTATAAAGTCTCCTTCCCTAATTGGCTGGCTCATTGTGGTGAAGTTTTGCTCCTGACACCTGCGCCTTTCTGCAAGCTTTTCGCTGGTCTCAGCAGCACTACAAGCCTGCCACTTCTGCTCTTTTTTTATCAAACTCTCGCTTTGTTCTAGCTGCATTTTCTTCTCCCCCGTCTTTCCTTCTTTCTCACTCTTTCTGGCAATTCTGACAGGAACTATTTGTTCTTTCTTGTTCCTTGTCTATCTAGCTGAAAAGGGTCGCCGGTCACTTTCTTTGGACAGTAACAAGGCCGATGGGCTTACCAGACCAGGAGCGCTGCTTCAGCCATTTACAGCTTTTTGTATTTTCTCCCAACTCTAGTATCGACTAATCTCTCTCGAACTAGAGGCTAAAAGGGTCGCCGGTCGCTCACTTCCTTTGAACAGTTACATAGCTGATGAGCTGACCAGATGAGAAGTGCTGCTTCAGCCATTTATAGTTCCTTGTATTTTCTCTCGGACTGGAAACGTACTGTCTCATCAAAATTTGTTGAATTACAAGTATCCTCAGTATCCACTGCGAAGCTTTTGCTACCTTGCCAGACTCGCTGCAACAAAAACAGTCTTTTGTTAAAGTCTTCATTTATCTAGTGTCGGTAGAATTAAAAATCTTTCAAGCTGTGACTGCAGTCATCCGCCTCAGGGTACTTCTCATCTCATTCCGTTTCGCCTGCTGCGGACTTTTTAGACCCCTCGCTCTGTAATCTATTTACAACCTCTGGTTTACACCTTGGGCAGTTGCTTGGTTTCTGGGATTTCGTGGCCTTCTGCCAAGCCCCCGTACGGAGAAAGAGGTCGGTAACAACAACTACTCTTATCTAGCTTAATTGCTTTTTAAAACAAAGAGTCTCAAAAAAATCGCATTTACTTAATAATACACTTGACAACTGTTAATATAGAAGCATATTGAGAAACGTTTAGACAAATTGATAAGCCTTGGATTAATTCCTTTGTCGAGTTTTATCAAAGACTTAGAAGTGGTGCTTTTTCTGCTTGGCCCTTAACTGAAGGGACAATGTGGAAAACAAATGTCATCACACGGTAATAAAAGCATTTCGTGTTTAGGAAGAACAAATCTTATCATTAAGCACATTCACACTGCTTAATTTTTTAGCTGCTGATACAAGGAGCATTAAAAAAACAATTGCTTCCTTCAGCAAAAAAGCTTGGACCTTAATTTCGCACAAAAAATATTATGCTATTATGCACCATAACAGCAAATGTCAAAAATGACATTTGTAGCGCAACATTCCAAATTCGCCGATGGTTGCTTCTATGTTGTCCGAAATCAGATGCGCAATACTAAATCAGAATGATTCAATAAAAATTTATGACATTAAACTCAGCTAAAAACTCAAACTCAGCTAAAGCAGTAACTATAAGCATTGCATTATTCAAAAGATATTCATTAGGCTAACTGGACATTAACTACCGTAATCTAAACCAAGTAATAGATGCCCAGCGCAAAACCACTTTAAAAAGTTCTATCTAAGGCGTCCCAAAACTCATTTCAACAGTTTCTTTTCCCGAAACACAAGCAACTTTGTGTTCCAGTAATTAACACAAAGATCTAAAGTCGGTTCAACTTTAGGTTGTCTGAGTACTATGTGCCGTACTGGAGTGTTTTTGTGCGAAGGTACGAGTTTCGAAGCAGGGTTTTGAAACAAACAGATGAGCCAAACAAACAATTATTGCATAACAAGAGCAGTTACAAATTCGGTAAAAAATTTAGCAACAAATCTAGTTATACTGCAACAAAAAAAATCGCAAAATATAAAACATACAGTTATGGGCTTAGCCATGATTTTTTCTTCATTTCATTTCAAAGTAAAGTCAGCTAGAGTTTAAATTTTGTTAAGGCCTTGCGCTCATGCTCAGATCGTTTAGTCAAGGGTGAGGTTAACATCACGTCGTGATGAACGTGAAATGCAGTAAACATAGTTGATCACACATATCAGGGGCGAGTCAACTTTTTTTGTAGGTGAGGAGCCGACTTCACTAGGCCAGATGAAACCGCGGGAGTCAGGCGCGGACCCTTTCCGAAGCTTGGCTTTCTTGGAGATCAACTTTTTTTTTCAACAACTGTTTAGGGCAGTTGTGACACCGAACAGTTATTTTGGTTGTTTAATTGGTGAACGCAAGTCGCATCCATCCGCAACCCGCACTATTTCACCTCGCAGGCCAAAGTTTGCCCGCCCACTGATACATCCAATTGTGGGTGACGCAAAAAGATAGACAATACGACTTAAGCTCGGAAGGCAACTTGAGGTGTTATGAGCCACGTGAGGTCAAATTTTTGAATTTGATTCCTTGATCCAGATATTTAAACCGATTTTGCTGACGATTTTTCGGTCCGACATGCTTTTCACGCATTCATCCGTAGTTGATATTTGCAATACACATTGTTACAAGGGTTGGGGTTATGAAATTCTATTCAACAATTTATCTATTTACCCGGTAAATACTTCTCTATGCAATTAACAGCTTTGTCCGCAAATTAAAAAAGAAAACCATTTTTCAAAACGCTTTTACACAGAATACGAGTCATTGACCTTATTCATTACAGCAATATCGAAATCACTTTCTTCAATGCAAGCAAGAGTTATAACCAATACAAAACTGGTTTCTCTGTTTGACATGGTGAACTGCCGATCCCACGATATCACAAACTGCTTTACACAGCAAAAATTAATGCTTCTACAGCAAAAAGTAAACACGTTCAAAATCACCTTTAAGACATAACCATATGAAATAGAAAAGGAGTTTGGCAACTTTACAACAATCTATAATATGTTTTACTGTGCTAATGCCAGGGTATGAGGGCTCCGCAAGCCCTAATATCTAGTCCCCTTACTGCAGTTCATCACTTCGTACAAATTGCAACTGAAAATTTCCTATTTCGAATAAGACGTCGCGTTGATGACGTCGTCGTCACTGGCAATGACGTCACAGCGGCGTTTCGCTTTGCATTTGCATGACGAAGCGATGAGACGATGAGTCGACGAACTCTTCTCGAAGCCGGATCCTGGGGCTCCTATGAGCGGTAACAACAAGGGAATAGTCGTTCTGCTTCAATTGGAAAACGGTGCCCGCCTAAAAATTCGGTTCATAACAGACTATTAATAATTTGTGTTGGTCTTGCACTTAAAGCCTACTTCGGCTTCACCTTGCCATATTTGTCGAAAGAACGCCGACATTTTCCTTGCTTGGTTACAGGGTTTAAGGTCAAATGCACTGTACCAGCAATAACTGCAACACAATGCAAGTGTGAACACAAGCAGTAAAACTGCAGAAGTTTTCCAGCAACCGGAAGATGAAGGATTAAAGTTGGCGGCGACCTCAAGTACGTGCAAGAGTGGCTGTTGGGGTTAAAAGCGGAATCTTACATATCACTGATCCTACGCTAGAATCAAAACAAATCACCTTTATCATATTGACAAGAGGTTCATCGCTAACCAATTGCCATTGGCTAGAATCATGGCGTGGTGAATACGTCAGATATGGTCCCGGATGTAAAAATCTGCAAAATCGATAATAAAGTTTGTTTTACATGTTGTTCCAGTTACCACACGTTTCTAGCGTATATAAAGTAGATAATGCCAATCGTGGGTTCAAATCCCAAGCGCGGTCAGTTTCAGTAATACTGCAATACAGTAGCAACAACATGTGTGGCTTAAAGGCGAAGCAAGGAAAAAAAGGGGGAAACATGATTATGCCTTCAAATTTCCACAAAAATTGGTGAAGCCCTACATAATATTGTTTTTGTGACTAAAATAAAAATCTTTCGATATGGTTAGCAAAAATTTCACCCTCAATTTGGTCCCTTTTCCTCCCCCCCAATCGATTTTTGTTCCAAACACGCTGTTGATGTGGCTGGAATCGTTTTGTCGATCTCTCTTTTTTCTTCCAATGGAGGCACGGCATGAAACGGCTATATTCCGGTTCACACCGCAAACCTGATCAAGATTAGCACGGGGGGGATCCGGCAGTCGGATTCAAACCAGTCATAAAATACAAATTGCCAACTAGTGTCCACACCACCAAGGCTGACTGCCAGTGATATTTGTCTAAACGTCGCCTTTTAGTACATGCTGGGTGAGCAGCTCTACTATTTCGAGACAAATGTTGTCGATCAGCAACTAATTTTGGTCCCACATGCGTCTCGAACGCTCTCAATACGTGCCATCGAGAATTCCTCTTACGATGATACTTCGTCAGGCTCTTGGCGAGGACGCTTCGCGATGGTTTTCTTTGCTCGGCGAATTCTAACAAGCAGTGAATTTATCGAAAAAGACGCCAAGCGCAACGATGACACTCCGACGCAAGTCTGAGCAGCATGTTCTGCGTTTAGAACCAAAGTAGCGCCATGCTGCGAATTTGGAAAATAACATGACAATACCTTTCAAGAAAAGCTTTAGGCGTCATATCATGCTTTACGCAGTTCGATAGATGTTCTATAATATTGTCGATATCGTAATGTTGATGCTGACGCGTGGTACGAAGAAATTTCTGCAGGGAACGAGCTAGGGCGGGAAAGATAGCCTATAAAAAGAAAAGCTTTTGATAAGAGCTGTGAAATTTAGGAGCTCAATCCTTGTTTCTCCAGCAGAAAGCTGGTTCGAAAGCGAGCAATGATATACATACGGGTACGGTGCACTGAATCATCACGTATGGGCCTGCAAAACAAACGAGAAAAAAAGACGTAAAATCGAGCATAGGATACCCAATTTCAATGACACGTAGCATCAGTTCTGTTGGTATTTTTGCTATTTTCCGTCGTTTAAATCTTGTTCTGGGTTTGCTAGCCGATGCACGTCTTATTTCTGTTGTTGTTGTTACCAGGCCCCTTCCGAGAGATGAAGAATCGCAGAAGACCACGTAGTCCCCAAAAGCCGGGCAACTCCTAAATGCCGAAGATTGCACATAGAAAAGGAGTTGCCAAAAGCGAGCGGCGCAAAGAATCCGTAGATGGGCAGGACAAAATAAGATGAGAAGTGGCCGGAGCCGGCTGATCGCAGGTGCTGCATGAAGGTTTCTTAATTTCTGCCAATTATAGAGATAAAGAGTTGAACAAAAGGCTGCGTCCGTCGCAGCGAAAACGACAGAAGATAAACCGAACGTGATAAGCACAAATTTTAGAGAGAATAATGAAGGGACCAATGTATTGAAACATTTTGATTAAATGGTGCTTCTCCGGTCCGAAAAAGGTATGAAGGAGACAAGGGGCTTAAGTGGTTGAAGCAATGCGCCTCGTATGACGAGCTCACCGGCCGTGCTACCCCGAAGAAATGAGTGCTCGAGGACCCATTATACCCTGAGAGGAAAAAAGAGAAGGTTAGAATGAATAGCTCTTACTAGGTGCGCCAAAGAGTGTGAGAATGTCATCGTTGAGAAAGGCACTTTACGCCAACGTCCATTGCTTGGTGGCAGAATTGTGGCAGAAACGTAGTGTGCCAGCAGTACTGACTACCCCGAAGTATACATACTACATGCACACTGAATGAACCAAAGTTGAATAGGTAACTGTGAAGATTTTCTTGTGACCGGCGAATAAAAATAATTCACTTGGCTAAATCTGATATTTTACCCACATCGGCTGCTGTTTTCGGATCCATTGAAGTGGAATCTTTTGTTTTCGTCAATTCCTCTGCAGTTACTCTCCTTATGTGAGCAAAAGCGTCTTCGGTGGCGGAAACCAATCTGAGGAAAAATGGAGTCAGTAAACAAATGACTTACTTTTCAACCGGTACTTAGTGAAATATCGTTCCAGCAAAGGTGGTCAGAGGTTCCACCAAAAACAACTTTTTACCACAATTGAATGATTTAATGCTAATTATTCTTATCGTAGGTCGTTCAGCAATATTGCTATACGATGGTGTTCTTCATCATATTTAAATTAGAAACAGTTTTTTAAATGTTGACACATAAGTTTTCTTTGCCCCCCCCCCCCCCCCTTCATCAAATAAAAAATAAATAGCCCTAGCATATTTTAAAGAACTCACGCAAAGGCAGCGCAAGCATTCTTTACTCTTTAGATAGGATCCGAGTTTATATCCTTCTCGCGTCAACGCCCTATTAGACACGCTGTAAGCTTACCTTGCCTTTCTCTTTCGAACCCTTCTCTCGTACTCTGCTTCTTCATAATAACGTTCATTGTGGCCAGCGTCTCTTCTCTTGGCGACAGCAGCCAGGATTGCCCTGTTCTGACCGCTAGTATCGGCCCCAGGTTGTCCTGAAACAGGTCTAAATGTATCAACCTTTCAACAATACCAGCATTTTCTAACACCACAGCGCGACTGAGCGTCATGTAACGCTGGCTACTGAACGTGAGCTCTTGGGTTCAATACTATTGTCGCTTCTCCCATATTGCGTCTTAAAAGCGGCATTTATAGACAACTTTCCCAGGTTGGTTGCAG